>CM062804.1:300807094-301407094 GCA_031772625.1 Pinus tabuliformis | reverse complement strand
CATCTTGAGGCACTAATTCCAAAGCAGGTATAAATTCTTTTGATTTTTCCTCTGAGAACTTGTTTCATTAATACAAATTCTTAGTTTTGTGTGTAAATATCATAACTAGAGAGATTGGCCACCTCTCTCCTTTGATAATCTTACATTCCATTGCAGAAGAAGTATTAGTTTTTTTGCAGGTCCCAGGAGGAAGGACAAATGACTACAAGAAAATGGTGTCTCTCTAAGAGACCAATTTGTTTCATAAGAAGATGATCAACAACAAAGAGGAAATAAGCTGATGCAAAATCAGATCCAAACACTTGAAAAACCTTCAGATACTATTGTCTCCATCACATCCATCCATCACATCCATACTTCATAATAAACCATTCACCTCATTCCACTCCATATTTTCCATTTTCATTCACATACACTTTCCATCTCTTTTTGTCCATTCATAACCCACCAATAAAAGCAAAAGGCTCATTCACATGCTTATTGCCCATTATCATTTCTGTTCTACATTTCCATTTTCCATTTTCACTTTCCATTCCTTGTCATTTTCATTCCGCAAATAAGCCCTGCTTCAATGCAAATTATTGAGTCCATAGTCCTTTGAGTCTAATTTCTTTGTAGAAACACCTTGAGGCTTGCATGCCTTAATGGAAAGTCCTCATGCTGACAAACAATGGGAATACATTAATGTCCCTTGTTCGTTAGATCTTCTAGGTGACTCGACATCAGCAAATTCATTCGTACCTAGCAAGATGTGTTTGGGCATCTTGACTCTCATTGTCATCAATGGTGAGAGTGCTCATGTTGACTAGTGGCATCCATTAATGGCCACTAAGCCAACAATTTCCTACTATGTTCGACATCAGAACATCTTTTCACATAGTAGGAATTGTGCCAATGAGCTTTGAAGACATGAAGACTATTATTTTCAGCATTTTGGAGCAGATTCAGCAAGTTTTAGTAGAAGCAATAAAAAGCCATCTTATCTCTCTATCCATGACTCCTCTTGTTCAGCCACTTGAAGAAGAATATGATCAGAAGTTTTCAGCCACCACACACATACAACTCATCCATTCCAAATGGTAAGTGAAGGTACGGCATTTTCTAACTTTTAACCATAGAATTCCATAAAAAGCTAGAATGATACTTGTTGGAAAAACATTTCTCTTCCTCATTTCATAAAATTGCCAATACCATCAGTTGGGGGGGAATACATTCATATTCATATCTTTCCATGTCCATAACATATTCAAGAGCTCACATACTTCCAACATATATTAATTATTACATTGCTATTATGAGCATACAATGGCTTTTGAAAAAGTGCTTAAAGGATAAATTGGATACAAACAAAATCATGGTTGTCACACAAGAACCAACCATCATGCGATCCAATAAAGATATACTTTGCAACAATAATCAAAATATCATTATGCAAAGTTCAAAGATCAAAATAGAAGACAACAAAAAAAAAAAATGGTTGTAACACAAGAACCAACCATGTTGCAATTCAAGTAAAACACTTTGCATAAATATGAAGTTATCAAATGATATCATGCAAAGTTAAGCCAAAACTCAAGGATCAAAAGAGTCAATGTAATATATGTTGCATGAGGACATGCAATAGCTTCAGTTGGGGGGTATGTTGAGTCTTGAAAATGTCATTCATTTGCATTACACTTTCACTATTATGTCCATTATATCACCTCTATTTCACCTCCATTTCACTACTATGTCACCACATTCATTCCACTTTCATTATCATTGGGCTACCTTTATGTTTTTCCAATATTTATTATTTCTAAGCCTTTTAAGTGAATTTGTGGTTAAACATTAGAAAATAATGTGCATATGCTTATACCTAACAAATGGGTTGAGTTTGTTGACATGTGTAGGTTGAAAGGAGACTTCTAGAAGACCCTTATGTGGCACTCTAAGGCCAAATTCGAATTTGGTTGGAAAGAATCATGGGATCATGAGGATATGTGTCACATCTCCTAATTGTATTGTAACTCTAAAAGACATGTGTCTTATCAGTTCCTATTTTGATTAGGACTCTAGAGGTAGAGGGAGAGATTCATGGATTATCATTAATGAGATGGCTCTCATCTTTTTGTATAAATAGGAGGTCTCTCTCCTTCATTAGTTAGTCTCTCTTTGGTCTTTCCTTTAGTCTTTTCTTAGTCCTTTTAGTTTGTTAGTCTCATGGCTTTTGAAAGCTTTTGTACTTTGCACTTTTGAAGAAATTGAATAAAGCTTTGATGTTCTCAACATGGAAGGAGATGTGAAGTAGATGTCATGGAGCATATTAGGATGTAAGTAGATTAGATTTCATTTTGTAAATATTGCTTTGTAGAATGTAAGGTAGATTAGATTTTCATTCATGCAATTTTAATTTATGCAAGTGTGTTTAATCTTGCTTTGATTTCATAGGTAGAAGGGGGCCCCTGCCTTGTACAGTTTGAATTACTGCATTTTATTTTCTCCCGTGATTTTGTGTGTTGTATTTGCTTTAATATCTAATGGTAGTTGCAGTTGTCTTATTCATAGTGCTGCCCTTTTTACTCTGTTTTCTAGATTAGATTTTAGTTTAGTTTTACAAGTTGTATGCTAACTAATTTATGGTCTCTTTATCATGAATTATTTATCTTTAAGAGAACCGAATACTAATGAATTACAGCTTGTTTTGAAGTAGTCTTGGCTTGTAGCACTAATTCTTTTTCCACTTGTTACACATAATCATGTATGTAGGAAGCAGTATGATGGAAAAGGCATAGTAGTGTTATAATTTGTCATTTAGAGTTTTTATCATTTCTTGGATTTGTCTTTAGCTACTTCCTAATCGTTTTTTACACAGTACTATGTGATAGAAGCAGGGAGTTAGGGAGAGATAACCATTATCATCAGTCCTTGAAGTGATTTTCTTATTTCTTTTATTTGCAGCAATATGAGTAGTGACTAATGCCATTAGAATGTGGTCATTTACCTTCAAGTCATTTCAAGTTTCTTTGCTTTCAGTTTCATTTCAAGTTATTTCTTTCAAGCTCTTTCTTTGCAAGTTTAAAGTTTGATTACTTTCTAGACTTATTTCTAACTACTTCTTAATCGTGTTTAACATAGTACTATATGTTGAAGCAGAGAGTTAGGAAGAGTTGAACATTATAACTAGTCTTTAAAGTGGTTTTTCTTACTTGTCACCTTAGAGCTTGATTACTTTTTGGACTTATTTCTAATCATGCTTAACATAGTACTATATGTTGAAAGCAGAAGGTTAGGAAGAGCTGAACATTATAACTTTATAAAACAACGAAGTAAGAAAGAGGTTAACTAAGCACATATAGTGCACCACACTTCATCAGTTTACGATACCCGGATTGATAATTTATGTAGAGCAATTTAAGACATTAAATTGACTAAACACGCATCCCGCATAATGTCCTCCTGCAACCCCCCCATGTGCTTCTGAAAGGATCAGTCCTCACTCAAATTCAGGTACATACCTTCGTAATATTTCATCGTTGCCCATTTTGTAGAGGTGCCCTGCGATAACAGTAAAATCCACCGCATGTATTACCAATTCTTTCCTCTGCTGAATTGAATATCCCTGCGGCGCAGTCCCTGTAGTTAAGAAGTGGATTATATCCTCGAAGTGGCCATCCTCGACATGCATTGCATAGAGTTGTGCATCGAGTAGTCCTTCCTCCAGATTAGTTGGTTCCTCACGGTTCTCAATTCGCGATAGGTGATTTGGACCTGCGTTTAGGCATCTCAGTTTCACGATGACCTCGAAGTCATATTCTTGAAACAGTAATAGCCACCTACAAATGTTCCCTCTCAACACAGGCTTATTCACTGAGTATTTCAACTCAGAATGATCAGTATACATCTTAAAGTGCCCACCGAGTAGATAGTGGCGGTATTTTTGGAGCGCATATACCATCGCCAACCCCTCACACTCAGTAGTGGAGTAGTTCTTTTCAGCTTTGGACAATCATCAACTCGCGAACACAATCGGGTGATCAATTCCTTCCGCTCCTTCCTGCGTGAGTACAGTGCCCAGCGCGATACATGACGCATCAACATGGACATGAAATTCAATGTCCCATTTTGGGAAAACCAAAATGGGAGCGGACGCCATTTTCTCCTTGAGAATCTCTAGACTTTTCTTACAATCATCATTCCAACAATATGTAGCATCTTTTTTCAACAACTATTCCATTGGTGCCGTGATTTGTGCATAGCCCTTAATAAACTTACGATAGTAGCCAGTGTGTCCCAATGTGGTGTGGAGTTGTTTGACACTGCACGGCGCTTGCAGATTGAGTATGACAGCAATCTTCGTGGGGTCCACCATCAAGCCTTGTCTGCAGACCACATGGCTGAGCAAGTTTCCGAAGGGGACGAGGAAAGTGCACTTCTTGAGATTTAGCGCAATCTAGTGTCGTTGGCAAGTATCCAGCATCAATCGTAAGCTCGTGATATGTTTCTTGACTAGCCCAAATATAGTCCAATCATCAAAATAAACTTCCAAAAACTTATGGATGAATTCCTTGAACGCGACCACTACTACGCATGAAAATATCACTGGGGCATTCTTTAACCCAAAGGGCATAACCATGTACTGAAAACATCCCCATTCGGTCGCAAAGGTGGTCTTTCTTCTATCTTCCGGCGTGATATTGATCTGATGGTACCTTGAAAACCCATCTGTAAATGAGTACGCTTCCTGTCCACCAACATTCTCTAGAACTTAATCTGTAAACGGTGTCAGGAACGGGTCATGAATGCAGGCGTCATTCAATTTTCGGAGGTCCACACAGATTCGAATTTCGCCCTTCTATTTCTTCTCCTGCACTATCATAGGACTCACCCAATCAGATTCTTCCACAGGTTCAATAATTCCTACTGCAAGCATTTTGTCCAATTCTTCGCGGACCTTTTCCTTGTACTTTGGATTCAAACAGTAAGGTCGCTACTTAACTGGCTTCGCATCTAGTTTCAGAGTTATCTTCATCATCCCTAGATCGCCGAGGATCCCTTTTAACTCGGTTATTTTGGTTGGGAATAAGTCTTGATATTCACGAAGTAATTCAACGACCTTATTCACTATGGCATCATCCCAATAGTCCCCAAGTGTTGCGTACTTCGGCTCCTCCTCCGTACCAATGTTCACTTGTTTCGTTTTCAGTGGCACGATGATGTCAGGGTCCTCAATCGCTGGTCCGCGAACCTCGCGACTCCCCTCTGTTTCTGGAATATTGATGTTTCTGGGGTCATCATCATCATCTTCTACCTGCACATTGTAACATTCTAGGGCCTGGCTCAATTGATGCAACCATTCTGGCTACACTATTTCTTCTGGTTCCAGTGGTATTTTGAAAATGGTGGCCTTCACAACTTGCAACGCATCGTCAACAGTATCCATCCATTGGTCCTCAAATAAGAATGTTAATAAAAATCCTTCATGCAAGATATCCCATTCGCCTGTACCATGTTGAAGTTTTGTTTTAGTATACCAGTTCCTTGGGATGACATCCAGGGTATGATATAATATGGGGTTCTTCTCCATAGGCCTTGGTCCATTTGGTGAGGTGCATGTGCGGGTCATCAATTCCATAGTATTTCTTGGTTATTCATAGTTCCGGTGTCCCAAACCTTATCTGTATCATCCGCCTGCAGATGCACCAGTATTCAAAGGTTCCTTCATGTGTTCCCCACCAACACGCAGGCATTGCACACAACACCCATTTTAATGCATCGAACCTCTGGTGCTCTGGTACCGCGTTCTCAAACTTGGTCAAGAATTCATCCACCACTGTCAACCCATCATACGTCGGTAGATCTCGATCCTGAACTGATACACAATGCAGTGATTTAGTCATCATATTATAGTTTAGCATTGTTACTCTGTTCAACCAATTATGCCATCGTTCATCTTCTTCATCTGAAGTGCAGGACTCTACGCACTCCCATGATATTCTTCCTTCTGCAGTCGGATTTACCCAATCCTGATCTCGCACTATTATCTTTTAGATATGATCCAAGTCATCACCACTTTCATCGTTGCGTATGGGTTCAGTGTAGCGCACCCCTTTAGTTCGATCTAGTAGAATAACTACGCGTAGGGACTTTTTCTCAAATATCATCTTCTGTTTCTTTAAGTTAATGACTCCATTCATATTTGTGGCCCAATCTATCCCTAACAATGTGGGGTAAGGGTTGTTGTCATCCACAATTTCTATTACCTCAAAATCCGTTTGTGTGCTTGCACCTTCGATGTCCACGGTTACTCCTTGCAATCTCCCCATGGGCAAGATCTTTTGTTGGTTCGCCATCCGTAATTGAATTGGAGACCACTGTAATGCGGGCCTGCCCATGCGTTCCCATGTCTGTTTAGGTAGCATGTTCGCATCCGACCCTAAGTCCAGAATGACCTGATCCATCTCATAGTCGCCAATCTGCGTCGTTAATCGCATTTCCCGACCGGTGCGCAGAGCATGTTTTCCCAGTTTCCTGATCACACGAGGTTCACCCGATCCTGCGCACCTAGTTATCAGCTCTTGTAATCCCTTAACTACCTTATTGTCGTGTAGCAGCTTCATGCATGTCTCTAGAAAGGTAGTTAGCATAGAGGGATCCATTTCCGGCTCGGGTTGATCCTTACTACCTGAAGTAGAGACTTCCGCGAAGCCCTTCTTAGCTTCCGTAAATGTTTCCTTCATGCGTTCCAAATCGAACTCAGGCTACTTTGTAGAGGCCTTGTGAACCCATGTGTCTCCCTTGGTATGTTTCCCCTTATCCTCCCCTGTGGTTGTGCCACTTCTGAGCATCATATTCAAGTTAGGGTCTTCCTCGCGCGGTTCAGACCTCATCATTTGGATGTTCTGCGTCGGCGTAGACTGTGCTGCCCTTTTCTCACGTATCTGTGCTATCAGCGTGGGACAATCTACAATTTCATGATCAAACTGCTCACAATAAGGGCACAATATTCTAGTCGGGTTGGTATAGTCACGAGAGTAGTGCCCTGGTCCTCCGCAGTTGTAGTAGATTAGTTTTCTGCAGCCCCTTCCTAGCCCCATTCCTCCTCATCCTCAACCTCGCCCTTGAAACCCAGAATGTAACATCTCCACGGCTGGATCAAAGCCTTGCATCTCCGCCTGCATCCTGTAAGCAGGTGTTTGGTCCATTAACAGTTCATAACTTCGACAGTTTTACTCATCATGACCCACCGATCTACAAAAATTGCAAAATAGTTGCATGGAGGTCGGTGTAAACTTCTACAATAGGTGAAATTTATCCATTGAGTGCTTTCCTCCCACCTGAAAAATCACGCACCAGAGCGTGGGCATCGCACTCGGTCCTGCCTGCGCCTCTGGTCTCAATGGCATCGGTCCTCCCCTTGCCAAATAGTTCACAAATACCGGGCAATGATCCTTATCGTGGCCCTGGCCTTTACATTTTATGCACCACACCTCTTCTCATGCTTCTAGTCGGAGCGCCTTCTTCTACTTTAAACTCTGCATTTCCAAGCATAGGTTTTACAGTTGTGCGTGGATTTGCTAAACTCCCAACCCTGGATCTTGTATTGGAGTTTCATGCAACCTCATCGCTATCTCTTATGCTTCAGCATGGGTTGAGATCTTCTGTTGTGACAGCGCCGTCCTCAGATGCGGTGTCAGAGACACCACAAACCACGCGCAGTGTTGCACATTCGTCAGTGTCATGTTAGCTTCACGAATCGTACCTTTCAGTCTTTGATCCAAATCCCAAGGGGTCTCACCTGGTAGCATCACGATCTCCTTGAACCCGATGATCGATTGTGTCTTTGATTTTGGCCAGCTAAATTCTTTGTTCAATGCATCCTGGATCTCCACTATTCCCGCATTTGGATGATTGCTAGAATGCTTTATATACCACGTCAATGCGCGATCCTGTAGCGTGCTCACCAAAGTAGTTTTTTGAGTTATCATCCGTAACTCCATATGCTTCCCACACTGCTCTTATTACGAACCAAAACTGATCTGGATCTTCGCTTCCTACTCCTCTGAATACAGGCAACTTGATCGCGCTCATCATTTAAACTTCTGGTTTGGTAGAGGTGGTGTGAGCTAAGGCTATCTGCAGGGCTTTGTTTTCCTATACCATGAACTCGTTCAGCTTCTGATCCAACCAATCTTCAATTTATTTCTTCATAGGGTTCCTGTGTTCTGACACTAGACATCCCTTAGGCAGATCCCAGACCCGTTAATGGAACCCTTTGTTAGCTTGATGGGGCCTGACCTAGGTTCGAAAGTGTTTTAGCCAAACAAATCCTGCACTACTGGCCCTTTCGGCAACAATCCGCAGAGCGCGGACTGAAGTCTCACTTGAGGTAGTAGGGGAGGGTGTTGGAACCAGGTTTTCGTACCCTAGGGATGTCTTGGTGGGGACTAGAAGGGTCGCGAACCGATCTGCGAACACTCTCTACTCCGCTCAACTGTCGGACCTTCGCATAGCTCGGCTATGAGGCACTTCTTTGATTCTTAGTATTATTGTGGTTATCATAGATCATATCTAATTCTTCAGGTCTTTAAGCAAGCATTTAACAGTTATAACCAGTGTGCGCCCTCATAATTCTTAAAGACATGCATAAAATCGTAGATCATAACAGATGCATAAACCAGAATATAAATAGATCCGTAATATTTCATAATCAACTTATCTTTATTAATCTCTTTGTTTCAGTACAATCCACTTCCTGTCCTGTGCACACAGCTGCAGGGGTCCGCGCACACAGCTGTGAACTCTACCAGGCCTCTGCGTACACAGCTGCGAAGCCTCTAGCTAACTACTAACACCCACTACTCGGACTTATAGACTCAGATCGAATATTGCTTTCACAAACCCATAATACATCATATCTCCCCCCCCCCAAAAAAAAACTACCTTCTACCCTTAGAGCCTCGCTCTTTTTATACATTCCCATGGTCCGCGAACCATGGGCAGGCCGACTCACTTTCTTATTATTTTACATTATTTTCGGGTGGAAACCCTTTGACTTGACCTATTAAATTTCGCACTCCACGCACTTCATGGAACTTTTACAATATCATTACCCTACATTATGGGCTTTAAGCTCCAAAACCATTACGCGGGGCCTCCACTACCCAACACGCGTGGTCATTTTTCACAGAGGAAATGATAGCACATTATGAGGATACAAAGAGAAACACCTTCTTTAGCCAATTGATAAATCTCAAACAAAAGGGTTCAATGGCAAAGCACATTGAGGACTTTCAAAAATTTAATATAAGGGTAAATGATATTCCAAAGAAGCAAAGAATTGATGTCTTCATAGGGACTTTAAAGGAAACATTCAACATGAGGTTCGTCTTTGGGAACCTGATTCATTGGAGAAGGCATTCAAGTTGGAAAGAAAAATTGAAAGTGAAATTATGGAAACAAGGAATTCTACCCCTCACAACTATAAAGATGGAAGTGTTGTTTCTCCTAGCCTTCCACAACCTACAAGGGTGACACCACAACAATTGGAAGAATAAAGAGCAAAAGGACTTTGTTACAATTGTGATAAAAAATACATTAAAGGTCATATGTGTGCTGAGAAGAAATTATTTTACATTGATTGTGAAGAGGAGGAAGAAAAGGATCAAGAAACATTAAAAGAAGAGGATATACACCAAGAACCAACCCCAGAGAAAGAAGAAATCAATCTGGCCATATCTTGTAAAGCATTGGCAAGATCTACCACTCCTCAAACTCTCAAGATAGAAGGACATACCAAGAAGAAAAAGGTTCAACAACTGAAATATCACATCGAGAAAGAAGAAATGAATCTGACCATATCTTGTAATGCATTGGCCTTAATTACCACTCCTCAAACTATCAAGATATAAGGACATATCAAGAAAAAAATGTTCAAGAAGTGAAAGATCACATCGATCATCAAGAAATGAATCCGACCATATCTTGTAATGCATTGGAAGAAATTATCACTCCTCAAACTCTCAAGATAGAAGGACATATCAAGAAGAAAAAGATTCAAGCAGTGAAAGATCACATCAAGCATCAACAACAAGTTCTCCAACTTTTAAAGGATAACACCACTTTGGTGCAAAATCGAATGAAACAACAAGCAAATCAAGATCGCAGTGAAAGAAGTTTTGATGTAGGCGATTGGGTATTTTTACGGCTACATCTTAAGCAAGCTATTTATGAGAAGGAAATGTTGGCAATACTACATGCACTTAAGAAATGGGTACCTTACCTAATGGGAAGCCACTTCAACGTAAAAATGGATCATGATAGTCTTAAATACTTTTTAGAACAAAGATTATCTTTAGAAGAATAGAAAAAATGGGTCACAAATATGTTGGGTTATGACTTTGAAATCATCTACAAAAAAGGGAAGAAAAATGTTGTTGCATATGCACTCTCAAGAAAGGATGAGGAAATGGAAGCATTGTTTTGTGCTATTTCTACTATCCAACCAGATTGGATAAATGAAGCAAGGGTGAATGGAAGAAGGATGAAGAAGTGTGGCCACTCATTCAAAAGTTGCAGAAGATCCCAGTTCAAACAATATTGCCAGAACTTGACGAGGAAGGAAAAATCATATTGGAACCTAGAGCAGTCACAGAAACAAGAACCCGACAGCTACAAAATCGATCAATTTCAGAGTATCTCATCAAGTGTAAGATCTTACCCGCTAAATATTCCACATGGGAGGACAAGAATTTTATACAGAAGCATCAAGAACTACTCAAGCGTTGAGGACAACACTTTTTGAAGGAGAGAGGCATGTTAGGTCCCTATACTACTAGTGTAACCCCTTATTGTTATTAGTACAACCCCCTTATTATATTGTTGTGCCCATGTAGTCCCCATATTGTTATTATTGTGCCCCATAGAAGCCCACTATTGTTATTATTGTGCCCTTAAATTATTATTGTTATGTCAGCTCTGATTATATTATGACCCCTTAGGGAGCCATGGGATCCTAGTAGTCTCTCCTTGAGGAGCCATGGGATCTAGTAGTCTCTCCTTTATTTTGTTGGCACATCATGCATTCTGCCACAAGTATTTTCACATCTACTTTCTTGATCATATGGTATGTCTTTAAGAACCATGAATGTCATCCTATAGGAGAAGTGTGTAATTTCAATAAGTCCTTCTATTTGAGTTGAGAATTCTTACATAAGCATAAATGATCTCAATACCATAACAAATCAATTCTCCATATATTTTTTTCTACTCCATCAAGTTCCTCTTGTAGTTGTTTAATGCTATTACATATCATCTGATCTTGAAGCCATTATATCCTTGTTTCTTCCACCCAACCAAATTTTGGAATGGAAATAGCATGTACCAAACCATTTATGTCTTCCTCTTTCCTTGAGAACACATCTGCCACAATATCTTGTTTTCCCCTTTTGTAGATAATTTTAAAGTCATAACCCGACATATTTGTGACCCAATTTTGTTTCTCTTTTTAAGATAGTATTTTCTCCAAGAAGTACTTCAAACTATCATCATTTGTTTTTACTTTGAAGTGTCTTCCTATTAGGTATGGATGTCATTTCTTAACTGTATGTAGTATGGCCAACATATATTTTTAATATATGGGTCTAAGTGAGTTATTTCTTTTATGTTCGCTACATTCAAAGGCAAGGTACCTTTCTTCTTGCATCAAAATTGCACCAATGCCATGGGCTGAGGCATCAAAGTCCACAATGAATATTTTTGTGAATTTGTTTGTCGTCAAAACGAGAGTTATACTCATAGCCTTTTTAAGTTCTTCAAATGCTTTGGTTGCTTCTTTAGTCTAAGAAAATGCTTCCTTCTTCAATAATTTTCTTATAGGTGTTGCTATTTGGCCATAGTTCTTGACAAATTTTCAGTAATATCCTAATAATCCTTTGATTTTCTTCAAGGTATTGGGGATTTTCCATTCCCTCATAGCTTTTATTTTGTTGATCCACCTTGAAATCATCGTGTGATACAATATGGCCCAAATATTCCACTTCTTGAACCCTAAAGACGCACTTGGAAGGATTTTTGTATATTTGTTTCTCTTCAAATAGTGTCAAGACCCTATCAATGTGTTGAACATACTCTTCCCAATATTTTCTATAAACTAGTATGTCATCAAAAAATAACAAAAAAAAATTCTAAGGGCTTGAAAATAGAATTCATCAAGCTTTGAAATGTCGAAGGTGCATTTTTAAGTCCAAATGGCATAACCAAAAACTCATATTGAGCTGCATGTTTTCTAAAGGTTATTTTTGGAATGCCTTCTTGCTTCATTCTGATTTGATGATATCCCAAATTAAGATCCAACTTAGTGAAGAAAACTTCTTTGTGTAGCTCATCTAAAAATTCATCAATAATCGGAATAGGAAACTTATCTTTTATTTTCATTTTGTTGAGTTGTGTATAGTTTGGACACATATGCCACAAACCATCCTTTTTTATAACCATCACCAATGGTGAAGAGATAGCACTATGGTTAGGTTGAATGATGTTTGCCTCTAACATTTCTTGAACCAGATGCTCAATCTCACTCTTTTGTGCATGTGAATATTTGTAAGGCCTGATGTCATATGATACACTTCTAGATTGAAAATGAATAGCATGGTCATGATCTTAGACAGGTGGAATACCCTTAGGAATTTTTCCAAATACCTTAGCATTATTGTTGATAACTTTGTGAAGATCCACTAGAGTAGAGAATATAGATGTTTGAACATCTAATAAACACAATTTTGTAACTACTCCTTCTTGTCCCCTTTTTAGAAATTTCTTCATGCTATTAGAGCTTATCACTTTATTGGGATTCCCTTGGATACTTCTAAGCTCAATTTCCTTTCCTTCTAAGAAAAATATTATGAAAATTGGTAATTAAGGTCCATTGTTCCCAACTATTGTAACCATTGGGCCCCAAATATAACATCAGCACCACCCATTTGGATTGAAATCATGGCACTAACTAATAAACACTCCCCCATATTCATCTTGATCTTATTTTACTTCCATGAAAAAATTATGGTTCCTCCATCTTCAAACATCAATTGAAATTATGGTACTAGAAATACAAAGAAATTAAGAATTTTTTCCAGTTTGTAATTGATGAAGCTATGGGTACGACTTGAATCAATAAATATTGTTACCCATAACCTTTTCATATATCCTTCTATCTTGAGGGTTTGTGGAGTACGGATGTCGGCTAATGCATAACAAAAGAATGTTGGAGTAGCTTCTTCTAGCTCTATACCTTGTGAGCTTTACATTTCTTGATCTACTTCATCTTCATAGTATGTGTAGAATAATTTCTTCTCACTGCATTTATGCCCTTTACTATACTTGTTGTCACAGTTGAAACATAGTCCCTTTGATATTATTTCATCCATTTGTTGAGGAGTCAACCTTATCAGTTTAAGAAAGGGAGCATGGTTTTCTCTATAGTTATTAGTGATCAATTTTCTAGTGGCCATGGTTTTACTTTCAACTTTCCTTTCTAGACTGAAATCATGCTCTAGAAATTTAGGTTCAAAGCATGCTCTAGAAATTTATCCTTTGTGTTATCAATTCCTCTGTAAAAAGAAACCAAGATATAACATAATCCTTTTTTCTTTCACAAATTCATTGATACCATACATGTTGGTCTTTTCTAAAAACATGGATGCAATATTTACCCTTCGTAAGGATGCCACTTGGTGTAGATAAAAGTATTGCTCCATCTGAAATATCCATGATATAGGATCATTACCATCAAATTTCCTCATATCAATCTTTAGAATGTAGTAGTTCCTCGGTAATGTCTTGAAATCGTAATAATGTGGATCTTGGATTGAAAAAACATGATTACAGTTCTACGATTCCAAATTTGTGCTCTTCAATTGTGATAGAATACTCGCCATATGAGATTGATTGTCAACAACAAGCTTATCCTTATGTTCACACTTTCCTTGGATCTCCACATCCCTTTTAGGAAGCCTCTCCAAGAAAATATTTTTCCATGGAAATCATGGGTTTTTGTATTTCTTCCTTATTTTCATTCATATTTTCCATTTCTCTTTTATGCTTTTATTGAGAACGTGAGAAATCCACCTTTTTCAACATGCTACCATTCATTTCATTAACTTTATTCTCTAATTGAGATAACCTAAATTCTAAGTGTTCACTTTCTTCATGAGTCAAGGATGGGTTGTTAGTATATTTAATTGGTGTAGTAGCTTTCTTTGTAGGCATGTTGGAAAATAATAATATACATCCTCTTTATTACAACAAAAAAAAAGGATCTTCTAGTGAACAGTTAGGTCACTAGTAAATATATACCTTAATTTGGAGAATACCAAAATGGTTGAAGCTTTATTGATGAATATTTAAGCATTGAGGCCTTATGGATATAAAAATTTGTTCTATAATAATATGATATATAGCTTCTACAATTCCATATGTGTGAATTAAATATGATGTGCCAACTAAAAGTTATACTATCTTTCCCAAAACTTTTAGATTTTTCGGCCTCTTCCCACAAGAAAACTTGTATAGTGTGTCGTATGTCCAATTTTTGAAGTATAGTTATGGAACTTGTACCTAAGGTACTACTATATGTCTCTTGAAATTCCTAAAATATCATAATCTGAAAATTTCCAGACAAGAAGATAAAGAAAAAATACCAAGTTGGCATGTTTAAAATTTATTTCATTATTGTTCACAAAACCTAACTTCCATATGCTATAACTCCCAAATTATAGCGAACAAAATTATGAAAAAGAAACCATATATTCCCTAAGATTTCTCCTTAATATAATCCAAGCTTCATTTTATGAAGCCTTATAGAATAAAATTTATAGCATAAATTCCAAACTAACCTATTTGAGACTGAATTTTGTAGCATGCAGAAGTCCTAACTTACTTGGAGCATATATTTGAAAATATAGTGAATCAAGATCTATAAATTTGACCGGATGTTCATCAAGATTTACTCTCAACGTGGTCCAAGTTTCATGGTTTGAAGCCTCACATAAAAAATATTAAAGCGAAATTTTTGAAAACCTTTTTGAGACCGAATTTAGGAGCATTCAGAAACCCTAAATTCCTTTAACCATATATCTGAAAATATAATGAAAATATTTCTAAAACCTAAACCAAATATTTATTTGGATGTATTCTCCACTTTTTACCATCTGAAACATCCCAGAAACAAATTTATAATGAAAATTCCACAAAGCCCTATTTGAAGCAGCAAAACCCTAGGATCAAGAGCTTTTATTCCAAATGTTATGATGTTTACACCTTAAAAATGATAAGAAACCAATAATTATAGTCCGCTTTGAGGGGGAAACCTCCTTTTATAATGAACAAGACAAGAGTTGATGATCCTAAGACTAGGGTCTCCTTAGTATGTATATATACATATATGACAAGAGATACAATTACAATAAAATGGGACCATGAGGGGGTTTGAGCATACATAACAACATATCAATAGAAACGTAATCACTCAATAGCTAGGACTTAATAAGGATTTCTTGGGTTAACATGGGGCTTGTATAGGACTTAACAGAGAAACCTAGTTTTCACTTCCTAACCTTGGCTATATTTTATTAAGGGGGAAATTAACTAGAAAATTTCTCATTGGGAGTTTTTCTAGGGATTTCAAGGAAAATAGATTAAACATGCAAAAATTTACCAATAATTCCCAATAAAGATTTTCATTTAGATAAGTAATAAGTAGAAACCCTAGCAATATTACATTACAAGTAAAACCACAACATATATGCTATAAATACTTACAAATTTTCCAAGGACTTGCCTTCTTTCAATCCAAAATGGATGTTTCCAACACAAAAAATAGAAAAAATCCATATAAGATCACATATCATCAAGTAGTGAAGTACAATAGGCCAAGTCAAGCTCTTTAAGAGAGGCTGAAACCCACAAGTGATGATGATAAATGAAATGGAGTGATCATCCTTTTATTGGAGGTCTCTCACTCCTAATAATTCACTAAAGGCCCCTAAAACAAATTTAATTTTGATTAGACACAATAA
The DNA here is from genome assembly GCA_031772625.1 of Pinus tabuliformis. Taxonomy (NCBI): domain Eukaryota; kingdom Viridiplantae; phylum Streptophyta; class Pinopsida; order Pinales; family Pinaceae; genus Pinus; species Pinus tabuliformis. Next base: position 301,391,042 of record CM062804.1, on the reverse strand, counting down.
AATGGGCTAAAATATGACCCACTAGCTCAAAAAATAAAACATTTTAAGAAATGCCCATATGTGTGAGTTGTAAGCCCTCAATAAGCGTGACATCATGCCCTTTTTAGGTCACAAAATGCTCCAAAGGTGCAAAGGAAAGGGTATGTGAGTTTCTAAGCATCATGATCAACCTCAACTTGAGGGAGGGTCCTCAAATCAAGACTCAAAGCATCTCCATGTGTCCAAAATCTAGCTATGGATATCTTGCATCATCTCCATGGGTGTCATGTAGCCAACATGGTGTACTCTCTCTTCAACATTGGGGATTTATTAGGTGCAGCAAGCCCTATTGAATCATCAAAGGGGCAATCATCTGTTGGCATTATGAGACAAGTGTTGTCCTTGATGGCAAACTACACTGATGACAAATCATAATGCAGAAGGTCAGCATCAAGGAATTGATGATCAGACTATAAGAAGAAGAGAAAATTAATATACGCAAGTTCATCAAGCCCAAGTCGTGTGTATACACAGGTTGGATTCATTAAAAGCGCGTGTATGTGGAAAACTCATTTTGGTCCGTGGCGGTTATTCCTTGGAAGTTGTGCCTGTGGTTTCGGACCATGGTGTCTCGACGGACGTGTCGATCCCTAGTTTTTGAAGTTGATGGTTTTGGATTTCTATGGTTTTGGCTCGTGGTATTGAGCAAGTCCTAAGGCTATATAAGGAGAAGAAGGTCATTAGGCAAAGGCATCTGAAATGTCTTGAAACATCTGAGGAAGTATTAGATCCAGTATGCAGGTTATGGGTTGATGATGCATTGCTAAGGAGAGATCTCACCAGTTAATGAAGAACAAGATCTAAGGAGAGATCGGGATCAAATGGTTTGAAAAGTACTATTATGATATGGTTGATTATGCGTATTTCTAGATCTACATACTGACGCAATGTTATGTTCTGGGCCTAACTGATGTCTGGTACAGCTGCAAGTTGAGAAAATTTATTTTTAGATCTGTACGCAGGTTGCCTTTGGTAAAAGCGCGTGTATACGCGGGTTGCTCTCATTGAAGTAGCGTATATCTTTAAAAGCTTGTTTTTGGGTTTGCAGTTGGGTCTGACTGTTGTTACAGAGTTCTGTAGTCTGCTCTGTGTTCTGGTGACAGGTGTTGACAGGGTTTCAGTGGTTCAGTGATTCAAAGATTGATGATGCTAGTATTGGTTGTCTTGTGCTTCAATGATCTATTGTGAAAGTTGAATGAATTGTGGTCTTCAGATTGTAATGTTGTGCTTCAGGAATATCCAGTCTGAAAATTGATGAAAAGTGGTACCTGAAGGAAAGAAGATTGTAGGCCGGCACCTACGTACTAGTATCTTAGCTAGTACAAGAGCAAAGGGGGTTGGAGCTCCCTTCCAAGGAAGTTTGGAGAACGAGAGAAGGTTGAAGCCTTCTGCAGGTTGTAGCCTGCGTACTGGTATAAGGCTGCACCAGTACAAAAGATTGTAAATTGAAGAAAGATAGAGACGACTTGCAGCAGGTGGTTTTCACCCACATTGGGTTTCCACCTTATATCATGGTGTTCATGTGTGTGGTTTTTGTGTGATGATATGTTCTGTTATACTACATCTGTTTACTCTTAAATATGGTAAATAATGTCCTGATGCACTTAACTGAAGAATAAACTAACTGAATTATAAGTTTTCTGGTTATACGTTGTTTTCTTTAGACACAGTAGCGTGTACACGCTGGTTCACTTAACCGAAGTAGCGTATATGTTTCTGAGCATTGAAAAAGTTTGATTGATCTGATAATACTAATTCACCCCCCCTCTCAGTATTATTTCCAACAATTGGTATCAGAGCAGGTCCTTCAGAGAAGCTTGATCGCTTGAAGGTAGATCGTTCATCATGTGCAACTACGAGAGAGAAGCATCAATCAGGCCACCAGTTTTTGATGGGACAAACTTCAATTATTGGAAGGTAAGAGTTACTGCGTATCTTCAATCTCTTGGTACAGAAGTTTGGGACATCGTAGAAACAGGCTACGCTTTTCCTTCAACTACCCCTGCAGATGCAGCTGAGAAAAAGAAGTATGAAACAAATGCGAAAGCAATCAGTACCCTATTAGGATGTATATCCCAAACGGAATTCATGAAGGTAATGCACTACAAATCGGCAAAAGAGATATGGGACAAAATTGTCACGAGCTATGAAGGAGATGACCAGGTAAAACGTGCTAAACTTCAAACTCTCAGGATTCAGTATGAGACTCTCAAGATGTATAATGATGAAAGTGTGGCTAACTATTTTCTTCGGGTAGATGAGATTGTTAATTGTATGAAAAATTTGGGTGAAGAAATAAAAGAGGCTATAGTAGTTGAAAAGGTTCTAAGATCATTATTCCCCAAGTTTGAATCTAAAGTATCTGCAATAGAAGAAAAGGAAAATCTATGAATTCTTACTATGTCTCAGCTACATGGAATTCTAACTGCTTATGAAATGAGAAAGGGAGGTCCATCAGACAGAAGAGAAGTTTCTTTCAAGGCATCAGGCAAAGAAGATTATTATGAAGCAAGCCACGTCCCAGAAGAAGAGGAAGAAGAATCAAATTTTGTCAGAAATCTTCAAAGGGGCTCTGGAAGGTTCAGAGGTAAGTTACCTTTTAAATGCTTTGCTTGTGGAAGAGTAGGACATTATGCTGCAAAATGTCCTTATAAGGATAAAGGAAAGGAACCTTCTAGATGGAACAAGAAACAGAGTGCAAATAAGAAAAGCTACTACACCCATGAAGATAGTGATGGTCTATCGAACAGTGATGAAGATGAACAAGGTAATGAATATAAGTTGTTAATGGCATTTGAAGATGATGATTATATGGATGCTATAGATGTGGATAATCTTTATGATGAAATTACTAGACTCAATAGATGTATAGAAGAAAAGAATATGATCATTGATACTCTACAATTTCAAATTGATGAAAAGGAAAAACATCTTGAAAAATTGGAATGTGAGATTGTTTGTCTTAGAAAGGAGATTGAGAAAACAAAAGCGATTAATCTTAAATTTGTTAAAGGATCTAAAACCTTGGATGAGATTATCAATGTGCAGCGTTCTCCTCTGATCAAGACAGGTCTGGGATATAATGGAGAAACATCTCAAGCTTCTACTTCTAAAAGTTATCTTGATGCAGCAAGAAGAAGTGAGCAAAGGCCAAATAAAAGTCATCAAGTGAATCAGGGACAGTTTACCTCAAGAACAAATCAAGAAACTCGGGGACAAGGTGCCTTAAGAACAAACAAGAGCTACAAACAGCCACAGGTAAAATCTTCCCAATTTTCCCCAAGGATGGATAGAAGCTACAATTGGTTGGATGATAGATCTGATTATCGCAGAAATTTCTTTAATGGCCAATGTTTTTCTTGCCATAACTTCGGTCACAAAGCAGCTCAATGTGTTGCCTACAAGACAATCATGACTAGAGAAGCTCAAAAGCAAAGAAGTATGACTGGAACCATGAAAAGGACTTATAACAACTTTTCGGTTCTTGAAAATGAAGTTGAATGCTCTATTTGTAATAACTTTGGTCATGAAGACTCTGAATGCAGGAGCAGGTTCTACAAAACAACTCAGAAGGAACAAACCTCAAATGTCAGAACATGGAGAATAAAGGAACCGCAACCAAAGAGATGTGGGATAGCCTTTTATGCAGAAGGTCAAGAAAGTCTATGGTACATTGACAGCGGATGTTCGAAGCATATGACAGGGGACAAAGAAAAGCTTGAATCATATACCGCATTAGAAAAGGGGAAGAAAGTTTCTTTTGGAAACGATATCTCTGCAGCCATAAAAGGAAAAGGTGTTGCTCCCTTAAAAGAGAAGGTCAAAGCTGGAAATGTCTTGTATGTTGATGGATTGAAGCACAATCTTTTGAGTGTCAGTCAGATGTGCGATCAAGGAACAGAAGTAATATTTAGATCAAATGGATGTTGTGTTCGTGATCTTGATACAGGTAAAACAGTGATCAAAGGAAGAAGGACTCCAAATAATATATACATATTTGAAGAAAGACCACAACAATGCTATTTGAGCAAGGATGATGAACATTGGCTATGGCATAGAAGGTTGGGGCATCTAAGCTTTTCACAAATAAGGAAAGCATGCAAATATCAGGCAGTTCGCGGTCTTCCAGATATCAAAATTCCAGACAACACTATATGCAAATCTTGTCAGTTTGGAAAGCAAACCAGAAATAATTTTCCAGAGAAGGAAGGATCAGCTAGTATGCCTCTTGAGCTAGTACGTACAGATACTTGTGGTCCATTCAGAAAAAGAACACCTCGAGGAGAAGAATATTTGATATTATTCATTGACGATTTCTCCAGGTTTGTCTGGTTAGGACTTATGAAGCACAAAGATGAAGCATTCGAAAAATTCAAATCCTTCAAAGCCTTGGCTGAAAATGAATCAGGACACAAAATTAAGTGCCTCAGATCTGATAGAGGTGGGGAATTTACCTCGAATGAATTTTTCGATTTCTGTGAAGAACATGGGATAAGAAGAGAATTCTCTACAGCTAGAACTCCCCAGCAAAATGGAGTTGTGGAAAGAATGAAAAGAACAATCCAACAAATGGCTCGTGCTATGCTTGATGAGTCAGGTACTCCCGCAACTTTCTGGGGTGAAGCTGCACATGCTGCGGTTATTATTCTCAACAAAACAAATGTCCGAGTAAATAGCACTCAAACTCCTCATGAGCTCTGGTGTGGGAAGGCTCCTTCAGTGAACCACTTCAAAATCTTTGGGAGCAAATGTTATATTAAGAATACTGATGAGCAACTTGGCAAACTTGAACCAAGAGCAGATGAAGGCATTCTACTTGGTTATTCTCCACATAGCAAAGCATACAAGTGCTACAATAAAAGACTTGGCAGAATTGTTGACAGCATTGATGTAGTGGTTGATGAGAAGGGATATATTCCTAGGCAAGTTCATCACGAAGACATTGAAGAAGATGAAGGCTATTCTCAAAGGCAGAATGATGAAGAAGAAGAACCTCAAGAAGAACCAGAGGAGCAGACAAGAATAGAAGAAAAGACTCCATCCAGATATGTTCAAAAGAATCATCCAGAATCTCAGATTGTGGGGCAGAAAGAAGCAGGAATACAAACAAGAAGAAGAATTGCAGAAGCTTCAAGCTATTTGGCATTAATCTCTTCCACTGAACCACAAAATGTGAAAGAGGCATGTAAAGATGAATGTTGGGTCAAAGCAATGGATGAAGAACTTGAGCAGATCGAAAAGAACAACACTTGGGAATTGGTTCCTAGACCAAAGGATAAAAATGTCATAGGGACAAAATGGGTCTTCAAAAATAAATTGAATGAAAATGGAGAAGTAATTAGAAACAAGGCCAGACTTGTTTGTAAAGGGTATGCGCAGCAAGAAGGAATAGATTTTGAAGAAATCTTTGCTCCTGTTGCAAGACTTGAGGCCATCCAAATGTTCCTTGCTCTCTCTAGCTTTCAAAACTTCAAAGTATTTCAAATGGACGTGAAATCAGCCTTCCTGAATGGAGACTTAGAAGAAGAAGTATATATTGAGCAGCCAGATGGTTTCATCCTTGGGAATGATCCAAATCTTGTATGCAGATTGAAAAAGGCTCTCTATGGTCTCAAACAAGCTCCAAGGGCTTGGTATTATCGGTTGGACAAATATCTTCACCAACAAGGTTTTTCAAAAGGATCAGCAGATAGCAATCTCTATGTGAAAGTTGAAAATAACAAATTGCTAATACTTGTTGTGTATGTAGATGATATTATCTTTGGCAGCAATGAAGAGGCTATGAGTCAGAACTTTGCCTTGGTTATGCAGAAGGAATTTGAAATGTCATTACTTGGAGAATTGACATACTTTCTTGGATTGCAAATCCAACAAAGTGAAGGAGGCATTTTCTTGTCTCAAACCAAGTACCTCAAGCAGATCTTGAAGAAGTATGGCATGGAAGAGTCAAAGCCAGTTTGTACCCCCATGGTTACAGGATGCAGCCTCAGTGCAAATGACGAATCAGCAGCAGTTCACCAACCAACTTATAGATCCATGATTGGGAGTTTGCTTTATTTAACAGGTACACGACCAGATATTATGCATGCAGTAGGAATTGTTGGAAGATTTCAAGCCAACCCAAAGGAAACTCATCTTCAGGCAGTCAAAAGAATCTTCAAGTATCTTCAAGGGACACAAAATTATGGCTTATGGTATCCGAGAGATATAGATCTCACACTTCATGCTTATACATATGCAGATTGGGCCGGAAGCGTGGATGACAGGAAAAGCACAAGCGGTGGTGCATTCTTTATGGGCTCCAGATTAGTATCTTGGTTCAGCAAGAAACAGAGTTCGATTGCCTTATCTACATCTGAAGCAGAATATGTGGCTGCGGCATCTTGTTGCACTCAACTTCTTTGGATGATGCAGACCTTGCAAGATTTCCAAATCACTTGCACTCCACCAGTTTCTATCTTATGTGATAATACAAGTGCAATCAGCATTTCAAAGAATCCAGTCATGCACTCAAAGACCAAGCACATACCAATCAAGTACCATTTTCTTCGGGAACAAGTGCTTGAGCAGAAGGTCAAGTTGGAGTATGTTCCTTCTAAGGAACAAGTTGCTGATATTCCCACAAAACCACTGCCCAGGGAAACTTTTGAATATCTCAGACAAAAGCTGGGAGTAATGGATGCCTCATCCTGCTGTTAAAACTTGTCTGTTCTACAGAAAAGTTGGTATACGCGAGTTTAGTAAGGGATATCCGCATATATACGCCGATTTACACAGGGAAAGTCGCGTATGGTGTACGCGTGCTGTAGAAATTCTATCCGCGTACATACGCTGTTTTATGCAGGAGAAGTCGCGTATATGGTGTTCTGATCAATATGGGCAGACTCTGGTTGGAGAAGGTCTGAGATGGGTAAGCCAGAATTCTTCAGGCACAGTTTCAGGGGGTACAGCAGGCACAGATTCAGGGGGAGCAGCGTAAAGTCTCATAAAGCATTGTTGGCATTTAGATGCTTTCGGTCCTAGTTCACAACTGTTGTTAATTTCAGGAGAAGGAGCTCAGAAGGAAATCTTGACTGCTGATATAAAAGATGTTTATCAGATACTGCTGGTGTCTTTCATAAGTCTTGGTCTAGATTTGTTGTCTCTATGTCATGTATCTCTTTTGTGATATTTCTTTTATTGTGTCAAGGTCATGTAACGGCCTATGATTTCCCCACTATGCCTGGGATGGATGAATGATGTAAGGTTATTGGTTATTATATTTCTGATGTAACTCCTCTTGGTTGGATGAGTCTTTTGGTGATAGGAAGGTCCCTTATGATGTATAATTCTTGGTTCGTTTGAAGAACATCTTTTGCAGATCTTGCCTACAGTCAGGAGGAGCATGTTCAGCACAGTAGAGCAGAGAGATTAGCATGTACTCAGGGGGAGCACAGCCCTTTGCCCTTGATGACAAAGGGGGAGAATGATTCTAAGGATCTTGGAGTTGCCATCAAGTCCAAAGGGGGAGATTGTTGGCATTATGAGACAAGTGTTGTCCTTGATGGCAAACTACACTGATGACAAATCATAATGCAGAAGGTCAGCAGCAAGGAATTGATGATCAGACTATAAGAAGAAGAGAAAATTAATATACGCAAGTTCATCAAGCCCAAGTCGCGTGTACACGCAAGTTGGCTTCATTAAAAGCGCGTGTATGTGGAAAACTCATTTTGGTCCGTGGCGGTTATTCCTTGGAAGTTGTGCCTGTGGTTTCGGACCATGGTGTCTCGACGGACGTGTCGATCCCTAGTTTTTGAAGTTGATGGTTTTGGATTTCTATGGTTTTGGCTCGTGGTATTGAGCAAGTCCTAAGACTATATAAGGAGAAGAAGATCATTAGGCAAAGGCATCTGAAATGTCTTGAAACATCTGAGGAAGTATTAGATCCAGTATGCAGGTTATGGGTTGATGATGCATTGCTAAGGAGAGATCTCACCGGTTAATGAAGAACAAGATCTAAGGAGAGATCGGGATCAAATGGTTTGAAAAGTACTATTATGATATGGTTGATTATGCGTATTTCTAGATCTACATACTGACGCAATGTTATGTTCTGGGCCTAACTGATGTCTGGTACAGCTGCAAGTTGAGAAATTTTATTTTTAGATCTGTACGCAGGTTGCATTTGGTAAAAGCGCGTGTATACGCGGGTTGCTCTCATTGAAGCAGCGTATATCTTTAAAAGCTTGTTTTTGGGTTTGCAGTTGGGTCTGACTGTTGTTACAGAGTTCTGTAGTCTGCTCTGTGTTCTAGTGACAGGTGTTGACAGGGTTTCAGTGGTTCAGTGATTCAAAGATTGATGATGCTAGTATTGGTTGTCTTGTGCTTCAATGATCTATTGTGAAAGTTGAATGAATTGTGGTCTTCAGATTGTAATGTTGTGCTTTAGGAATATCCAGTCTGAAAATTGATGAAAAGTGGTACCTGAAGGAAAGAAGATTGTAGGCCGGCACCTACGTACTAGTATCTTAGCTAGTACAAGAGCAAAGGGGGTTGGAGCTCCCTTCCAAGGAAGTTTGGAGAACGAGAGAAGGTTGAAGCCTTCTGCAGGTTGTAGCCTGCGTACTGGTATAAGGTTGCACCAGTACAAAAGATTGTAAATTGAAGAAAGATAGAGACGACTTGTAGCAGGTGGCTTTCACCCACATTGGGTTTCCACCTTATATCATGGTGTTCATGTGTGTGGTTTTTGTGTGATGATCTGTTCTATTATACTGCATCTGTTTACTCTTAAATATGGTAAATAATGTCCTAATGCACTTAACTGAAGAATAAACTAACTGAATTATAAGTTTTCTGGTTATACGCTGTTTTCTTTAGACACAGTAGCGTGTACACACTGGTTCACTTAACAGAAGTAGCGTATATGTTTCTGAGCATTGAAAAAGTTTGATTTATCTGATAATACTGATTCACCCCCCCTCTCAGTATTATTTCCAACATCATCATCATTTGGGCTTTATATAAAGGCATACCCATCAAATAATGCCAAGGCTATTATGGGACCATGTTGGGTCTACTGGTACATCATCAATAATCCTTAATGTTAAGCAAGATAAGCTTAGAATTCTAGCATCTGATGGTACTTTAGGATGTCCAACAACTGTTAAGATAATCAAAGATCCCAACGCCCTATGGTATAAGGTAAATGCTACATTTGTAAGGTTATCATTCTCTCTAGAAGTGCAGTATGGCTCAAGCATCATGTGAAGTAGGAGTGAAATAAAGTGTCACCAAGGCCTCAGCTACTCTGTGCAAAACCACCTGAAAAACCATCTCAAACTCAAGTGAAATAAATCATTCATTATAGACAATATCCATAGATGCATCTAAGTGGGCCATACTTAACTGTTAAGGGAATAATAATACTTCAAATCAATATCACCTTCAAATATCTAACTAGAGCAAGTCCCATAAAAGTGTTCCCTACTTTTGTAGGGTTGGATAGGTAATTAACCCTATTAGGTTATTCGAACACCTAAGGGAAGGTGGCATTTCCATGGTCAACCCTTCAATCCATAGGTGCTAGTGAGAATATGTGACAACATTGGGGAATGAATTCATGGCTACGTCCCATGGTCAAGGGACCAACTAATGAGAATCAGAATTTTGAGTGTGTCAATGTAATGGAGGGAGAAATCATGGAGGCATTAGTTACCCCTTTCCTCAACCTAGTTTTTCCACCCCTTTGATGTGCCTTTTACTTCTTTTCGATAATGCTTTTAATGTTGCATAGATTTAGGATCAAATCTTTCTCTTTATGATATAACATTTATTTTACCCCTTAATATGATTTAGATTCTCATTCATCAGGGTTGATACATGCAATGGTTTCTTATGATGAGTTGGAGCATCAAGTGCCCAGGAATCCTGTGATGGCTAATGAGGGGGGTAGAGCTCATGCTAAGCTTTTTCCCATGCACTAACTTTTGTCCTGGCCATATTTTGCATTTAAAACTTTCTTTTTATTTTGTTTTGGACATCTTATGCTTTTTCATTCTTTTAGTTGCATCAACCTCGAGGGAAAAATAAATTGGTGCTACTCAAGGGTTTGGATGTGTGAGTTCCAAATCCGAATGAACCAATGACAGTTAACCTGAAGGATGGAGGTGGTATAAAAGAATAATGAAAGATGAAAGATGTCAAGTATGGAAAGGTAAAAGACACACTCTTTGAATTCAAGTTTTCCCAAGTAGTTCCCTTCCTATAAACCTCAGTCCTTAAAGGAGGTCCCACTAGACGAGGGATAAAGACTAACCCCCTGGTAAGGTGAGAGAACACGTTTACAGTCAAGATCAGCCAATCATCTAGATCGCCCCTTTTTCCATGTTAAAATGCCCAAAACATTAAGTAAAAGCTCTCGATTGCAAAATGGTTAAAGTACCTGTTGAGTGGTATCCCACCTTCATTCAAGAGGAATGTCAGATGATGAGAGGTGCATGACTGGTTCAGATGGTGGAGGAATGTGGCATATCATCATCACTTAGCATTGTGTAGGGTTTTTGGCTAACTACTTGTCCAAGCTAGGAGAAAAAAAGTTCTCCTATAAGGTTACCCATTTTTATGGGTCACATCTTGCTACAACTGAGGGACATGTGCTCGTCATAGAGTGAGTGATACATATGTTCAAATAAGGAGTTCATGAGAACTTAAACAATCCTTGGGCTTGCAAACATGTTACCTATACACGCAAATCAACCCATTTGAATAGCATGTGTATGGGGTATTGATCATCACCTTTGCATTTATATGATATAATAAATCCATACTAAAAAGGAAAATTTTAGCTAAATGAAATCTAATTTAGTATCCAACACACAATTACCTACGCTAACCTATGCTAGCATAGAGTACATCACCTAAGTATAGTCATATAACCAATGTAGCCACCATATCATTATATCAATATCATACCTCTTACTTGTATGACTGGTCATGAGACAAAACAAGAAAGCATCGTAGTCATCATGATACTCACATGTTGGATCATAAGGGTGGGAGGTGGGAAAATAAATGAACCATGGATCAGCTTTGCTACCATGTGAAAGGATAGAGAATGAAAAGGGGGAATCCAATTTTTTCCTATATTTTCTAATTCTATTCTACAACCTAAATATGGAGTAATCAATGATCAACTTTAGGAATTCTTACCCATTAACTACCTTAGGCATACAACTCTTATTGATTTCCCTAGGGACATGTTGCGAGTAACATGATGAGGAAGATGACTAGAGGATAAGATCTCGATAAGAAGGTTGCTTGTAACAATCAAGGTCAACCAACGTTGGCTCATCATGTTCAAAATTTATGTGACCTAAATGTGACTATGGGATGGAAATAGGGATATCTAAAGAGGGCTCAATCACATCAACAATCATATCTTCCTGATCATTATATGGGATAAAATATTTGTATATGGGGAAGAACCATAGTTCTTTATCTCCAAGTGAGGAAATTGTATTTTCCTTCAAATCATGTCAAATGAGCATACCTCTTTTTCTCTAGCACTATAGTCATACAACTACCCTTATAGAATATCGTATGCATCATCAAAGTCCAAAAGAATGAAAAAATCCTTTCTTTGATCATTTTCCTTAATGGGATCATACAAACCTTCCTCAATGTTATCAAACATAAAGAAAAACCCTTTTTTGTTGAAACCAAGTAGTTGTGAATATTCTTAGATTTTTTCCATGTCATGGTTGTAAATATTTTCCTCGAGGAAATCATTATAGTTTTTATCTTTAATTGACCCTTCTAGCTGGGCGTCATTATCATTTCCAAAATCTTATTGGGCATTAGTGGGATCTTTTCTAATATATTGAAAATTATCATCATGAAACATGTAGAAGAGGCCCTTCCATTCATTAGGAGGGTCTTCATGATTTGATGCAAGAAGAAATGCCTCATGTTGATTTTTAGTGGCAAGCTTGTCACGATCTCCATATTTGTTGGTACTTTCTTCTTAAATTCCACAATAGGGGGCTACATAGTCCATACCTGAATCTACAACCCAAAATTCATTCATAGATTTATCAGTTGTTTCATAAATTAGATCTTCATCGAAATGATGGTCAATTATATCCCACTTCCCCTTGTCATTCTCTAGGAAACTTATGGGATCATCATATTCAATGGATTCACAAGATATATCACCAAACTCAATATTCATGAAAAGGAAGGAGCATGTCTCAATTTCATGTAGTAGTGCATCAGAGTCCTTTCCATGAACATTATCTTCTTGATGACTAGGAAAGGTCTCTTCCTTCTGTTTATGGCAATCTTCATTTTCGGAGCCCTTTCTAGTACCTTCAAAAATATTTATGAGATCTTCTTGTCCAAGGATCCTGATTATGCTTCAAAGGTTGTATTCATAATTTTGAAATCTTGATCCTCGAAACTAGAGATTTGTTCAATAAAGCTCCTTATAAAATATGTCATTTTTGGGCAAAAAAATTATTTAAGCCATTCTCTTTGATTTTTCTTAAAATATTCCACAAACAATCTTATCAATGCATATTCATAGAGCACATTATTTATTGTAGCATATTTCATAACTCTTACTATTACATGATCAACAACTAAAGACGCATTACCATTAAGCTTGGGATAATTTTCATAACAATATGGATGGAGGTGATTTGGATATCCTGGGACATCTTCAATATCTAGGCTATGGTGTCTTATGCAACTCCCAATGAGCCATTTATTATCCCACAAACTTTTCATAATATTCAAATATGGAGTCACTAGGGTGAACTCAAAATGCCTTGAAAGATGCTTGCTTCACCCTACAAGCATGGAAACATTTCAATTTCAATGAAGAACTATGTGTTCGTTCTTCCAATGGAGCAATGGAGGGAGAAATCATGGAGGCATGATTTACCCCTTTTCTTTGTCTACTTATTCCACCCCTCTGGTGTGCCTTTTACTTCTTTTTTATAATGTTTTTAATGGTGCATAGCTCAAGGATCAAAGATTTCTCTTTATGATATAGGATTTATTTTACCCCTTAGGATGAGTTTGTTTCTCGCTCATCAGGGTTGGTACATCCCAAGGTTTTCTTATGATGAGATGGAGCGTCAAGTGATTAGGAATCAGGTTATAGCTAATGGGGGTTAGAGCTCACATGAGGCTTTTTCCCATGCATTAAATTTTGTCCCATCCATATTTTTCATTTTCACCTTTATTTTTCTTTTGTTGTGGTCATCTTATGCTTTTCCATTCTCTTAGTTGCATCAACCTCCAGGGAAAATCTTTCCAACCCTGCTCAAGGATATGGATGTGTGAGTTCCAAATCCTAATGAACCAATGAAAATTAACCCTAGGAATGGAGGTGGTATAAAAGGAATGATGAAATATGAAATATTAAAGATGTCATGTATAAAAATGTAACAGACACACTACTTAAATCCAAAAATCCTAAGTAGTGTCCCTTTGATAACCCTCGGGCCTTAGAGGAATTCCCACTAGACTAGGGCGGAAGACTGACCCCCTGGTAAGGTGAGAGAACAAGTTTACAGGCAATATCGGTCAATCATCTATATCACCCCTTTTATCCAAGTTGAAATTTCCAAAACATTAAGTAAAAGCACCCGATTACAAAATGGTTAAGGTACCTATTGAGTGGTAGCCCAGCTTCATTCAAGAGGAATCTTGGATGGTAAGAGGTGCATGATCAGTGAAAATGGAAAGGGAATGTAGCATATCATCATCATTGAGAAAAGTGTATAGTTTTTGGCTAGTTGGATGTCCAAGATACGAGTAAAAGTTTTCTCCTATAGAGATACCCATTTTGGTGAGTAACACAACCATCAACATCAGAGATAGATCTTGACTTAACCTCTTCTATGGATTTTTATATGTCCTACTAAAAATATATGCATATTCACCCCACTTTGGAAAAAAAAAACTACCATCTAAAAGGTAATACATCAAGGAATAATTTTTAAAATAAATTGTTTACTATTAAACATTTTTTAATCTTTGAATAAGTAATTTTGATTATAAATTATTTTTAATTAGTTGCTACAAGAATTTTTTATTCTATAGCAATCATATACAATTTGTAGATGAGATTGTGGTAGATTCATTGTTCTATATGGTTGTGATGATGTAAAGAAAGAACCACGAGTTAGATGGGGTCACAAATGATATGAGAAGGACATGTTCAACAACCAAATGAACAGATCGTAGAGGCCAATCAAAGTTCAAATTTATTGGATAGTTTGTGAAAGCATCCCAATGTAGATCTAATCATATCAAAATAGAAGGTCAACTAAAGATAAATCCATGGATTTCATGAAACTATTAATATTCAAACAAAGGAAACAATTAGCAGAAATTATAATCCACTACGAATGTTATGTTTTGTGGTAGCAGTATATTTACAAACTCATGGGATCAGGGATATAGCAATATTTGTAAAACAATTTTAGAAGAAATTTTGTTATATAAAGGGAATACAAATAGATTAAATCATCGATTATCATCCTAGAAATTATACCAAGACTTTGTACTTTGATTTCTTCAAGTTAATACAAGACTACAATTTTCAATTTGCTTATGTTTTCATTCCGAGAATTGCTTGTACGAAATTAGGTTAGTGCTATAGTGTTTCTGCAGTGAATACCTGGACTAGAGGGGTCAACTGCATAAGGGTATTCATTGCTATTTAGATCTCGGTTTAGTTTTTTAATTCATCTTATAGCCTTTGTTTCAATTTCTAGTTTACTGTTTATTGAATTCAATATTACAGTTCCATTTTGTGCATATTTATAGTTTGCTAATTTCAATATGATTTCATGTTGTAAAAAAGCTAAAAACAAAACAATTTTTAAAAAATATTTATAATTTGAGAAATTATTTCATTGGTTTTGTATGGATTATCACTCACAATGAATGATTAAAAATTGTATTGGGATATTAAATAAGTAATATATAAATTATAAATTTTAGTGGTTTTTGTAGTATTAAATTTGGTATTTGATTAGTTATCCTGGCATTTCATTTAGATTAATTCAAAAGGTTTTAATTCAATAGCTATTAGTTATAAATCATTAAATTCTATACATACAATGTATATGATTCAGAAGGTTATAAATCTAGATTGATAATTAAATGGTAGGAATTTAGGAACACTTAAATTATTTAACATTTTTGGCGCTATTATCAAGGAATTGTTAAAATAAATTAGTTCAAAATTAGATAGAATCATATAGATAGATGGGTTTAGAAAAAAAAAAATTATCAAATCATGGTAATTAGAATGCATGAATAGGTAAAGAAATTTTAAAGGTAGATTTGTTTAGGGTAGCATTTTTTCCGCCACTCCACCACCCATCACCCCATCTAGTTTAACTTGTAGTGCAATAAAAGCAACATCATTTATCAGTATAGTTATAGGAGGAGGACACTTAAATCGAATTTATTTTAGCAATTCCCTGATAATGGTGCCAAAAATGTTAGGTAATTTAAGCCACATCATTTGTCAGTATAGTTATAGGAGGAGGACACTTAAATCGAATTTTGGCTCCACAAGGAAGGGGGGAATATAAAGACAGAGAATGAGAAGACGAAGTAGGCATATTATGTCCACATCAAGCAATTATACTCTACTCTCTTCACACCAAAGAAGAAAAAACTAGTGAAGAGATAGAATTATCATTCATTGATAATCCTATGCAAGAACTAGAATACTTTGTTTGAATCGCCAGCAGAATCTATGCAAAGCAATATGGATGAACATGAAGAAAAGGAATGAACAGAAGGAATAAGGGGAAGAGATAAAATTGTTAATTAAAATGTTGAAGAAGAATTTGGTTTTCCTATTGTGAATCCAACAACAAATATTAACATGAAACATATTTCACCATCAATACTTCCTAATTTTCATGGTATGAGAACAGAAGATCCTAAAACTTTTCTTTTTGAATTTCATGTATTATGTCATAGTTATAATTACTCTATTGATGCCCCAAAACTTAACTTATTTCCAGCTACTCTTAGGTATTTAGTCTTGTGATGGTTTATGGGATTAGGAACAAATAGTATCACTACTTGAGATAAATTGCGTCAAATGTCTCTTAATAAATAGAAATACTATTATGTAAGTTGAGATTTGTGACGAGAAGTATTTAAAATGTCACAAAAAGAGGATGAGGCCCTTGAAGATGACTTAGAAATATTCCATTATAGTGTTAAGTGGGTTAAACAACAAAAGTTGAATTTGGATACTCTTAAAATTCTTTTTCTTTGAGGAATTAGACATGAATGGATAGGAGTACTCAATCTTATGGGAAAGGGAGATGTATCTCAAGTAAGTTATCCATAAATTTGTGAATTTTGTAGGCACACTTCTCAAGGAAAGGCTAAGTATGATAAGGGACCTAGAGATGTTATCTATAGGGTCAATAAATCACCATCTAGTGGGGCAAGTAGAGATAAATTTAGTAGTTTGTTGGAAAATTTTAAAACAGATATTCTTTGTAATATTTGTGAACAAATGGATACTTTGAAAATCTAACAAAAACAAAAAACAAAAAAATTCATCTTTTTCAATATTTTGTCCAAAATGTAAAAATAAGCATACTTTATGTGAATATCCTTTGATAATATTGAAGTTTGTGTTATATGTGCAGAAAACTATGCAATAGGAAATTTCCCATCACTATGAGGACTCAAAGGAGTTTTAGGAGATAAATAAGCTCCATAACAACCTTTTTATATTGCACCAAGAAGACCTTGCAAGCCATGAATAGGTATTTCTCAAGGCCGAAAACACCAAATAATTCCTTACTAGAAATATCTGCAACACAATTGGAATACTCCCATGCCTTGGAAAACATGGCCCCCATAACCAACCCAAAACTAACCTTGGAAACAAGGATGAGGAGGGTATACTTATGGAAATATTCCAAACTACCTCTACTCACAATATCCACAACATACATAATATTCATAGTATCTGCAATAACAATTCGCTTAATATACTCCACAAGTATAACAACTTATCTTACCCAAAATCCATAACCATTAGCTCCTAAATCACAAAAAATACAATTACCATCAAATCAACCTCCTCAATGACCAACTCAACTCACTTCCCAACTCATTCCAAACCCCAACAATAAAGTAGCCCAACTCACTTATAATGATGGGTTACAAAAAAAATCAGCTTATATGATTACTCCTCTTGATTTGAATAATATTCATATTAGATCAGGAAAAGTACTTCATAAATATTCTCATGTTATTATTGAAGAACAAATTGAGGAGGAAACTCCTTTTAAGTCAAATAATAAAACAAACATCATCTTCTCCTCAAATAGATTGACCGACAACATCTCAAATTTATCCTTTTTCAAAAAGGTTGAATGTAGACAAGCAAACAATACAAACTCAACATGATTTATTAGATGAATTGAAGAAAGTATGTGTTAGAATTATTTTTACTACAAGAAATCAAATATATCTCAATTTATGCAAAAAGAAAAAATGAAATTATGTTTAAAGAAATTAGGAAGGAAGAAAAAGAATCCATAAATGGTACAAGTTATTGGCAAATGGGTAGCCTTTAATGATGGGAAAAACTATATTGGAAAATATCGTGATCTAGTTTGTCTCATTGTTAAAATTCACATAACTAATATCGCAATTATAGACACTTTATAGATTTAGGATCTATAAAAGGAACACTGGATGATCTCCAAATATGAAATTTCTCACACTTATAGTTTTACAATTAGATAGATCTACAATAAAACCAGGTGGTGTTAGAAGACGTTATAATTTCTTTAGATTCCTAGGGATATACCCATATTTTATGGTTTTAACACCTAAAACTAATTTGGGAGGAAACCCACTAATATTAGGAATACCATGGTTAGCTATAGTCGGTGCATTCATTAGTTTTAGATATGGAGATATGATAATATCATATGGAAATTCAATGAAGAAATTTATGCTATATCAACTTGCAAAGCCAATATCTGAATTGGAAAACTCACAATGGATTAAAGATATATATAGTGATGAGGAAATACTACAACATATTTTAGCAATGAATCAAGATATGAGTTTCAAGGAAAATATTTAAGCTTTCATTGTTTAATCTTTATGAGATCACCTACAAGATTATGATATTGAATTAATAGTAGACATGGAATCAAATAGTCATGCTAGAATTTCGATGGTACAATTTTATTGAATTTTTTTTATCCAAGATATGAGCATAAGAAGCATATTGGCCCCCAAGATATTGAATAAAATCGAATTACTAATTTCATTAATAATTCTGATTTTATTCAATATCTTGGGGGGCAATCTTCTTCTTATGCTCATATCTTGGATAAAAAAAAATCAATAAAATTGTACCATCGAAATTCTAGCATCACTATTTGATTCCATGTCTACTATTAATTCAATATCATAATCTTGTAGGTGATCTCATAAAGATTAAACAATGAAAACTTAAATATAAACTCTAAATTTGATTAATCTCAAAAATCACAATTAATATAAAATTACAAGAACATTCTAGTGCATTTGCTTGGGAATACACTAATGTGTAAGGAATTAATCGTAATGAATTTATTCATCATATCTATATTTAGGAAAATTATAAACGATTCAAACAACCACAAAGCAATATGAATCTTGTCTTAAAATAAATTGTAAAGGAAGAATTACATAAGTTACTAAATGTGAACGTCATTTACCCTATTTATGTTGAAATATGTAACTAGGTTCGATATTCATAACAACAAATGTAATCATGATTTTATGTACTTGATGTAAAGAGAAAATTAAATTTATTATTGTCATTCTTAAGGCGTGGGTTTCATGTTCAAGGGAAAATTATTTTATAGGTCAAGCACCCATTGAGTGCTTCTAGGGCTGATCTTTGAGTCAACAAGTCATAAGAGTCATTGTCATGTATGGAAACCCTTTTGGGCATGTTACATATTGTAACGAAAAATTTATTTGAGTCAAATTAGAGTCCAAGACCTTGTCATGGTGCCTCAAGCAAGTCGGCCTACATGAAAGATCAAGTTGACTCAAGGAAGCAATTCGTACCCCTGGAAATCCTATATATAAGGAACTTGACCTCATTTGGACACACAACAATCAAGTTCAATATCCTCAAGAAGGAAGCTGGAAAAGGACGAAAATAATGGATAAGAAGAAGAAAAGCAAGATCGAAATTTTTGGATCTCTCTCTCTCTCTCTCTTGTTTTAGGGTTTCTAAACTTGTTGAGAAAGTTGAAGTGTTGGAAAGTTTTTGGGCAAGTCAAAGTGTTGGAAAGTTGTTGGAAAATTGTTGGGATCGAAGTTGCAGAAGAAACTGTTGGGTTCAAAGTTGCAAAACAAAATGTTGGAGTTGAACTTGCAGAAGAAATTGTTGGGGTCAAAGTTGCAGAAGAAATTGTTGGGATCGAAGTCGTTGAAGAAGTTGTTGGGGTCAAAATTGCAGGAAAGAAAGCTCATCAAGGAGAAAGTTTTACTTGGACTTGGAGGGGTATTTTACAATGGTCTTAGGTCTTGGAATTCGTCATTTGAATATTCTATAAGAATAAAATAATCCTTGTGGGTTTTCCTCTCAAAAGGAGAGGTTTTTGCCTTGGCTAACAGCCTACATTTTGTGTCCTCTTGTCTCTTTGATATTCATTGTTTTCTAGTTTTTTGATGATAGAAAACACAATAATAATCAATTTAAAGAAGAACCTAATGAAGTTAATTAAAAATACATCACAAGCAGTTATCAAAGTAAGAGAAATCATTTAATCTAGTTGACCTAGATTCCTCAACATGGTATCATAGGTAAGGTGACCACGACAAGAAGAAAAGGCAGCTTGAAGATCACTATTGAAGAAGGATACATAAGGGTCGAGCATAAGGAAATCATCAAGAAGGACTAACCCACTCATCACCTTAAAGGAAGGAACTAAAGAGTATTTAAGAAGACCTCAAAACCCTAGCTCATTCAAAGAAGGGTTATACACTTGAAGCATTCTTGGTAAGCTCACACATTTTATAATCATCATCACATGGAAAAAAAGACCTCAAGGACCCTTCTTCCATTCAAACGAGGACTACGCATTAAAGCATCTTGAAGTCTCTATATCCAAGGAAAGCAATAAGAAGAATGATGTGCCAAAGATGTAATGTTATGGATTTCAAGAATATGGTCATTTCAAGAGAGATTGCCCTAAAAGGATAATAAGAAAATAAAAGAAAGGAATGAAGCCCATATCATCGAAGAAGTAGAAGAACCTGATGAGAAGAAATCCAAGAAGGAAGGGATGGATATTCACTATTAAGGTCTCTTAGGTACATAGCAAGGAGAAGTAGGAGGTGAAAAGACTTCTACCATGGATGTCAATATGAGAATCATTATAAGTATGACCAAATGCATCTTAGTAGAATATGGCATCATATTAGAAGCAAATGATTGAAGCAAAGAAATATTTCACGACATTATTATAGAATCTTGAAAGGATAGATGAAGTAAAATTCTACATGGTTGTAGCAGTCATGATGACAGTAGCTCCTACTGAAGTAGTAATGTATAGTTGGAAGAAATTCATCTAGCATAGAAAGAAATCATCATACATCATAAATAGGAAAAGTCATTTGCAGGAAGAGGATAATCAAGATCCTCCATTGGAATCTTCATTAGAAGGTTCACCTCTACTTGAAAGAATCAAGTGTCTCGTTGATGGTCTACATTCCACCTTGTGTGAGATCCTTTGTTTAGAAGGATGATGTTATGATGACATAAGAGTGCAACATGTTTGAAGTGCTTTCAAGCAAGAAAAGGAAGTTGTTGAAGGAAGTCTAGATGACCAAAATAAGAAAAGAGGTATGTATGCATGTATTTGATAGATTAGTCCATGTCATCATATAGTTGCAGATAGTATGGTTGACTGCTTTATCTTATGATTATAATGGAAAAAGAAGTCTATATTCTTGATGCATGAAGGTATACACCTTGAACTAGTTCAATATTGATAAGATGAAATCAACATAATATGTCCTCATATGGAATATTAGGTGGTTGACAAGATGAAGGAACTATGCATAGAAGTTAATGGGATAAAATATGTGAGAGAAGAATGAAGGATTCATGGAAAAGTTGCAACTATGGTCACAAAAGATAAGGAATAAACATTCGATGACTAGAAGGATCTAATATGAAATCTCCATGGAGAAGTTGTGAAGACCTTGATAAAGTCTGAAAAAAGAAGAAGACCCTTGAAATTGGAAAACTTGGAGATATGTTTATGAATGTGCTAGATGTTAATGTTGCATGAAGAAGATGGCATGATGAAAGGCCATCTTAAAAGGTAACTTTGATTTAATTTTCATTTTCCTTTTGAATAACATATGGTTGGGTTGTAATAGGGCTACTGAAAATAGAGTTTTAGATGTCAATTACAACATACTCATGGAATTGGATGGAAGATCCTGAAAGGAACATGACTTGGAAGAGGTAGATATGTGAAGAAGAACAAGATGTGGACTAGAAGATCACTTTTCGATGCAAATAAGGATCACATGACTATTGGTCCATCACGATGGTTAATTAGGAGGAAAGTGACGGACGACATATGCCCTACAAAGAAAATCTAGAAGATAAAGGCTCCATAATGATGAAGATGAAGTTTATGACATCGAAAGGAGGATCCCTACAAGTAGCTGAAAATCTTGATCTCCACTAAAGAGAAGATAGTTGTTGTTGGTAACAAGTCCCTAGTTAAGAGGGAACTTGGCAAAGTCCCTAATTAAGAGGAAGCTTGGGTATATTCCTTGTATATGAATGATTTGGTTCTCCCCGGTTAAAAGGGAGTGACAAATAGGATTCTCTACTTCATGTGTCATGCACTAGACCAGGATTAACATCCATAAGTCTTAGTGAAGGCCATGAGGAGAGATAGGCACATCATTCTTGTCTTCATGTTGTGAAGACAGAATGGAGGATTGGGTAAGTATCTCAGATTGATTCTAATACTCTTTTAGGACAATTCCTATCTTGGAATAATACATCCTCAAGGAATTGCCTCTTCGACTGCTCCCTTGCTATGTGACAATGTTGGTTGGTATGATGAGATGCAATATGATAAGCTAAATTGATAGCTTATGGGATGGCTTACCAATCTGACTCTTCTTTTGAGACTTATTCAGTATAATAATTTCCAAGTACCATGTATGGATTATGAATACCTCCCTATTTAAGAGGGAGTGTTGAAATATGTAACTAGGTTTAGTCTTCATAATGACAAATGTAATCATGATTTTATGTATTTGATGTAGAGAGAAAAATAAATTTGTTATTGTCATACTTAAGCCATGGGTTTCATGCTCAAGGGAAAATTAATTTATAGGTCAAGCACCCATTGATTGCTTCTAGGGCTTGTCTTTCAGTCAACAAGTCATAAGAGTAATTTTCATGTATGGAATACTACCCTTTTGTGCATGTTATATATTGTAAAGAAAAAATTATTTGAGTCAAATTAGAGTCAAAGACCCTCGAAGACCTTGTCATGGTGCCTTAAGCAAGTCGAACTACATGAAATATCAAGTTGACCTCAAGGAAGAAATTTGTACCCCTGGAAAACCTAGATATAATATGGAACTTGACCTCATTTGATCACACAATAAGCAAGTTTAATCTCCTCAAGAAAGAAGTTTGAAAAGGATGAAAATCAAGGATAAGAAGAAGAAAAGAAAGATACAAGTTTTTGGATCTCTCTCTCTCTCTCTTGTGTTAACGTTTCTAAATTTTTTGGGAAAGTAGAAGTGTTGCAAAGTTTTTGGGAAAGTCGAAGTGTTGTAAAGTTGTTGGGAAAGTCAAAGTTGTTGGAAAGGTTCTAGGCAAGTCAAAGTGTTGGAAAGTTGTTGGGAAAATCAAAAATTTTGCAAATTTGTTGGGGTCAAAGTTGCAAAAGAAATTGTTGGGGTGAAAGTTGCAAAGGAAACCATTGGGATCGAATTTGTTGAAGAAGTTGTTAGGGTCAAAATTGCTAGAAAGAAAGTTCATCAAGGAGAAAGGTTGAATTGGTCTTGGAGGGAGTCTTTGTCAAGGATCCAGATCCACTAATTAAGGGATTTTGGTGGGGAACGCTTCTTAATCATTTTTTATAAGTAACAAGTCGAATTTTCCTCTAGGGGTTGATTTTTATTAGTCTTCTTGTGGAGAGAACACATATTTTTGTAGCTCCACTTTCATTTTCTGCAGGGATGTAATTGTATTGATGGAAATAATGAAGATTGGTGACATGTTCAGCGTCTAAATATTGATCTACTTCATAGGACTCTGAGTTTCCTTAGGCTTTGCCATCCCATGAGCCTCAGAGCCCTTTTGTATCATTTAATTTTCTTCTTTTCACTCATTATTCACATGCATCTCTTGTTCTTGTCTTTTTTTTATTTTTTCATTTAGTATTAATGATTTCTTGTTGTAGGATTGGGTTAAATGGTTGAAGTAAGTTATTTTGTAGGATCACAAGCATCATTTCATCATTGAAATAGCTTTGGAAGGTCACAGTAATCATTGAGCTATTTGGATTAGCTTGCTTATTCCCAAATCTAGATTTCTGGAAGTCCTTTGTGGCAAA
Source organism: Pinus tabuliformis (assembly GCA_031772625.1). Taxonomy (NCBI): domain Eukaryota; kingdom Viridiplantae; phylum Streptophyta; class Pinopsida; order Pinales; family Pinaceae; genus Pinus; species Pinus tabuliformis. The sequence goes on along the minus strand of CM062804.1, from coordinate 301,367,343 downwards.
TAGCAGTAAATTTCTGCTATTTTTAGAGATGCTAACGCGCTTCAATCGAGTTTATTCCACTTGCATTAGATCACAAAAACATTCTAGTTAATAAAAAAAATTACCCCATTTCATTTGCACTTTATTAGGTTAGGCATTTGATATATTTATTAGCTCACTAGTTCTTGAATTTCTACATTTTAGACTAGTAATTTTCTACTATTTTTTAGAATGGGTTAACAGAGGTCTTTTTGAGTGATTCCACTTGGAATGGAGACCTAAGACATCCTAGTCAATAAAAAAAAATCCCATCCAATTTAGATTTGATTTGCTTGGTCATTCGGTGAATTATACTTTCCTGTGGTAAATATGTTATTTCCTGTAGTACTCTTCGAGTGTGTATAAACTTGGCCAAATTCGCTCAAAAAGCTTGGTTATGATCCCTTAGGTTTGAATAAAGACCCCCAGGATATAAATAAATGATTATGGAATACTAAAGAACACTTAGGACTTGCCTCTTTACCCATGCAAAACATTTTAGTGATTTGGGCTAATGGACAGATTTATGAAATGGATTATACAATGATGATTGCCACATCCACTGAACTTTGTTAATGGACCTAAACTCTTTGAAATATAATTATTGACATTTACTTCACGAGATTTACTTTATGTAATTAGAATATGTTTCTTTCCTTGTATTTTCTTTCTTGCAATAGGTTAAGGTTTCCATTTCAAGCATTTCATTTTCTGCAATTAGTTTAGGATCCGATTTTATTACATTCACTCCATTACATAATGACATCAAAGGAAGGACACATTGTATGTTGTACATATAGTGTCAATACCTCTTAAGTTTGTACGAACCTCAGGTTGATAATTAAATTTGGTAGCCTTGGGATTTTCATCATTCTTGTTTCAATATCGAGGCTCATCACACTCCACAACAAAATGGAGTAGCGGAGAGAAAGAATAGGACATTGAAGGAGATGGGAAACAATATGTTGCAGACTAAAGAACTACCTCCAAAGTTATAGGACGAAGCTATTAAATGTGCATCTTGTACTCATAATAAAATTTATCATAAATTATTAAATGGAATCACTCTTTATAAAGACTTGTCAACAAACAAATCAACTCTTACTCACTTCAAAACATTTGGTTCATGAGCATAGGCTAGCATCCCTTCTTATAAGGGGATGGCTATGGAACCTTAGAGTAGGGAGTGTATGTTATGGGATATTTAGAGAGAGTGAAGGGATATGTGCTACTATATTCAACTATAGATAATTTTTTGATACAAAAAAGTTTCAAGTTTGAAGAAGGTCCCTTGCAACCATCTCAAGAGCAATCTACTTCACCATCTTCACCAATTCTGGTCATAGATCTCAAAGAGACTTCTTCAAATAATATTTATGATTAAATTTTAGAATATGATACTTATAATCAATATCATGATATTACAAATCCAAATCACAAACCATGATGGGCATAGAAAACACTTCAGGCAACTGGAAAACTATCGGGTAATCTTATTAATCCACAGGGAATCAAAGCATAATTTATGGACCTTCTGCAAAATATTTCTACCACGGAGCCTTTATTTCCTATTAATTTTTATATTATTCTTATATCAAACCCTCAAACTTGCATTGGTTAAAGATAAACCCATATAAGAGGTAGCAATGAAAGAGGAGTACAATTCCTTGATCGAGAACATCACACGAGAATTGGTTCCTCTTCCACCCAACAAGAAAATAATTAGATGTAAGTGGATTTATAGGACCAAGAGGGTTATTAATGGGATGATTACAAATTATAAATCTTATTTAGTAGCTAAATGTTTCTCATAGGTCCATTGATTATGAGGATACATTTTCACTAATATTTAATATGGACTCCATTCGGTTAGCTCTAGCGACTATAGCAACTAGAAAGTGGAAGGTACACCACATGGATGTTAAAAATGCTTTCTTACATGGATATTTGTTGAGGATATCAATATGGAGTAGCCACAAGGGATATGAAATGTATTTCATTGGAATGAAAATTGAATAAATCACTATATGGACTTAAATAGCCTAGGATTGGTATGCAAAAATGGATAGTTATCTTCTATCCCAAGGTTTTCTTAAATCAAAATTAGATTTGAATATGTATATGATAATATCTAGATTCTATCCCATGACTTATTCATTTCATGGATCTCAACCTCCTCCAATGTTGCGGTGAGGTCTTCTTTGCATGATAGGTTTGTTATAAAAACTATGTGATTTTTGCACTAATTCCTTCTTGAAATTATCCAAAATGATTTGTTTTGCATAGTATAAATATGCCAGAGCCATCCTTTATGATTTCATACTAACAGGTTGCAAGACATCTCCAACTCCCTTCTTATTCATGGTTAAGCTAGAAGATGGTGATACTACACCTTTGGTTGACTCTACCAAGTTTTCATTGTTGGTTGGGAGTATTTTATAACTTTCTCTCCTTCCTACATTTATAATGTAGTTGGAGCAACTTCCAAGTACATGCAAGAGGAACATGAGCTACATTGGAAGGTAGCAAAGAAAATTCTCAAATATGTTAAGGGGACTACTAGCTTGGGTGTATATTATGCAGCAATATCTTCTTTAGATCTTGTGGATACATAGATCACAAGTCATAGAAGAAATGGCATAGATCACAAGTCCCCCTAAAGATATGTTCTATACCTTAGATTTGTTCCAATTTGTTTTTCAAGCGAGAAGAAATCAAATATTGTTTTATCATCATTAGAGGCGAAGTATATGGGTGTAGTGAATCCTAACACTCAAGCTATATGGTGGTAATACTTTGTCACAAATTTGGTTGTTCACTTTCATCATTTGACAATTATATGGTGTGATAATCAAAGTACACTCTAGTTTTGTAAAGACATTATACAGTGGTAGAAAACTAAGCATATCGAGGTGCACATGCACTTTACCAAAGGATAGACTCATGATGGGGCCATTGGTCAATAGTACTACCCTTATTTTGATTATACTGCAAACATATTTACCAAGAGCTTTACTAAACAAAAATTCACATACTTGCGAAGTAGCTTAGGAATGAAGGACACAATTTCCTCGTAAGTGATATTTTTACATTAAACTCTAGTTTGAAGGAGGGGGGGTTGGGATTCTTCTCATAGGATACAAATGTTGGGACTCACATACTTATTTGTACTTAAGTACCTTACATGGCTGAAAATTGTCTAGAATCATATATTGTGCACATACCAGTTGTGGTTCAAGGGGGTGTTAGAGTACATGCACATTACTTACCCTACATTTCCTACCCTTTAGGGTCACTTTATATTTTTAACACTTATTACTTAAGATATGTTTACTTTCAGCAAGAGGTTCCATGTAGGATGACATGTTGCAGTCATTGGACATTAATTGGGTAGTGACATGGATTTTTCATATCCAGTACTACGCACTTCCTATTGTCTATCCACCCTATCCACAAATGCAGACTTCATTTCTATTTTCAGGGAAAACCTTTTCCATAACCCTATCCACTCTTCCCTTAAATCTAGGAAACCTTATCCTTTGACTTTCACTCTTATTTCTAGTATTATTCTTCACTACTTTATCAGTAAATTGTCATGGATATTCCACTGGACAGTTCGTCGCAACAGACTTGATAATAATATATTAAAATTCTGAATTTCTACACTATTACAATTCTATTAAACTTTAATATCTATAAATTTAACTGTAATTAGTGCATGCATGCGAATAGAAATTATGCAAAAAAGTAGAGAATGAAAAATAATCTCACACACACACATAAGACACAAGATATTCTCTTTGGGAAACCCTTTCGGGAGACAAACCCAACTGGAAGGTGAGGTTGCTTCGCTCTCTTTCTCTATCTGGAAATGTGGCTGCAGGTACAAAGAAGTAATGCATGTGTCCTGTGGGCTGCTACAGTGCACATATCCTCTCCGTGTCCTCTACCTCCTGTCTCTCCTGGCTATCTTTGCTCAGCTATGGAACAAAATTCTCTCAAAAGAATGGAATGCCTCTTCCTCCTAGTGGCACAGTTATAACACAACCTGATAACCTACTAGTGGTTGCTTTTGACTACATAAACTCTTAATCAGAGTTATAATATAGACTTTTCTAGATTCTTTTACATCATAATCACATGGCTAGCCCCTTTTCCATGGATAATGGGGGGTGATGCGGCATCCTCCCGAACTATAGGTGTGAAAACATGAAGGTCAACTTCTGAGTGGCATAACATTGCATAAGAACTTTGATTGATGTGCTTCTTGCATTGTTGGAAACATCTTTGTGTGCAGTGTTGTCCCTTACTGCAAAATGCGTTTTTAGATGTCCAAAGAGTAAATGAGTAAATAATTTTGTAGTCATTTTCCAGGTAGTAGAAGGACTCAAAGCCTACATCGGACCCTCTGTAGTAGAAATTTCTCTAAACAAGCTTTCCAACGATATGTGCAATTCCAAAAATGGACTCCTCGATCAAAATATATGGTATGCTGAAGTTTCAAGGATTGAAGCCTTGGAATGGCCTATATCAGTGCATCACATATTGGAGGTCCTACATATCAGAGCATAGGCACATAAATCATAGCAGCAATTGGGGAATTGGAACTTCTTCAGGTGACAACCTTTAAAAATTTTGATATGGGTGAAGCGTTGATAGTGTTAAAAACCTCCAGGAACGACAATAAAGGATTAGCAAAGGATTTCATCATAAAACCAAAGCTGGGAAGTCCCTTTTCCCTCTCCTATAGAAGGACATGTGGCAGCATATGATTGGTTCCAATAAAGCTACAATGGCATCTCACACCAGCATGACGTGACAGTACGAAGGACACGTGAGAGGCAGTTTGGGTGTTTTGAGGGGGCCTAAGGGGGAAAATCTCGGTGACATGTGTCACCACTCATGAGGTTCCATGTGGAAGTGATGACGCCATATCAGAGATCGCATATCAAAGGTTGAGGATGTAGGCACTTGGTAACACTTGATACTTGAAAAAGTTTTGATAAGTGGGCTCTGATATTTGGCTGGCACATAGTTTAGAAGAACTTAAAGAATAAGGGGCGAAGAGTTGTTAACAAAGGGAGAATGTCCCCCGACAGGAGTCTAAATGCTCTAGAACCTCAAGGCTAAGAAGCATTGCATGGCCCTTAGTCCTATGGTGAGAAATGCGGGAAGGGATAAGCAGAAGGAGCTCGTCATATCGGAGGCCAGCAATTGGCAAATTAGAATACTACACCACTATGAAGATTGTGATGCGGAATCGCTCTGATAAGGAAGTATAGAGCTTTAAAGAATGTATGGGATGGAAACTGTGATATTTAATAAAGGCACAAAGGAGTTGGTAATTGAAAATGGCTAATCCTATGGAAGACTCTGTAAAAAGAAACCAAGGATAACATTGGCTGCAGAAATGAATTTGGTTGCTTCGCGTGCACGAATGGTCGTGGTAAATAAGAATAGATCTCTCACCTTTGTGTATGGTCAAGATATGTGGAACAATAAATAAGCATGGGACTCTCAGAGGAGTGTGCAAGTCACCTGAGAATTAATTTCTCAACATGGAGATCCACACAATCAGACAATGAAGGACTGTCGAGTCGATCTTTGTTTCTTCTCTATGAAAAGCAACCGACAGTTGATCACTACCAACTCCAGAGAGTGGGGAATTCAAGCAGTTAAGGCAAAAATGACAAGTGAACCAACCAATAAACTAAAGATGAACATCATGGAAAAGACATGGCCTGACCGGAGACCATCACAGGAATGGCATGGAGATATTCTCCTCAACCATAATTCAATTTTCTTTATGTCTATTATTCTGTAATTTTTGTGTTTTCAAGAATGGAATCAAATCCGATTGTAATCATTTTTGGAAGTAGAACCTCCGCATGATGAGACAGCTAGTTAATCAGACAACTGGAGCTTGACTGAGATATTTTGTAACTATTGTTCAAAGCTCCCATCTCCTTATAAATAGAGGGAAGAAACACTTAAAAAAGGCTCCCAAATTTTGCATTCTAGAGACCCGAATTCTCCAAGTTCTGAGCTCTGTTTGCAAATAAAGTGGTTCCACTTTGGTTCAATTTTCTTGTTCATGAGGTGCTCGGGCATATAAAATTGTTAAATGTGATGGACTAGTGACTTGGACTCCATCTTCAAAGATTAATCAAGCAGTTTTGTTGATTCCAATTGGAACAATGTGCAGTATGTTTTCCCCTTTGTATATCACTTCATGTATGTCTTTCCTCTTCTGAAATTGTGTTATGAAGCTGTCAGTTTCACTCTCTCATGGTTGTATGGATGCCGCTAAGTAGTGAGAAGTACCTGTGTAAACACAGATTTACTAGTGTTATTTGATATCCTACATTACCTATATTTAAGCACATATTTACTCATGTTAGTTGGTGATAAATGTATTCATGAGGTATAGAGCTTGAGACCTTAATTCGCGCTCCACTTTTTCTGCATTTTCATCTCCTCATTCTTCCATATTTCTGTTGGAGATTGTTGCTTAGGATTCTATGTTATGCCCATCCCTCTACATCGATTTCCCTCCTTTCCTTCCTCCTATTCATCTATACTACATTAACAATGTTATGTTGTGTATTGTTGTGTGTCGACCACCAGAACTAGCACATTTCTCTCTGAAATTAGTCATTATCTACCATTTTTTTTGCTTGAGTTTACCTTGGCGAAGAGTTTTTGAACCAAGCATGAATTATCCCTTTCAAAATTACATGACATATGGAGTGCAGTAGAAATACATTAGATAACCTTCAAAAGAACTCATCTAGGATACCCTAGGCACTGGTCTCCTATCAACCTAGAGTTTGTCTCTAGGAGGCTTTTATATCTTTTGAAGCAATTGTGTGACAGGAGATACAAAAAGCTACAACATATTTTTGGCGTCATTATCGGGGAACGAATCAGAATTTTTCTCTAGGTAAGAAAATTTTTACATTCCCTGTCAGGTGAGCAAGGGAAGTGTGGGTTGAAGATCTCTCACCTTGGTGACTACATTGTTTGAATATTATTGTAAACACCCTAGCGACTCTATTATTTATATCGTTATTTGGTCATCTTGGCTTTCAAGAGGCCTCATACTCGCTTTGATGCTAAACAAAAGAAAACTTCCCCTGCATTTGAACTTGAGATCACTCACCTAGAGGGGTTTTCAAAATGGTCATTCCTGCATTCTTGGCCAATAAATTTTCCCCAATGGAATTTTACTCTATTTTTGGTTATCCCCATCATGTTCCTTCAGTTCATGAATGGTATGACTTTTTTCCTAGATTCAATGGAAACATAGATAGAAGGTCAGACCAGCACCTCAAGGATTTTCATGAATGCATGGAAAAATTGGGTATTGATTTCATGTCAAGTAATGTTATGCTGCTGGATTGATGTGCTTTTGGTGTGATGAGGGTTTGGACTGAATTTGGATGAGTGACAAAGGATCGAACTTCATTGGTTGTAACTCCTCCTTCTACATCAATAAAGTTGTTTGTTCCTTTTCCCATATTCTTGTTCATATCTATGATGCATATATGTTTCAATGTTGTCGATTCCATTGTTTTATAGTAGATAGATCATGTACTTTGATCGTTGTCATCTTCTGTTTCTCTTGACGGGTACCAATTGAGCGAATTCAGTTCGAGTGGGAGCGACAGGAGCAATTCAAAGGAAATCAAGTAAGCGAAAGATCACAAGTAAGTTCCTTCATCTCATCTATCTATTATAGGGAAAGGTTAAACCACTTTATTTCTGTTGTTCTAAGTGTAACTACCCACTTAGGGAAAATGTGTTTATCCGTAGATATAAATTCCATATAACAAATGTGTCAAGCTCATTAAAAAATGAAACAAGGAATATGAGGATAGTTCTTTGACTGTGTCAACCTCATTAAAAAATGAAACAGGTCCCAGAGCATAGTTCCTTGTCTTTTGTGAAGCTCGTTAAAAATTGAAACAAGGAATCTGAGCAGAGTACCTTGTCTTGTGTCAAGCTCATTAAAAAATGAAACAAGGTCCCATGGAGCAAAGTTCCAATTCGAGTCTTTGATTAGATCTCATAAAATCCTAGTCGAGTCTTTCACTTGATCTCGTAAATGAACATTCATTCCATCCTCCTGATAGCCACGAGTAGTCTACTTAGGTGAATGTAATTAATCTTGGGGGCCATGCACCTAGAATCAAGTCATCATGCTGGGGGAATGTAAACCAATTTCAAGCATAGTTTTTTCAAGGTTCAAGCTTGTGTAAAAATGAAACTGAATCTCAAGCATAGTTCCCTATGGTTCAAGCTTGTGTAAAAATTAACCCATCTCCATTTTAACCCTCATGATTTCCATTCTATCAGCCTCTTCTGTCAGATGAGACTTGGTTTTTCTCCTTCCATCGTCATTATCTGCTTGGCTGATCATACGCTTTCACTTGGTTGTTTTCCCTTTCCTGAGGGACCGCAACGATGAGTGGTTTTATTAGCCAACCTCTTGACCATTACATGTTCTGAGTAGTTCCCCCATTGTCGGAACCAGTTGATACCCTTTACACCACTCGTTCCTCCAGGAAGAGTCACCTTTAAGCTCTTTTCTGACTCGTACAAAAATGGAAAGATCGCCGCATATTTTCCTTTTTTGACTCATTAAAAGAAAATAAAAACAGGGGGTCTACTTTCAAGCTCTTTTCCGACTCTTTAAACATGAAAATATTGTCGAGCGCTTATCCTTTTCAGCTCGTAAACGGATTGGAAACGATATCTACTCAGTATAAGTTTAACCCTTTTCTGGACTGAGATAGATTACTTACGAAAAAGAAATACGTTGATCGAACATGGTGAAGAGGTTCTCTCTTGTATTATTTTACACTTTTTTGGACTTGAGAGACAAATTTACGAAAAAGAACTTGTGGAGCTTTCTTTTTGTCCCTTTTCAAACTCTCCAAACATGAAAAGGACCGAGTTCTCATTGTCATTAAACTCGTTAAAACATCAAATAGCGACAAACTTGTCCATCATGACAAGACTGAGTTTCACCTTCACCAGACTCATTAAAACATCACATAGTGATGGATTCACCCTAAGGGTGGAATTATAAAACAAGCATATGTTATCCTCCTCAATCTTTTTAAAAAATAAAGAGGTATTAGGCAACAATGGTTGGGGAAAATGGGAAAATGGATAAATCACTTTATGGTAGCAAGTTGCTCTTGAACATAACACTTTCACTTCATCTTTGTGACTACTTGGGTTGGGTTATCTGCTTGATGGTTATCATACCTATGACCTATCACACCAGCCATCACTTTCGTTTTGGGTCAATGCTGCCAATTCATTCAGTGTCGTCAACATGTTCAAGAGAAGTCACTCAGTAAACTTCATCCGTTGCAATACTCATAAACCTTCATTTTCATGACCTCCGAACCTGAACATTATGTCGTCAGTTACATTTTGTCTTCAAAATAATTCCACTCATTTTATGTCGTTGATGGGGGATACATCAAGGCCCTCCTACAATGACTCACTTCTTGTCGACATCAGCACATTATCCAAGAAGTTGACTTAGAAACACCCTTCCAATACCTTGAGGTTTGCATACATCAATGGAAAGTTTCTCGCTTTCGGCGACAGGTTGACATCACAGGCCTTCGACTGAAATACTTTGTATGGTTTTCGACATCAAAACATATATTCACACCATGCAAAATGTACTGTAGTACCTTGAGGATCAGTATCATTATCGGTGATTTCTCTCGCGTTTGTTAACAACTTACATCATTGGCTGGTAATCAGACGGTGTCTTCCCATGTCCGACTTCAAATCACATATTCACATGGTTAGACGCGTACTTGAGAAAATGATTGGACAAGAGAGAAGACCTCGGATCTAGTTTCATCCATCCGGGCTACGATTTCAGGAGAGTACTAAATCATTTGTACGATCGCTTTACATAGATGGTCATCATATCATGGATCTATATTTGTAGATGACTATCTGATTTATGTACATGTAATGAAAAGTTTATATGTTGGGCATGGGTATGCCTTCCCTAAAAAATTCATGAAAAAATGAAAGGTATCATGATATTATGTATTGTAACTGATGCAGGTCACTGTCCGCTTCAAATCCTCTTCATCACATCATAAAGCATATCACTCAACATTATCATTTTCGACTTCATGTTTTAGGGGGTGTTATAGGTCTATTTTGGCACATCACTCTCGATAATCAAATCAGTACAATTAGGGCTCATCAAACCCTAATTCAGTTACTACATGCCCTATACAAGTCATCACATTTAATGCTTCCATCCATGAAAGTTTCCTAGCCTGAAGCCCTGCTGAAATGCCTCCTTGGGACACCAGAGCAGCCTTGGTAAGGGGTAACTACACTACAAACCAGGTGGGCCCATTCAGCCCTGCTCTACAGAGCACTTAGGCCCACTTACACCTGCGATGGGTGAGAATGAGCAAAATTTGCATAGGGTTCTAGGAATATTCCTTGATTCTAGAGCATTCTACAAAGATCCTAGCTCTTATCCCATCCTATGAGCTTGATTTTAGATAGGCTATGGATAAATTAACCCTCTATCCTCTCATCCCTTCCTCCATGGAAACTAACTCCAATTTTGGAAAACCATTCAATGCCCAATTTATGACAACCACCTCCATTTCCCTATAAATTGACCACTCATCATTATGATCAGGGGCTGGAATTTGAATATTGTAGAGAAATATTGTTGGTTTGATATTTGAGTTCATGTCAAGTAATTTTATACTGCTAGATTGATGTGATTTTGGTGTGATGAGGGTTTGGACTGAAGCTGGATGAGTGACAAAGGATCAAACTTCATTGGTTTAACTCCTCCTTCTACATCAATAAAGTTGTTTGTTCATTTTCCCATATTCTTGTTCATATCTATGACGCAGATATGTTTCAATGTTGTCGATTCCATTGGTTTATAGTAGATAGATCATGTACTTTGATCATTGTCTTCTTCTATTTCTGTTGACAAGTACCAATTGAGCGGGTTCAGTTCGAGTGGGAGTGACAGTAGCAATTCAAAGGAAACCAAGGAAGTTAAAGATCACAAGTAAGTTCCTTCATCTCATCTATGTATTATAGGGAAAGGTTAAACCACTTTCTTTCTTTTGTTCTAAGTGTAACTACCCACTTAGGGAAAATGTATTTATCCGTAGATACAAATTCCATATAAAAAATGTGTCAAGCTCGTTAAAAAATGAAACAAGGAATATGAGGATAGCTCTTTTATTGTGTCAACCTCATTAAAAAATGAAACAAGTCCCAGAGCATAGTTCCTTGTCTTGTGTCAATCTTTTTAAAAAATGAAATAAGGAATCTAAGCAGAGTTCCTTGTCTTGTGTCAAGGTCATTAAAAAATGAGACAAGGTCCCATGGAGCAAAGTTCCAATTCAAGTCTTTGAATAGATCTTGTAAAATCCCAGTCGAGTCTTTCACTTGATCTTGTAAATGAGCATTCATTCCATCCACCTGATAGCCATGAGTAGTCTAGTTAGGTGAATGTAATTAAGCTTGGGGGCCATGCACCTAGAATTGAGTCATCATGTTGGGGGCATGTAAACCAATTTCAAGCATAGTTTTTTCAAGGTTTAAGCTTGTGTAAAAATGAAACTGAATCTCAAGCATAGTTCCCTATGGGTCAAGCTTGTGTAAAAATTAACCCATCTCCATTTTAACCCTCGTGATTTCCATTCTATCAGCCTATTCTGTCAGATGAACCTTGGTTTTCTCCTTCCATCGTCATTTTCTACTTGGCTGATCATACGCTTTCACTTGGTTGTTTTCCCTTTCTTGAGGGATCGCAACGATGAGTGGTTTTATTAGCCAACCTCTTTACCATTAAATTTTTTGAGTAGTTCCACCATTTCTGTAACTAGTTGTTACCCTTTATACCACTTGTTCCTCCAGGACGAGTCACTTTTAAGCTCTTTTTTGAATCGTAAAAAAATGAAAAGATCTTTGAGTATTTTCCTTTTCTGACTCATTAAAAGAAAATAAAACTAGGGGGTCTGCTTTCAAGCTCTTTTCCAAATCTTTAAACATGAAAATATTGTTGGGCGCTTGTCCTTTTTAGCTCATAAACAAATTGGAAACAACAACTACTCAGTATAAGTTAACCCTTTTCCGGACTGAAACAGAGTACTTACGAGAAAGGAATACATTAATCAAACATGGTCAATAGGTTCTCTCTTGTATTATTTTACACTTTTTCGGGCTTGAGAGACAAATTTATGAAAAAGAACTTGTGGAGTTTTCTTTTTTTCCCTTTTAAAACTCTCTACACATGAAAAGGATCAAGTTCTCATTTTCATTAAACACGTTAAAACATCAAACAGCGACAAACTTGTCCATCATGACAAGACCGAGTTTCACCTTCGCTAGACTCGTTAAACATCACATAGCGATGGATTCACCCGAAGGGTGGAATTATACAACAATCATATGTTATCCTCCTCAAGCTTGTTAAAAAATAAAGAGGTATTGGGCAGCAATGACTGGGGAAAATGGGAAAAGGGATAAATCACTTTATGGTAGCAAGTCGCTCTTGAACATGACACTTTCACTTCATCTCTGTGACTATTTGGGTTGGGTTATCTGCTTGATGGTTATCATACCTATGATCTATCACACCATCCATCACTTTGGTTTTGGGTCAATGCTGCCAGCCGAAATGTTCAAGAGAAGTCACTTAGTAAACTTCATCCTTTGCAATACTCATAAACCTTCATTTTCATGACCGCCATTCCTGAACATTGTGTCTTTAGTTATATTTTGTCTTCAAAATCATTACACTTGTTTCATGTCGTTGATGAGGGGTACATCAAGGCCCTCCTGTGATGAGTCACTTCTTGTCGACATCAGCACATTATCCAAGAAGTTGGCTTAGAAACATCCTTTCAGTACCTTAAGGCTTGCATACATCAATGGAAATTTTCTCGCTTTCGGAAATAGGTTGACATCACAGGCCTTCGACTGAAAGACTTTGTATGGTGTTCGACATCAAAACATCTATTCACACCATGCAGAATGTACTATAGTACCTTTAGGATCATTATCATTATCGGTGATTTCTCTCACGTCTGTTAATAGCTTACATCATTGGCTGGTAATCAGACGGTGTCTTCCCATGTTCCACTTCAGATCACATATTCAAATGGTTAGAATCGTACTTGAGCAAACAATTGGACAAGATCGAAGACCTGGATCTAGTTTCATCCATCCGGGCTATGATTTCAGGAGAGTACTAAATCATCTCTACAATGGCTTTACATAGATGGTCATCCTATCGTGGGTCTATATCTGTAGATGACTATCTGATTTATGTACATGTAATGAAAATTTTATATGTTGTGCATGGGTATGCCTTCCCTCAGCAATTCATGAAAAATTCAAAGATATCATGATATTATGTATTGTAACTGATGCAGGTCACCGTCCACTTTATATCCTCCTCATCACATCATAAAGCATATCACTCAACATTATCATTTTTTATTTCATGCTTTAGGGGGCAGTTGTTATAGGTCTATTTGGGCGCATCACTCCCAACCATCAGATCAGTACAATTAAGGCTCATCAAACACTAGTTCAATTGCTAAATGCCCTATATAAGTCATCACATTGAATGCTTCCATCCATGAAAGTTTCCTGGCCTGAAGCCCTACTGAAATGCCTCCTTGGGACACCAGCATAGCCTTGGTCAGGGGTAACTATGTTGCAGAGTAGGTAGGCCCATTCAGACCTGCACTGCAGAGCACTTAGGCCCACTTACACCTACGTTGGGCGAGAATGAGTGAAATTTGCATAGGGTTGTGGGAATATTCCTTAACTCTAGAGCATTCTAGAAGGATCCCAGCTCTTATCCCATCCGATGAGCTCAATTTTGGATAGGCTATTGATCAATTAACCCTCTACCCTCTCATCCCTTCCTCCATGGAAACTAACTCCAATTTTGGAAAACCATTCAATGCCCAATTTATGACAAAACCACCTCCATTTCCCTATAAATTGACCACCCGTCATAGTGAACAGGGGCTGGAATTTGAAGATTGTAGAGAAACACTGTTGGTTTGAGATTTGAGTTCATGTCAAGTAATGTTATGCTGCTAGATTGATGTGCTTTTAGTGTGACGAGGGTTTGGACTGAAGCTAGATGAGTGACAAAGGATCGAACTTCATTGGTTGTAACTCCTCCTTCTACATCAGTAAAGTTGTTTGTTCCTTTTCCCATATTCTTGTTCATATCTATGATGCATACATGTTTCAATGTTGTCGATTCCATTGGTTTATAGTAGATAGATCATGTACTTTGATCGTTTTCGTCTTCTGTTTCTGTTGACAGGTACCAAAGAAATCATGGAAGCGAAAGATCACAAGTAAGTTCCTTCATCTCATCTATCTATTATAGGGAAAGGTTAAACCACTTTCTTTCTGGTGTTCTAAGTGTAACTACCCACTTAGGGAAAATGTGTTTATCCGTAGATACAATTCCATATAACAAATGTGTCAGGCTCGTTAAAAAATGAAACAAGGAATATGAGGATAGTTATTTTACTGTGTCAACCTCATTAAAAAATGAAACAGGTCCAGAGCATAGTTCCTTTTCTTCTATCAAGCTCGTTAAAAAATGAAACAAGGAATCTGAGCAGAGTTCCTTGTCTTGTGTCAAGGTCATTAAAAAATGAAACAAGGTCCCATGGAGCAAAGTTCCAATTCGATTCTTTGATTAGATCTCGTAAAATCCCAGTCTAGTCTTTCACTTGATCTCGTAAATGAACGTTCATTCCATCCACCTGATAGCCACAAGTAGTCTACTTAGGTGAATGTAATTAAGCTTGGGGGGCATGCACCTAGAATCGATTCATCATGTTGGGGGCATGTAAACCAATTTCAAGCATAGTATTTTTAAGGTTCAAGCTTGTGTAAAAATGAAACTGAATCTCAAGCATAGTTCCCTATGGTTCAAGCTTGTGTAAAAATGAACCCATCTCCATTTTAACCCTCGTGATTTCCATTCTATCAGCCACTTTCGTCAGATGAGCCTTGGTTTTTCTCCTTCCATCGTCACTATCTACTTGGTTGATCATACGCTTTCACTTCGTTGTTTTCCCTTTCCTGAGGGACCGCAGCAATGAGTGGTTTTATTAGCCAACCTCTTGACCATTACATGTTTTGAGCAGTTCCACCATTGCCAAAACCAGTTGCTACCCTTTATAACACTTGTTCCTCCAGGACGAGTCACCTTTAAACTCTTTTTTGACTCGTAAAAAAATGAAAAGATTGCCAAGTATTTTCCTTGTTTTACTCGTTAAAAGAAAATAAAAATAGGGGGTCTTCTTTCAAGCTCTTTTCCGACTCTTTAAACATGAAAAGATTTTCAGGCACTTGTCCTTTTCAGCTCGTAAACGTATTGGAAATGACATCTACTCAGTATAAGTTTAACCCTTTTTTAGACTGAGATAGATTACTTATGAAAAATGAATACGTTGATCGAACATGGTCAATAGGTTCTCTCTTGTATTATTTTACGCTTTTTCAGACTTGAGAGACAAATTTACGAAAAAGAACTTGTGGAGTTTTCTTTTTGTCCCTTTTCAAACTCTCTAAAAATGAAAAGGACCGAGTTCTCATTTTTGTTAAACTCGTTAAAACATCAAATAGCGACAAACTTGTCCATCATGACAAGACTGAGTTTCACCTTTGCTAGACTCGTTAAAACATCACATAGCGATGAATTCACCCGAAGGGTGGAACTATACAACAAGCATATGTTATCCTCCTCAAGCTTGTTAAAAAATAAAGAGGTACTGGTCAGCAATCACTGGGGAAAATGGGAAAAGGGATAAATCACTTTATGGTAGCAAGTCGCTCTTGAACATGACACTTTCACTTCATCTATGTGAATATTTGGGTTGGTTTATCTGCTTGATGGTTATCATACCTATGATCTATCACACCATCTATCACTTTGGTTTTGGGTCAATGCTTCCAATTCATTCAGTGTCGTCGACATGTTCAAGATAAGTCACTCAGTAAACTTCATCCTTTGCAATACTAATAAACCTTCATTTTCATGACCACCATTACTGAACATTGTGTCGTCAGCTACATTCTGTCTTCAAAATCATTATACTTGTTTCGTGTCATTGATGGGGGATACATCAAGGCCCTCCTGTGACGAGTCTCTTCTTGTTGACATCAGCACATTATCCAAGAATTTGACTTAGAAACACCCTTCCACTACCTTGAGGCTTGCATACATCAATCGAAAGTTTCTCACTTCCGGCGATAGGTTGACATCACAGGCCTTCGAACGAAAGACTTTGTATGGTGTTTGACATCAAAACGTCTATTCACACCATGCAGAATGTATTGTAGTACCTTGAGGATCATTATCATTGTCGGTGATTTCTCTCGCGTCTGTTAATAGCTTACTTCATTGGCTGGTAATCAGACGGTGTCTTCCCATGTTCGACTTCAAATCACATATTCACATGGTTAGACTTGTACTTGAACAAACGATTGGATGAGATAGAAGACCCTGGATCTAGTTTCATCCATCCGGGTTGCAATTTCAGGAGAGTACTAAATCATTTGTACGATGGATTTACCTAGATGGTCATCCTATCATGGTTCTATATCTGTAGACAACTGTCTGATTTATGTACATGTAATGAAAAGTTTATATGTTGAGCATGGGTATGCCTTCCCTCAGCAATTCATGAAAAATTCAAAGATATCATGATATTATGTATTGTCACTGATGAACGTCATGGTGTGCTTTAGATCCTCCTCATCACATCATAAAGCATATCACTCAACATTATCATTTTCGACTTCATGCTTTAGGCGGTAGCTGTTACAGGTATATTTGGGCACATCACTCCTGACAATCAGATCAATACAATTAGGGCTCATCAAACCCTAATTCAGTTGCTACATTCCCTAGACAAGTCATCACATTGAATGCTTCCATCCATGAAAGTTTCTTGCACTGAAGCCCTGCTGAAATGCCTCCTTAGGACACCAGCGCGGCCTTGGTTAGGGGTAACTACACTGCAAAGCAGGTAGGCCCATTCAAGCCTTCTCTGCAGAGCACTTAGGCCCACTTATACCTGCGCTGGGCGAGAATGAGCGAAATTTGCATAGGGTTCTAGGAATATTCCTTGATTCTAGAGAATTCTAGAATGGTCTCAGCTCTTATCCCATCCTATGAGCTCGATTTTGGATAGGCTATGGATCAATTAACCCTCTACCCTCTCATCCCTTCCTCCCTAGAAACTAACTCCAATTTTGGAAAACCATTCAATGCCCAATTTATGACAAAACCACCTCCATTTCCCTATAAATTGACCACTCATCATAGTCATCAGGGGCTAGAATTTGAAGATTGTAGAGAAATATTGTTGGTTTGAGATTTGATTTCATGTCAAGTAATGTTATGCTACTGGATTGATGTGCTTTTGGTGTGACGAGGGTTTGGACTGAAGCTGGATGATTGACAAAGGATCGAACTTCATTGGTGTAACTCCTCCTTCTACATCAATAAAGTTGTTTGTTCATTTTCCCATATTCTTGTTCATATCTGTGATGCATATATGTTTTAATGTTGTCGATTCCATTGGTTTATAGTAGATAGATCATGTACTTTGATCGTTGTCGTCTTTTGTTTCTGTTGACAGGTACCATTTGAGCGGATTCAATTCGAGTGGGAGCGATGGGAGCAATTCAAAGGAAATCAAGGAAGCGAAAGATCACAAGTAAGTTCCTTCACCTCCTCTATCTATTATAGGGAAATGTTAAACCACTTTCTTTCTGTTGTTCTAAGTGTAACTACCCACTTAGGGAAAACGTGTTTATCCGTAGATACAAATTCCATATAACAGGAAGGTTGACCTCACTTGGGTGAATTGAACCCTATGCATAAGTATGAGTTGTATATAGATAAGCTCACTAGGTGATCATTTAATTTCCAGTTGTTAGAATTTGTAGTTCTGCATTTCAATATTATGAGGAAAGGCCTTCTAGCAAATAATTTTCCATGGAGATTTTCTGGTTTTATGGGTTCAATATATTTTTTTTACTCCATGCCCGATGGTGAATGCTACTATTCTGTAGGTTCTTAGCACCATGCCAGCAAGGCATTGTCCCCAATTGGAGCCAATGTTGTCACTTAATCCAAAAGGTGTTTTCAGTTGTCTAAAGAGCAAATGAGCAGAGAAGTTTACAATCATTTTCCAAGAAGATAAAGGACACAAATCCTACATCGTACCTTCTCTAGTAAAAAGTGCTCTGAACAAGCTTTCTAGCGATATGTGGAAGTCCAAAAATGGACTCCTGGATCAAAATATATGGTTTGCCGAAGTTTCAAGGATTGAAGCCTTAGGATGGTCCAAAATATCAGAGATCTCATATCAGAGGTCCAGAGATATCAGCGATTGCAACATCATAACATCAGAGATATCAGTGATCGCATGTTGGAGGTCCAACAACATCAGTCATATCGGTGATTGCACATTGGAGCATCAAGCATATCAGTTCATCGCATATCGAAGGTCCTGCATATTGGAGCATCGACACATCAGGGATATCAGTAATTGGGGAATCAGAACTTCTTCAGGTGACAACCTTTAAAAATTTGCAATATGGGTGGAGCGCCAATAGTGTTAAAAACCACCGGGAATGCCAATAAAGGATTAACAAAGGATTTCATCACAAAACCAAAGGTGGGTGGGCCTTTTTTGATCTCTTCTAGAAAAACACATGGTGACATATGATTGGTTCTGATAAAGCTACAGTGGCATCTGACGTCAACTTGACATGGCAGTATGGAAGGACACGTGGCAAGAAGTTTTGGCGTTTTCAGGGGACCTAAGGGGGAAAATATTGGTGACATGTGTCACCACTCATGAGGTGCCACGTGGAAGTGATGACATCATATTGGAGATCGCATATCAGAGGTTAAGGATGTCGGCACTTTGTAACACTTGATACTTGAAAAAGTTTTAATAAGGGGGCTCTGATATTTGGTTGGCACATAGTCTAGAAGAACTTAAAGAACTAAGGGTGGAAAGTTGTTAACAAAGGGAGAATGGCCCTTGGTAGGAGTCTAAATTCTCTAGCACCTTAACGCTAAGCGATAGTTCACTGCCCTTGGTCCTATGGTGAGAAATGCGGGAAGGGCTAAGCAAAAGGAGCTCGTCATATCGGAGGTCGACAATCAACAGATTATAATACTACACCATTGAGAAATTGTGATATGGAATCACTCTGATAAGGAAGTACGTAACTTTAAATAATATATGGGCTGGAAACTGTGATATTGAATGAAGGCACAGAGGAGTTGGTAATTGAAAAGGGCTAATCTTGTGGAAGACTTTGTAACAAGAAACCAAGGACAACATTGGAACATAAATGAATTCGACTGCTTCATGTGCATCAATGGTCGTGGTAAATAAGGACAGATCAGTCACCTTTGTGGATGGTCAAGATCTATGGAACAATAAATAAGCATGGGACTCTCAGAGGAGTGTGCGGGTCACCCGAGAATTAATTTCTCAGCATGGATCTCCACACAGTCAAACAATGAAGGACTGCTAGGTCAATCTATGTTTTTTCTCTGTGACAAGCAACTGACAGTTGATTGCTCCCAACTCTAGAGTGTTGAACACCTAATCCTCTAAGGGTTGGTGTGGAAGCTGAACAGCCCAAAGGAGTCCAAGAGACCACTTGGAATATGAATCCAAGGGTCACACCATGTACTATAAATGTATATCATTTGTTAATAATAAAATTACTCTCCTGTTTATCATTCATATTCTGTTGCTGCCATGTGTGTGTTTAACATGGTATCAGAGCGGGCGATCTCTTGCCCTGCTCAAGTATGAGCCACTTGTTTATGTGAGCTTTTTCTGTGGCCTTTATGTGCATGTCAATCCTACACTTCAACCCATAATCCTGAAATAGTAAAAATTGGTGTCCTAGGTCTGCAAATTCAAATGTTTTATATCAACCTGTGTTGCCAATATTCTCCTATTTCATTGTTGCGCAAAGAAACACTCCTTCACTCAGCATTATTTGTGGCCATTTCTGGCCTACCATCCTGAATCTGCTCAGTTGTTTCACTCGGTCGTTTCCCTGTAATAATTCCAGTCAGCTTGTAAGCGCTCATTGGGTTAGCTTGTCAGCGATATTTGCTCCGACGCCACAGGCACTAATTGTAGGTAAGTTTGCACTTTGAGAATTTACCAAAGACAATGTATTGTGTAGAAGTGGATTTCCCTAGCTTTGGTTCAATGGATTACAGCTCGAAATCAATGACCCAGAACTAGAGCTTTTGTTAGGCGAACTAAGAAAATGACCTATTTCATGCTGCTGCAATCTTTGAGAGGAATGGCAAGATTGTGAGGCGAGGAAATGCCTTGTGCTGCTTGTCCAAGTTGAGTATTTTGTAATGTCATGCAATGATTAAACCTTCGAGCTAAACCCAGAGACCGAGCATCACTTTGTGTGTTGCTGTGTAAGGAAAGCATTCCACCAGCTTGTGAGACCAGACTATAGTGCGGCTACAGCATTTTCCAGGCTTCTGGAAACTACGCTTGCATTCCCAAAGCCATTATAAGAAGAGGAACTATTATTGAACGCTTTTGTCAAGGCCAGCGTTTCCAGTCCCAGGAAAACATTTGTTGAAAGACCAAAGAATACAACATAGGACACATTTTAATACAGAACAAATGACTTGCTCGAGTTGGTGCTACGTTCTACCGAGAAATGCATGGATTCTACCCACAAATTTAAGCTCAGTGAACCATTTGAAGAGGTCAGCTTTTCAATCAAGCCTGTCAGCTCGTCTCGTTCTTTAACAGCTTCCTCGAGGGCCTTAGTGATGCTTCCAAGGTTAGACATGGCATTGTGAAGATCCATTTTCCTCTGGCTCGATATTGATGTCTTTAGATATTTCCTCTCTTTTATTATCAGGCATAGACAGTTCTAATTTCGTATCATTTTCTGAGGCTGATTCATCTTGCTTAGGCAACTCACTTTCAGCATCTGTTGTATTGCTTGTTTCAATCTTTGCTGCATCTGAAACTATTGTAGCATCAATAACTGGAATAGATTGAATGGTTAAGTCTTTAGCGGAATGGCTTTTGGTTTCTACACTGAGGGCAGTAGATAATGTTGAACCAACAGATGATCTCCGAGAGAACTGATTCAAAGTAGGTTTGGATGACGCTTTCACATCTTTACTTGAACCTTTTTCTCTGTTACTTGATGTAAAAGCAGAAGTCAAGGCAGCCAGTGCAGAAGATTTTCGAGTTAAGCCACCTTTTCGAAGACCATTCAAACTCTCAGGTGTCTGTTTTGTATTTTCACTAGATGCAGCATTAATGTTGTGTACTTGGCCTTTTAATTTCTCAACAGCTAGAATAGGCTTTCCTTGGAGAATCACAAGTTTCTTTTCAAATGAATTCCCCTGGACCACGGCCTTGGAAGAATCCCATGAAAAATATCTTGTGAAGAAAGATGGTTCATTTCCCTCAGTAACTATGTAAAGTGGAGTATCTAGAGACAACCCTTCAAACACCACTGCACGCTCTGTGTATTTCTGTCCAATATCAAAACTTTGTTGCTTCAGTTTAGAATTTGCATGCTGACCAATCCAAATGAAAACCTCGCTGTGAGTATCCAGTACCATGATATCCTCCATCAACAGGTCATCTTGAGTAAAGTTGAAGACTTCTGTAGGCTTCAATATTCCTTTTTCAAATGCACAAGCATACAAGTGAGGATCTCCACCAGATTCTTGCGCTCCCCTTTGACTCATATAGCTTTGCTTCTCACCTAATACATTCCAAAATGTTGTTGGTTTTGTCCCTTCCTTTACAACTTTTAAACTAATGGTAGGTCTTAAGAACTCTGCGAATGTTGCAGCTAATTTTTGCTGCTTGATTGTTGTAGAATTACCATGCCAAATGAGAAGTGATGTCCCAGTTTGCAACAAGAAGCAACAAGTAGAATTCAAAGATGCTGCAACCGGATCAACTTGAATTGCTTTACAGTGATTGGTGCTCGCTGGTTGCACACTGGTCAATTGGTGCACATTTATAGAGGATATTGTTGTGTCTTTGTATTGTGAATAGGTGTTACTTTTCCACATTGGGTGATAGTTGTGATCAGTTTTTAAAAGGTGTAATTTTGACAATGTAGAATATGGCTCAAATTACTGAAGGATTAGAATTCTTGAAACTTTTGATGCATTCCACTGATAATCATACAGTGAAAATCAGCAAGAACACTCTCTGTGATATTAAAACCTATCTGCAGTATACACAAGAAAAGGTAGAAGTTTTGGAGCTTGAATCTCAGCTTCAGCAAGAAGAATTAAAATAGAGGAGTCATCATTCTGAACCTGTTTCTGTTTAGAACATTGAAACGGACTCCCATAAGCAGCAAGTTGATTCAGATCGAGTACCCAATAAAGCAGCAGTTGTACATGCAGATGCAGAAATTCAGTTTGCACTTCCCAAGTCGGTCATTAGACCTTGGGAAGAGCTTGTCCACAACAAGCACAGAACTGGTCTTAGATATGAAAAGGATGTGTCCTTTCATATTCCAAACTACTCCAAAACAATCCAATTTCAAAGTGCTGGATTTCTTCAGGACGGTTCATCTTCACCTGCTCCTCATGATAGTTCACCTCCAGCTGTTCCAGATTCTGTTACCTCTTCCACATCAACA
Source organism: Pinus tabuliformis (assembly GCA_031772625.1). Lineage (NCBI taxonomy): Eukaryota > Viridiplantae > Streptophyta > Pinopsida > Pinales > Pinaceae > Pinus > Pinus tabuliformis. The sequence continues at coordinate 301,344,549 of CM062804.1, read as the reverse complement.
ACAACAGATTTTGAAATGCCAACACTATGACCGAGTTGGCCATATGAAAGATCATTGTTTTGATCTTCATCCATGTAAGCATTATCATAAAACCAGTCATTCTTCAAACAGATGCTTCAGAAACAAACCTCCTGCAAGAACAAAGATTCATCTTGGATGGATCGCTTCTTGGCAATGGGCATCAACAGCCAAGAAGATATTCCAGTCATATGTCAGAACTTGTTCTAGAGTATTGAACAATCTTGCAGTTGATTTTTCCCCATCATCTCACCTTGTATCTGACAAGGGGGGAGATGATGGTCATCTACAAGCTTCAAAGCCACGTCAAGTGAGTCTAAGCCACAACCTGCCATACCAGATTCAGAGTTGTAGACAGAGACAAATATGCCCCTGAGCATGCCTTCAGTTTGTGACACCTCTTCAAAGAATTGGGGACACTTCCTCTAGCAGAAGACTTCAGTGTCTTGCCAGTTTTGGAAGGGTTCCAAGAATTGCATTAAGCATTCCAGAGTTGTTGGTCATCCTTGAACCATCACAGGTTGAGACTTCCCTTTTCAGGTTGAAGTTCTCCCTTTTATGCGGGGTGAGACATCCCTTTCATGGTTGAAGGTTTCCCTCTTCAAAACATCAGGAGCACTTCCTCTAACGGAAGACCTGAGCTTCATGCCAGACTTGGAAGAGTTCTGGGAACTGCACTAGTAAGCGTTCCAGTGTTGGTGGTCATCCTTAAACCATCGCCCTTTATACCAACATTTCAAAGAGCACATTCAGCGTAGAGCTACCATGCATTTTTTGTACATTTTGTATTACAACTCTCTTCTTGGACTCATACATAACCCTTCAGATTAAGGGGGGGAATGTTGGACACCTAATCCTGTAAGGGTTGGTGTGGAAGCTGAACAGCCAAAAGGATTCCAAGAGACCACTTGGAATATGAATCCAAGGGTCACACCATGTACTATAAATGTACATAATTTGTTAATAATAAAAGTACTCTCCTGTTTATCATTCATATTATGTTGTTTCCATGTGTGTGTTTGACATAGAGAGTGGGGAATTCAAGAAGTTAAGGCGAAAGTGACAAGTGAACCAGTCGAGAAACTAAAGAGGAACATCATGGCAAAGACGTGGCATGTTCAGAGGCCATCACAGGAATGGCAGGGAGATATTTTCCTCGACCATCATTCGGTTTTCTTTATGTCTATTATTCTGTAATTTTTGCATTTTCAAGAACGGAATCAAATTTGATTGTAATCATTTTTGGCAACGGAACCTTCTCACACCGAGACAGCTAGTCGATCAGACAACTGGAGCTCGACTGACATATTTTGTAACTGTTGTTCAAATCTCCCCTCTCCTTATAAATAGAGGGAAGAAACACTTAAAAAAGGTTCCCATTTTTTTCATTCTAGAGGCCCTAATTCTGCTTTTTCAAGTTCTGAGCTTTGTTTGAAAAGAAAGTGGTCCCACTTTGGTTCAATTTGCTTTTTCATGAGGTGCTCGGGCATATACAATTGTTAAATGTGATGGACTTGTGAATTAGACTCCATCTTCAAATATTAATGAAGCAGTTTTGTTGATTCTAATCGGAGAAATGCGTAGTATGTTTTCCCCTTTGTATATCACTTCATGTATGTCTTTCCTCTTCTGAAATTGTGTTATGAAGTTGTCAATTTCACTCTCTCATGGTTGTATGTATGCTGCTAAGTAGTGAGAAGTACATGTGTAAACACAAATTTACTAGTGTTATTTGATAGCCTACAGTACCTGTATTTAAGCACATATTTACTCATGCTAATTGGTGATAAATGTATTCATGAGGCATAAATCTTGAGACCTTAATTTGTGCTCCACTTTTTATGCATTTTCACCTCCTCACTCTTCCATATTTCTGTTGGATATTGTTGCTTAGGATTTTGTGTATGTCCAGCTTTCTACGTCGATTTCCCTCCTTTCCTTCCTCCTATTCATCTATATTATAATAACAATGTTAAGTTTTGTATTTTTGTGTGCCAGCCACTAGAACCAACACATTTATGTCTGAAATTATCCATTATCTACCAGTTTGTTTGCTTGAGTTTACCTTGGCGAAGGTCTGTTGAACCAAGCCTTGAATTATTCCTTTCCAAATTACGTGACATATGGAGTGCAGCAAAAAGCCTTTAGATAATCTTCAAAATCACTCCTCTAGGAGGCCCTAGGCACTGGTCTCCTATCAACCCAGAGGTTGCCTCTAGGAGGCTTCTATATCATCTGAAGCAATTGTCTGATAGGAGATAGAAAAAGATACAACATGTATAATAGCGTGTAACGGCGCCACACTAAAGCAACAAAGTTTTACCCCCAAAAAACATCCTTTGATGCCTCAAAACGCTCTCAGAAGGTTTCAGACCTCATTTTTCCAAACTGGGTCCCGCCAGTAAAAATGGTCGTGTGAGTTGATTCCTCCACGTTTTCCACTCTGAATTCCTCGAGATGGATGAAAAATAATATAATGATCCAATCTAGATCACCACTTGAGTTAGGAACTATATCAATGAGTTTTATCTTTATTTTTCACTTAATTTTAGCATAGTTTATCTTTAGTTGGCTCTATTATTAACACTAACTCTACTTTAGACCCTAAAACTTCATTTTTGGCTAAATTAACTATAACTAGGAGAGAATTGGTTTTCTATTAACTGTGCATACACAGGGAACCACATTTAGTGCGCATTTCTTCTCTTTATGAGAGGGTTATTTAATTGTACTCAAGTCGAGCAATAATCATAAAGTGAAATTGAATTAGTTCTTTATTTACTTAGTTTATTTGAGTGTTAGTTTATTCTATTTTCTCCCTTCTATCTTGTAGTAACTAGTGTAGTATTTTTATCACAACTAGATCTTGCAGTTGTGCTTAAAATATAACAAGAAGCAAGCCTATGAAAGAACCAAATTCTTGGAGGATCAAGCAAACATTGATAAGAAACAAGAAGTATCTAAGAGTTTTTCTTAATCAAAAGCAGCAAATGAGGAGAGGATAAGACAAGAAAAAGAGGAGAAGGAGAAAAAATGAGAAAGGAAAGTCATTAAGGAACGAGGTAAAAGAAAAGGAAGATTTGGCTAGACAAGCAGCCAAAGAAGAAAGGAGGAAAGAGCAGGGAAGCACCTTGTGAGAGGAGGTGGAATGGAAAAGGAGAAGAAAGTTGCAACTCTCCAAGCTAGTCAACAATGTTGGGAAGAACGACTAAAGAATACACTACCCCTATCACACCAATAATGAGAATCATCAGAGCACACACACCTACAAGCCTTGAGATCAAAAGAGCAAGTCATATTGAGGATCATGTGGTAACCTTGAGGGAATACTTCTAATCTAGCAGTATCAGAACATTGTGAAGAGGTATAGTAAGTGGAGGAAGATGGGTACTCTTCCAAATGTTGAGATGGGAAGTAAAGTAATGATCTATGACCTATCAACATCGAATCCCAAATAATGAGCCTTTGAGATAGTTTCCATGTTAGGATCAATCACTCAAGAAAATGCCTCTTCAGTTAAGGAATTAATTACCAAGATAGACAGGAAATGAAGCTTGATTTCCACTTTGGAAGGAGAAATCAAACAAAAGGATCTCTCACAAGAAGAAGATATCAAGCAACAAGTCATGGCATTGAATAAGAAATATGCGACAAATATACATCATCTTCAAAACATCCATGTACATCAATCTATCATTATAAGGAAAGAAGTAACACATCAAACAAATATTATGGAGGAGTTGCATAATAAAAGGATACAAGAGTAGTGGACAAGAATCAACAAGAACTATCTGTGTTGAGGGAGTTGTTGGACTCGTAAGAAGAAAAACAAATAGAATTGAATGAATTCCAATCGTTGGCTCTAATAGCATTTGATAATCTATGGAAATCCTAAGGGAAATTCTTGAACCAAATGAGAGTAGCACAACTCCACCATGAAGAGGTAATCAACTTAAAACACTAATGGGAGTCACAGAAGGTCAGAACATAACAAGGTTCAAGAAGACCTTTGAAGAATCAAAGAATACCAATCAGAGTCTAATGATAACCTAGGTGGCATCCCCAAATTGGGTGGAAAGGAGTCAATAAAACACCAAGCCTTAATCAACTCTTAGAAGGAGACTACCCCAAAGTTAGATGTAATTTTAGATGAGATAATGAAAAGGTGCACCAGACTATGGGATACCAATGAGTAGTTTATTATTGGATCTAACATTCCTACTACAATTGGATTAAATCAAACCCAAGCTCAAGATGGATCTAAAGAATCTAATTGAAGATTGGAGAAGAGGGCCTATGTGATACAACAATTGAAATATATTGACCCAGTGTCACTTTTTAGCCTCCTTATCTCCCCTATGGAATATATTTTTTTGCAAGAATATTATCAAAGGGAGCTTGAATTTGTTGCTCAAGGCATTGGAGAGTGCAAGCTGACAATGGAACAAATGCCCCAATAATGTGTCAAGCAAATAAAGCAAACGCACAAGCATCTGAAAATTTCAACTATTGCAGCAACTAGAAATTATTCTTCTAACTGTGAACCTAATTAGCAGTTTATTTTCTACAACAAACAACGAATAAAATCACAACTACAATTTTCACCATAAAAATGTTGTGGAAAATAAAATTTTGGACACTGAGAAATGCTATCGCACACAATAATTTTGACACCATTATTTTTGGACAATCGTCCCCGGAAAAACCCAATGTGGGAAAGCTAATGCAACAATGAGGGTTTTATTATTATGCAGTAGTAGAAATTTAGAGTACAATAAAATGGATTCCAAACTGGCATTTATATCTGAGAGAAATATTGGAAAAATCAAATAAGGGCAATTACCCTCCTCTCCAATCAATCCCGCAACAAACTGAGCCTCAGAACTGGCTCTAGAACACCTTTGCACAAGCCCAACTCATGCTACCTAGAAACTGCCTCTGATGATGACATCTAGTCTAATGTTGCCTCTAGAAGTGATTCTCCTGACCTCCTAGAAATATTCCCAGACACTAAATGTTGAATCGATCTCTCTGTTGGTTGAATCAAACTAACCCTCCTGAGGCACTGTGCAGCCTCATGGAGAATAAACTCGGCCTCATTTCCTGATTCTTCCGGAACTGGAAACTCTTCTAGAAATTTGATGCTCTGCCACCTTCTACTCGATCTCTCCTGCTAAATTACCTACACTACAAAATCGAACTGTCTAGATCATTGAGTATTTGCTCTGTTTGTTCTCTCCATCTACCCATTGACCTCTTCTTATAATCTCCAGTTGAGACTTCAATGGTCAAGATTAAAACTTAATCAATGGTTGAGATCATCTCTAAGTCAATCCATGTGAGTTTCTAAAGAATTCTCACCTTTCTCAATTAATTGCTATTAATGAATCAATTTCCCTAAGTTAGACTTAGTCATTTTTAATTATCAATCAATTAATTTAATTGGGTTGTCTCTAGGTAGAATTTCCAGAAACGATTCTGGGTTTTGGAGAACTCTTGTGTATTAGCCTCTCCACAAATTTTGAGAGTAGAAAACCATGGGATGCTACAAAAACTCACACTTCCTCTTAGTGAGGAAGGTGTTCTCTAGCACTGTAATGCTACAGCACCTTGTATCTGCATCATCCTCCCATACATGTTGTTGATGTGTGACAATTGTAGTTGCCTGCCATTGTCCAACAACCACTGTGCTAACTCTGGTTCATCTGCCACTAATTGTACCTTAACCATGTTGCATCTGTGTTGTTGTTGACACTACACTGTACAACATGTATTGTTGCCAAACTTGCATCTACATTGCAAACCAACTAACATTTCCTCTCACTGTTTTTGCTACTACTTCAACTACTGCAACTAAGAAGCATCCAAAATACTAAATCAACTATGTCTCTATGTTGCAATTTTCTCTTGAGCCTCTTAATGTCTACTGGGAAATATGTGTTGTTGTTGACTCTGAATTGTGCCTCATACATTGTTTCCAACATTGCTCTATGCTCCTTAGCATATGACTACAGCTAGTCCGCAACTATCACTCTGGAACTGACTGCACCAACTGACATTGATCCACCTGCTACTGAATACTATGGGCCCCTGTAGCAAGAGTAATGATCCATTTAAGGAGTAAACTACAACTATTTCTCCTCTATGGACCCTGCTCAGCTTTCCGCAACTCTAGATTTTATAACTCAATGTCACCCCACCTCTCACCTAGAGGTATAGTTGCATACAGTGTGAATTGTTCCTCCAACTTGGAGGACAGTTGATCTATCTTTTTGGTCATTGTCGCCTAATCCTGCTTCTCATTCTTGTCCTTCTTTCTTTGAGGACATTGAGTATTGTAATGGCCAAACTTGCCACGCCTGAAGAACTTTATATTGGATAGATCCTTCTTCTTCTTCTCCCCATGTGAGCCTTGTACCAAACTAGGACCTTTTGCTTTCCCTTTCAATGCAAGGGCCACATTTTCTTCCTCCTTCACACCCTTCAATCCTTTGTTGATATTTCCACTGATGGATCTCCTTACTAGAGTTCACCTTATATCCTCTTGTGTGATACCTACCCACATTTGTTCCCACCCAGGCAGCTGATCTCATCCCAGAATGCCCTAGATGAAATTATCCCATTCCTCAGTGACATTGTTGATGACTAAACGCACAATCCATTAGAGAAATTTTGAGGTCAAAAATGGGCCTCAAAAGAAAAATGTACAACCAAAATAAACTTTATAAGAACCAATAGGATTCAAGATGATGATGTCAACCATGGGGGATGATTCACTATTTTTGGAGTAAAAAAGTAAAAATATTAAAATATTAAAAAAAACTACTTTTCCAACATGTATTTTCAACTTATCTCCTTACTATTTTAATCAAATTTCGTGCAGGAGCACTTGTTGGATGCAAAAATTAATTCCTAATACAAGGAGTACCCATGTTGCATACTTTCAACGGATCCTGCTAGACGAAAAATGAGAAATACATGAAAAACGTGATTGCAATCATGTTTTTCATGTATTTCTCATTTTATGTGTAGAAGTGTCTATCAAAAGTATGCAACATGGGTACTCATTAGATGAAAAATTAAATTATGCATCCAATAAGTGCTCCCGCTCAAAATTTGAGTAAAACCATAAGGAGATAAGATGAAAATACAAGTTGAAAAAAATAGTTTTTTTCTTTTTTCCTCTAAAATTTGATGATTAATCTAATCTTATTTTATTATTTCCACTATTATTTTATAATATTCCTTAGGAGGCCCATTTTAGACCTAAAAATTTCTCTAATGTCTGTAGTTGGAGGTCACTCCCCTATGACTACAAGTTCATCCAGGATATCCTAAATTCTTATGAGAAAGGGGTTGATGCCTTCACCCTTCTGCATAGAAAAATTCCTCAGCTTCTCCTTCTGTAACGTATTCTTTCACTACTCTAAAGGATTTTGTGATAGTGAGGAAATAGCATCCCACATTTCTTTGGTCTTATCCTTGGCTGCAACGTGTGAGACTATATGATCTCGAATTCCATTGAGAATCAACCGCATTCCCTGGCTATATCCTTATTGTAATTAGCTAGATGGTTTTCATTTGTCCAGCACAGTTACAACTTGTTTTGTGTACATATTTAGACCATGTTCTTCTAGAAGAAAGGACATCTTGGCCTTCCAGATATAATATTTTATACACCCTCTAACTTGTCCTAATCTCAAAGTCTTGCTAAAGCCATCTCTGCAAAAACTCGACCTAGGTTGGAAATCTCCATCTTTCACCTACTCGGGTGTTATCTTTGTTATTTGCACTCCTTCTTGGAGTGAGCAAAATTTCCTGTTGCAATTGGAGATTTGGACTTCTGAACCTAGAAACCTTTTGAGAGAAATCTCCCTTTGTGTGTGCAATTTCTCTTCCACCCAACGTTGATTTTGCTACAGAAAAACCCTTTTGTGCCCAAACAAGGAATTTTCTCTGTGAAAATATTGTGTTTCTCACCTCTACTTGCTAGAATCACTTCTGGACAAATCGAACTTTCTTGCCGCCTGCAACTGGAAAATTGAACCCTGTCTAGAAATTTGCACTTCCTGGCTAGGAATTGTGCATCCCCTAGAAAATTCATGTTGTTTCTCCCTCTGAACCATGAAAGTCTCCCTCTTCATCTTTGAGCCTCTTGTCCATCAACTATGCTCTGATACCATGTGAATTTTTCAACTATTTCAACAACGAGAAATTATTCTTCTCGCTGTAAATTTAATTAGCAGTTTATTTGCTATGGAAAACAACGAATAAAATCACGACTACAATTTTCACCATAAAAACGTTGCAGAAAATAAAATTCTAGCACACACAATAATTTTGACACGGTTATTTTTGGACAATTGTCCCCGAAAAAACCCAATGTGAGAAAATCGGTGCAGCAGTGAGAGTTTTATTACTATGCAGCAGTAGAAATTTTGAGTACAATAAAATGGACATCAAATTGTCGTTTCTATCTGAGAGAAATACTAGAAAAATCAACGGAGGCAAATTACCCTCCTCTCCAAGTAATCCTGCAACAATCTGAGCCTTAAAACGGGCTCCATAACACCTCTGTGTAGACTTTTGCGCTACCTCTAAGTAGGGCCAACTCGTGCTACCCAGAAAATAGCTATGATGATGACGTTTAACCTGATGTTGCCTCTAGAAGTGATTATCTCTACCTCTTGGAAATATTCCCGGCCACTGGAAGTTGAATCAGCCTCTCTGCTGGCTAAATCGAACTATCCCTCTTGAGGCACTGTGCAAACCTTGCGTAGTCTCCTAGATAATAAACTCAACCTCCTCTCCTTACTCTTCTGGAACTAGAAACTCCTCCGAAAATATGTTTCTCTACCCCTCTACCACCTGCTACTCGATCTCTGAGTCGATCCCTCCTGTTGAATCCCCTGCACTGGAAAATTGAACTATCTAGATCACTCAATATCTGCTCTATGTGTTTTCTCCATCTACCCATCGACCTCTTCTTATAATCTCTAGGTAAGACTTCAACATCCAAGTTTAAAACTTAATCGATGGTTTAGATCATCTTTAAGTCGATATGTGTGAGTTTCTAGAGAATTCTCACCTTTCTCAATTAATTACTATTAATTAATCAATTTCCCTAAGTTAGATTTAGGCATTTTAAATTATCCATCAATTAATCTAATTAAGTTGTCTCTAGGTGGAATTTCCAGAAACGATTTCTAGGTTTTGGAAAACCCTTGTGTTTTAGCCTCTCCACAAAGTTTGAGACTATAACACCATATTATGCTACAAAAACTAACAAACCAATGGGAGAGCCACATAGCCAATAGAGGCAATATGTCTTCTCTGTCACCTCAAACTAGTTGAGTTGGTATCGGTTAGTTATGTCAAATTTTGAAACCAATTTGGTGTCATGATTTGGATCTCACTCCACTTTATGAGATGGATGGATTGTTATAAATCTATAATGAAGGCAATGTTGTAGCGACTAGAAATTGGGAATTTTTGTAATGGGGGTCACCCATAAAGGAATTTTGTGAGAATTATTTATCTTGAATTATTAACGGTAAGAAGTCATTCCTAGCCAAAACATTGATGGAGAGGTTCAAATGTATTCAGGATATTCCATGTGTAATGGATTCTTTTGCAAATTAAATTAGACCTAATTTTATTATGATTCCTATACAATGCTAATTGATTTAGATGTTAGTTATGAACCATGTTTTCTCCTCAAAATTATGCTATATTTTGGCCTCTATGGACATACATAGCAAGAACCTACATAATATCATACTATTATGTACATGCCTATTCTTCTACATATTAGAATTGTTGTTATTCTCTTTTAAAAGTTTAGTATAGATTAGTTATTTCCATTTCTATTGAATCAACGCAGTGTTTACTTTTCTTTACTTAATGTAATTTGTGATGTTGTATTCTTGTAAATTTAAAATAATCATGGTTTGTTGAACAATTATCCTATTTTATTTCATAATTTTGCAACATTCGTGTTTTGAAGGGTAATTAGTCAAATATTATTCATCTGAAGTGTTAAAGCCTATCGAAACTAGTTGTTGAGCCATTAATCCAAAGGATTTAGCTATCACAAACAAGGAAGAGTCTAATTATGCCTCTTTCTTGGGTTGGATCCCATTACTATTTGGCGGGACATTTTACTCCATCAACACCATGCATTTGACTTTGACTTATATTTGACAATCCTCAATTTGATTATTTATCTTTACTGACCTTATGTTCCTTATGGCAATCCTTATTAGGTTTGGTTATGGGTTAGTCCTAGTTACATCAACAATCTTTGTGATTTGAGGATAATCCTATCTTGAAAGTTTTTATCTTATTATTTTTTTATTCTTTAAAGCAATAGATTATGTAACAAAATTGGATTGTTGATAGGGTTGTGCATGGATTAATTAACATTCTTATAAGATTGTGTATTTTCTACATTTTGATGTATTGTTTTAGTTTTCCTCTTAGTTTGATTTTGGTTTATTTTTTATGAACTCATTATTGACATTATTCAAGGTATCCTTTAGCATAGGAGAAAGGTATTTCCTTAGATCTCAGCATTGATAGATTCAATTCTTGAAGTCCATAGGGAATTTAATGAAGCTGTTAATGTTTTAAGTTCCCAAGTTTCAAATATTGTGAACTTTAGGCAAACTTGTAAGGATTGCATACTTGGAAAAAACTTTAAGAATCAAGTGAACTTGTATGCTCTTATATTTCCCTTAAGGTGCCTCGATTTTTTTCTAAGAACCAATATATCAAATTCATCGAGTACTTTCAAGAAGTAATGAAAGTTCAAGAAATTTTGGATGTTACATCCACCAAAGTCTTTAACCCTAAAATTTTATTATAACAACTAATTTAGACATCTAGTCCTTAGGAAAGCTCATGCACTTTGAGAACCTTTAATGTCTAGATTCTTCCTATGTTCTACACACACAAAAATTATAAATTGCAATTAAGAAATGTGTTGCGCCTACGATGGGATGCATGCTTCAAAACTCAGGAGGAGTTGTATCTATCTAAATTATTAGACAAAAGGGTTATGAAATAATATTAATTCAAGTACAAATCCCATGCACGAACTTTTTTCAGTAAAGAAACATTAAGTCCAAGATCCAATTGACCTCATGGCTCATATGGCTTCCTTAAATGCACTCAACTAATCACTCAAGTCTTTCCCTTAAGGCTTCGACACAATAAAAATAATAATAACATTATAGCACCCAAGCTATGCTAGTGCCACATGGCACTTTCATAACCCTCCATTTTCATCATGACTTAAACTATGTTATTGTCATCATGCAACATTGTTAGCACACAAACAAAAATAGACAAAGATAACCATGAGATTCATTTCTTATTCATATGATACACATTAATACATAAAATTATGACCCTTGTTTTCATATTCCAGGAGCCCCTTTGGACTTCATGATTGTTCAACTTCATGTGTGGCTTCTCACCTTCCACACCTTGAACCTAAATTGGAATAGTTTGAAATGTGAAAGGTCACTTCCTTTTCATATCCAAGACTGGTTTTGTGCTTGTTATTGATGACTTCTGATGATGGGCTTGGAATATGCAAGTGAAATTTCACAGCTTCAATTGAATTTGCTTCTAAAATGGCATCACTAATTTGATCAAGTGTTGGCTACTAATTGGAATCAATGTCAAACAGATAGTTGTTTTGAATAAAACTAGTTTAGAATGTTGATTCCTTTGATGCAGTGCATCTCGTTGGAGTTGTGATTCGAGTTGAAGAAACTCAATCTTGTCTCGTGAATCTTGTAAACAAACTAGAATATCTATGAAAGTGGCTTTGTTGATTTTTTACTATATCATGAACAATAAAGTGTATCAAAGTATTTAGCAACTCTAATACCTTATTAATTTGAGCCATTGTTTCAACAACTTAGGCAAATGAAAGGTGTTGGCTTAAATTTCGTCTTAGAATCAATATTTTGATGTATTTAGGTAGACATACTCCTTCCTTACATGGATCAAATCCACTGCATAGGTTATGATTGTTATGACTCTGAATCTTTTAAACAAACTAAAATATCTATGAAAGTGGCTTTGTTGATTTTTTACTATATCATGAACAATAAAGTATATCAAAGTATTTTACTCTAATACCTTATTAATTTGAGCCATTTTTTCAACAACTTAGGCAAATGAAAATTGTTGGCTTAAATTTCGTCTTAGAATCAATATTTTGATGTATTTAAATAGGCATACATGGATCAAATGGAACTCCAAAGATACAAAACCCTTGAAACCTATACAGTTCCAAATTTTATGGCAAGCTAGAAAAATATGTACAAGACATCATACATTGTAATCTTCTTCTACCACACCAAATATCCACAAAATTATTGCTTACATTAGGGGAATTTTGAGGTTTAAAATGGGCCTCCTAAGAAAAATGTACAACCAAAGTAGACTTTATAAGAATCAACTTATCTCCCTAAGGTGATCCAAAATGGATCCAAATACCCTCTAAGTCTTCAAAAATCGCTTAAAAGATCAAAACAATCGCATGAGAAAACCTTCATAAAACAGCGGAAAACACTATCAGGGCCCAAAAACACCAAGAAAACAGTGGAAAACAGGCTTATCGGCAGTCAAAGGAGCAACATACAAGGGCCGTCGGATCTGGCCGGTCAACGGTCCAGATCCGATCGGTAAATCGTAAATCAGCGGAGGCGATTGGAGGCTATCGGAGGCGGTTGCATAAACGTTGTGATAACGATCGGCGAGGTTAACGAGGACTGTCGATCAGCGAGGTTAACGAGGACCGTCAATCAAGCTTGCAGATCGACGGCCCACGTTGCACCGCCATATCGCATCAGTGGATTATAGCGCGAGCACTTATCCATGAACCGGGGCTCATGCGACATGCGACTGCGACAAGTTGCATCGGAGCCACACAGAGGAGCGGGCATATATATATGCGTGCACGATAGCCGGACCCGATGGAACTATAAACGATATTCTATATAAATTCAAATCCATCAAATGGCATTTTTAATGTATTTTCGTGTATTTCGTTTATTAAACGAAATACAAGGGATAAAGCGTTGATGCGATGTCACGGACCCAAAAGGGTTTATTAACGCTGTTGAACACTATTTCAAGTCTGATATAAGTTGGATTTCCATATTTTAATGTATTTCCAATATAAATGGAAATCACAAAACAGGCGGGATTTCGGGAGGACCGAAGGCGGTAAGTGGTTTGGCCCGGGCTCCGCCCGAGTCCATACACTGGCTACCACGTGTCTAGGCTGAGGAGAGAGAAAACCACCCTCATCAGGCAGTTAACTCCCGTACAAAAGATCCGCCTGAAATGAACCACAGCCCTTAGATCTGGATCTCCCAGATGCAATGTAGAAATACAAGCGGATTCGATAGAAGTTATAAGGCGGATTCATAATGTTTCAAGTTCGATAAACGAAAATTTGGGGGAGTTTCATAGTTTTGATTGTATTTCTCTATGTAAACAAAGAATGGTTATTTGGAGGATTTCAAAGGCTGATGACCCATTCTGTTACAGAACAGGTGGCCACCATCCCTGGAAGCGTTTAGCAATGATTGCTAACGCTCAGAGGGGGATCTGAGTGGACAGAGGTCGGGAAGCCAGAGAGCCTAAGGAGGTGAAACGAGTAGACAGCACAAATTGGCTTTAAAGCCACAAACTGACAGAAACAAAGACAAGCAGTATTGAAGGCAGTGCTGAGACAGAGCAAAGACAGAGACAGGGAGTGATAGAGTGAGTTTGTGTACTCAAAGAGGCTTGAGGGGTTCAAGCAAAACTCTTGTTGTTGTATCTGTTGTGTGTTGAGACTCAAATTGAGCTCATACTGTTGTAAACTCTGCTTCTGAAGACATAATAGAGAGGCCACCACTGAAGGCTGGACCAGGAGACGTAGCCCAGGATTTTTGGGTGAACTCCATATTAAACTTGTTGTGTTTATGCGTGTTGTCTATTATGTTTCTTTAACTACTTCATTGTCTATGTATTTCGCAATCTTATCGATCCATTGCATAAAGTAACATAGGCAAATCCATGCACATGAGTCTGTAATACCTTAATAAATGTCTTAGATCTCATTTTCAGATCATAAGGTTTTACTCAAATTTCGAGCGGAAGTACTTGTTGGATGTAAAATTTAATTCCTCATCTAAGGAGTACCCATGTTAACATAATTTTGATGGATCCTACTACACACAAAAAATGAGAAATACATGAAAAAGCATGATCACAATCACAGTTTTCATGTATTTCTCATTTTTCGTGTAGTAAAGTCCATCGAAAGTATAAAACATGGGTACTCCTTGGATGAGGAATCAAATTTTGCATCCAACGAGTGTTACCGCTCGAAATTTGAGTTAACCCATAGGGAGATAAGTTGAAAAAATAGGCTTTTTCTTTTTTCCCTCTAAAGTTTGATGATGTAATCTAATTGTATTTTATTATTTCCACTATTATTTTATAATTTCCTTAGGATGCCCATTTTAAACCTCAAAATTCCCCTAATGTCTGGTTGATTGAGGTAATATCTCCCGGTAAATTTCACGTACAATTAATGTCCAACTGTTGGGACTCTATGCTATAAGTGGGATTAGTCGCATGAAATCCTAATATAAAAGAAACCTAGAGTTGAATGAAACCCTAATATGAACGAAACCGAGAAGAAGGAGCATCAAATCTTGGCCGAGCAACCTTGACTTGGACAGAGCTAGCAAACACTACAGCGAAAAGCCAGAGGAAACTGTGAAGAAATAGAAGCGCCACGAATTATGCAAAGCGCCCAAGCGATACGATCATAGATTTGGACAACGCGAACTCCAATATTGGACATTAAATTTTTATTTTTATTTTTTAGAAAGGAATACCAAAGAGTTTGGGCATTTGTTGGCTCTTCATTGGAACTCTAAACCTAATTGGATTGACCCATTTTCAATGGCGGTTAGAAAGGCAAACTCGAGCTAGGTACAAGCTTGCAGTGGATCCTTTGTTTTTTTCTAGGAAGACAAAATGTTGGGATTTCATTTAAAACAAAAAACCAGTACATATTCGTGATTAGCTTGAATCAAAACATCAGAGTTCAAAAAAACATTTATCCTCATCATAAACTTTCACATCAAAAATAACATTGATTCTGATAATATTGGGTGTGCTATATTCATAAGGCTATCAACTAACTACTGACTAGGATCTATTTATAGCTTCAGCTGCATATGTACTATTATGAATCAATCACAAACCCTGCTACAACTGATAGACTTTCCACGTTCCTTGTATATTCCTTATCGGATTGGAAGGAGACCTTCGGCCAGTGGGATGTCAGATTTCCATTGATAGTAATGAAAAGATCCAAGAGCCGCCATCAAACCCTTTTTCGACAGGCCATCCGCAACAAAATTGAATTCCATGTATACATGGGAGAAGTTGATGTTATTGAAGGTCTTCGAGCTGCATCCAATTTCCTAAATCAAGAGTGCCTATGTTTGCTTTGTCATTAATCCAGTAAATGACACTTTTTGAGTCCGTATAGAAATTTTTTCAATCTAGAGATGCCTAGCATTTTGTAACAGTGCCCACATGCTAATAATTGCAGTCTTTGTGTTTGTTCCTCTTCCTCTTTATTCCTCTTCCTCCCCACCAATATCTTTGAGGATAAGGGATTGAACATAAATCACACTTCTTGAAAGAAGGACTCTAGGTACTAAAGTTTGGTTCCAGAAATGCCCACTCCAATAAGACACTTTGATGGGGCTTCACAACGGAGCAACAGGGCAAATAGGACACTTTGATGGGGCTTTACAACAGGGCAAATGTAGATGAGGGGCGGTTATTGGCATCAGCAAGGATGAGGAATATCACTTCTATTGGTATGTAGCTGATTCTCCCTGTGGCAACAACGTTATACGAGCAGCATTAGATGAAATCTGAAGTAGAACTCATAACCTTTAATGGTGTCTCTCGGTCTGACTTGCTGACAAAGTAGCAGATGAGTTATTTGCTTTCAAAGGCTACTATTGAATGCTTAAAGTTTCGAAGTTAACACCCATTAATTCATCTATTCTTTCCCTTGCTCATTCTTTCACTTCGCTTCTTTCCCAAGCATCATGGCTCGTTCGTCCAGCAATCAACGACCATCCGAAATAATTCAGCTCTGTGTTGATATTTACCAAGCCAAGATGAGGGAGTCTTCATCACACACTCGGTGTGAAGATCCACATGAAATACCTTAGAGCTAGCGTTTCTGTAGCAGGTCTGAGCACATGAACAAGAACGATAGAGTAACGCTTGATGATGAAAGCACGTTGAGCGGGTCTGAACAGGAATACGTTGAATTTGCTAGGGTAGATGGAGAAATGGTCGTAGAGAATGAGTGGTACGTTACAGGAGTGCAGGTCGACCCGCTACAAGAGCTGACGGACCAAGACGGCAGATCTGCTAGACAGATTTGACAGGTTTTTGGGCCAGACCTGTTTTGATTTGATGCCATTATGACCCCACACATGAAAATAGACGAAGAAAGATAAGCGTGAGACACATTTTTCATTCATGCGATACATATTAATACATTATGTTATGACTCTCTCTTAGTTTCATATTTTAAATGGTTTCCTACATCTTATGACTCTTCAATTGCACTTGTGGCTTTTAGCCTTCTACACAAATGATTATGCCAAATTTAAAGATTATGTATCCGGCCAATATAACAATATCATATTGACTCAAAAACTTCATGGTTTTTAATTGGCATATTATAATAACCTATTATGTGACATGATTTTAAGTGTACATGAAATTTCTAAGACTCATACATTAATCATATCATGTGAACCATGATTTTAAGTGTAAATGAAATTTCTAAGAATCATACATTAAGACTCATACATTAATCACCATGATTTTAAGTGTATATGAAATTTCTAAGACTCATACATTAATCACATTATGTGAACCAAATTAACTAAAGCTTAAATTTGAGGGCATCGAGGAGAATTGACCCCATGATTTCCCAATGGCAATATCTTGGTATATTATATGAACTGATTAATTTTTGAGTCATATATTATTTGAACTAATTAATTTGAGCCGAGAGGCTCATTAGGCTCATTCATTAGGTAGTCATATATTATTTGAACTAATTAATTTGAGCCGAGAGGCTCATTCTACAGTTGCTGAGAGGCTCATTAGGCTCATTCATTAGGTAATCATATATTATTTGAACTAATTAATTTGAGCCGAGAGGCTCATTCTACAGTTGTTGAGAGGCTCATTAGGCTCATTCTACAGATGAGAGAGAGGAGCCCAGTATGAGAGGGATGTGTAGCCCAATATGAGAGGGATATGAGAGAGATATATGAGAGGGATGTGCAGCCCAGTATGAGAGGGATATGAGAGAGATATATGAGAGGGATGTGTAATTTTGTTTGTGCTCAACGAGTATGAGAGGGATATGAGAGGGATGTGCAATAACGTGGATTTCGGTTATAATCAAAATAAGAATCAAATATACATATTTGGTTAGTTTTACTTAAAAGTATTATAAAATGTAATTGTGCTTTCTTTATTAGTTGTTGATATTATAACCCAATTCAAAAGAAATATGGTAAAAATATTTCACTCTCACTCAGGTATAAATAAAATATTTCCATGTCCATGGAAAAAGATAATTGAAAGTAAAAATATTCAATTCCATAGTTATAAGAGTAATAAGAGAGATATGTGTAATTAATTCAAATAAACATATTTGGTTAGTTTTACTTAAAAATATTATAAAATGTAATTGTGCTTCCTTTATTAGTTGTTGATATTATAGCCCAATAGAAAGGAAATATGGTAAAAATATTTCACTTTCACTCAGTTATAAATAAAATATTTCCATGTCCATGGAAAAAGATAATTGAAAGTAAAAATATTCAATTCCATAGTTATAAGCGTAATAAGAGAGATATATGCAATTAATAGTAATTAAAAAATTCATCGTGCATCATAAAAAAAAAAAAAAAATCAATATATAAATTTAAGTAATATTGAAATGTATTTAATAATAGTAATAATCATTAATGTGAAAAATATAATCCATAAATAAAATATCGCAATACTCATGTTAACTAAATTATTTCAATGTCAATAATAATAATAATAAAATATTTATATAGTATATAAAGTTATTGAAAAAGTAAATTATTATGTTATAGCATTTCAAGTATTATTATTTTATATTAACCCTTTTATTGAAGGTTAATTTTGAAGGGGGTGAATGTCTTTTGGAATTGCATGTTAAAGTTATTTAACTCCGTGTATTCAAGGGATTTAGAAGGGGTTCAATCCATTTATGCATTCAAAAATACAATATATATATATATATATAGAGAGAGAGAGAGAGAGAGAGAGAGAGATCTTAATTATCATCTATCAAGGATTTGTACCTCAAGGCTTTTGCTAGCTCTGTGGTTAAGATGGATCTATAATGGTTGTTAGTTCCACGAGAATAGTTACAAAATGTCAAAACAGAAAATTTAAAATTGGTGCATCCATGTGAAACCCAAAAGCAATGAAGTTGGATAAATTCAAGAGTTAGATCTATAAATGCGTTTATGTAGGCATAAATTATAGTGTTAAATGTTCATATACATGAAAGGGTTTTTTAAATGTAGTTAATTAATACTTCAAGTATATAGGGAACATTATGTAACATTAGGGAAAAGAACCTGAAAAATGACTAAACCTATGCAATTTAATGTGAACCCCAAAAGTAATGAAGTTGGCTAAATGCAAGGGTTGGATTTATAAAAGGGTGTGTAATTATAAATCATGGTGTCTTAAAGGACTCATGTTCGCATACATGAAAGGGGTTTTTTAAATGGAGCTAGCTAATAGTTCAAGTATATAGAAAAGTCTAAGTAACATTATGGAAAAGAACCCAAAGGATAACTAAGCCTCTTGCACTTTAAAAAAGGATAACTAAGCCTCTTGCATTTTAAAATTTTATTGAAATCAATTAGAGACTATGCACTCATTATGTAAGGAATTGAATAGTTAAAAGAGGAACATTGAGGAACATAAAGAGGATTTATAATAGAACTACAACTTACAAAATCCCAAGCACCCATGCCAAGGCCACAAAGACATATCTAAGAAATTTTGGCCACCATGATGGATTATGGGATGTCATGTGGTAATGGGCTATTGTGTATGACATTGCATAATACATCCATTTTTCAAATGTTAAATAAAGATGTTACTAACGAAATTTTAGTATTTGCAAGGACTATTGATTTCATAATTTATTTATTTTTACGTGTATGCTAGTCTAATAAGCATGGTTACCTTCACACTAAATTATTGACCCTAAATATGAACCATTAACATCATGGTAAGGAAAATAGATTAGTTATATACTTAGGTTTATTTGACTTCTCTCATTTTGAATTTCCGATTGCCTATTTTAAATCATTCTAGTAAGGTTTGTTTATTATATTGGTAGTTACCAATAAGTTAGAACTCAAAGGTCATTGTCAAAAATGAAGAGTTGAGCATTATCAAATATAAATCACTTGCCACTGTAATAAATTATAATTAGGTTGTCAAATTATAATTAGGTTGTCGAGGGGAGGGGAAGGGAGGGCAAGAAGGGGTATTGGGGTGGAATTTGTTATAAAAAAATTATTTTAAAATCTCTCTTAGCAAGGAGAACTTTTTGAACATTAATATAAATTACAATTTCACTTTATATTGGAAACGACAAAGCACATCAAAGTACAATTTCACTTTTTGCGGAAAATGTGAAAGAGTGATATATTGAAGAGTTATCGTGTAATATCATAAATCATGTGGAAAATAGTGTCACTAAGGTATTGAATAAAAATTTGTTTTATAGAATTGAACAAGTTTAAAGTGAAATAAAATAAGTTTTTATTAAGGATTTGTAAAATTAATGGAAAAATAGAAGTTAAATTGATTAGGTTTAATCTAACAATTGTCCGAAACTAAATTGATATATTTGTTCCTTAAATTGTCAATTTAGAAGTGGTGATCAATATATCAATAACAGAACTCTGAAATGGTAAAATGTTGGGAAGAGGTGCGAATTCAAAAGTATTAAAGTTACGTGAAAAGGTTATCAATTGCAATTAGCTAAGAATTCATAAGAGAATCTTGCAATCCTATCAAGGATCTTGAAGACATAGAGGTTAACATGTGCATATGTGAAAAGATTCTAACCTTCGAGAATTGATTAAACATAGGCTTGAGAATGCACAAGAAATGATATAGACGAAAAAGAGAACTACAAATAATTGAAGTTCAAATAGTTGATAATGTGGAGACTTCACAAAACATAAAGGGAAATGTCAATGATTGATAAATAAGAGACTTAGTATGAGAAATCTCACAAAAGCAATATCAAATAATAACGCAATAATTGAGTAAGTGTTGAAAATCCAATGTAAATTTGGCTAATAAGCAACAATGACAAGTCAAAAGAGGTAAATCATAATGGTGTAGCAAAAGTATGTGGTGTTGACCCAAGAGAGCCAATTAAAAACATGATAAGGAATTGGAATGCAACCAAGTCAAAATGGATTTAAGGATTGCATCTTCGCATTGTAGAGGCAAACGGGGGCAGTTTCTCAAGTAAAAACTAAGAGAGCAAATTGTATACTCACATTGTAGATTGAGACCAGAACAAGTCAATAAGCCTAGAGTATATAAGCTTTGTACGAAAAATATTTATGGGTAGGAAAAAAAAGTAATTACAAAGAAACTATGGGAGACTAAAAGAACTTTTGATCTACAAAATTATTTTTAAGGGACCTTGATCCATATACACAGAAAGGGTCAAGTCTGTAAATCGCAACATATTGCTAGTGTACTCTTATGTATGTTTTTTCTGCTATAGAATACATGTTATTCATATTCCACGTCTTAATCTAACTCTCGTGTTTAATGTATTTATGTATCACTACAAAACAATTGTCATTAGCTTCATTTTTTGCTTCTATTTATCATTTTAGTGTTTTTTATAGTTTTGATGAAACTCAATGTTGTTTCATGAGACAACTCTAAACTCAATGTCGTTTCATGAGTCGGAACTAAATTCAACACTATTTTCCCTAGGTATACCATTAAATTTAGTTTAAGTTTAGCATCAAGTTTTTTGAAAAACAAAATAAAAGCTAAGAAACTTATCTCTCATTACTTACTTTTCATTTAGTATAAAATGTTGAGATTTATCTCAAATCTACATTATTCACTTGTTTGCATGCATAGGTTAACTTACTTTGATTCAAATCTACGATTTTAATGGCTATTTTTGTGGAAATGTGGTTCAAGTACATTTCTTGCATGTTGACAAATAATCAAGGTTTAAATCCAAACATTCCCTTACCATTTTTCATTTTGTTTTCATTTTTGTTTACTATTTTCCATTTTTGTTTTTATAAATTTTAATTGCACTAGATTAATCTAGTTTAATTCATATCTACACTTTTAATAGAAATTTTTCATGTAAAAATATAGCTCCTATCTTAAGTGATCTAGGTTCATAGCCTAACATTCCATTGTTATCTTTTTAATTTTTACCAATTTTTTGTTTTCATTTATGTACAATTTTAATTCATAGGCAATGGTCAGTAAGTCTATGCTAAACGGGGAGATAAAGTTAGCAATACACCCATACTAAACCCAGAGCTAAAGTCAATACTGAACCAAATGCGTTTAAACATAATGCTAAAGCCGACGCTAAAACTGACCTTATTAAAAAAAAAAAAAATTACCAACTTCTACACCAAGAAAACACTCCAACTTGAAAAAAACATGGACTAAAATTCGGTGCTAATCTTGGCACTAATGACCTAGTTTGTTGTAGTGATCTCTTTCTCTGTGACTTTGTTAGATCATATTATAGCATAAAGTAGTAGTCTTGAGATGGTTTTGGAGTGAGAAGTGATCATGATAATGATTTCTGACGGCGTCTTGGATTTGTTTTTGTCAAAATCCTAAAATTCGACATTGTCATATCTTAGTTTTGTTGAAGCTTCTTATTAGTTACATCATAACACACCCATTCACATCTTCATAAAATTGTGGGTCCAGAATTTTACAACCTTATAATTTATAGGCTATCGATTTGTTATTTTCACCTGAAATTTAGAAGAGTTCCACTTAGTAAACCAAATTTTCACCCAGAGGCATATAATGCAATCATTGCCATACATGATTTAGAAATTCACCATAATTCAGAATAGATCCATGGAATATCCTCTAAACAATGTCCAATTCTTGAATTGTTGTGAGAGAAGTCTTTCAAACATTTCTCCAGGAAATGCGGTTGCACATTTGGACAATTAAAAGTACTGTCTGAGAGTGATTATTAAAACTAGACTCACTTGAACCATCATGGTACATAGCTGTGAATTGTATTAGCTTCTCTGATGTCCATCATATTCTATGATACGCATAATACTTTAGAACCTAAATATAGATTCCTCTATCAAACTTTCTCATTAGAAATCAATAATTTCATCATGGTTGTTGTAATTGGTACAGTCATTATCTGTTGCAGCAGTTGATATGTTAATCATGGTGGAAATACCAACAGGGTTATCACTTATAAAATGGTATTTAATGTCAGGTATGTTAAAATCCATCTCCTTCCTGCAATATTTCTTGGATCCTCTCTCTCCACCACCATATCACATCTAATTGTCTCCGCATCTTCAATCCAACTTTTTGGGATATGATCCCACACTTTCAAATTCAAGGCTAAAATGATTTACACCATATATCTAGCACTACAGCATCTAGTGAGACAATTTTATTTGTGTGACATAGTTTATGTGTTAAGAGACTGCAAATAGACTGAAAAAGTTGGTGAGAAACTAAAAGCATTATGTCAAAAACCCATGCAAACATTCAAAATGAAAACAAACATTACTACTACAATTCTTTAAAAAAAAAAAAATTACTTCCCATACATGGTAGGTAAATACCTACCCATCCCCACCAAAAAAATCCCTCATACCCAACATTCGACTTTTACAGGGGTTGGGAACGTCATCAGGGACTTGGGGAGTTCAAAGTTGTTCCTAATCCGTCTCGGACAAATTTTGGGGGCTTTTTGGGTACCATTCAGCTGTCCCAAAGGAAAATATAGTATGTATCACAAAATCCAAGTAATGAATATGGGGACAATTCATCGGTTGGCCTGGGTATCGATTATCTGATTGGACAAACTATCCATGGGTGCTTCATGGATCATTTCTTGCAGGGTATCTCATTACTATTAATATTGGAGGAAGTGATACACTTTTCAAAGGAGCGGTTTTGGACTTCACATTTTAATGCCACTTTCCACAAATAAATGATGTTACAACAAAAGTAAAACACAAGTATAGACAAGAATATTGGTTTTTTTTCACAGCCATCTTCACCTCCACGGCAAACTCCAGTTACTTTGTCAGAAGTATATGAGCCAGCTTATTGAGCTGAGAGGCGCATTCTACAGTCTAGTATGATGTGTAAGGATGTCGGTCCGTCATCAAAGTTGAAATTTTGCTCATATCGGCCAAAATAAAAAATTTAAAAATCTACAAATAAAAACAAATAAATAAATAAATAACTATACAAAACATTTAAATAATGTCGACTCATAAAAAAATTGCACGTGAAAAATATTGGATCCCTCTTAGCTCATGTTAGATCCGTATTTAAAATGGATCTACATTGGTGTTATCAAAAACCACAGCGAAGCCAACTATCTTGACAAGTGGAAATAGCCTTTGAAAACAAACATGAAGATTTTCATTTCACCAGTGGAGAAAATGTTATTAATGAAGATATTCGTCATCCCTTGCAACATCAATTTTTAGATGATAGGAATGTTGTTAGTCAGATGTTAGAATCTATTACTCAGGGTTACCTCCATCATTTATATGGCTGGATGATGGAGGTGAAAATGATTAGAATTTATTTTTATTATTATTATTAGTCGTACCCAACTTGTCGTCCCGTGGAAAATTTGGGGGTGCACTCTAGTTGTACCCTGTTGAAGAAGGTGTAACTAGGTTCGGTATTTACAAAGATAACTTTGATCTTTCTACTTGTCAAGAAAAAGAAATATTAATTTTGTAAATTAGAAGATTGAGTTTCTTGCTCATTCTATAGGTCTAGGAAAGTCAAAGAGTCAAAGACATGTAAAGAGCTCTTCTTGATCATATGTGTAAATATATATACTAGTCTAAAAAGCCCTCCAGGACAAGCATAATCCTCCAAAGACAAGCACGAAGAAGCCTGTCAGCAAAATGATGAGGAAAGGCAATCATGTCGTCCTCAAGATAAATATAAATGACAAGTCGGCTCACAAACACTTTCGTTGGACATGTCCGCTCAAATACAAGGACAAACTACTATATAAAGGAGCCTACACACTCGCATTTGGATAGTGACATCCCCGCACTCCTCTTTGAAATCTCGGTCAAGTTAAGGGCTACAGAAATCTCGAATAAAGGTGCAGGACAGTGTTTCAAGTAGGAGAAGAATTCCTCTGGTTTTTCGAATAAGGACGACTGTTGTACGCACTCACATACTCTCACAGTTTTGGATAAGAAACTCAGTGATACCATAGTGATATATATTCTTGGCATAGCCATGACAAGTAAGATCTCAATAAAGATCGCAGTGCAATCATGATGAACGTAGTTACATTCTTGGTCAAGGTGCGGTCGTGATCCTAACATGGTCATGATCTCGGTAAAGGCTACAATAAAACAGTGATGATCTCGATGGATCAAAAGGCAGCTCTCCAATTCATATCTCAACATGAAAGATCTAGTTGATTAAGACTTCAGTGAAGGGACAGCAAAGATGTTGCAGCAGTAATGAAGTGATGCGGTAATGATGGCCTCGATGTTGCAGTAATGAAGTGATGCGGTAATGATGGCCTCGATGCTGCAGCAATGAAGATGATCTCAACAGTGACAAAGAAGAGGATTGGTGTCTTGGTCTTGGAGTGGCCTAATAGGTCAAGGGTCATGGTCTTGGTATTCGTCAATTGAAATCTCTATAAGAAGAATTTTGAGTGGGTTTTTGTTAGGTCCCTATAATACTAGTGATTCCCTCATTACTATTCTCATTGTATCCCTTATTGTTATTGTTGTGCCCCTATTGTCCCCATTTTGTTATTATTGTGCCCCATAAAATCCATCTATTGTTATTTTTGTGCCTTTATATTATCATTGTTATGTTAGCTTGGTTATATTGTGACCCCTTAGACTCTTATACATAGAAATGAGGTTTTGTCATTTGAATCATCCAAGAATTGTTCATTTGTGTAATGTAAAGGAGGTTGCCCGCTCGAAGAGGCTGAATTCTAAGGCATTGATCTATATTTTATATTTTTTGTGAGCTGGTTTCATAACATTTAGTATCAGAGCTTTGGATTCTAGAGTTCCGCTCCTCCAAACAGAGCATCATGGAATTTTCGCTATAACTTTTTTTCTGCGACGTGTCAAAAGCTAAAAAAAAAACCCATTTGAGACTAAGTCTCGGTGAACCTTTGATCCGAATTTCAGATTTTGTCTCGCTATATTTTCGGAGATATGATCTGAGGAAGTTAGGGTTTTTGCAAGCTCCAAAATTTCATCTAAAATAGGTCATCGTGGAATTTTCACTATAACTTTTTTGCTACGAAGTTTCAGAAGCTAAAAAAAAAACCCATTTGAGAAGAAATCGGTCTGAACCTCGGCTCCGAATTTCAGATCCTGTCTCGCTATATTTTCGGAGATATAATCTGAAGAAGTTAGGGTTTTTGTAGACCCTCGAATTACATTCCAAATAGGTCACCTTGGGAAAAATGTCATAACTTTCGCTTTGAGCATCAGATTGAATTTTCGTAAGAAGTTACAAAAAGAGAACGGACTAAAAAAATTTGGATATCATTTTCAGGAAACAAAGGTTGAAACAGTGAACCGCGGCACGTCGTACAAGTTCACTCTACTAAACCAGTCTATACTCAGGTCATCGTGGGAGATTTGACATAACTCTTCATTGGAGAATCCAATCTTGATTAGACTTGCGGAGTTAGAAAGATTACTCAGAAGGTTACCGCAGGAAGAAATTTCAGACTTGGGAGATCCAAAATTACAGAGATACATCAGATTCAATATCAAGCTCCTACAAAATGAAAAAAGGTGTGTAATTTTTTTTAAATTTTTGCATAAACTTGGTTTGAAAAATTAGTTTGAAGGAATTCAAAGGGCATAGTGAAACATTATTATCGGTAAATGATGCCCCAAAGAAAGAAAATGGAAACACCTAGTAAGCAACCTGAAAGCTCTAGCATGACTCATGAAGAAGATGAAGAAATGCAACATGATATATCAAAATTACAAGACCAAGTGCAACAAATTTCACTTGTACAAAAAGTAATAGAAAATAAGATGGATGGTTTAAAGAAAGACATAGAAGCTAAGATGGATGGTTTAAAGAAAGACGTGGAAGCTAAGATGCATGGTTTAAAGAAAGGCGTAAAAGCTAAAATGGATGACGTGGGAGCTAAGATGGATGGCGTGGAAGCTAAGATGGATGATTTAAAGAAAGATATGGAAGATTTGAAGACAGGTTTGACAAACTTTCTACAAGAAATTCTTACTAATGGCGAAAGGGTAGTAAAGGAAACTCATGATGAGAACAACATAAATGTTAATCATGATTTCATAGACTCTAACGTTGGATCGAAGAACCACTATGTTCCAAAGATCGATATGAGGAAGTTTGATGGCAAGGATCCCGAAACATGGATACTACAAATGGAGCAATTTTTCAATCTCCATAATGTGCAAAACACACAAAAGGTACGCATTGCAACTTTATATTTGGAACCAAATCAGTTTGTATGGTATCGATGGCTTTGCTCTCATAAACAAATTGTCACTTGGGCTATTTTTACGGATGAAATGATAGCACATTATGAGGATACAAAAAGCAACACTTTTTTTAACCGATTGATAAATTTCAAACAAAAGGGTTCAATGATGGAACAGATTGAAGACTTTCAAAAATTGAATATAAAAGTAAAAGATATTCCAGAGGAGCATAGGATTGATGTGTTCATGGGGACTTTAAAAGACAACATCCAACATGAGGTTCGCCTTTGGAAACCAAATTCATTAGAGAAGGCATTCAGGTTGGCAAGAAAAATGGAAAGAAAAATTATGGCAACAAGGAAGCCTACCACTCGCAATCATAAAGATGGAAGTGTTACTGCCCCTAGCCATCCACAACCTACAAGGTTGACACCACAACTATTGAAAGAAAAAAAAAAGAAAAAGGGCTTTGTTACAGTTGTGATAGAAAATACACTAAAGGTCATAGTGTGTCGAGAAGAGATTACGGTACATAGATTGTGAAGAGGAGGAAGAAAAGGAACAAGAAACGTCAAAAGAAGAGGATATACACCAAGAACAAACCCTAGAAAAAGAAGAAATGAATCCGACCATATCTTGTAATACATTGGCTGGAATTACCACTCCTCAAACTATCAAGATAGAAGGGCATATCAAGAAGAAAAAGGTATTAGTGTTGATTGATTTGGGAAGTACCCATAATTTTATTCATTGTCAGATAGCCAAGGAATTGAATTGCTCCTATATCCAGCACTAGTGTCAAGTGATGGTTGCAAGTGGAGGAACCATAAATTGCTCAGGAAAGTGCCATAATATCAAGTTATCCATGGGAGAATATGTATTGAATAGCCCAATGTTTTCCATTCCAATGGGTAGTGTTGATGTTGTACTAGAAGTCCAATGGCTACAATCCTTGGGTACAATAGCTTTTAATTTTCAAGAACTTTTCATGAAATTCTCTTCAGAAGGAAAAGAAGTTGAATTAAGGGGTATCGCAGAGAAATTGGGAAAGATAATCAGCTCTAACGGAATGACAAAGCTTCTAAAGAAAGAACGAGGCATAATTGCACAATTATGTTCACTAGAGGTTCCCACATCAAAATCATCCATTTCTCCAAATCTCCAAAAAGTCTTGGACAATCATTCCAAGGTATTTGAGACTCCCAAAGGCCTCCCACCTATTCGTGATCATGATCATGCTATTAATTTGATTCCAGGAAGTGTTCCTCCAAACATCAGGGCTTACAAATATCCCTATGTCCAAAAGAGTGAAATTGAACGTATGGTTGTAGAAATGCTAGAGGCTGGTATAATTCAACCTAGTCAAAGTTCTTTCTCTGCTCCAGTAGTATTAGTTCACAAGAAGGATGGATCATGGCACATGTGTCCAGATTATAGGGAGCTCACTATTAAAGATAAATTTCCCATTCCTGTCATTGATGAATTGCATGGATCAATTTACTTCACCAAGTTGGATCTTCGTTCAGGATATCATCAAAT
Source organism: Pinus tabuliformis (assembly GCA_031772625.1). Classification (NCBI taxonomy): domain Eukaryota; kingdom Viridiplantae; phylum Streptophyta; class Pinopsida; order Pinales; family Pinaceae; genus Pinus; species Pinus tabuliformis. The sequence goes on along the minus strand of CM062804.1, from coordinate 301,316,086 downwards.
CAAAATGAAGACTGAAGACATTCCAAAAATAGCATTTAGAACTCATGAGGGTCATTATGAATTTTTGGTCATGCCTTTTGGCCTTACTAATGCACCTTCTACATTTTCAAGGTTTGATGAATTCAATTTTCAAACCCTTCCTTAGAAAATTTGTGTTAGTATTTTTTGATGATATACTAATCTACAGCAAGTCTTGGAAGGATCATGTCCAACATGTTGACATGGTGCTCAAACTATTGGAGGAGAAACAATTATATGCAAAAATCTCCAAATGTTTCTTTGAAGTACTAGAGGTGGAATATCTGGGTCATATTGTATGTCATGAAGGTGTTAAGGTAGACCCTAGCAAAATTAAAACCATTAAGGAATGGAAAATTCCCACATCCATAAAGCATCTACGAGGATTTCTCGGGTTGACAGGGTATTATCGCAAGTTTGTTAAGAATTATGGGAGAATAGCAGCACCTCTAACAACATTATTGAAGAAAGATGCATTTTCATGGACTCCAGAAACAATGAAGGCCTTTAAACATATTAAAGAGGCAATGTGCCAAGCACCAGTCTTAGCTACACTAGACTTCACAAAAACCTTTATTGTGGAATGTGATGCCTCAGGAAATGGAATTGGTGTTGTTTTAATGCAAGAAGAAAGACCCATTGCTTTCAAAAGTCGTTCAATCAAAGGAAAGTATTTACACAAAGCTATTTATGAGAAGGAAATGTTAGCAATACTACATGCACTTAAGAAATGGCAACCCTACTTAATGGGAAGACACTTTAAGATAAAAACAAATCATGATAGTCTTAAATACTTTTTACAACAAAGATTATCTTCAGAAGAGCAACAAAAATGGGTCACAAAGATGTTGGGTTATGACATTGAATTCATCTACAAAAGAGGAAGCAAAATGTTGTGGCAGATGCACTCTCAAGAAATGATGAGGATGTGGAAGGATTTCTTTGCGCCATTTATATTATCCAACCAGATTGGATAAATAAAGCAAGGGATGAATGGAAGAATGACGAGAAAGTGTGGGCACTCATTCAAGAGATACAACAAGATCCCAGTACATCTAATACATTTAGCTAGAAAAATCATTCGTTATGGTACAAGGATCGGTTACACTTATGTAAGAATTCCCAACTCAAACAAAAGATTCTTAGGGAATTGCACACCTCTCCCTTAAGAGGGCACTCAGGATTTCTAAAAACCTACCACAAGATTAAGAAGGATTTTTTTGGGGTGTCCTTAAATCGCATATTCAAAAGTTTGTGGCAGAATGTTTGGTTTGCCAACAAAATAAAGTTGAAACAATTAAGACCCCAGGACTATTACAACCTTTATCCATTCCAAGCCAACGTTGGGAGGAGGTTTCAATGGATTTTATCACAAGTTTACCCAAGTCCGAAGGAAAGAGTGTTATCATGGTGGTAGTTGAAAGACTTACCAAGTATGCACACTTTTGTGCATTATCTCATCCATTTAAAGCGAGTATAGTTTCTATTGCATTTATGGAAACAATTCAAAAGCTACATGGAAGTCCAAAGATTATTATAAGTGACAGACATCCCACTTTCACTGGAAATTTTTGGACAGAATTATTTTCTTGTCTTGGTACTCAGTTAGCCCATAGCTCATCTTATCATCCTCATTTTGATGGGAAAACTGAGATAGTAAACAAATGTTTGAAAGGATATCTTCGTTGCTTTGTATCTGATAAACAGACACAATGGATCAAATGGTTGCCTCTGGCTGAATGGTGGTGTAACACTTCCTTCCATACTGCAAAAAAAATGACCCCATTTATGGCACTTTATGGATATCATCCACCATCCATCACATCATTTAAGAGAAAATTCTAAGGTTCAAGCAGTGGAAGATCACATCGAGCATCAGCAACAAGTTCTCCAACTCTTAAAGGATAACTTCACCTTCGCGCAGAATAGAATGAAACAGCAGGCAAATCAACATCACAGCGAAAGAAGTTTTGATGTAGGTGATTGGGTATTCCTACGGTTACAACCATATAAACAAATGTCCCTCAAGCAAGCTAAGAAGGATAATAAATTATCACCAAAGTGTTATGGTCCGTACAAGGTGTTGCAAAAGATAGGTACTATGGCATACAAACTGGAGCTTCCTGCAGCTTCTCTAGTGCACCCAATTTTCCATGTTTCATGCTTAAAGAAGGTTATAGGTGACAAGCTTCCAGTTCAAACAATATTGCCAAAGCTTGATGAGGAAGGAAAAATTATATTGGAACTTGAAGCAGTCAAAGAAACAAGAACTCGAAAGCTAAGAAATCGATCAATTTCAGAGTATCTCATAGAGTGGAAGAACTTACCTGTTGAAGATTCCACATGGGAGGATTAGAATTTTATACAGAAACATCCAAAACTACTCAAGCGTTGAGGACAACACTTTTTTGAAAGAGAGGGACATGTTAGGTCCCTAGAATACTAGTGATTCTCCCATTACTATTGTCGTTGTATCCCTTATTGTTATTGTTGTGCCCCTATTGTCCCCATATTGTTATTATTGTGCCCCATAGAATCCATCTATTGTTATTTTTGTGCCTTTATATTATTATTGTTAGGTCAGCTTGGTTATATTGTGACCCCTTAGACTCCTATATATAAAAATGAGGTTTTGTCATTTGAATCATCCAAGAATTGTTCATTTGTGTAATGTAAAGGAGGTTGCCCCCTCGAAAAGGCTGAATTCTAAGGCGTTGATCTATCTTTTATATCTTTTTGTGAGTTGGTTTCATAACAGTTTTTCTCTCCAAGAGAGAGAGGTTTTGGCCCTAACAGAATGCCAACTTCTTGTGTTCTTGTCTCTTTTCTTTTGGTAGCTATTTGATGAAATATGAAACACACACTCTAATAATGTAAAGAAGAAGATTGTGCTAACAAGAAAATGATCATGCCTCATAAATAGTTATCAAGACAAGAAGAATCACACTACACCTAATTGCCCTCGGTTCTTCAACATGGTATCAGAGCTAAGGTGTTGAAGTCAAATGAAGGGCAGCAAAAGAGACATACAAGGATCTGTCTTCAAGACATCAACGCAGGTTGAAAGGATTAAAGGAGAAAGTATACAACAAGCAGGTCTACAACAGTCATGGAATATCAACTTCAGTTATTACAGTCATGCACTCAACTCATGCTCAGTTTGATGGAGTATATCAGTGATCCTCACTTCTTGATCACTGAACTTTCTCCATGCCATAAAAGATAGTCTCAGGTATATATATATTGCAGAAGTAATCCAAGGAATACCTCTCACAATCCATGATTACATCATTGTCTCAGTATAGTCATTACATCAAGGCAGTTTCAGTGATGAGACAGTCTATCTATACAGTGCCACCCACAGTTTAGTTATGTTATTCATTGACAAGTTTGGGTTCTCAATGTATTGCCTCTCTACACAATGCACATAGACATCACTGTGCAATGCCATATCAACATACTTGTCACAATCTCGAATTTTGTCTATGATTATGATCTCAACAGCATGATGCTCGGATCAAAACATAGTATCGGTAGCATTTCAACAATATGTTGAAGTCAAAAATACCTTAAAGATGAATTGGGAAGGTCATGAAACATTTTCGGTGGTAGACCACTGATGTCATGGTTCTAGAAGGCCTTCAAGGAAGTTGTGATGAAAAGATACCAATGATGGGCAGCTCAAGCAAAAGAAGCATCAAGGTGAAGATCTCCTCTTCACACAGCAAGTATCTTTCAATTTTATAATCAGAATTGGTTAAATGATTTCATGATTGCAAGGGGATTTATAAATCGGTTAGATAATCGAAATTCCTTGCATAGAATAAGGAGGATTGTCATAATCCTCATAGAAAAAGAGAGATCATTGATATCTATGAAAAGGTCTATGAAGATCAAACATTGTTTGAATCCATCAAGAGATTCATAGGATTCATATGATATCACTCAAAAGTCCTCTCATACCTAAATAGCAAAAGAGGAGACATATGAAACGTTAGATATACTCTCGAAAATTGAAGTAAAGAAGGTCACTTAGACCTACACAATAAAGGTATCAAAGAATAAAGGAATAACTTCATGAAGATCTAGGAAAGATGATAAGAAGGTAGTCATCATTGATGAGCAAGGTAACAAATATCAATGAATAAAGATGTTACCTCACCAAGGAATTTGTGGTCTCTCTGCTAGATAGAGAAAGACAAGTAGCAGTCTATAGTATTAAAGGATGAAAGAATTCAACCATGTGTAGAAAAGATAGACCAGGTTGGACAAAAATAAGAATAGTTAAGATTCAATGCTATAGAGAGATTTTGGAAGTTCATATCACTAAAAGATGGAGGAAGCTAAAGAAAAGGGCCAAGGAAAGGGGGAGTATCAAATCTCTCCTATGAGTAAGATAGTATCATTCACAAAAGGATCCTATCATAAGCTCCTATATCTTGTGTTATAAAATATGACAATGACAATAAGATGCATCATGGCATCATGAAAGCATTAGAAGCAAGAGCTCATGACATCAACATGGGAATCATGAAGGAAAAAAGGGACAAAATCCATGGTAATCAAACATGAAGGATATAGCTCTTGGGAATCTCTTTGAACATTAAAGGGAAGAAAGATGTCATCCAGGACAAGGCTCATCATACATCAAGAAACATCTGCCAGATGGGGATATGCAAGATCCTCAAGGTTCTCTAATGGAATCCTCATCGGAGGGTTCACTAATCTAGAGAGGAAGCAAGTGTTTCATCAAGAACTCCAAGTTATGGAATTCATGGGATAATGGTGTGATGACATGAAGCAAATCAAGGGACTGAAGATCTCTTCAATCAAGGAAGTTGTTGGAAGAAGCCTAGATGACCTAAAGGTAAAATGAAGTATGTATGCTTGTATTTAATATTATAATGTCATGTCATATGGTTGCAGGGAACAATGGATCATTACTTCTATCTTGAGAAGCATGATCAAGAGAAAAAGGATCTTCTCTAAAAAAATGGAGGAAGGCATAAGCCACACTAGATGAAATCAACATAATCTGTCCTCATATGAAGTATGAGGTAGTTGACTAAGAAAATCTGATTAAAAGCTCCGAGAAATGGAATGTGTGAAGAAGGAAGAAATCGTGAGATATGCAACCATGATGAAGGCAATCAACATCCAAAAGACCAAGAAGATTTGACTAGGAAATCTCCAAGAAAGATATAAAGACTCTGATGAAAGTCTAAAAAAGATGAAGACCCTTGACAATGGATATCTTTACGAGATATGTCAATAAGTGTGCAGGATGTTGATACCTACAAGAAGATGTCATGATGAAGAGCCATCTCGTAAGGTATGATTTATTTTAATTTAATTTAATATGATGTTTTGATTTCATGAATAATACCTGGATGAGTTCATGTAGGTCTACTAGAACAAGACTTGCAAGTACAAGTACAACCAGCGTTCATGCGATGGATGGAAACTCCTTAAAGAAGCATGTAGAGAAAAGAAGTAGCCATATGAAGAAAGTTCCAGATGTATGCCAAGAAGCCACTTTCCATGAAGAAAGGAATGACATGACAGAATAAGAAGGAAACTGATCAATGGTTGTTGCCCTACAAGGAAGAAGATCAACTAAATTTCATGACATCAAGGAGAGAAGTTGATCAAGCAGCTGAAGAACCCACGAAGAAGAAGTTGATGATGTATAAAAGAGTCCCTAGCTAAGAGGGACCTTTGACAAGTCCCTGTTCAAGAGGGAGCTTGAATTAAATCACCCCTGATTACAAAGGAGTGACAAGTGTGTTTTTCCATTTCATGTGTCATGCACTAGACTAGGACTAACAATTGTAAGTCTAGATGAAGGCCATGAATGGAAATGTAGACACATGATAGACACAACATTCTTGTTTTCATTTGGGAAGAAAGAATGGGATGATTGGGTAATCATCTGGCATCTGATACTCTTTGAGGATGTGTAAGGCATCCAAGATAAGAGTAGGCAAGATGACCGATATTCTTTGAGGGTTGGGAACCCACGATAAGAATAGTCCTAGAAGGTCATACTTAGTGAACACCCAGGTGGGTAGGTACCTTTAGAGACAATGATGAAAGTGTCTATAAATCATTGGTCTCGCCAGCATTGTAGCTCATGGTCTCATGGAGAGATGGAGTTGTTAGTCAAGGCCTTACACTATGACAATGTTGATTGATATGATGCTATACAGATGGGATTACCAATCCAATTCTTCTTATGAGAAATTCTTCAGATTGAGAATAACCAAGTACCATTATAAATACCTCCCTAGTTAAGAGGGAGTGTTGAAGAAAGTGTAACTAGGTTTGGTATTTACAAATGTAACTTTGATCTTTGTACTTGTCAAGAAAAAGAAATATTATTTTTGTAAATTATAAGAATGAGTTTCTTGCTCATTCCATAGGTCTAGGAAAGTCAAAGAATCCAAGACATGTAAAGAGCTCTTCTTGAGCATATGTGTAAATATATATACTATAGTCTAAATGGCCCTCCAAGACGAGCACAATCCTCCAAAGACAAGCACGAAGAAGTCTGCCAGCAAAACGATGAGGAAAGGTAGTCATATTGGCCTCAAGATAAATATAAATGACAAGTCGGCTCACAAAGGAGACACAACACTTTCAGTGGACATGTCAACTTAAATATAAGGACAAACTACTATATAAAGGAGCCTGCACCCTCACATTTGGATAGTGACATCCTTGCACTCCTCTCTGAAATCTCGGTCAAGTTAATGGTTACAAAAATCTCAGATAAAGGTTCAGGACAATGTTTCGGGTAGAAGGATCCCTCTGGTTTTCCAGATAAGGATAATTGTTGTACACACTCACATACCCTCACATTGTCGGATAAGAAACTCAGTAATACCATAGTGATATATATTCTCAGCATAGCCAAGTAAGATCTCGGTAAAAATTGTAGTGCAATCATGATGAACATAGTTACATTATCGATCAAGGTGCAGTCATGATCCTAGCATGGTCATGATCTTGGTAAAGGCTACGATAAAACAGTCATGATCTCGATGGATCAAAAGGCAGCTCTCCAATACATATCTCAACATGAAAGATCTAGTTGATGAATACTTCGGTGAAGGGGCAGCAAAGATGTTGCAGCAGTAATGAAGTGATGCAGTAATGATGGCCTCGATGGTGCAGTAATGATGGCCTCGATTGTGCAGCAATGAAGATGATCTCAATAGTGACAAAGAAGAGGATTGGTGTCTTGGTCTTGGAGTGGCCTAATAGGTCAAGGGTCATGGTCTTGGTATTCGTCAATTGGACTCTCTATAAGAAGAATTTTGAGCAGGTTTTCCTCTCCAAAAGGGAGACGTTTTGGCCTTGGAAAAATGCCAACTTTTTGTGTTCTTGTCTCTTTTCTTTTGGTAGCTATTTGATGAAATATGAAACACACACTCTAATAATGTAAAGAAGAAGATTGTGCTAGCAAGAAAATGAAAAATGCCTCACAAATAGTTATCAAGACAAGAAGAATCACACTACACCTAATTGCCCTCGATTCTTCAACATACCGGAAACTCGTCTCCCCATCCTCGTCATCCCCCATCCCCAAAGGCAATGCAACAAAAGTAAATACCATTTTTTCTCCCTAATTCTAAGTACCAAGAAGCATTAAACGTTAGCATTCCCCATTACCTCACAAGCTCAATAAGACTGAATGCACATTTACAATATCATTGACTCCATTGACAAAAATTCCTAATCTTCAACCCTTCAACAAAAAAAAACTCGATTATGGTCCATCTATGTATGCTTGAACAAGTTTCATAAAGGCATCCCAGATTCCATAACAAAGCCAATCAAAACTGTGACCACCATTAGCATGTTAGCAATACAGACTTTTGAAGCCAATAGTTCTTCAACAATAGTGCATACTGCATTGGGTGTTAGAGCAAGAGAGAAAATATATACAATGGTATTAAATGAAAAAATGATTTAAAAAAAGTATGCCATTTTTTTCCGTGGGAATTAAAGAAAAAACCAAAGAACTTTAGCTAGGATAAAATTATTACATACTCTCAAACAATATCATAATATCATAAAATGTAGTGTTTTCCTTTCAAGACAACATAAATGTCACTGTTTTGCGTAATGTCAAACAAACTAGCAAATTCTTACTGATATTATGTCCAGCCACTTATTTCACCACAAATGTAAGATGTCAGAAACATCAAGGTTACCAAGTCTCAATAGCATCATTAATACGGTAAATTGGAAAATTTGTAATAGGGTGCTTCATAGATCCAAATAAAATCCCTCCAACCCAACTTGTGAACATTCTATTGATCTATTGCGCAGGGATGGCTTCCCTAGTGTGCCAATTTATAAAGTGTTATTCCTTAATTATCGTCAAACACAAATCATTACTTAAGAAAACATAGATGGCATTTATATCTATTGGAGTTCAGGTACTTTGCTCTAGTAATCTCAAAAACATTCAATGTGGCTATGATAATTGACCTTCTAAAATAAAAAATAAAACTACAAAACATTGCTTAAGAAAGCATAGACGGCATTTATATCTATTGGAGTTCAGGAACTTTGCTCGACTAATCTGAAAAAGATTCAATGTGGCTATTATAATTGACCTTCTAAAATTATAAATTATAATTAGGAGAATTGTTATTGCTAACCTATGTCAATGAGTCGATCAATTATACTCTCTATTAATTCCTAAGATAGATCTCAAGTCTCGATGGCAGAGGTTTACATATTGTTGTAAAGACATTTTAAAAATCCTATGGATTTCCCAGGAAATCATGACGTGATTTGGGATTATTAATGCTCATAGAATACCTGTAAATTTAGGATTATTAGTATTCAGAATACTTGTATATTTAATAAATTGTAAATAAAGCCCTTTTATATTTTTTTTGGCCTAGATCACACAGAGCTCCAAGGCCATTCGTCATCAGCCAAGGCATCAGGTTTGGACAGCGGAACATCCAGGCCAACCTCCAAGACCTCAATCTGCTACAGCAGTAAGATCAGTGTACCTACAGGCTAAGGGACCACTCCGGCAGCACAGAAACTAGGATAAGAAGTTACTGTCACAAGTCCTCTTGACAGCAAGAGAATCGAGGCAGCACAGTTCAAGAAAATAGTAGACAGTGAGTGGTTAGTTAAAATAGTGACAACAGGATTGGATAAGCCTAGCTAGTTAATTACAGTTGGTATACTGATCTGTTGAATAGTGCAATTATAGTTGGGTTTTATACATGGTGAATTATTAACTAAATAGTTATACTGTTTATTGGGCAGTCAGCCCCAACTCATTATGGTTTATTGAAGAGTCATATTGCTGTAGGAAATCTTTTATAATGTTGGTGCATTGCATTGATGGACAGCTACTGTTAGATAATGTGCACTGTTGTTCTGATTTATTGAAAAACCCTAGTCCAAGTATCCCTCCCTCCAGCTCAACAAATCAAATCCCAGATATCAGTACAGCCAACTCTGGATTTAGGTGAGACCCATGGATGCTTCGAGGAGGCAGCCAAAGCAATCCTGAGCAGAGTGGAAAAGGATGATTTATAAGGCTATCTCACAACTCCAAAATCAGCTTCATGGTAGGTTTGGGTGGAACAAATAATTAGGCAGAACTGCTAGCAGTAAATACCCTCATCACTCTAGCACTGGAAAAAGGGGTTGTCAAAATGGAGAAAATGTGAAACTCCAAGATCATCATAGGCGGGTGTAAGGAGACCTTGCAGGTTAATATCATTCACCTAAAGTGAGTGTGAGGACAACAACAGATCTTGTATGCAGGTTCAACAACATATAATTCACCCATATATAGAGCGAGCTCAACTCCAAGGCTGACTCACTGGCCAAAGCTGAAGTCAACCTGGAAGCAGGCAGCCCTGAGATAACATCTATCTCTCCCAGCGACAACCACACAGCCAGATCCATATTCTAGTCATTTGGCACATCTGCTCCATTTTGAATGGCTCTTCTATACTGGGGCAGCTCCTCTGTTTTTATTATTCTGTATCTACAGGACCTGTGGGAAAGACTTTCTGTTCCTTCTCTTCAGCCATAAGGGGTCCGTCACCGTCCAACTACTCTCAGATCTTTGCTGTTGCTCGCTTGTTTCATGATTTACCTTCAGCACCCAGCAAGGCATTAAAGAACAGTGATGATCCAAGACATAATAGCCATTCCAAAAGTACTCCTTTTACTCTATGGAAAAAAAAACCATCATCCCAATTATTTGATTCCACTAACACCGCTCTGTATTAAATCAAATTAAAACTTCAGATTTGACTCGAACTATATTGTATGAACTACACACAATATAAACAGGTGATATCATTGGATCAAACACAAGTTCCATATTTTAAAGAAAAATAAATAAATAGAGCATTTAGGCTCTCCCATAGGGAACTTAAAAACTAAAAATTTCTAATAGTTGTGTAAGGATCAAAGCTCTTGACAGTAAACAAACCCTCCAAGATTGAGCAGAAGTATTCCCATGAAGTACAAAAACATTATCTCCATTTATGCCAATATCACCTAAATGAATTCTAACAACACACGTCATTACTAAGAGAACACAAACTGTATATTTACAATTATATCATACTGCCATACAATTCAGCTGATTCGCTTGTCCTAGAGGAACTATTTTGGTACCAGACTATTTTAGATCTATCAAAAAGCACCCATCAAATTTTCTTTTATAGTCAAAACACTACTAGTTTCCTGATCAAAGGAGCCAAAAATTAGTTTCTTTACTCGAACAAAAACATTCTGATGAAGTATGTCACCTTCGCATTTTGTAAATATTATTATTACAATATTCACATTATCTGGACCTGTATGTTGATGAAGCCGGACGACATGCCCCACGATGGCTAAACGAAGAATTTGAGAATTCTCTGCTACCATATGAAGAATTTGAAACTTGAGAGGAGCAATCCTTCGCCCAATGCCCAGCTTGGCCACACTTGAAGCAGGTATTAGAAGCACTAGATCTCTCCCCTTGTGCAGTGCCATATACTCCAGTAAGACCAGACGAAGAATTTGTACAGTCTTTGGCCCAATGACCATCCATTCCACACTTGTAGCAGCAAAGAGAAGGTCCAGTTCTTCCCGAATTACTCGGTGTGCTACCACTGTTAGAAGAGAAACCACGAGCCATAGATGGCGAAGGATTACTGGTCGAGTTCAATTCATCACACCACTTGAAGAACTTGCAAGGTCCTTCCTCCTGTGGTGCAGTGATAAAAAATCAAAATAATATTCTTGTCCTAGCTACTGTAAGCACATTAAATAAAATTCCATGCGAAAAAAGAGCAATTCGCATATAGCATAAGAATGCATTCAATTTTTAAGGAACGCTCATTGCTTCTAGACAAAAAATGCATACCATTATTCAAACTACATAGAAGCATAGATCCATGTTCATTTCATATCTATTAAGCACCAACAGCAATCAAAAAGACATTGAGAGGCAAACCTATCATTGATAAAAAGATCAATTGAATTAAGATGGATCTACACTAGTATGTGTATCTGTAATATACTAATGCTTGGTATTCTTTTCTTGGATTTCCTTTATTACATTACAGATTATATTTCTTTTTATATTTTGTTTTATGAGCATGAATGTTACACCACTCAACTATAATGCGCCATTTTTATTTATTTTTTATAAATATTATATTGAACGAACTTACAACACACATTGAGCCAACCTAGTAAGCCATTGAGGCCTCCTCCTCTTCACTTGAAGCTTATCATCTTGCGCTGGAAGTCACTGGTGACACTAGCTCAACCTTCATAACTTCTTGCTAACCATCCACTATCACTAGAATATGCTCCCGGGGCTCGTTGGATACAAAATATTCCTCAAACTTTGCATCTCTACTCACCATTGTCTTTCTTTGCTCTAGAATATAAACCTTGTAGGCCTTTGAATTCTCACTATAACATACAAATAAACCCTTTCCATTGGAGGGTTCCAACTTGGTCTTCTTTTGCATTAGTAGTATGGATATAAACTAGACATCCAAAAATGCAAAAAAAGTCTCACCTCTAGCTTCACCATAGTGAACCCTTCCTCTGGTGTCTTGTCCTCCAAGATGCTTTGTTGCATGCCTTTGCCCAAATTAACATCAACAAGCCATAGTCATGAATCAAGTCCTTAGCGACCCCTATGATGGATCAATTGTTCCACTATGCAACCCCATTCTGCTATGGGTTGTATATAACAATTAGCTCACTCTTGATCTTGATCTTTGCCTTGTTGTTAAAACCCTTGACCTTCTTGGAGGTATACTCAGCCCCATTGTCCTTACTAAAGACTTCATCCTTTCCCTTTAAGAAGTAGATACGACTCCTACAAGATAAATCATCAATAAAGGAAACATAATATATGCTTCCTAAATTAATGCTACTAGCATTGGTCCACAAACATCAAAATGCACTAGGCCTATAATCCCCTTACACCTATGCTCATTTCTTGGGAAGGCAGTTTTGACAAGCTACCCAAGTATGCACCCTCTATATAGTATATACTATTTGTTCAATGTTGAACTCTAGAAGAGCTATGACTATCTCCCTCAGAATAAGCAAATGCCTAGCGATGCAAGTGACCCATCGTCTTATGAAACACCTTGCACAAGTTGCAAATATTATGAACTAGGCTCAAACAAGTTTATCCTACAACCTATAAAGATTGCCTTCTCTAACCCTATTACGTACGCTGTAGTATACCGAGGGGGGATAATATGGGGTACAAAGGGAGGTACCCAAAGGAATAATGTAATAATGGGATGGGCCATAGTAATAAATAAGGTGGTTAACCTATATCATGTAAGGGACCACAAGTAGTTAGTAATAATGTAATGGACCCATGGTATTAGATAGATGGTATCGAGGGAACCATGGTAATGACCCATGGTATTGTATGTATGAGGCCTATATAGAGGCTAGAGACTCTCCGTTGAGAGATGTCAAGGAATACTGTATGAACAGGCATATGGCTAGTGGAGTGTTCTCCTTCCTTAAGGAGTGAATGTATGGTGTTGCCCTACCTTAAGGGTTTGATTAATAAAGAATAATTTATATCTATTTCTATCTTATTATTTCTAGGTATATTTGCATTGTCTTATATTTTTGGATCAGATCTATAACAAGTGGTATCAGAGCACTTTCTTGGACAAAAGTGGAGAATATTTTTTTATTTTTTGCAGGAACTTTTTGGGGCAGCGAGTTCGCAGATCAGATCTGTACGTTTTGGGGCAACGTTTGCAAAATCTAATTCCAGATATGGATTCTTTGTAAAAAAATACCCGATTTCAAAAAAAAAATCAGCTGAATTGGAGTCTGAATGAAGGAGATATCGCTAATCTAAAAATCAGTGGTGTTGCAGACATTTTTTCGGGGCAGCGAGTCTATACATTTTGGGGCAAAATCTGCAAAATCTAATTGCAGATCTGGATTCCTTGTGAAAAAATACCCGATTTCAAAAAAAAATCAGACGAATCGGAGCCCGGATGAGGGAGATATCGCTGATTTAAAATCAGCTCTTTTTTCAAAAAAATTGGTGACGGCGGGGAAGTTGCAGCGCGGATCTGAAATTCTGGTGCCTAGATCGGGATTTCTATCACATGGGAAGATGCAGAATGGTCATTCCATTTCCGAAAACAGTCATAATAAAGATTCTGAGCAATATTTACTAAATTGTGGCCACTTTAAATTTTCGTCAAGTGATTTTTTTCATGCCGTCTAGCAAAATGTTTTTTACAGGAAAAGATGATGGCCCTACTATTGAAGAATTCATAAAACAAAGAAAGTCCACATATGGGACAGATTGGAAGGATTTCGTGTGGCTTGGTCTCAGAGATGAGGCTACCAAATGGTGATTCTCACTTGACAACAAGCAGTTGACCAAACTCTCAGATGCAGAATTTGAAAGAGTCCTTTTAGACAAATGGTCTCGTGCTAGAAAAAAAGGAGAATGAGACACGTAAGGGGTTATTTTCTACTGGTGTCTCCTTATTGCAGATTCATGGATTGATTTAGAAGGAGAAGATCGTTGTGTCTATAAATCCTAGTTGCAAGTATAATTTTATCAATGTTAAATTGGCAAAAAAATTGCAAGTTCCAGCAAAATACATTGAAAACAGACAAGTTGATGATGAGAATGTGCAAGTTTATAAGGATTTGAAAGCTTTTTATGGATAAGTATGTGTTGCATGGTGATTTTTATACTTCAGATATGGATAACATGGATGTTGTTTTGGGATATCCTTAGATGGAATCTGTGGGTACTATCAATATTAATGTGCAGAAGAAATTCCTGAAGCTCTAGTATAAAAAGAAGAAAATTACATTACAGGATACTTCCATCAATAAACAGGTAGAATCCACGGAGGTTGAAGCAGAAGATGTTCCAGGGACTGACATCTCAGATGATAAGCCTTTGATGATCGACAATCAAACACAAACAGAGGCTGAAGCAGAAAAAGTTACAGGTGTTGATACATCAGATAAGGGCTCAATGGTTGAAGTAATATTGGAAGATAAGACACCACAGCAGGCACCACAACATGCACCAGATAACAATCAGGCTCCATTAGGTGGTAAATTAAAGAAAAATACACCGTTGGTTAAAACTTCAGCATATCACCACCCACATCACCTAGCAAGAAAACAACCAACAAGATGGCAACAAATTAGCTACAAGGACAATAGCCCCCGCATAGCATATAGAGAAGGGTGACGATCCACCTACTATACATCAACATAGAAGAGCTACGAGGATCAACTTCCACTCAAGCAAGCGAAGCACCAGCTAGATCGATGGTTCACCTTTCTCTGGGATGGCTAGATGCACGTGCATGGTACCAGTGGACTAGGGGTGGTGGAATATAGTAGTATACCTAGGGGGGATAATATGGGGTACAAAGGGAGGTACCCAAGGGAATAATGTAATAATGGGATGGGCCATAGTAATAAATAAGGTGGTTAACCCGTATCATGTAAGGGACCACAAGTAGTTAGTAATAATGTAATGGGCCCATGGTATTAGATAGATAGTATTGAGGGAACCATGGTAATGACCCATGGTATTGTATGTATGAGGCCTATATAGAGGCTAGAAACTCCCCGTTGAGAGATGTCAAGGAATATTGTATGAACAGGCATATGGCTTGTGGAGTGTTCTCCTTCCTTAAGGAGTGAATGTATGGTGTTACCCTACCTTAAGGGTTTGATTAATAAAGAAGCATTTATATCTATTTCTATTTGGTTATTTCTTGGGTATATTTGTATTTTCATATCATTTCAGATTAGATCTATAACATAAGCAATATTTGGGCTAGATTCCTCCAGCCTGATGTCGACTCATTGAGTCTTGATATCCACAACCTAGCCCTTATCCTTCATAACTAAAACTAAAAGAAAACTCTTCCTAAGACCTAGAGTTATCTAACCGGAGCCATACATTGAAATAGGTTCACTCTACAACCTATAAAGATTATCTTTTGTATTACCTAAGCAATATTTGGGCTAGATTCCTTAAGGACTCAATTCTTTAACTCCACAACATAGCCCTTATCCCCCATAACTAAAACTGAAAGAAAACTCTTCCTAAGACCTAGAACAAACAAAACATTACCAAAGGCTAAAGGGTTACCTAACTAGAGCTAGAAGGGAATCGTATCAGCTACTACAACTAGGTACTTGGTATCATCACCAAGTTCACCTTGAACCCCTAAGCCATGTTACCCACCACTTGTGGGTAGTATGCATAAGAGAAAAATTTTCTCCAGGATGGTTCTCAGTGAGCAGGCAACAACACCTTCCAGCCACCAGATAGTTCGATGTGCCATTTTCTCTGCCACCTGAGCCAGCCATGTGGTCCCTCGCCCATCTATTATGAATGTATGTTTGAAGGTGGGCCTCCAACCCCAAAGGTATAACTTTTCATTAGTTTGGTTGAGTAATTTTGTTTACTTTTCATGGGTGCTTTGGGGCATGGATTGGTGGGGGGATTCGGCGGAAAGAGTGGGCCAGGTCTATGCTCTTGTCTCCTCCACCCTATTTGGTGTTTGGACTTGTATCCTAGTCTCATGGGATCTCCTTTACTGGCCACTAACTTTAGGGTTGGCACTATATGAGAAATCTTGATTTTGGTTGTGTGGTCTTGTTTCCCGACAACATTTACATCGCCCCCTTTCACTCATTTTGACCCCATTCATCATTTTTCCCATCCAGGTCCACATCCTAAAACGATGCCCCAAAGGTTGATGTAGCGAAAAGGAAAAGAAAAAGCATAATTTGGCCACTATCAACAGGAAGATGTACCACAAAATGCAAAAGATGGTCGGGACATACAAAATTAACACGTGGAGAAAAGCCAAACATAAGCTCTACCCCTCATATATGGCCATCACCCTGGTTCCTGTGGGCCCTAGATGAGCCCCCTCCACATTAAGGAGCCCATAATGGTCCCAACCCCTGGTGGGCAATGAAATGCCCCACCTTAAAACATGGTAACCATTGCTATATACCACACATCATGCTCTCATCACCTAGAGCCCCGAGCAGTTATGAAGAAAAATCAATAAAAGGCAAAAGGCACATAAAGAAGGGTGGAAAAACAACGGTCGGGGTAATTTATGTACCACAATTGCTCCCTCCTACACTCATATACCTAAGTGTGGACTTCCCTCATTTCAGCTACCCTTTGTCCCATAAGATGTGGCCCAGATCTTCCCTCAGCCCCCACTCTATTCCATTATTATATCATTTGCCACATTCCACTTGATGGATGTACCATGGACATGTCACCCCATCTAAAGGTCGAAGCCACCTAATAGGGCCCTTGGTTAAACCCCTTATTGAGTTTGGAGACACTTGTACATGACAAAGCCCACTATGGAAGGGCATGCCACCATGAAGTGCCCCATTGATTCCATGATTTGTAAACTCTTTTAATTGATTATTCTAATGATTTGTTGTATTGGAGGGCGAGGGGACACATTGGATCTTATGCAAGATTGCAGGTGGGTCTCCATTTGGGGCTTGGTCTCCCTATACGAAGTCCTCTCCAGAGGGCCACATGGGCACTTGTAGGGTGAGTGTTGAGAGCCATGGGCCTCCACCATAGCAAAGATTACTTCAATGGATCCCCAGCATTGCTCGTTGATTGCTCGTGTTACACCTTTTGGATGAGGATGATGTACCTGGTCCACTATGCCCAGCTGGCTCCACACTTGCACCATACACTTGGCAGATATTCCAAGTTCCCGAGGATGTCTCCCGCTGCAGAGGGAGGACTTATCCCATGATCCTAGCTCTTACAAATGGTCTACAAGAATTTTCGATTCATTTGGAGACCCATGAGGATGTCCATGCCCCCCCCCACACCCAGTTGGGCAGCACCATAGGAAAACAAAGGGCCAAACCCCTTGCCCACTAATAGGGAGTCCAGTTTCACATCATGGCACCATTTGGACTTCATAAGGCCTCTTCACAGGCCCAACGACTTACTATGTTGATCATTCTGCCCTATTGAGAGGCTTATCTTTACATTATTAAGCTATTTGGTGGGCTTGTCACCAAAAGTATTGTTATTATGCACATTATTTTATTTTAGGGGCTCAAATAAGCCAATTTAGCTAAATCAAATTCATTAGAGTGTATAAATAGAAGTGAGATGATTCATTTTCATCATCGTCACTTGGATTGGGTTATATTCTCTTGTGATATTTTCGCTATCCCTTTTGGAGGACGAGTTTGGATGTTATGGATGAATTTTGATGTTTGGATATCTCTCTCTTGTCTTGGAGCTTCATTATTGGCATAATTTGATGACTGGATATAATCTTTTATACATGTAAGTGCTCTTTTCATGTTTATTCTTGTTATTTATTTTTTCACATGAATGTTGCTGAGATTTTCGCTATACAAGTCTGAAATTTACTGCTTTTCAATATGAATTAGTGGAAATTGTGATATTTTATAGCGTTGCATCATGTTATGGGCCATGTATGAATGGGTGAATGTTCCTAGAGATAATTTGTGATAAATACATCTTGATAAGTCATCAATCATTGAAAATCTAAGTATAAAGTCCTTAAAGCAACTGCTCTCATGCCCTAATGCCATGCAAAGTTGTTTTACGACCTCCTTGATTGGGTGAACTCTTTCCAAACCATAAATTCTCCTTGACTCCATCTCTCCCAAGGACATGGCATGAATCCTCCATAGTTGATCACTTTCAAAGATTATTTTTCTCACCTTCCCCTCTTTTTCTAGGCTTAGCCTCCATAGGTCACCTAGGGCATCACTTTTCTCACAATTTAGCCACCAAAAGAATTCAATCTCTTGCCCACAACTGCATCAGTGTGTCCTCTAGTGGCCCTCAAAATTTCACGAAATTTCGATGGTGGGGTCTCTGGATATTGCAAGCCCTAGCCTAGGGATCGTCTCTTTCCCTAGGTTTCCCTTGGCTAGTGACCTCATTTGGATCATTTCACTTTATTTCAAGAAGATTTGTTCATTGATCCTCTTCTCTTCCACAATTAGGTCAAGCCCCTCCTTGGTTGATCAACTCCATACCCTTGACCTAGTTTTGGGTCCGCTTGGCCTCATGTGGTCCCACAACCTATTAATGCCAATTTCACAAAGATCACATAAAATCCAAGTCTCCATAAAGATCTCTAGGTCTAGGAACCATCTTGACAAAGCATACTCTCAAAGCCTAGCCCTAAGGATCTTCTTGGCCCTTCCTAGAGAGCCCATCACCTTCCTTCCAAAGCACACAAGCCATACACAATTAAGTCTCTCTTGTGAACAGGCCCCGGGAATCACCTTTCATCATTTCCTTGACATATCCATTATTGTGATTCCTCTCATACTGGGGCTCCTCCCATCGACAAAAGTTCATAAAGAGCAGGGACCCTTAGCTGAGGTGACAGTGGACTATTGCTCCATCATTGCCCTTGACCTAGTAGTTGCTCTATAGGATCCCCTCCTAAGACCCCTGCCAGTTTGAGCGGTAACAAGCCCTACTCTGTTAAACTAGAAAATAATTGCCAAGCTAATGTCATATGATGAGATGCCCCAGTATCCACACAATGCATTCCTTAGAACCATGTTAGTAGAAAGGAAAGATATCATTGAGAAAATTTTCTCAACCTTGGCAGCAAACACATTCATCTGAGATTTTGTAGAGGTTGTTACCTTTTTCTACTATGCTTTTGCCCTTCTTATCTGGACCAATGCTTTAAAACTCCGACTCCGATTTGGAAACAGTCGAGGGTCAGCTCCGACCGCGACTCCAACTCTGTATCAACTCGGCCAATTTGATTTCAGTGACTCGATCGTTGTAAAAAATACATTAAATATTTATTTTTTTATAAAAACAAAACAAAAAAGATTAAGGTTTTCGTTCATGTTTCCAAACACAAAGCTTTAGAATATAGAGAGAAGACAACATATGATCAAAGTAGGCTCATGAATATATCCATTATATCAAAATGGCACCCACTGCATTGTCCAATACATACATGAATGATGATATAGAGATCAAAACAAAAACACATAGCCAAGGAGGCTAGAAATGGCCTCTACAACAAAAGTAAACTGTGAAACATCACTAGTCACCAGTACCATTGCCTACTGCTAGAGGAGCTAACATCATCTGGCTCAAACTTTGAATCAGAGTCAGACAAGGAATCCCATGGCTCCTCATCATCATCTCCAACTACAACTATTAGAAGTCGTAGCACTAGTAGGCCGCACAGCGGTTGCACGCTGTGATAGACGAGATATGCGCTTTTGTCGTGGCTGAGTAGAGGAAGCACCTGCAACTAGAGACGTGGGGCTAGGCCTAAGGCTGGTACAAGTGGATCTGCATTCAACTGAACATTTTGTTCAACTAACGCCTCCGTCTGTAAATCCAAATCAAGACCAATATCCTCATCAAAATCAAACTCTGTTGGATGACTCTCAACTACCCAATCTAATGTTGGATCAATATCTTCCAAACACAATGGGATCTGAATCAGGTCTTTTGTTCAACAATTTGTTGCATCTGAGCCGGAGGTTGTATTGGAAATAAACAAGATCATTTAACCGTTTTTAATCCAAACGGTTTCGCTTCTTCGTGTGAATCCTCTCATAGACAGACCAATTGCGCTCACACCCAGTAGCACTGCAAGTTTGACTCAATATGAATTGCAAACTTCTGCAATTGAGGACAATGGCTACCGAATGCCTCCCACCATTGTGCTGCAAAAAACATAGTTGTGTAATGAGTTAGCTCAACAAATTATATCCAACTTTGAAATTATAAAGAATTTAACAAAATAAGAATTTGAAAATTGAAATTGTTTGTTTACCTGGCTCATCTGCTTCCCTTGCAATCCTTGCTATGTTCTTGCCAAAGGTACCTGTGGCTCCGCTGAAAGAAGTGATCTGTCGGTGTATCTCCAGCTGATCACTCTCCATAGGGACCATGTGATCAATGCAGTCAATCAATCCATCTCTAACCTCCCCAGTCAAAGCTCCTGCCTCCAAAGCTTTATAATGATACATTGGGTTCAGAAAAAACCCAACTGCATGTATAAGGCGATGGAGTTGATTGTTCCATCTTTCATCAATGATTTCCCAAATGGGCCCATACTTAGCCACTCTATCCTTGTATGTTGCCTTTATTTGCTCCTTTGCTTGATCCATAGCCTCATAAATGAAGCCCATAGCCAATCTTTCCCCATCCACCAACCGCAACACCTTAACCAGTGGCTCAACAACCTTCACAATCTTTGCTGCCTTTTTCCAAAATATTTCTTCATTAACTTTATTTTTCAAATCTTTGCCATCCTGTTTGTGAGACCAATGGCTTTCATTCCATTCATCATTGGAAAACAACTTTTGCAAGTTTCTATGTTGGGAAAGCATAGATTGCAATGTCAAAAAATGAGTTGCAAATCTAGTGATGGCAAGCTTAATAATATCCCTGCCCCCTGTGTGTTTCCTCATCAGGCTCAAAATCCATGAATGATTGTAGATACATTTTGTTATGCTTTTGGCATGCTCTATAGTTTTCTTGACCCAATCTCATTTGCCAATATCCTCAAACATGAAGTCTATGGAATGTGCAACACATGGGGTCCAAAAGATGGTTTTGTGCTTTTCCTCTAATAGTTTACCAGCAAGAACATAGTTAGAGGCATTACCTGTGATGATATGAACAACATTAGCCACCCCCACCTCCTCAACAACCTCATCCAACAGCTAAAACAACAATTGTGCATCTTTCACCCTATCAGATGCATCAACTGATTTTAGAAACATGGTTCCCTGTGGGCAAAAGATAAAAAAGTTTATGGTGGTACAGTTCCTTTGATCAGTCCATCCATCTGACATGATGGTACATCCTGTTTTTGCCCATGAGCTTTTGAAATCTTTCAAATACTCATCAATGGAGGAAATTTCTTTTCGCAAAAGAGACCCCCTTAACTCATGCATAGTAGGGCCTTTGAAGCCCTTCCAACAGCAAATATGGCATCAAACATAGGCTCATTATATGGTGAATGGGAAGCATTGAAGGGGATATCAGCATCATACCATCATCAAGCTATGTAATTACAAGCAGTCTCCCTCATTTATTTCTTCCAATGGTCATCTAAAGTGGGCTACATATGACTTCTACTAGCTTGAGGACCATGTGCATCTGATGGAGAGGAGGGTGTGACAGTGAAATAACTTTTGATATTCATATCACCCTTCTTTTTCATTTTACCCTTACCCTTTTCTTGCATGGACTCCAAAGAGGGAGGAACATGGTAGAAGGGGTTGGATGCATTAGTACAAGGGATAGATGAAGAGTCCTCAAAACCAAAATGGTGGTTGGCAGCCATCCTTTGTTGTATACTCCTCTTCCTCCCAATTTCAGCCTTAATTGCTTCAACCCATAGGAACTTCGAAAGGCCTTGATCATAAAGCATGGCACGAACTGCTTCTACAATAGAGCGATTCTTCCTTTCAGCCACACCATTTTGCTCAGGAGTGTATGGCGTTGTAGTCTCCCTCTTAATGCCAGCTTCTCTGCAATAATCTTGGAATTCATTGGATTCGTACTCGGTCCCACTATCAGTCCTCAATATCTTGATTTTCTTCTCAAATTGGGTTTTCCATCAAGGATTTGAAGTCTCAGAATCAGGTGAACACTTCATCCCTCTTCTTCAAGAAGTAGATCCAGGTCTTACAAGAATAATAATCCGTAAAGGTGAGATAATATAAGAATCTTCCCAAAGAGTTTACGAGCATCACACTAGATATGTCGGAGTGGATCAAACATTTGATTCTTCATACCTGGATTTCATTGATTTCTTGGTGGGTCAACCATTTCCTTGATGTCCCGCATTCATTTTACCTTTGCCATTAGGCATGTCATTCCTTTTATCGTTGTTGTTGAAGTTTCCCCTGGAATGATTGTGATCATCATCATGCGATGTGTCCCTTCTATTTGGACACTCCCTTGCATAGTGGCCAAACTTATTGCAAACAAAGCACCTACACTTCCTTTCTCCCTTAGATCCAGGTTTTCCATGGAAATGACCTGTAGACCCTGCATTATTTCTCCTTTTGGCATGAGGAGAGAATGTAGTGGGGTTGCTTCTATTAGAAAGTGTTTCTTGATCCACCATTCTTGTTTCTTCTTGAATGCATCTCGACATTAATTCTTCAAATCCTGGAATTCGATCATTTTTTAGGATGGTGGTTCTAAATACATACCACTCAGGTGGGAGTCCTCCAAGGCTGATGAGAGTAAGTTCTCTATCAGGAATGACTTCTCCAATTGAGAGTAGATCATTCTTGATCTCAGTAATCCTTAAGAAATAGGACTGAATATCCTTGTCCATGCCCTTCTTAATATCCTTCAACTTATTCTTGAGAAATAGAATTTGATTAGCATTACTAACCTCCAACCAACCTATCATAGATCTCCTTGGAGGTATTCAATTCGGAGATGTAGGCCACTAGATGTTTGTCAATGGAATCCCTCATAATCTTCTTTGCTTTGACTTCAGCCCTATTGTACTTGGTCTTCGCAGCAGTCGGTGCATTTGAAGGAGGTTCAGGGATTTTACCCTACACATAGTCCATCGCTTCTTTTTCTTCCAAGGTCAAATAAAGAGACATCTTCCATCCATGATAGTCAAATTTATCATGGAGCTTGTCTTCAACCGGGAAGTAGGATGAGGAACCCATTGAACCTCTTTTGTCCTTGTCCAATTGTCTTTGGTGATTTCTCTTTCACTCTTGCTTGGGATTTGTCTTCACCTCACCTCTGATACCATGTTAGTTTTAGGCAACAATGGTATGTTCTATACTTTAGAGCAATTTTACTTCAATTTCTTTATTAACCCAGTATCAATATTCAAATTAGCAATCACATCAACATGACAGTAAAATGCAGATAGAACATAAACATAAACAGTAGAAGACAAGCCAAGACAAGAGGACACAAGATGTGGCACCAACCAAGGACAAACCCCAATGTGGGGAAACCCTTGATCAAATCTTCTTTTAGTCTTCACTAGTTTAGCAGGGAGAGATAGTACAATTTACAAATCTGATAATTTATAACAACAGCAAAAGAGCCCTAACCAGAAAAGTCAACGTGGTCAACACGGTAGATTTGACCCTCAGCAAATAAGTCAACTTCAATCAACTTCGGCCTCCAAACAGCAAGATAAAACAACCCTCAAAACAATTAAATTCAGCCCAATCAAACTCTGGTCAAACAGCCCACTTGCGATCAGCCCTAGCTACAGTCAATGTTGGTCAACAGTCAACGTTTAGCATCAATTACTGTGCTCAAAAATGCGGCCTACCCAAACAGAGATAGCCCTCACAAAAACGCAATCAAAGGAGGTCAACGTATGCTGGTCAACGCTTGGTCAAATTGTCCAAAAATTCGGTCTCCTGAAATTTCAGCCTCCCAAAATTTCTCTCCTAAAATTTCAGCCTCTTGAAATTTCGGACGTGTGGAGAGAGAGAGAGGCCTAGAAATCCGTACCCAATCAATGAGGAGAGAGAGAGAGGTGTGAAGATGAGTGTGTCCAAATGAGGCTAAGTCACTTTCTATTTATATGCAATGTTGAGGATGAATAGACGTGACTGTTGGGCTTCTGAGCTTACATAAGTTTGTTGGCCGACCTTGACAATTTGACCATAATCAAAACAAATTCATAACTTCATTTGTACATGTCAGAATCGGATGATCTTTAGATCAATCCAACACCTCTCGGAGAGAGGAATCCAAGAAAAATATCAGATGTCATAAATAAGATGACCCATGTGGAGTTTGGCCCCAGTTGCCAATTTTAACATAAATGGACCTCAAAACCCCCTAAAGCAAATTAGAATTCATTGTGGGGTCCAATTTTCCCCCCAAAATTACTCACTGGTCGTGAGTGTGCATGGCTAGCCGGTCAACCGAGTTAGCTCGAGCTTGGTGAGCCAGCCGATTTGTTACTGAGCCGGCTGATTTGTTACCGAGCCGACCGGTCGTCTCCTCCACCGAGCCGACCCGACCAGGCCTTGGCTCGGTCTGGCTTGGTCGTTTTTTAAAACATTGATCTGGACACAATGATGCATAATGCATATGCATATGACAAACGAATCACTTGATTTACTCAAGTTCATCTTCCCTTATTATGACGTAGACTCCTCATCTTACCCTTACTAGGTCCTTTACCTCTACCCTTGCTTGTCTATCCAAATAGGGCTAGGTACTTGTCACCACTCTTCTTGTTGCCTTATAACTCCATCTGAGTCTCCCCCTATATACCATCATCCCACAACCTTTCAAAGTTAGGTAGGTTCTCACAAGCACAAATATCTTTGACAAATGATTCCCATGAAACTTGGAACCCATTCAATGCCATGTAATTGGTAACTGAATCTAATTTGTTCATCTCTTTGGCTCTGAGTTTGTTACATGATATCTTCTTCATGGTTATGTTCTCACTTTGGTAAAGGTTATAACCCGGGCATCGAATATTTCCTTTGACATCTCTTCTTATGTAGGTAAGGAATCAAGTGATCCTTAATTACATCCATAATCATCCACTTGGCCTTCACTTCCTTCTTCCCGTGAGTTGTTTATTATTGCAAATATGTAGGTGAAAGCACAACATCCTTGACAATATCCAAGAGATCATTCTCTCCCAATAAAATGTAGCCGCAACATTGCAAGAGAAGAAATTTGATGCACCATCTAATCTGTCCTCAAATCTGAGGCTAGTTGAGGCTTGTTACCCCTCTTTCAGCTAGGGAAAATATGCACATATTCTTTTTTTGGCAACACCATCATAAGCCCAAGGAATGCAAGTCTAAATCCCTATAAAACCTTGTGGGATAATCTTTATGTCAAACTATGTCCTAGATCCCCGATATGTAAACGATCACAGTTGGTCTTCTTAGCTTCATTTCCATGATGCTTGGTTTTATGGCATTGTTCACATCCCCCTAGCGGGTGGTAACTCTCTACTTTGATGGGCATATTTATGTCCTAGTGTGGTATGCGGGCATCTTGGAGGTGGATCTATTAGGACTCATGATTTATGGGACCACTCAGTGTATAGCCTTATAACCTATTGTAGTCTTCCCTCACATTATCCGTTTGATCCCAACGCATTGACATTTTCTCCACTTGGTTGACTTATTGAGTTTGTATGGCATTCCTTGGCCTTAGTGTCTTCATCATGTCATAGCACTTCAACATGGAAATCTTACATTTTCCAACAATTTGTGGTTTTTAAAGCAGTTTGAGGATCCCAATGCACAAGTTCCCAAGGGGTCATTGGTCAAAGTGCTCAGATAAAGCAATAAAATTTCTATTTCCCATACCCCTTGGAATTTTTCAATAATGGTAATCCAAAAGGAAGATATGCTCAATCAAAGGGGGTCATCCTGCATTTGTGGCAAATTTGAGTTTCCAAAGGCACTTTTGTAGATCATTCCTTTGTCAAATTGGCATCTATAAATTTTGTGTAACAAAACCCAAATTTTGAATTTTTCATGCAATCAAGGATGTTGGGGATCTACACCTCAGGCTTGCTTTTCTAGGGGGTTGGCCACACACATGGGGCTAAGAAAGCCACCAATTCACTCAAAGGAACCTTTGGACCAAGGAAAATCAACAAGTCAAGCAAGGA
This sequence comes from Pinus tabuliformis, assembly GCA_031772625.1. Lineage (NCBI taxonomy): Eukaryota > Viridiplantae > Streptophyta > Pinopsida > Pinales > Pinaceae > Pinus > Pinus tabuliformis. Next base: position 301,289,840 of record CM062804.1, on the reverse strand, counting down.
CAACTTTTTCAGGCAAAGGATAAAGGAAAATTAGCAGGGAAAGAGGAAAATGCATCTATTTCAAAATGAAATGGACCAAGTTGACTTCATAAGAGAGATGTTGAGCAAGTCAAGGAGGATTCTAAGTCAAGAAAAGGGAAACATTAGGCCATTGGAGGATCACTTCATCATCAAATCATCTCAAACCAAGCTAAGATTACTCAAGTCAAGCCACAGATCAATCTTCAAGCAAGTGTCAAGTCAATTTCAAGGAAGTCATCCACCTAATCTAGCCATTGGGAGGACATCAGAGGTCAATTGGACAAACATTGAGCCAAAAATGGAGAGTGTTGAAGTGTTACTTGGGATCGGGAGCGAAAGCAGGGAGCGGGAGCGACATTTTCAGAAGCTCCAGGTTTGGGAGCGAATCCCGGAGCGTTTTTTATATGATATATATATTTTTATATTTTTTATATTTTGATACATATATGTCAACAAAAACATGTAGAATAATGAATTCGATATAAAAAACATAAGAAAACATAGATTGAACCATATAACAACAATCATCTAGAAGTTATAATCTTAATCAACCACGTCCACAAGTTAGTAACATACAACATATTGAGTCTCATGATTAATCAATCTTAAAGTTTCAAGCTTTCAAAATTCAATATATAACATTTATCATCATTGATCACCAAAGTTGTACTTGTAAGCTAAGTGTAACCATTACAACAAATAATATCTAACATGAAATGAAATGTTATAAAATGAAATGAAATGAAACAACTTTCAACTTTCATGAAGCTTCATAATCATAATTCATTACTAATGAGTTATAATTGCCAACTTCAAACTTAAATTATCATATATTGTTTTAAAAAATATCATAATAAATATGAAAGAGTCAATAATTATAAAAACTACTAGAAACTAGAAAAGAGAAGTAAATCTATTATCTATTTCTTATGCTTGGGCCTCTTGCCACCACGAGAAATGTCTAATTTCTTAGTCTTGTTGGAAAATCAGGATCTTTGTCATTAATATCACCCTCTAAGCATTAATATCCAAAAGTATCTTTGTCATTACCTCTGTATCTCTATAGGGATCTTTGTCATTAATATCACCCTCTAAGCATTAACATAAAATAGAAAAAGCATAGCATGTCAAGTCAAGATTTTGTTCGAGTGATACGTACATTTTTAGGAGGGTCATGATAGAGGAGTTCGACAACCAATGTCACTAACATCAAGTTACATAGAGAGATTGGTGCTCTTGATTAAATACGAGTTCCATACCCTAATACATGACAAAATTCAATGGAAACATTGCAATCCCCCAATCTTGAAATCCTGAAAAACTGATAAGTCTGTTGGATTTTGAATGAAATCTAAAATTCTACTTTCTCCATGTGAAATCCAATGAGGCCGGAACCACTCTCAAACATCCTGAGTCATTTCATGGTAATGTTAAAAATTTAAGTAAAAGGATGAAAATGAAGATTAAGGAGAATGTCACTTTTACTTTAAGAATTTAACATTACCATGAATAGCATATCAATACTAGGGCCATAGACTTGATCATTAAGCTGCCCCACTCAAAAATTATTTGTTTCTTTAAAAAAAAATTGCATTTTGAACATTACTACAAAAAAAAAAATTGCAAAAAAGGCAAAACACTCCCGAAAATGCTCCCGAAAAGGCAAGGAGCGAAATTTTTTTTAGGGAGCGTACTCCCGACACGCTCAGGAGTCGCTTCCGCTCGGAGCATGGATTGGGAGCGGGATCAGAGGGGGGGGGGGGGGGGCGCTCCCCTGCAACACTGGTTGAAGCACTCAATTTTTTCAAGTCACTACAAGCAAATTCCAAGAAACTTAGCAGGGAAGAGGAATATGCATCTATTTCAAAATGAAATGGACCAAGTCGACTTCATAAGAGAGATGTTCAGCAAGTCAAGGAGGATTCTAAGTCAAGAAAAGGGAACATTAGGCCATTGGAGGATCACTTCATCATCAAATCATCTCAAATCAAGCTAAGATTACTCAAGTCAAGCCACAAATCAATCTTCAAGCAAGTGTCAAGTCAATTTCAAGGAATTCATCCACCCAATCTAGCCATTAGGAGGACATCAGAGGTCAATTGGACAAAAATTGAGCCAAAAATGTTGAGTGTTGAAGCACTCAAAGACTTCTTCAATTTTTTCAAGTCGCTAGAAGAAAATTCCAAGTGGAACATTGCATCTTTAAAGCAAATCGTCCTCCTCCTATGTTTGACGTCGCTTTATTTATTCGGGGTTTTATGACCCATTTTTTAGCTTGAAAATCATTCCCATGCTTCATGGAAGTGTCTTGACTTATCATATGGGCATGGAGCTTCATTTAAGGCATATTTGAGAGATGAGCAGCATTATTTGAGGTCTTATTGGAGCTGTTTTAAAAGTGCCACAACCCTTTGTGGAAAATTTCTCATGTAAAAATTATTTCTTCATTGTAAATTCAAAAGAATATTTTTGACTTAGTCTCCAAGGATTTTATGGATGAAAAGTCACCTAAATTTGTGGATCTAGGGAGGATTATTGTTGAGAACCTCATCTATAAATTTAGAGCTCTACCTCCTTAGCAAATCATGTGAAAATGTGAGATCATAATGCCATGATAAGAGCTTCTGTGTTGCAATCATCTTGCCTTAACTTTGTGGATGGGCTATTCTATTCTCTCTTTTTAGCTATTGCAAAAATATTGGGCTCCATGAGATAATTTCTTGGTTTATGGTTGAAATTACATAGAGTTATTGGATTGATCCATTCCGCGGCTACTTTGTCATGTGGAGAAAATAGGTAAAGATGCTAGGCCTTACCTTCTTCTTGTTGAGCTACAGTTTTTGAAATTTGATTTTTGGACAAACCGTTGTCAGGGGTTCCTCGTTAAAGGATTAAATGTTGATTTTTAATGAACCGTGGACAAATGGTTTCCCATGGGTTAGTCTCTACCTAGGGAAAAGTGTCCAAAATAATTATTTTCCTAAGTGTGACTTTATAAAGTGAAAGTGACTTTATAAGTGGTAAAGTCAATGTTAAATTATAAAGTGAAAAGTGACTTTAGACATAAAGTACAATGTGGGTACTTTATTTAATGGGTGAGTTAAAAAATAGAAAGTGAGAATTAAATGCACATTTATTCTCATCCCTTGATCTAAATGAATCTGAGCCATTAGATCTTAGGGTTGCCCAAAAGTCATTTAGGGAAACAAAAAGGGGAAAAGAAAAGAGAGATTGCATTCATTCTTCATGAGCAGATTGGAGAAAGGAGGCTGAGAGCTGGAGAAAAGTTCTGAAGGAGAAATTTGTTGCAGCAAGTTAAAGAAGTGATTTCTGGGGCAAAGCAAGGCATAGAAGACAACAGAAAATACAGTATGAACAGCATTGAATGTTGTGAGCTACAAGGAGTTCGAGAGAAGTTTTGAAAAAAATTATACAATCTGTATGGACTCTGTACAGTCGTATCCATACAGTACATATTCAGGGCAGCGCAGGTGTGGCAGAATGACATAGCCGTTTGAGGACAGAGCGCTGGCAGAGGCAGAGGCCTTAACCAACGGATGCAATTACACTAAAACAGGAAGGCAGAATATGGGACAGAGGAGTTACAAGGCACGCCAGAAAAAGGGACCTGGGACCTGTGCTCTGATACCATGTCAGGCCGGGGTAACTCCAAAATGGGCAGAAGAAAACTAACTGATTATTTCATTAGATAACTATTGTTTATATACATAAAATGGACGGATCAGTTCATCTTCTTGATGACTGTTCACGTTCTTGTTTACCCAACCGTTGAAGATTAGGTGTGAACATTCCCCCCCTTAATCTTAAGGGATGTTGGTGAGTCCAAGCATCGTTCTGAATCTTTCAAGCTTTTCTCTTCCAAGCGCTTTGGTGAAGATGTCTGCAATTTGCTCATTTGTGGAACAATGATGGAGATGGATTGTTTTGGCCTCAACATGATGTCGGATCAGATGATATTTAGTATTGATGTGCTTAGTACGATCATGGAACTTTGGGTTCTTGGCCAACTTTATTGCAGAGGTGTTATCAATCATGAGTGGAGTTGATTGTACTTGTTTTACCTACAAATCTTCAAGAATTTTCCTGAGCCACACAATTTCTTTCGTTGCTTCAGCTGCTGCCACGTATTCTGCTTCTGTTGTGGAATCTGCTGGAACTGATTGTTTGTGTGATCTCCAGGAGACAGCTCCTGATCCAAGACTCATAGCATATCCTGAAGTAGATACCCCAGTTTCTTTGTCTCCATCGAAGTCTGAATCAAAGTATCCAATCAAGCTGAAGTCGTCCACCTGTGTATACTTGATTCCAAGGTCTTGAGTTCCCTTCAAGTACCTTAGAACTCTTTTTGCAGCAGACCAATGTCCCTCACAAGGCTTTTGCATAAACCTGGAGAGGATTCCAACAACAAATGAAATGTCTGGTCTGGTAGTAGTGAGGTAGATGAGACTTCCTACAAGTTGTCTATACTTTGTTGCATCCTCAAATTCCTTTCCTTCAATAGATGTGAGCTTCAAGTTTTGTTCCATTGGAGTAGAAAGAGGATTGCACTCTGTCATGCCAAATCTGTTTAACAAATCTCCAATGTATTTCTTTTGAGAAAGAAATATGGATTTTGGATGTTGGGTTACTTCAATGCCAAGATAGTAATGAACATAGCCCAAATCAGTCATTCAAAACTTTTTCCTAATTCTTTCTTTATGGATGCAATATAGCTTTCATTGTTCCCTGTCATTAAAAGATCATCTACATATACCACAAGATATACAACTGTTTTGCCAACTTTCTTGACAAATAAAGTTGCATCATCAAGATCAAAATGTTTGAAGTTGAGTTTCAGAAGATGCTCAGTTAGTTTTTCATACCAGGCTCGTGGTGCTTGTTTGAGGCCATACAAGGACTTCACAAGTTTGCATACTTTATGTTCATGTCCTTTCACAGCAAATCCTTCAGGCTGGGACATAAAAACATTTTCTTTTAGATCTCCATTCAAGAATGCAGTTTTTACATCCATTTGATGGACTTTCCAACCATTCTGAGCAGCTAGTGCAAAGAGTGTCCGGATGGTGGCCCATTTTGCTATGGGGGCAAAAGTTTCCTCATAATCGACCCCTTCCTTCTGTGCAAAACCTTTTGCCACAAGCCTAGCTTTGTGCTTGTCAAGTGAGCCATCAGCTTTGTACTTGTTCTTGTAGACCCACTTGCAGCCAATTGGTTTGGTTCCAAATGGAGGATCAACCAGCTTCCAAGTGCCATTCTTTATGAGGGCATCATACTCCTTCTGCATCGCTTCTTTCCATTCATCATGAGAAGTAGCTTCTTTGAAGGAAGTTGGTTCAAAATCTGTAGACAAGTTCAATTCACAATCATAAGTAACATCCATATCAACAGGTGAATTAGAGTTATCTACATCACCTCCATCTTGTCGGTTTGTATTTCTGGTTCCTGTTTTTCCAATTTCATCAGGATGAACACTTTCAAGTGTCTTTGTCAGCCACTTTGGGGGACCTTTCTGAGATGGTCCAGACTGCTCTGTTGATTGAGTTGGGACTGAATCAAGATTGAGTCTCCCAATTCTATCAATTACATCACTTAAAGGATCATCCGGTGTTGGAGTTTCGTGCAAGGGAGATTGTTCTTCAGAAGAAGATTCCACATGTTGATCTAGTATAGGAATCCCCCCTTCAAGATGTGGAATCTGATTATCAAACTCTTGAAATGATTTTGTTTTTGTGAATCTATCCAAGCGATCAAGTTGCCGCTCAACAACACTGTCAGATTTGGATGATTCAAGAAAAATGACATCTCTAGATACAACAAACTTTTTATTTACTTCATCATAGAGACGGTATGCTTTAGAGGTGTTTGAATACCCCAGGAAGATACACTTATGACTTCTAGCACCAAGTTTGTTTCTATGTACCTTTGGTATTAAAGCATAACAGGTGGAACCAAAAATCCTGAGATGTTTTACCGAAGGAACATGTCAATTCATAAGGAGTCTTATTTCTTATAGCACTAGATGGACATCTATTCTTTATATATGCAGCACATAGAACAGCATCAGCCCAAAACATTATCTTTACATTTTTTAAGAAAAGCATGGATCGTACCATATTCAAGATTGTTCTGTTCATTCTTTCAGCTACACCATTCTGTTGAGGATTATAAGGCACAGTTGTTTGATGTTTAATCCCATGTTGGCGAAGATAGTGTTCAAATTCATTTGATGTATATTCTTTTCCATTATCAGTGCGAATAGACCCAATATGAGATTGTGCATCATTTTCAATCCATTTATGAAAATTCTTGAATGTTTGAAAAGCATCAGATTTGTTCTTCAATAAATAAACCCAACACATTCTGGTGTAATCATCAATAAATGTCATGATATATTTATTTCCATTTGCAGAAGGAACAGGCATTGGACCACATAAATCTGAATGAATGAGTTCAAGCTTCCTATGTGCTCTTGAATGTGAATCATGAAAAGATTGTTTGCTATGCTTTCCTAGAATGCAAGCATCACATTGCTTATGTTTCCTAGGAATTGTAGGCAAACCAGCAACACCATTTTTCTTCAATAAGCGAAGACTGTCATAGTTTAAATGTCCAAATCTAGCATGCCATAATAAACTTGATGGAAGTGTACCTTCTTCATGATGAGAAATATATGAGAAATGTTGTGCATGAGCAGAGGTTCCTTGCAGTTTGATAAGTCTTTCTTCTTCTATACCCCTCATGACAAGTGAGTGGTCAGATGCCTTTCTTACCTCAAGCTTGCCATCAAACATATGAATGGAGTGACCTTGCTGGCGGATGTGGACCAGGGACAGCAAGTTTCTCTTGAGCTGTGGGAGATATAGAACATGGTCCAGAAGAAAGTCTGGAAGACCAGGCAGTTTAAGTCCGATTGTGCCAAGCCCTGATGGCTTGATTTTTGACTGATCTGCAAAGTATACTGCTCCATCAACATTGTCAGTGAAATCTTCAAAAAAATCTTTCCTATGAGTCATATGACAGGTTGCTCCTGAATCAAGCAGCCAATCATTTTTCGAAGAAGCAAGTGAAGCATTAAACAAATCTTCATTTACTCCAATGTTACATTGTGCCTCAATATAGTGAGCGGATTCAGGTGCTTTACCTTCGTCTGTATCATCAGTTTTACCTTTCTGTTGATTTCTTCTCTGCTCAATTTTGTCCCATGGTAGCTTGCATGTAGAAGCATCATGTGATCCATTTCGTTTGCAGCAAATGCAATGCAGATCTGCTTTTTCTGCTTGAGAGTGTCTGCCCCCCCTGCCTCTGAAGTATCTTCCTCTTCCTCTTCGTCCACCTCTTCCTCTTGTAGAATCTTGAGCAGGATGCTTTTCTTTATGAGCAAGGCAAACAATCTCTTCAGAAGATTCAGGGACTGTTTTCTTTCCAAAGGCTTTCTCTCTTTCAGCAAACTTTTTCACAAGAGAGTCAAAGGTTATGTCTTTAAGATTTCCATTTGCTTGTAAAGACTCAAGATAATTGGAGTAAGTAGGATAGAGTGCCTTGAGAAAAGCAATAAGAGGGATATCCAGCTCAACTTTAGTGGATTTGATATCATGCATTATGGATTTAACTTCAGATGCAAGAGCAAGAGGATCATTACTTTTCAGTTCAAGAGTGAAGAGTTTAATCATGAGCTGAACAACTTCAAGTGCAGAATGTGAATCATAGAGTTCTTTCAGCTTTTGTAAAGCTTCAAAGGCAGTGGAATAAGATGAAATATGACGACTTACTTCTTCATTTACAGATGTTGCGATCAATGCATAGGCTTTGCTGTTCTTGTTTTCCCAAATGACAAGTTCTTTATCTGATGTAGGCTGCACAGGGTCTTTGTCTTCTTCTCCGACACACACTCCTTTCCACAACTCATTGTAGATGAGGGTGTGTTTTACCATCCGGGACCATTCAGGATAGTTCTCCTTGCCAGTGAGAACTATCCCTACCATAGAGATGATTGAATGCATTATGTAAAAAAAATGTCTCTGCTGATAAAAACCTTATGTCACAGCCTTATGCACTTTATTTTCCTCTAACGTTTGATAGAAGCATCAGCATCACTTCAATATATCATGCAATACTACTATGTTGAAAAAACACATAAGGGATATATCACTTCAATATATATATCAATGCAAAACGCATAAGGGATATATTACTTCAATATATATCAATGCAAAACGCATAAGGGATATATCACTTCAATATATATTACTTCAATATATATCAATGCAAAACTATTATGAAAGCAGCGCAATATGTAAAACTTTTGAATGATACTGCGCGTTTTAATCTTCACTGATTTAGCAGATTGCAGAGACAGTATGCTCAGAAAAGAAAATTTCCTCCTCTTGCGTCGAGTAGAACAACCCTTCCACCTCAAGTCTGCAGCTTATCAACAAATCTCCTCTTCACAGATTTTTGTGTCTACATGTGAAGCAACGGGGCATATATAACCCAGGTTCTGCGTGGGATGTCGAGCAACGACACATATATATCACAGATTCTATGGCTATGATTGTCCCGCAGATTCGCAAAAACCACGAACAGGCACCAAGGCACCACCATGAATAAACACCACCACGCTTCAGTTGTGTCCACAAATCCACGCATCCACCAACGTTGACTGCTTCTCTGATGTTATACGCACTTAAGTAGCATAAAGACGAAGGTTTATACATATATATAAACAAAATCCATCAGAGACGACCTCATTTCAGAATATATATATATTATATTGGAAAACAAAGTATTTGTATAACCAATATCCAACAAAGTATTTGTATAACCAGATAATCAATCTGCTACAAACGCCGGCTCTCCAGCAATGCAAGCGGAGCTACAAATGCCGAAAAATACAGTCCGGCCTCAGAGCTCTACTTGTGCCCCACGATGGGCGCCATGAATTCTCCAACTTGGGAATGGACTTCACTGTCTTCACTGTGTGGGCAGGGGACACGTTCAGCAACAAGAACTTGCTCGAGCGGCTTTCAATGAACCGGGAATATACATCCAGACCCTCACAGACACATCTAATACCCAGCACCTCACAAACGCATTGAAGCCCAGTCTTTAGCCGGATGTGTTCAAGGCTTGATGTGGAGCGCTTCAGGTACCTTGACGGTTCAATTTCAAATGTCAGATGCAGGTCAGAGACAAGCGTTGTCACGCAGAGGAACGCTGGAACGATTTTGGATTCTGGGTGAATTCAGGGCAGCGCAGGTGTGGCAGAATGACATAGCCGTTTGAGGACAGAGCGCTGGCAGAGGCAGAGGCGTTAACCAACGGATGCAATTACACTAAAACAGGAAGGCAGAATATGGGACAGAGGAGTTACAAGGCACGCCAGAAAAAGGGACCTGGGACCTGTGCTCTGATACCATGTCAGGCCAGGGTAACTCCAAAATGGGCAGAAGAAAACTGACTGATTATTTCATTAGATAACTATTGTTTATATACATAAAATGGACGGATCAGTTCATCTTCTTGATGACTGTTCACGTTCCTGTTTACCCAACCGTTGAAGATTAGGTGTGAACACCTAGGTCTAAGTTGACCAAAAATCTGTGTGTATTTTTATGTGTGTCGCTGGTCTGGTTATGTCCATATTTATTTTCAGCATGTGTTGACAGTCCCATGTGTTTTAATCTGAAAATTTCATTTCCAGAATTCTATATGTTGAATGTATGTTTATGGGAAAGGGCATTTAACTGAATGGAAGTGATAAGGAGAAATTAAATTCGGGTTGGGATTGCAGGAATTTTTCTTTTAGTCATCAAATCTCAACATGATATCAGAGCTACAGGCTGAAAATTGCAGTTTGAACCGCAGACAATAGTTTGGGACAGCAAACAGTGATTTGGACAACAAACTGAATTTTGGGACAGCAAACTGATATTTTGGGACAGCAAGGTGAAATTTCACGCAAACTGAACTTTTGGGACAGCAAAGTGTGCTAGAAAGTTCATTTGTCCATTTTCTTGGTTTTGTGAATTTTGGACAGCAATCATGGCCATGTTCTTAAGGATAGAGGACAAATTGGATCAGATATCCAACTATGTCGTTTGGAAAGAGAAAATTCAGACAATGTTTGAGGAGGCAGAAGTTTGGGACATAGTGCGGCAAGTGGTTGTACCTCCTACTGCTGTAGATGAACTTGTTGAATTCACAAAAAATAATGCAAAGGAAAAAAGGATTTTGATGGACAGTCTAAAGGATCATGTGGTTCCTCGGGTGAGAGGAAACACATATGCATATCAGATGTGGACAGCTCTAACCACTCTCTATCAGAGTACCAATGAGAACAAGAAGATGGTACTCAAAGAACAATTGAAGAACATCAGAATGACAAAGGTTGAAAGTGTAGTTCATTATCTTGGCAGGGTCAAACAGGTACGTGATGATTTGACTACTATTGGTGAGGCAGTTGCACCCATAGAGTTAGTCAAGATAGTTGTAGCGGGACTTCCTAAGTCTTGGGAGGTCTTTGGAGATGTTGTTACCTCTAGGGAGAATCTTCCCAATTGGGACAGATTCTAGGATGATTGTGTACAGCATGAGATACAAAAGACTGGCAGTGGTGGAGTGAAGATAGCAGATGAGGAGGATGTAGCCTTGATAGCTAGGGGGGAGAACAAAGGGAAGGCCAAGAAAGGGGCCTCATCAAATGGGGCTAAGGGAAAGGAGAAAAAGAAGAAGAAAGATGCGGATATGTCCAAAGTCAAATGTTGGGCATGTCAGAAGATGGGACACTATGCTTCTACGTGTCCTGAGAGGAAGAACAAGGGGAATAAGGGTACTCCAGCTTCAGCAAAGGTGGAGCAGTTTGCTTCACAGTTTGACCAAGACTTTGCATTTGTTACTTCCACATTTAGTAGGAGTACATCATTCGATGTGTGGTACATAGACAGTGGGGCTTCCCACCATATGACAGGTGCACGGGAGTTCTTTTCAAAGCTTGCAGAGAGGGCACTTGATATTGAGATTGTACTAGGAGATTACCGCACTTTGAGAGTTGTTGGTGTGGGGACTGTGACCTTTGAGAGGGAGACTTTCCCTCCTTTGAAGGTCATGGATGTTTTGTATGTTCTGAGGATGAAGAAGAACTTGATTTCAGTGTCTGCTGAGGAGAAGGGGTTTGACGTCACTTTCTCAGGAAGGTAGGTATTGATGCATCACAGGGGAGCTTCCATCACTTCGACCAAAGTGATTGTAGTCTGCTCTGGGAAACTATACAGGTTCAGTTTTCAGTCCGCAAGAGCATTGGTGAGTAGCACATCTAGTAACACTCACACTAGTACCACCAGCGTAGTCCGCTCTGGGAAACTATACAGGTTTAGTTTCCAATCAGCAAGAGCATTGGTGAGTAGCACATCTAGAAGCACTCACACTAGTACCACCAGCAGTAGAGACTTGTGTGAGTTATGGCACCGGAGGATGGCGCATATGCATCATGGAGCTTTGAGAGTATTAAGGGAGATCACTACTAGAGCTTTTGATTTTAGTGTCGAGCATTATGTGGTCTGCAGAGGGTGTGCTTCGGGCAAGTATACCAAGTTCCCATTCCCAGCGAGTGATAGCATATCTACAGGTAAATTAGACTTGATTCATACTGATGTTAGTGGTTGTATGTCTCATGTGTCTTTGGGTGGTTATGAGTATTATGTTATATTCATTCATGACTACTCTAGGAGGACATGGATATATTTCCTGAAGACCAAGGGTAAGGTCTTCAGTCGCTTTAAAGATTTCAAAGCTCTTGTGGAAAAGCAGACAGATAGGAAGATTCGGGTCTTGAGGTCAGACAATGGTGGTGAGTACAGCAATGGTGGGTTTTCTGACTTCTGTACATAGGACAGCATTAGGAGAGAGTTCACGGTTCCTTACAACCCCCAGCAAAATGGGGTGTCTAAAAGGAAGAATAGAGCTATTGTTGGGGCTGCTAGTGCGATGATTCATGATCAAGGGTTGCCTTTGTTTTTGTGGGTTGAGGCCTGCAATACTGTTGTTTATCTTCAGAACAGGAGTCCTCACAAAGTATTGGAGAATATGACTCCGGAGGAGGCTTTCACTGAAGAGAAGCCTCATATGGCACATCTTCGTATCTTTGGATGTCTTGTATTCTTATATCCCCAAGGAGCAGAGGACGAAGTTGGAACCCGTGGCAGAGAAGGGTATCTTTATGGGTTACAACGAGACTTCTAAGGCTTATCGGATCTTCATTACTTCTAAACAAAGAGTGGTGATTAGGAGGGATGTGAAGTTCGAGGGGGAGAGGGACTATCGGAAATCACGGGAGTATGATGAGAGAGAGTCACTGAATTCTCCTCAACAGGGAGGTCAGGTACAGGGAGCAGGACCTCAGGGTTCTGGATCGACTGGCACAGGAGGTACTTCATTGTTAGTGACATCTAGGGCACCAGTGGCAAGTTCACCGAGCACTTCTTTAAGGAGTCCACTGGTACAGAGTTCACATGGCACTTAAGCTGACACAGGCATAGGTGCCAGGACAGGTTCTTCGAGGACAGGTGTTGTTACAGGCACACCAGGGTCAGTTGATAGACCTTTAGGTTCACCAAACTAGGGGGTAGAGGATGAGGTTCCCTATGGGGAAGCTTCTTCAGGGAAGAGGAGGCACAAGTGGCTTCAAGACACCTTGAAGGAAGCAGAGTCCATTGGTCCTCCAAAGAGGGTGAACAGGGAGTGTGCCACCTGAGCGATTTTGCAATTATGTAGCCAAGGCTACTAGTTGTTGACTCTGAGCCTACTAGCTATGAGGAGGCTGCCAGCCAGGAGGTATGGAGAGAGGCTATCGTGGAGGAGTATGCCTCTATCATTAAGAACAATGTCTGGGAAGTGGTGCCTAGGCATGAGGGCAAGTCAGTTGTGGCATCCAAGTGGCTTTACAAGATCAAGCATGCTGCAAATGGCAGCATTGAGAAGTTCAAGGCAAGGTTTGTGGCTAGAGGGTTCTCACAAATAGAGGGAGTTGACTATGATGAGACCTTCGCTCCCATAGCTCAATACACTTCTATCCGATCCCTTATTTCTATTGCTGCAGAAATGGGTTGGCAGATCCATCAGATGGATGTGAAGACCACATTTATGAACGGAGTTATAGAGGAGGAGGTGTATGTTGAGCAGCCACAAGGCTTTGAGGTACTTTGGCGGGAGACCCATGTATGTCGGTTGAGGCGAGCACTCTATAGACTTAAGCAAACTCCGAGAGCTTGGTATTCAAGGATTGATACTTACTTGCAGCAGATGGGTTTCACAAAGAGTGATGCAAATCCAAACCTATACTACATTGTTGTAGGGGATGATCCGCTCATTCTTATGTTGTTTGTTGATGACTTGCTCATTACTGGGGCAAAGAGACTAATTAGTGGTTGCAAGGAGGATCTTTCTATGGAGTTCGAGATGAAGGACATTGGGCCGATGCATTACTTTTTGGGGCTTGAGGTGTGGCAGGAGGAGGGGCATATCTTTCTAGGGCAGGGGCAGTATGTTGTGGATGTGTTGAGCAAATTTCACATGGCAGACTGTAAACCCATGTCTATACCTATGATCACCAGCTGAAAGAATCTTCATGCTTCAGATTCTAGGTTGGTGGATCCCACATTGTATAGGCATCTTATTGGGTCCTTGATGTATCTGGGCAACACTAGGCTAGCTATATGCTTTGCAGTGAACACACTTAGCCAGTTCATGGTTGAGCCTAGGAGGGTGCACTGGGTCACTGCAAAGCACATTCTTTGCTACGTGCAGAGGATTGTTGATTATGGTCTGGACTATAGGCGGGGAGATAGAGTGAGGTTGGCAGGTTACACAGATTCAGATTGGGCAGACTGTGCTTCTGACAAGAAAAGCACTTCAGGGTGTTGCTTTGGATTGGGTTCGGCAATTGCGTCATGGTTCAATCGAAAGCAAAAGTCAGTAGCTTTGAGCTCTTTTGAGGCTGAGTATATCGCTGCTAGCCAAGCTAGTTGTGAGGCCATTTGGCTTCGCAAGTTGTTGTATGGCCTATTTGATCAGGAGTTGAGACCGACGGTTATTCAATGTGATAATCAGAGTTGCATTAAACTCACGGAGAATCCAGTGTTTCATGACAGGTCAAAACACATTGACATCAGATATCATTTCATCAAGGACTATGTTCAAAAGGGGGCAGTGACGCTAGAGTATATATCAACAGATGAGCAGGTGGCCTATGTTCTCACGAAGTCCTTGCCATGAGGCAAGCATGTCCCTTTCAGGGACAAAATGGGTGTGGTGAGAAACACTTTCCTCGGTAAGAGGGAGTGTTGATTTTTAATGTACCGTGGACAAGTGGTTTCCCATGTGTTAGTCTCTACCTAGGGAAAAGTGTCCAAAATAATTCTTAACTAAGTGTGACTTTATAAAGTGAAAGTGACTTTATAAGTGGTAAAGTCAATGTTAAATTATAAAGTGAAAAGTGACTTTAGACATAAAGTACAATGTGGTACTTTATTTAATGGGTGAGTTAAAAAATAGAAAGTGAGAATTAAATGCACATTTATTTTCATCCCTTGATCTAAATGAATCCGAGCCATTAGATCTTAGGGTTGCCCAAAAGTCATTAAAGTAAACAAAAGGGGGAAAAGAAAAAAAGACACTGCATTCATTCTTCATGAGCAGATTGAAAAAAGGAAAATGAGAGCTGGAGAAAAATTCTGAAGGAGAAATTTGTTGCAGCAAGCTAAAGGAGTGATTTTTGGGCAAAGCTGGGCATGGAAATCAAGGCATAAAAGAAAACATAAGGTACACTACGAACAGCATTGAATGTTGTGAGCTGCACGCCGTTCGAGATATGTATTGAAAAAAAATGTACAGTAGTACAAAAATCCATATAGTTCGTATAGAGTCCGTACAGTACATATTTTCATCTTCAAGTGGGCACAAAAATAGAGGGAAAGTGGGCACGATTTTCAAGGAGTTTTGGCCTGAAGAGATAAGTCGTATTTTGCTGTTTTGTTTTGTCTGCAAATGTATTTTTCCTAAACTTGAAAGATAAATAAATTTGAAGAGCTCTGTAACAAGTTTTCCCCGGAGAAGATTGAAGGGGTTTTGCCTGGGTCTATGTTGACCAAAAATCTGTGTATTTTTATGTGTGTTGTTGGTTTGGTTATGTCCATATTTATTTTCAGCATGTGTTTACAGTCTCATGTGTTTTAATCTGAAAATTTGATTTCTAGAATTCTATATGTGGAATGTATGTTTATGGGAAAGTGCATTTAATTGAATGGGAGTGATAAGGTGAAATTAAAACAGGATTGGGATTGCATGAAACTTTTTTTTTAGTCATCAAATTTCAACACCAAATCTCTCTAGTCTCATAGTCGATCCATTGGCCAAAGGTGCTCCATTATAGGAGCCAGTCCTAGTTGGATTTTGTCACCAGAAGAAAATCTTAGATAAGAGTTGGGGCGACTAGTGCATGCACTCCAAATTCACATTTTGTCCACATAAATAATCAAGGGAAAATTTAGGCAGGGTTGTGATGGCAATTCTACACAGAGTTAATTAGTGTGGTTGGTTGTCATTGATGTCAACCCAAGTAGCACCAGTGATGCCTCACCTTTTGTCGACCAAAATGACATGAAAATTCATGATTGTTCGAGTCCGGACCATCCTTGTTGGACTCTCCTCGTCAAGCAGTTTCCAGTGGTATGTGGCACGCCACAAGTGGCCTCAAGGTTTGTAAGTTATGCCAATTTGAAGAAAAAGGGCACAATGTGTAGGAAAAAACCCCAAAAAGGTTAATGTTGTGGCATCTTATTATTTGGTCAATATCATGGAGTCAAAAAGAAGCCTTACTATAATATCTTGTTGAAGACATCTTAAAATCTGACCTAGGGCATCATGGGGTTTTGACTTAAGTTTTTTTTATTCAAGCCTCTCTCCAAAAGGGTAGCGGCCTCATCCTTGGGCCTCAAATTGAAATAACATTTAACTTCAAAGATGATTACCCTCCTAATATCCCTCCACAATTTGAATTTCATGATTCAAAATCCTCCTTCAAAGTCTAATTCAGTTACCTTATAGAAGCCCCTCCATAATCTATAAAAAGGGTTGAGATCTCTCTCCAAAGGAAACAAATTTAATGAATATCTCCTGAGATCTCTTGCTTTGAAATTCGACCCCTGTGCAGACAGCGAAGAAATCAGAAGAGAGGGTTTGAGAAGGATCAGTTCAGTGGGAGGGTTTCGTGGCGTCTTTCTTGAATTTATTTTTGGGTTTTGGGATTCACTGGGCAATTTCTTTTGCAAGTGAAGGAGCAGCACATATCTTCGACCCTCTAGGGAAAAACATTCTGAGTCAAATCTCTTCATTACAAGTCAGCAAGACGGATTGTTTATGTCTGGATCCTTGGGCTTGAAGTATGTGGACTTATTGCATTAAGTATTACATGGAGCTCTGAGTTGCATGGCTCTATTCTGAGCAGAATTTTTCATATCTATCTGCACCATATTTCCTTTAAGACCTACAGTCCAAAGCTCCTTGTCTGCGGTCAAAGTGCCCTTCAATACCAGCGAGTTGAGCACAATTGAAGGGCATCATTTGAAGGCACTGAACTAATGTTTGCAGATCTCCTTCACCCTTAAGGATAGACATGAATATATATACTCATGCACCTGCAATCAGGCCTGTCGTTTACAACCTAATCTTGAAGAAGAATAAGTGGTATAACTAGTAAGAAGTCTGCGGCCTAGTCAAATATCTCCATCCTTGCAAACTGGAGTGTGGCATTCTGAGTATAAGAGACGATCCTAAAGTTTTTAGGTTCAAATTCCAAGCCCTAATGGAAAACCTATTTGTTGCATCATTCACTGAAGAATTGGATCTTATAAATAAATAAACCATCATCTACAGCTCTACAAAAGGCCGACCTCTAACTTGAGAGAATTGATGCAAATAAAGACATATACCTAAAGCTCCAATCATTCAGTGACAATGTCTTATTCTTGGAGGATCTTACAGTGCTCAAAGGAATGGTTTATTCCTGATGTTTTATAATCACAGTCTTGTTTGAAGGCAGGAACGAAAGCATGTTAAGAAGTTAAGCAGTACTCCATTATATGTATTTGAGACCAAAATTTGTAATCAATCTGACCTATTGAAGCCAACTTAAGTAAACAGACCAAATCCATTATGGTGACAACATTTGCGAGATAATTTGAGTTGTTGTTGAGGTCACTTATGGCATAAGCATTCTTGACAAAGGGTTCATCAAGGGTTTCTTCCGGTCATAATAGCAGCAAGGTCTCATCTAATCACTGTACAGAGCAGTAAGGGCACAGCAGTTTCATCATTGTCTACAGCAGTAAGGGCAGAGCAATTTCATCATTCTCTACAGTAGTGAGGGCAGAGAAATTTCATCATTATTACAACAGCAGCTTGGAAGAAAGAGTTATTTGTCATCAATTAAATCTATCATTAAGTGATTTGTCAGGGTTTTGTGGTAAGGGTATCTGTATTTGGGATTTCATTATTATATTTTTGTTGATGTAAGTGGGTCATTGTCCCTGGTATGGGAGCCCACAATAGTTGATTTTACTTATTATCATTTTCAGGGTGGTTGGGTGGTGCTAGGCAAGTGGTTGAAGTCCCCTTCAGGTTGGAGCCTGGAAACAGTTCAAGGCGGTAGGGTGTTGCAGCATCCTTTCAATTGACTACTGATAAAACTAGGGCATTGGAGCGTCCTTCCAGTTGGAGCTGGAAAATTGAACGCTTAGGGAGTTGGGGCTTCCCTTTCAGTTGGAGCTGAAGCATTTTTTATGTACTCACAAAATTATTAGAAAAGCATTCGGTGGTTTTTTGTCCCAGAGGGGGTTTTCCACCTAAAAATTCTTGTCTAGTGTCTGCTGCTCATTTATGATTTTGAATTGATTCTGAAGATTAATTAATGTTTTGAGAAATATTAATAAATTACTAATTGCTAAGAAATATTGATTCACCCCCCTCAATGTTTCCAACAGTAAAAGGTAAGCCACATTTTCATTTCATCACAAATTTCTCAAAAATAAAAAATGTTTTCAATTCCCTTGTTTTATATATATTCAAAACAAAAACAAAAACAAAAAAGAGAAAAAAAAATTGCTAGTCTGCTTAATTTTCCAATTTTTAACTAGTTTGGCACTTGGATTTCGCTACAAAGACTTGTCCAATTGGCTCACAAAAAGTATAGTGGCTTTTGTGTGCAGATAAGGATTATAACAGCAAGTTACAGCCACATGTTACAAGGTAAAACAGGCACTTTTCAAGAATTGACCTCCAAAAATATATTTTTCCCGTCCTCTTCAATTTTTCTTGCTTCCAAAAAATATTTGAATATTATTTGAAACATAAAGTCCATCCCAAACTTGTTAGGGTTAAAAATCAGCAAGGAATAAAATCAGGGTTATTACCCTAGTGATTTAACCCCAAAACTGAGCGTTGGTTTTCAGATTTGAATATCTTTTGAAAGACTTAGTGTTTTGAAGTGCTTGTATGCTCATTGGAAAGGTATTTTAGTGTACTAACACCTCCAACCCATAGACAAGTTTTATTTGCACATTTTTAGGCTCTTAGGTGGCCCTAAAGTGGGCCCTATCTTGCTGGTCCTCTGTTTTTTTGCAAAATATCAAACTTACAGGTCTAGATAAACAAGCAGAAGTATTATTTACAGCCATATATCTGGGGCATAATGAAGGCTAATCATCTCCTAATTGGTAAGGGTTGTCTTACGCTCAATTTGGTACTTTTACAAGGTTTATTTCACCATTTTATTGAGTGTGTTGATTGTTGGTCTGCAATTTATTGCCATAGAATATCATTTTCAGATTTGCAATCTAAACCAACTCCTAGGCCTCATCTAAACCATCTTGTGGCGGAGTGTTTTGATTGCATAGGAAAGCATCCTGTGGCATTTCAGGGGTTGGCCTAAACAGTGCGGACTTGTGCCAAAGTGACAGTGGTCACTTGTCCTCTGTGCTGCCACTCTAGCATCGTGCCGAACCTTTCAAAGACTGCTAATCTGTGCAGTAACAAGGCCATCTCTGAGATCTACTGCACAATCACCCAAATCTGAAAATTAGTCCTTGAAAGAAATATTGAAACTCTCTAACTGTTGGTCCATTCCAAATAATTAATTTACTGTTGCTGAATTTAATTTAATGCAGAAACTAATTCAAAACATAGCATCAATCACACAATAGCTAAAAACATAAATAGTGGAAGCAAAAAACAATTTCATTCATACACAAGCAATTTCTCCATCAAGATCAGCTTTTCATTCCCTATTCAAAGCGAACAAGGAAACCTCCACAAGCTGCGAAAAACAGCATCTGCAGACTGCACGGCTATCAAAATCACCTTAGACACAGATCTGTAGAAAACCCAAGAAGATATAGCTTGAAATAAGACTGTATGGCCCACTGTACAGATCTGTATAACTATATGGATCTATTGTACAACTTTGTATGATTGTATGAATCTACTATGTGTCTCCATATCACTGCATGGATACGTTGTGCAACTATAGTATGGATGGTTACTCTAGCTCCTCTATTGTTCTTCAACTCTACTCAACTAGTTGTCCTTTTTCGACAAAAGCTGCATCTAAACTCTCCACCTGACCCGCTTTGATATGTTGTGCAACTATAGCATGGATGGTTAATCTAGCTCCTCCCTTTTTCTTCAATTCTACTCAACTGGTTCCTTTTTTGACAAAAACTGTGTCTAAACTCTCTACCTGACCCGCCTTTATAATATTAGTTGATACCTTAATCTACCAAAACCCTAATCTCTCAGTGAGTTCTATGGTTGAGATTAATCCTAGTCTAAGTCATTAATGTATGAAATACAGTTTATTCGACAATTAAATATAAAACTTTTCACTTTTTCCTAATTTGATTACAAAATAAAGTTACTTTTCATTCCCTATTCAAAGCGAACAAGGAAACCTCCACAAGCTGCAAAAAACAGCATCTGCAGACTGCACGGCTATCAAAATCACCTTAGACACAGATCTGTAGAAAACCCAAGAAGATATAGCTTGAAATAAGACTGTATGGCCCACTGTACTGATCTGTATAACTATATGGATCTATTGTACAACTTTGTATGATTGTATGAATCTACTATGTGTCTCCATATCACTGCATGGATATGTTGTGCAACTATAGTATGGATGGTTACTCTAGCTCCTCTATTGTTCTTCAACTCTACTCAACTAGTTGTCCTTTTTCGACAAAAGCTGCATCTAAACTCTCTACCTGACCCGCTTTGATATGTTGTGCAACTATAGCATGGATGGTTAATCTAGCTCCTCCCTTTTTCTTCAATTCTACTCAACTGGTTCCTTTTTTGACAAAAACTGTGTCTAAACTCTCTACCTGACCCGCCTTTGTAGGAATTTACAGGGTAAGTTCCACAGAAAGAATACCAAAAGGACACCGCTCACAACCAGATCTCAAATCAATACACCAGTATTTTTGACGTGGTTAAAACCCTCAGAGTGCAAGGAGGGAAACAGTCCACGGCCTGTCCCAACGTGGGTACTACAGGCAATTTATTAATCAAAGAATGAAAATTTACATAAGCTTCTCTCATGCACGGATTACCCGAACAATGACCCTCCATGCGCTTTAAATAGAACTCATGGACCAATCGGGTGTCAAGCCACGGATCAAGTGTCGGTAATACCGAGGTGAGAGTGAACCGTCGGATCACTACATATCGTGACCGTCGGATTGTAAGTTACAAAATGTACAACGGTAAAGAAACACACTTTACCTAAATCTAACCTAACTCTATACTAGACCAAGTTGAACTTAACTATATCCTATGTGTCGGAATATCCTAACATCCCCCCTTAAGAACAACTTGGGATAGGATTGAAGGATTTACAAATATGACACAATAGGAGAAGGAAGGAGGCACTAGAGCCTATCCCCCCTTAGTGACAACTTCCTGAACTCCAAGCATATATCGAAGTTTAGTGAACTTCGCCTCTGTGAGAGCCTTTGTGAAGATGTCTGCAACCTGATCATCTGTTGGACAATATTGCACTTCAAGAACATGGTCATGAATGAGCTTTCTGATGAAGTGCATGTGTAGTTCAATGTGTTTGCTGCGCTGATGCTGGACTGGATCTTTGCATAGCTGAATGGCACTTTGATTATCACACCAAAGTGTGGTTGGATGCTGCTGCTCAAAGCCAAACTCTGATAGGATCTGACGAAGCCACAAGGCTTCCTTACTAGCTTCCACGGCACCACGATACTCTGCTTCTGCTGACGAAAGAGAAATGGCAGCCTGTTTCTTACAAGCCCATGTAATAGGTCCTGAACCAAGAGTGAAGACATAACCGGCAGTAGACTTCCGATCATCATGGTCACCAGCCCAATCAGAATCAGTGAAACCAACTAACAGAGGAGCTGCTTTGGCACTGTAATGAATCCCAAACTGTACTGTACCTCGAACATAACGAAGTATTCTTTTAGCTGCTTTCCAATGACTTTCACGAGGGTTTTGCATAAAACGAGCAACAAGGCCAACAGCAAAGGAAAGATCAGGACGAGTATGGGTTAAATACAAGAGTTTTCCGACAAGTTGACGGTATAAGGTAGCATCAACTTCAGGAGAAGTACAAGAGACTGAAAGTTTGACTCCAGACTGAAAGGGAGAAGGGGCTGGCTTACAGTCTTCCATGTGAAAATGACGAAGAATATCACAAGCATACTTGGACTGGGAAAGGAAAATACCCTCCTGGGATTGCAAGACTTGAAGACCGAGAAAATAGTGTAAGTGTCCTAAGTCTGTCATTTCAAATTTCTTTTTAAGGCTGGACTTCACATGGTTTATAAGGTTGGGATCACTACCAGTAAGAATAAGATCATCAACATAAAGAACAAGGATGATAAGAGAGTTGCCCACTTTCTTGGTGTAGACAGTATTGTCAGAATGACACCTAGAAAAGCCAGATTCTAAAAGAAAGCTATCCATTTTGGCATACCAAGCCCGAGGAGCTTGCTTGAGGCCATAAAGGGATTTCTTAAGTCGACAAACAAGGCTGGAGTCTGTTTGTATGAAGCCAATGGGTTGTTCCATATAGATTTCTTCCTGCAAGTCCCCATGCAAGAAGGCAGATTTAACATCCATCTGATGGACTTCCCATTTTAAAGAGGCAGCAAGGGAAAGAACAAGGCGGATAGAGTTCATTTTGGCAACAGGGGAGAAGGTTTCAGTGTAGTCAATGCCTTCAACCTGTGAAAAGCCCTTAGCAACGAGACGAGCTTTATGTTTATCAACTTTCCCATCTGGTCCATACTTGGTTCTGTAAACCCATTTACATCTAACAAGTTTGCGTCCCTTTGGTAGAGGAACAAGATCCCATGTATCATTTGTCATCAATGAATGATATTCTTCATTCATAGCTGCTTCCCAATGTGGATGGCCTGAAGCTTCTGCAAAAGTGTCAGGATCATGATTTACTGGAGCTTGAGCCAGTAAAGAAGAGGCTCTTTCAAACTGAGAACGTGTACGTCGCTGATCTGTAGGATCACCTGCTGCATCCCGAGTAGCACGGACCCATCTTGGAAGTTGAGGATCCTGAGAAGGTGGGGGAGGATTATCATCCTCGCTTTCATCATCTGAAGAAGAAATGTTTTCAAAAGTAGAAGAGATAGGAAGAGGTGGCACATCCGCCGGACTAGGCTCGCAGGCCGATTTATTTTCATCAAATTTTACATCTCTTCTAATGATAACATTTTTGGACTTAAATGGAATAAGTCTATAACCTTTTACATCTTCAGAATATCCAACAAAAGTACATTTCTCACTCTTAGGTTCTAAAGCTTTATGCTTTTCATCTGGAATATGGGCCCATGCTTCACTTCCAAACACACGAAAGTGACTTACATCTGGTTTAATGGAACTCCAAGCTTCTTCTGGAGTGATATTCTCTAGAACCTTAGTAGGAGTGCGATTGATTATATAATTTGCACAATTAATTGCTTCGGCCCAAAAACTAAGACTGAGTCCTTTAGATTGCAGCATACAATTAGCCATTTCCTTTAAGGTGCGATTTTTCCTTTCAGCTACACCATTTTGTTGTGGAGTGTATGGAACAGTATGTTGCATTTGAATTCCATTTTCGGTGCAAAAGTTGATGAATGTGTTTTTAACATATTCTCCACCATTATCAGTTCTTAGCTTAAGAATTTGATGTCCAGATTGTT
Organism: Pinus tabuliformis; assembly: GCA_031772625.1. Taxonomy (NCBI): domain Eukaryota; kingdom Viridiplantae; phylum Streptophyta; class Pinopsida; order Pinales; family Pinaceae; genus Pinus; species Pinus tabuliformis. Next base: position 301,266,522 of record CM062804.1, on the reverse strand, counting down.
TTTCAACAAAGGCTTTGAAGGCCAAAAAAGTGTTAAATACTTCGCTCTTGAGTTTTAAGAAGTATACCCAAGTGCGTCTGGAGAAATCATCAATGAAAGTTAAGAAGTACTTGCAGCCAGAGAATGAAGCAACAGGAAGAGGACCACATAAATCACTGTGCACAAGCTGTAAAGGGGCTGAGGCGTGCCAAGAGGCACGTTTGTCAAAACTGTCCCGATGATGTTTTCCGAGTACACATCCGGAACAAACACCATCTCTGCAAGATACCATAGGAAGACCTGTCACCATATTTTCTTTACATAGATGCTGAAGGGAGCGATAGTTTAAGTGACCAAATCGCTCATGCCAAAGTTTGCTCACTTCATCATTATGAGCAACAAATACTGAGGGAAGATTGGATGACCCAAAGTTGTGAAACTTATACAACCTTTTGGAATCATCAGCAAGACCAGTAGCTAGAATCTGTTTAGGATCTTTTAGATCCTTGATTACAACATCATGAGGTGAAAATTCAACAATTTTACCTTGGAACCCATAATACATCATTAAACTGACCATTGTCTAGATGAACAGTTCCAGTCCCTACAACATTAAGAGATCTATCATCACCAATATATATATTTTTGGTGTTACAATCATTTAAAGAAGAAAACATGGCTTGGTTTTTGGCCATGTGACAAGAGGCTCCAGAATCAATGAGCCACTCATGAGAATGAGAAGAAGAAGAAGATACATTTAATGCATAACCAGACTGAGATGATTGACAATGACATGCAGAAAGTGCCATTCCGGAAGTTGAAGTTGAAGTAGGCTCCACATGGATGTTATGTTTCTTCATTGCGGCTTCCAAGGCTTCCATCTTCTTAAAGCATTTAGATTCTAAGTGGCCATCTCGATTACAAAAGTTACAATGTCTATCAGTCTTCTTCCATTTGTTTTTATTGGTCTTATCATTTTGCTGAAATGATCTTTCATTTTGAGGCTGAGATGGTTTAGGACCATTCTTTTGAGGATATGACTTCTTAGGATTCTTTGAATTTGGTTGCTGCTGGGCGGCTAACGCTTTCGTGGAAGAGTTTCCAAGATTAAGAAGACCAAGGTGTAAGAGTTTTTCTTGTTCTCTTATTAAGGAATCACAAAAGGAGTCAAAGGAAGGGGCCTTGTAGTCTTGTCCTTGACAAATGAAAGCTTCCCTTGTAGAATGGAAAGTGGAAACAAATACAGAGTAGGCTGGTCCCAACTTAGTAAGGATGGAATAAATAAGGTTACCATCTTCTTTCTTAACTTTAACACCTTCCAAGAGATATCTAAGGGTCTTGAATTTGGACAAGAAATCTTCAATGCAAGAAAAATTATTAGGATCCAAAGTAAGCAGCTCATTTTCAAGTTGATGGGCTCTAATTTCATTTTTAATCCCAAAAACTTTAGCAAGTTTTTCTAATGCTTCATGAGGAGTCTCAAGTTCTGCAATGTGGAATCTAAGATCAGGAGAAATAGACATCCCTATCAAACCACGTGCTTGATCTTGTCTATTTTCCCATTTTGCCGCCTTGTCTTCATCTTTTGGTTTCTTCTCTTGGTTTGTGGCTATTCTGAAGAGACCTTTACTTCTAAGTAAATCTTCCATGTAGGCTACCCATTGGAAGTAGTTAGTGCTGTCAAGAATGACTTGGCATGGACTTTCCATTTTAAAAAAAACTGAAGCTGAAGATGCTGAAAGTAAGTGTTCCAACGGATAGATCTCGAAAAAATAGGCGGTTTTAAAAAAAACGGCTCTGAAAAAGGCTTCCGGATGAAGAAGTTATGGCTTTTTGAAAAAAAATTGTTGACGTTGCCGGCAAAGTGCGCGAATGTGCGGGAATGAAAAAATCCGCCCCCACAAAATGGAGACTTGAACCCAAGACCTCTACTCTCTTAAAATAGCTTTGAACCAATTGATCTATACAAAAAATTTGAGAGAGAGAGAGAGAGGGGGGGGGGGGCCTTGGTTTGCTTGCTTGCCTTGAGAAAGCTCTTTTTCCCTACAAAACACAAAACACAAAACCCAACACGAATATGCAAAGAAAAACGAACCTTGCGGCTCGAAGTTAGCTTTAGCCAAAAAACTAGAAATTTTTAAAAAAAAATCTCAAAGTTAGCTTTAGCCGAAAAACTAAATATTTTTTTCAATGTTTCTGATTTTCCGAGATCACACTAAGGTGCAGGGAAAAGAGCATACGCATGAGAAAAATCCTTCCTTTCTGTTTCTGATTTGCCCAGATCGCACAGAGTCGCAGGGCAAAGAGCATACGCAGAAATGAAAGGTATAGATCCGGTTAAAAAAAAAGGCTAAATAAACTGAGACCGAAATAAGCAGAGAGAAAATAACAGTAAACTGCAAAAGAAACACTGTATACCTCCCGATCTGAAAAATGACGCAGCTAGGGCTACCGGAAACCTTTTCGCGTGAAACGAAAGGGGTTCCTCACTGGAACAGATGCTCCGAACGCAACAGAGCAGTCCTCTCGGCCCGAAAGCAGTCAGAAACAGCAGATCTAGGAAACGACAACCGCATGCAGTTCTACCGGCTTCAGATTTGGATCACCAACGGACGCGGCCCTCAAATAGCTCTGATACCATGTAGGAATTTACAGGGTAAGTTCCACAGAAAGAATACCAAAAGGACACCGCTCACAACCAGATCTCAAATCAATACACCAGTATTTTTGACGTGGTTAAAACCAATGTTGTTAAAAGCGCGATCGGGATTTAATCGGCGCCGGGAAAAAATCGGAAAAATCGTTAAAATCGGGAAAAAATCGGGAAAAAATCGTTTGGCACAAAAATATTCATTTTTTTTCATTTTTTTTCAATTTTTTTAATATCTAAACCATCTACAACATAAAATAAATACATTGACACATAAATATGATAAAAAAACTAATATATAAGATGTTTAATATCATTTCTAGCGCTAAAATCACACATAACATTGAATCATGTCCTGAATAGTAAGTCCTGAGTCCCAACTCAGCCTCAAAATATCAACAAAAAATATGATAATGTATCTCATCATGTCATAATGTCATATACAATAAAATGAAAGTCTAAGACTCTAATCCTATTGATTTCCTCTGCCCCTCTTGCGAGAAAATGTCACTGCTTTCCCTTTCCCCCTAGATGAAGATGCTGGTGCCTGTGGTGGTGGAAATGGCAGTGGAGTCTGACGTGCTCTAGAAGCTGAAGAAGTAGCTGTAGAAGTAGCAGCTACTGTAGGTAGACAGAGACCACGTCCTCTAGTGGTAGCCCGGGTAAGCTGTGTCACCTCCTCCTCCTGCTCCTCCAACTCCTCCTCCTCCTCCTCCTGCTCCTGCTCCTGCTCCTCCTCCTCCTCCTCCCCCCCCCTCCTCCTCCCCCTCATCCTGCACTAACCAATCCTCAGTGGGATCCATGAGAGGCCTCTCGGTCTCAACCCTCCATTCAGCAGTGGTGTCAATCTCATCCAATGAGATGGCTTCCATATCAGGTGTCTTGTCTAGTTGCCTCACCCACAATCGAAGATTGTAGTAGACATAGACCATGTCATTAAGTCTACGGGACTCCAACCTGTACAAAGTTCATGAAATAATAATTAATAATTAATATTATAAAAAAATATATTGTTTAATGAATTCAAAAATTTATTTGGAAATTTGCAATATTTTAAATGTTTAAGTGTTAAGTTGTTAACCTATTGCGCTTCTTGTTGTGTATTTTTTCAAATACACTCCAATTGCGCTCACATCCCGAGGAGCTGCATGTTTGGCTGAGGATGCGTATGGCAAGCTTTTGCAAAAGGGGTACTCTGCCACCATACATCTTCCACCATGCGGCTACAACAAAATTACAAATAAACATAAGAAAAAAATGGAATTTGAAGAGACAATGAAATTTGAAACAAAGTTACAAACTAAAAAATACCTGGCATTTTGGCCGTCCTATCAAAGATAGCCATATCAAAGCCAAATGTGCCACCTGACATCTTATACGTCTCAATTTGTTTAGAGATCTCCATACGTTGTTCTGGAGTTCTCACCATCTTCTGGACACAGGTTAATAATCCATCCATGATCTCAGCATCAAAATCAAACCCACATGCATAAGAAAATGCAGGGTTCAGGAAAAGCCCAGCAGCATGAATGGGACGATGGAGTGTTTTGTTCCATCGCTCATCAATGACGTTCCATAGAAGGAGTTGTCTCTGGAACCCATCATCTCCCTTGTCATCATAGTAGGACCGAATGGCTTCTTTGGCCCTGTCCATGGCTTCATACAAATAGCCCATTGTGGGCTTCTCACCATCTACCAACCGAAGAACCTTTACCAAAGGTTCAGTGACAGCGCACACCTCCTGCACTCCCGCCCAGAAGTCTTCTTGGTATGAAACAAGTCTGCAGACGGCCTCTCCTTCTGGTTTGCGGCTCATTGGCGAAGAACGCCACTCCTCTGAAACAAACATTCTCTTCAAATCCCACATAGATTTCAAGAGGGATTGAAGAGATATGAAACTCGTCGCAAACCGTGTAATGGCGGGGCGCACCAACTCTTTGTTGTTGGTGCATTTTCTCATCAAGCTAAGCACAGATGTGTGATTGTAAATAAATTTTGTGATGGTTTTTGATGAGTCAACAGCCTCTTTGACAAAGGGAATTTTCCCTATGTCCTCTAACATCAAATCAATACAATGGGCAGCACAAGGTGTCCAAAATAAAGTAGGATGCCTGTCCATAAGCATTCTACCAGCAGCAACATAATTTGCAGCGTTGTCCGTTATGACTTGGACAACATTTTCTGCACCCACCTCCAAAATAAACACATCCAGCAAATCACATAAATTTTTTGCATCTTTGATTTGATGAGTTGCATCAATAGATTTGATGAGTTGCATCAATAGATTTGATAAACATAGTCCCCCTGGGACAACTAACCAAGAAGTTTATAAGGGTTCTCCCCTTTTGGTCAGTCCAACCATCTGACATAACAGTGCATCCTGTTTGTGCCCAGGATTCCCTAAAATCCTCCAATCTTTGGGTGCAGTCACGCTTTTCATCTTGAAGAAGCCGGCCTCTGAAATCATGAAGAGAAGGGATTTTGTACCCCGAGCCAACACTGGCAATAGCATCAACAGTAGGTTGGAAAAATGGATTATTCCTTACAATGCTGAAAGGAATATCACTCCAGAGGAGAAATTTTGTCATCAACTTGTCAGCTTGTTCTTTTTCAGTTCTTTTCATCATTGAACCGATAGTTGGTTGTGCACCAGGTGTAGTTCGAGGAACAAAAAATGATGATGCAGCTACCGGATTGACTGACGCTGCAGTAGAACCAGTGCCACTTGGCCCACTTCCTTCAGCTGACCTTTTTAGTTGCCTTTTGAGTTCTTCTTTGGCCTCTTTAGAGTGCTCTAATTCTCCCAATGCTCTCATGGCTTTTCGGATAATTTCAGCATTTGTATTAGGACAGGGCACCACATCACGTCCAGGGATTTGTGCAAGGTGGAACTTCAACCTGTACACCCCCCCGAATATCTCCTTTCCACACAACTTGCAATACAAGTTTTGTCTATCATTCGGAGTTTTAGGGTCACCATATTCCCAGAAAGGATCCAATTTCCTTGGCATGTTTGTTTTTGAATTTTGAATTTGCAAACCTATGGAAAAAATTAAAAATAAGGATTAGGAAATAGGAATTTAGGATTACATAATACAAATTACAATTTAGCATTTGCAAAATTACAAGTTAATTATTTCCAAAATCCCAATTTCTAAACCCAAGTTACCCAACCAAATGCCAATGGCAAATGCAAAAAAACAATGAAAATTCAAAAAAAATAAACAATGTTTAAAGAAAATGAGAAAATAAAAATAAAAAATTGGTTCTCATAGTCATAACAAATAACCCATCCCAAATCAATGAAAAATTTCCAAAAATTCTTTAAAAACAATGAAAAACAAAGTTTTTATAGAAGCAAAACAAAAAAAAATTAATCTACATACCTGGTTTATGGACAAATTGGTGATCTTGGCTTGGATTCCTCCTAAAATCGCTTGGATTCGCTCCCAAATCCGACGGCAACCCTCTCCCTCACTTCTTCTCCTCCTCCTCCGCGCGGACTGCTCAATGAAATAAAATAAAAATCGATTTTCCATATAAAACGCCCGCTGCCCGCGCCTCTGGCGATTTTTACCGAAAAATCGCGATTTTTTCGAAAAAATCGCGATTTTTTTAAAAACTCGCGAAAAAATCGCCTATAAAAAAAAGTGCCGATTTTTATCGATAAAAATCGCGATAAAATCGGATTTGCAAAAAAATCGCGATTTTCCGATAAAATCACGATTTTATCGCGATTTTAACAACACTGGTTAAAACCCTCAGAGTGCAAGGAGGGAAACAGTCCACGGCCTGTCCCAACGTGGGTACTACAGGCAATTTATTAATCAAAGAATGAAAATTTACATAAGCTTCTCTCATGCACGGATTACCTGAACAATGACCCTCCATGCGCTTTAAATAGAACTCATGGACCAATCGGGTGTCAAGCCACGGATCAAGTGTCGGTAATACCGAGGTGAGAGTGAACCGTCGGATCACTACATATCGTGACCGTCGGATTGTAAGTTACAAAATGTACAACGGTAAAGAAACACACTTTACCTAACTCTAACCTAACTCTATACTAGACCAAGTTGAACTTAACTATATCCTATGTGTCGGAATATCCTAACAGCCTTTATAATATTAGTTGATACCTTAATCTACCAAAACCCTAATCTCTCAGTGAGTTCTATGGTTGAGATTAATCCTAGTCTAAGTCATTAATGTATGAAATACAGTTTATTCGACAATTAAATATAAAACTTTTCACTTTTTCCTAATTTGATTACAAAATAAAGTTACTTTTCAAAATATCTCAAACTACTTCCAGAAAATTCATACTTGACCTAAGCAGAAGTTCTTGTCCAAGCTATATTTCTCAATAGATCCAAGTTACTATTTATCACAAGTATGTCACTAATCCTACAAGGATAGGAGAAGTATTGTAAGCATCAGCTACAGTACCACATTAGTCCATAGAAACCCCAAAGAACACTTCTCTGATAGCAATACATTAGTCTCTATTATGCAATGGTTGCTTATGATTAAAAGGTAATATTAGAAGCATAGTGCTCAAAATATTGAAACAAACTAAAATATATAAGAAGAACTACAGTAGAAAAAATATGCACACAATAAACACAAGAGGAACCCTAGGGTGTGGGAAAACCTAGCAAGAAAATGAGAATTATGCTTCCTCTTTTCTTCTCAGATATATAATGCAAGATAAAAAGAATGTGACCTCACTATGGAGTTACAATAGACATTGTGGCATTTGAAATTTTGAATCACTGTCACGGGGATTTCTTCTAATTTCTTTCCCTAAATATCCCACTCCATTGATGTGCTCAACCATGGAACAATAAATCGTTACAATAGGAATGGAATCCCTTTTCTTTCCTTGCAGCTCAATTTTTAACATGTCCTACTAGCCATATCAGGGCTGCTTGGGAGCAGGAGGGGAAGCAGGAAGCAAGCGAGGAGTAATATTTTCAAAAGCTTAAGAGTCGAGAGCAAATTTTTATATAATATATATTTTGATGCATATATGTCAACAAAAGCTTGTAGAATGATGAATTAGATTTGGATTAAACCATATAACATCAATCATCTAGTAGTTATAATCTTCATCAACCACATGTCCACAAATTACATGTTACAACATATATCGAGTCTCATGATTCACCAATCTTAAAGTTTCAAGCTTTCAAAATTCAATATATAACATTTGTCATCACTAAAGTTGTACTTGTAACCATTACCATCACCAAACTATAACAAAGAATATCAAACATGAAATGAAATGTTTCAACTTTCACGAAGCATCATATTCATAATTCATTACCAATGAGTTATAATTGCCAACTTCAAACTTCAAACTTAAATTGTCATATATTGCTTACAAAAAATATCATAATAAGTATGAATGAGTGAACAGTTATAAAAACTACAAGAAACTAGAAAAGTCAAGTAAATCTATTATTCTACTAGTTCCTCTAGCTCTTGCCACGAGAAATTTTTAATTTCTTTTCTCGTGGTCTATTGGGAGTCTCCTCCCGCATAGTCAGACGACCATGTCCAAAACCAAATGGCACATTACTTCCACGTGAGGCTGCAAATGGAGGTGGCAGCAAAGATTGTGGAACTCGAGCACTACTACTAGATGATGGGGGCGGCATGGTTGTTGTTGTTGCTATTGCTGCTTAATCATCATCTTTCAAAAAATTTGCCTCCATTTCTTCTAAAGTATAGCTCCATCCTCCAAATTATCTTCCTCTGGGTTGTTGTCCCAAGTCATATATGATGTATCAGCACAAGCCCACTCACAATAATTTGTCAACAACCTCAAATTGAAGTGCACAAAAACCAAGCTTTCTGCCCTGTTTTCATTGAGGCAGTTTCTTCTCACATTATGGATGAAGCTATAGGTGCTCCAACACCCATCTGCAAAAGAAGTATTAACAACCTGTGAAAGCATTTTTATTGCCAATTTTGCCAAAGGTCCGTCGCAGCCATACATGTTCCACCTTGTGACAACATCCACTCTGTCCCTATCTTCAATTGCATGCGAACCAAACACTCCAGTTTGACTAAAGTATTTGCCTAATTCTTCACGCAATCTAGCACACTCCTCCTTGTCAAGGACCAACTTGCCTAATGTTACCATATACCCAACTTGTACCTCTCGATCTGTATGGGGTTTGGTCCTAACCAAGATGGAGAGTAGTATTTTGGCATAAGGATATATGCCAAGGCATGTAGTGGAACGTTAAGTTATCCCACTATGCACACACATATTTGTAAATATGATCATACAAGTTGGGATCTTTTGGTTGAACGGTATATTTTATTTGCCCCAACATGTTATCCATTTGCTCAAACACCTCCCCAAACATTGCGCATTTGTATCTGCAAAATGAATCATGTTATAAATGGGCTTGGTGTATTGCAAAACACCCCTCACACGTGCCCAAAAAAGACCATCAAGAGCGGTCTCCTCCACCTCTTTAAAAGCTTCCCTATTAGTTGCGGTTGAAGCCCTGTCCTTTAATACTTGCCAATGTGGAATTGATACCATGCTATCCAATCACTCTCTTACCTTCAAAAGGCACACAAGCCAATCACTCTATTACCTTCAAAAGGCACCTGAAGGTGATGTAATAACTAGCAAATCTAGTCTTCCCAAGCTTCAGTAGCTCCAACCTTGAGAGACTGCGGAAAAGCCCATAAGTATTGCTATGATTGGTAATAAATTTTATCATTATCTTGCCTCTCTTGTGCAATTCACCAATCCATCTGTATTGAGGTTCATTGATCTTAATAATGTCCTGCATCAAAAGGTTCATTGTGTGAACCAAACACCCAACCCAAAATATGTTGAGGTATTTATCCTCAATTATTGCTCCCACTGCCTTACAATTAGAAGCATTATCAGTGATGACATGGATGACATTGTATGGCCCAATACTTGTTTGAATTAATGGTTGTGCAATGTTGATGGTGGTCTTGAACTTTTCTGAGTAATCATGTGATGAAAGGAAGACTGCACTAGTAACGGACACACCAAGAACATTTATCAATGGCTTGAATTTTACATTTGTCCAGCAGATAAAATGGATAGCCCATAGTCATTCCAACCATTTGTGTATTTACCCAAAGCATTTTTGTTAATTTTTCTTAGGGCTATATTGTTTTTTACTTTAGATAATTGCATTTCTTCATTTACATATCAAATTCACCCCACAACATCATAACATTATTTAGTTTTACAACATTATTCAACAACATATGCAATTATATAGGATGTAGCGGAACATAAAGCAACAATAGAAGAAAAACATTCACACATAGAGACACTAGGATTGGTCGGAGACCAGGGAAAAACCCCACAAGGGGGAAAACCCTTTCAAATTCTTCTTATTAGATTGTCATAAAATGTTCAACAAAGAGTACAATTATCCATGTCTTCAACCACAAAACTATCCAGCAAAATCAACTAAACAACATCCAAGAGATGAACCCAACAATGCTAATAATCAAAACCTTGATTCAGGAGCCTCTAGTCAACTATCTTTGTTTGCAGTCAACTGCCAAATTATGTGATCAACTGAAAAATTAAACCCTAGTTTCAAACCGCACGTAGAGAATGTACGTGCATGTGACTAAAACCCTCCTACCGCACTCATGAGCCTGCGTGCCTGCAGTTGCAACCAAAAAATGCTTGTGTCATCCCTGCGGTTGGAAACCAAAACCCTAGATCTCACGTGCGAGCTTCAGACCCTGTAATTTCGAACCTATATGAACCAATCTCCACAAACAACCTCAGACCTGTGCAAGCCAAACCAAAGAAAGAAGAATGATCATGATGATGTCCAAATGAGGGTCACTTGACTTGTATTTATAGCCATCCGAGGGTGTCCAATTTCTCTTTTGGGCCGACCTGTCCTTTTGTGCACATGTGGGCTTCAATTCAAAAATACACTTTCCCTTGTCCAAATCAAGTGCTTCAAAAGTCAAAATTGGTCCTCTCGAAAAGAGGAATCTAGTCCCATGATTGGAATTTGTCACTGAGTTGCCAAATTAACACTCCCTCTCAGCTAGGGAGAAATTCCAACTGCATCATGTAATCATTGCAAGTATCCTGTCATCAAATCATATCCTATCTCAAGTATCTCATCATCAAATGTCGACACTGCTCTCTTGACTTATCCCTGCTTATCTCTTGTTTGCCTTTGCTCATATGTTGAACATTCTCGAATCTAGAAGAAGAATTTGACATCGGAGGGGAGTCCAAGCTACCACCCTCTATTCATCGGGGAGCCACTGCTACCACCCGGAATCATCTGCCAGCGGGGAGCTCAATGCTACAACCCAGGAAACATCAAAGAGCTTAACATTAGGGAGCACATCTCAACCTGAAACCACATCGAGGAGCTCAGTCTCAACCCAAAATCCAATGACAATGAGGAAGGTCCTATGGGACACTCTCACCTCATGTCATCTCATAGGGGAGCAAACATCTTCCACCCTATGTCAAGCAATAAGAGTCATCATATAGGGGAGCAAACATATTCCACCCTATGTCGATCAATAATATCTCATCCATCTTATTGCCCATTGATCTTCCCAACAATGACCCTCAAGAGTCATGTGGTAGAACACCTGCATCATAATCAACTTGGGTCACACACCTCCAAGCTCTCTCAACCCGTTGGCCAGACAGGGAGCGATAATCCCAACAAGCCTAGCTTGTGGTTATGATGCCAACTGGGGTATACTCTGCATAGACCAAGATAGGGGAGCAACATCTTCCACCCTATGGGTAACAGATAGGGGTGATACCCTATTGTCTAGAGATCCCTCAACCCCGAGAGCCCTACATCTCAATTCCTCAACCTGTGAGCTCAGACAGGGGGAAGAGTTTGTTGAAAAGTGTAACTAGGTTCGGTCTTCATAATGACGTGTAATTGTGATTTTATGTAATTGAAGAAAAGAAGAAAAATTAAAGTATTATTGTAATGCTTGTCTCATGCGTTTCATGAGCAAGGAATTTTATTTTTGGTAATGGCTCCCATTGTGAGCCTTTAGGTTTTGTCATCTAGTAATAAAAGTCAAATTGAGTCAATGTCATGTATGAAGGACCCTTCTTGCCCACGGGGCTTTGGATTGATGGCGAATGGATGCACTGTTAAGGCATTCCTTGCGATAAATCACTGGTTCAAATCCCCCGTGGGTGCTTACTTACCAAAAAATACAATAAAATAAGAACAAAAAAAAGGACCCTTCTTGGGCATGTTACATTTTGTATGAGTCATTAAATTAAGTATGAAAGCCCTCCAAGACAAGCACAAGACCTCTCCTTCAAGTCGGCTTCAAGAAAAATAATAACATCTTCACCAAAGAGTCATGTCGGCTCACCCTCTTCAAGTCGGCTTATTACAGGCTCCAACGACTATAAATAGGGCAGCTCGGATTTCATTTGAAGGCAGAAGTTCAGAGAATGATTTTCGCTCAAGGTCTACAATAAAAAAAGAAGTGCGAGAAACCCAAGAAGGAAGCCTCCTCACTAACGAAGAAGAAGGGAAGATTCCGAACTATTCCAGATTTGTTTTAGGGTTGTCTCTTGTCACTTGTGCGAGGAAGGAAGGCAGGATTTGTTGCAAAAGATGTCGAGAAGCCGAATTAAGGGAAGATTCATTGGATACATCAAGCCGAAGTATGTAAGGAAGTCTCCCCTCCAAGCAAAGTGATAACAAGGTACATCATACATTTCACATGTTGCAATTAGGGCTACTGAAGGTAGCAGGTCTAATCTAAGAAGCTGAGGTATGAAAGATAGCAAAGAAGGAAGGAGAAGCAAGTAGTTTGACCATTGAAGAAAGGAATTAAACTAAGAGGTCTTGTGGCTTTGTCTTGGAGTGGTAAATAGATCAAGGGTCTTGGTCTTAGTATTAGTCAATTGAAGTATCTATAAGAAGAAGAATTTGTTTGGGTTTTCCTCTAAAGTGGGAGTGGTTTTGGCCTTCACTGATAGCCTATATTTTGTGTCTCTTGTCTCATTATTGTTTATGTTTTGATAATTGTTTGATCAAGAACACTATAATAATCTAACTAAAGATAAGATCGTAATCTAATGAAGTAAAAAAAATTCACAAGCAATTATCTAAAGTAGAGAAATCACCAAATATCGATGCTTTAGATTTCTCAACATGGTATCGGAGCTAAGGTGACTAAATCAAGGAAGGATATCTTATCAAGGGGCACTCAAGGATCAAATCTCGAGGAAGGCATCAGAATCAAGATCATCTTGAAGTCAAGATCTACAAAGGAAGCATCATAACCCTAGATCAAAGAAGTATTGGAAACGTCATCAAGACAAGAAAGCCAAAACCCTACATCTACTCAACTTGAAAAGATCTACGAATCAAGTTGAAGTGTCTTGAAGATTATTCATCTAAAGGAAGCTAGATCAAAAGGCGTTGTCATCAAGATTTTGAGGCGATCTCTCTCTTGTTGAAGTAAGGTCCTTACGATTGAAGACATCATCAAGAAGTCATCATTGATCTTCATCAACAAGACTTCACCATCAAAAGGGATCTCCCTCTCTATGAGATCAAGGATCATTATTGAAGAAAACTATCTTTATCAAGGAGAATTTTTATATTCTCTAAACAACAAAATAACAAATGGTTTAGTAAATGGGGTATTTGCTTGATCACGTGTCCCATAAACAGCAAAGAGATAAAAGCTTTTGTTATGGGTAAGTTCTACAAGCGTACTTGGGATAAGGAGCTAGGAAGAAAGAAAAAGATATTGAAGTGTTTAATCCCACTCATAGTCATCAACCAAAAACATACATAGAGGCCAATAACTCTTGGAGAGCCAAAATTTTTATTGCTCAGTTAAGGACTAATTCTCATCAACTTTGTTGTGAAACAAGGCGCTGGAAAAGGCAAAAAGAAGTGTGGGAGGAAAGAGTATGCATTTTTTGTTCTTCTGGAAAAGTGGAAACAAAAAAGCATTTCATTTTAAAATGTGAGGCCTTCAAAGAGAGCAGGGAAAGTTATGCAGATATGTTGACAACTAGCTCTTGGGATAATCTATTTAGCGAGGGGTTTGTCAAGAATCTGGGAGCATTTATTGTGAAGCTTCACAGAAAAAGGGTCGAATACATCAAGCAGATGAAGAAGCAATCTGTCCCATAGGCTATATTTAGCCTCGTGGACATTAAAACAATTTATTTCTTTCTTTCTTTCTTATTCTTTCTTCTATATCATCATCAACATCAAGTAAGCAACGAGGAGAAGGAGCATCCTATCAAGTAAGTACATTTATGTCCACATTTGAATCTATCAAAATGTCTTTTTGCAAGGAAAGCAACAAATTGGTTGGGGCTTCAAACTATCTTGCATGGAAGAAAAGGACAGATCTGAATCTCATTGAAAATGATGTTATGAAACATGTCAAAGGATCTATCACTAAACCAAGAAAGGAAGATGCTCAAGCTCTTGCAAAGTATATGAAAGGGGAAGTTAGGGCTCAAAAGATTCTCATAGAATCCATCAAGGATCCCCTCATCCCATATATATTAAAACTCGAAACTTCAAAGGAAATCTATGATAAATTGGTAGATTTGTATTATGTGAGCACTGCTAGAGAAGTCATCTAATTAAGGCAAGAACTCTACAAGTTGAAGATGTCAAGGGAAGATGGAATAGCCTCATACTTTATGAGGATATCTGAGATCAGGGATCAACTACAAGATATGGGAGAAGTCATGTCTGACAGAAAAATGACTACAGTTGTATTAAATGCACTACCGAAGGAGTGGGGCAACTTTACTTCAAGTATTTATGGGAACAAAGAAGCTACTCCACTCTAGGATCTATGGTCATTGTGCAAGAGTGAAGAATCTAGACTAAAGGCCAAATCTGATGTGGGAGCAAGTGACCAAAATCAATCTTATGCTACAATGACAAGAAGAAAAGGAAAATTTGGGAAGTCTGATTCTTAGAAAAAGAAAAGGGACATGGCTAAGATCCAATGCTATGGATGTCAAGAATATGGACACTACAAAAGGGATTGTCCTAAGACCAAGAAGGACAATAACAAAAGAGGAAGAGAAGAAGCCCATATTACCAAAGAAGTAGAGGAAGTTGAAAAGAAGAAGTCCAAGAAAGAGGAAGTAAGAAATCTCTATTATTGAGATAGTCTTCCTCACATAAGTTATTTTCAAGTTCCTAAGTCTTCTGTTGTAAGATATGGCTATCATGACTCACTAAGTAAAATAATGGGATGCATCAAAGCATCATAGAAGCATTGAAAGAAAGAGCTTGGGACATCATCATAGAGAAGCATGATAGATGGTTAGAATCTATGGAATTCAAGGGTATAGCTCTTCAGAATCTCATTGGAAACATAAGTGGCAAGGTCATCTAGTACAAAGTTCATCATACATTTGTCAAAAGGAAACATCTGTTGATGGGGATACTTTAGATCCTGAATATTCTCTGACGGAATCTTCATTGAAAGGTCCGCCAATCATGAGGGGAAGCAAGTGTTTCATCAAGAATTCCAAACTTGTGGAATTCATGGGATGATGGTATGATGAGATAAAAGAGGCAGAGCAATGGATTGAAGCTTGATTGAAGCTTTTTCAATCAAGAGTTGCTACAGGAAGTCTGGATGACCCAAAGGGAAATGAGGTATGTATTTCTATTCAATATTGAAGATTCATGTCATATGATTGCAGGTAACATGGATCAACGCTCTATCTTGAGAGCATGATCAAAAATTAAAAGGATCTCCTCCCTCGAAGGGATGCAGGAATGCATGGATCACACATTCACTAGATGAATCAACATAATATGTCCTCGTATGAAGTATGAGGTGGTTGACATTAATTGGAGGAACTCTGATTAAAAATCCTGGGAATGAAATGTGTGAACAAAGGAAGGAAGAGATCGTGGGATATGCAACCATGGAAAAAGGCGATCAACATCCAAAGACCAAGAATATTTGACTAGGATATCTCCATGAAAGATCTGAAGATTCTAATGGAGTTTGGAAAAATAAAGAGACCCTTGACAAACTCCATTAGAATCTTCATATCTTTCATGGAAATATCCTAGTCAAATATTCTTGGTCTTTGGATGTTGATTGCTTTTTTCCATATATATATATATATATATATATCTTTGGGAAATGTGTCGATATGTATGTAGGATGCTGATGCAAACTAGAAGACGTCATGATGAAAGACCATCACAAAGGTAATTTTGATTTAAATGTTCATTTCTTATTTTTGAACAAATCTCTAGATGGGCCTATGCAGGGCTGCTGAGGGAAGATCTATGGATATATTCCACCATCGATTCCCATGTAGTAGGATGAAAGGTCCTTATGGAAACATGGCATGAAGAAGGAAGCATGGCATGAAGGTAGGCCAAATATGAACAAATGGATCACTTTCTGATGATGACATGACTAACTCATGAATGAAAGTGATGGATGGTTTGTGCCCTATGAAGAAGCCCCAAACATGAAGACTCCTAGATAACAAAAAGAAGTTCATGACATCATGAAGAGGAGTTCTTCAAGCAGCTGGTTGTCCCATCATCTCCACCTGACAAGCTATTGTAGGTCCCTAATTATAAGGGAGCCTAAAAACAAGTTTCTTACTCGTTGGAAACTTAAAAGCAAAATTCCTAAGCCAAGAGGGAGCTTAGGTGCATTCCTTCCGTAGGAATGAGTACATTCTTTTATTGAAATAGATATGTCCTCCCTAATTAAGAGGGAGAGATAGACACATCATTCTTGTCTTCACTTGGGAAGACAGAATGGAGGATTGGGTAAACATATGGCATTCGATTCTCTTTGAGGATGTGTTAAGGCATCCGAGATAAGAGTAGTAGTAGAGGACCGATATTCTTTGGGTCTGGGAATCTAAGATAAGAATAGTCTTGGTGGAACACAGCCTGAGAAACTGGGTGGGGTATGTTCCGAGAGAGACAAAGATGAGGGTGTCTATACATCATTGGTCTCGCCAGCATTGTGCTCAGATCTCATGGAGAGATAGAGTTGTTAGTCAAGGCTTTGCTATGTGACAAGGCTGGTTGATATTATGCTAAACAAATGGGTTACCAATCCGACTCTTCTTATGAGAAATTCTTCAGATTGAGAATGACCAAGTACCATTATGGATACCTCGCTAGTTAAGAGTGAGTGTTGAAAAGTGTAACTAGGTTCGGTCTTCATAATGACATGTGTAATTGTGATTTTATGTAATTGATGAAAAAAAGAAAAATAAAATTATTATTGTAATGCTTGTCTCATGGGTTTCATGAGCAAGGAATTTTATTTTTAATAATGACTCCCATTGTGAGCCTTTAGGTTGTGTCATCTAGCCATAAAAGTCAAATTGATTCAATGTCTTGTATGAAGGACCCTTCTTGGGCATGTTACATTTTGTATGAGTCATTAAATTAAATATGAAAGCCCTCCAAGACAAGCACGAGACCTCTCCTTCAAGTTGGCTTCAAGAAAAATAATAATATCTTCAACAAAGAGTCATGTCAGTTCACCCTCTTCAAGTCGGCTTATTACAAGCTCCAACAACTATAAATAGGGCAGTTTGGATTTCATTTGAAGGCAAAATTTCAGAGAAGGATTTTCGGTCAAGGTCTACAATAAAAAAAGAAGTGCAATAAGCCCAAGAAGGAAGCCTCCTCACTAGCGAAGAAGAAGGGAAGATATCCAAACTATTCCAGATCTGTTTTAGGGTTCTCTTGTCACTTGTGTGAGGAAGGAAGGCAAGATTTGTTGCAGAAGAAGCCGAGAAGAGCTCTAGAAGGGTTGAGGCTGCTAGGGTCACTTGGGAAGTCGAATTAAGGGAGGATTCATTGAACACATCAATCTGAAGTATGTAAGGAAGTCTCCCCTCCAAGCAAAGTAATAACAAGGTACATCATAATTTCACGTGTTGCAATTAGGGCTACTAAAGGTAGCGGGTCTAATCTAAGGAGTTGAGGT
Source organism: Pinus tabuliformis (assembly GCA_031772625.1). Taxonomy (NCBI): domain Eukaryota; kingdom Viridiplantae; phylum Streptophyta; class Pinopsida; order Pinales; family Pinaceae; genus Pinus; species Pinus tabuliformis. The sequence continues at coordinate 301,248,878 of CM062804.1, read as the reverse complement.
CTGAAAAATAGCAGAGAAGGAAGGAGAAGCAAGTAGTTTGACCATTGAAGAAAGGAGTTAAACTAAGAGGTCTTGTGGCTTGGTCTTGGAGTGACAAGTAGGTCAAGGGTCTTGGTATTTTTCAATTGAAGTATCTATAAGAAGAAGAATCTGTTCGGGTTTTCCTCTCAAGTGGGAGAGGTTTTGGCCCTGGCTAATATCCTATATTCTGTGTCTCTTGTCTCGTTATCGTTTATGCTTTGATAACTGTTTGATCGTAATCTAATGAATTAAAGAGCATTCACAAACAGTGATCTAAAGTAGAGAAATCACCAAATCTCAACGCCCTAGATTTGTCAACAGAGTTGGCTCAGTGTCCTCAATCAGTCCTGCTCTCTGTAGATCATAAACACATCAACGTGCTCACATCCAGCACTAACGAGTTGCCTCAAACATCACCAAGGGCAGCATTCCTCTATTTCCATGTTCATGCAAGTCATCAAAATCAAATATTATGTTAAGAGCAAATATATATCACAAAGGATACCTTATTCATCTTCCCTTTTACAGAGGCAGCAACCACAAGCCAAAGCTTGTCTCATACAGCAGCATTGTCTCAATATATGAAGATATCTCTGCCCCCCTATGTATGGGATTCTCTGCCAATCAGATCCCACTCATTATTATTGCAATGTATCATTGTTACATCTGGAACCTATTCAAAATAGCTCTCTAAAGAGTTTCTTCAACTTGCCTCACAGCTAGGCATGCTAGCAACATCCTACTCAACCTCGATCATGCTTAAATTTAAGGACTTCACATCCAAAATATCATGGCAAATCTCATACTAAAGTAGACCCAAATGTGCCCATCTCATCAATAACGATCCCAAACAGCATCAGTACATCCATGCAGTCATATATCATAAGAAGAATATCTTAGACCAAAAAATTGGTCGCCCCATGCAAATATCTCGAAGAGTGCTTGGCGGAAACCCAATGTGTATGAAGCGGCTCAATCATGAATTGACTTAAGTTGTTCTTTGCAAAACAAATATCTAGACAGAACATCAATGCTTCAATCAATTGTTGGTTGCCAAGTCAAGTTCAGTAATAAATCTGCATAACTTAATTCCATCGAGGTGTCCAAGGATTTGCATTCCCACTTTCCAAAATTTCTTTAATAGCTTCACGATATATTTCCCTTTTCCAACTTCATCATGCCAAGTTCTTCATTTCAAACTTCAGAGGCCAACTCCCTCTTCCTTTGATCATCAGAGGCTCGTTACCTATCAAGAATAGATCGTCAACATATAAAACCAAAATCAAAGGCATACCTTGGACCACTTTGAAGTAGAGGTTTGGATCGGCACATCTTTCAAGCTTTACTAGGTAACTGTCAATGCGGACATACCAGGCTCAGGGAGCTTGCTTCATACAATGCTTTTTGCAAACATAATACTTGACCAAACCAATATGCTCAGCCTCAAACAAATCAATATTATGCAATCAAATCAACCAAGTCTACTTGTCAAACCAAAACAAATATCAAAGCCATGAAAGTTCTTGCCAGTATCATTGTTAAACCTTTTAATCCAAGTCCCCAAGTAGAGCTCACATCCAAGTACCAGGTTACAACCTTATCTATTTGACCTGTCAACAATTGTTATTTATAATATCAAGCCAGACTTCATCAAGTCATCCTTATGATCATCATTTATGTCCCTAGATGTGAATGCATACACCAAGAATAAGTCATATAAGTTCTATCCATTCATAGTGAGATCACTACATATTGAATCATAATTGTTTACTCTTCAACCAATAATGCCAATACAAAATCAATTATGTCTACATAGCATTGTTATTTCACATCAAGGAAAATTACCATTATCAAGAACCAAATTTGATCAAAACCCTAATTCATTATCACTGTGACTTCAATCAATCCATAAGACAAAACATATTTATGAATTGTTAAGCATCATGTCAAAATTCCAATACTGCTCATCTATATTAAACCAATAAGCCAAATCTTGTCAAACCCTTGCAATTGTTATCAAATACTGACATATACTAACTTCAATGATCGAATCAAAATAACATACTGAAATGCAAATTCCAGTCCCCTGCAAACAAGTTTAGTCAACACATTCACATTCTTTATAGTAAGTCAAACATTCAAACTTCCCTGCTCATAGGACTTTCTATTGTTTGCTCCATATCTATAGGATTGTCATACTCCTGGTGCACTCCTGATTTCATGCATAAGGCTTTAGTTTTTGTGTCCTACAGGCACAATCGCACCCATAGGCCTTCTTCCATGTAGTTGGGAGGCTTACAACCACATCCTTAAGTCTTCTTTCATGCAGTTGGGGCTTAGACTAGGAGAACCCTTCTCTGCTAAAATCAGAACTTGCCAAAACCTTTTTCCACAACATCAGATGTTTATTCATGTCTAGAATCCTTCCTCCAATAGTCAAGTGTCTTATTTTCAAATAATAATAGGTGTTAAAATCTCATGAAAAGTTTCTCCCTCTAAATGGGAAGCCACTTCAGTCATCATCATTCAAAACATCAACCTGTCTATCATAATACTATCATGCATCGGCAGTATTGTTAGATCATGAAGTCAAACTATATCGGATTATTATCATAGTCATAACATATTAGCAATAGCTACATGTGAACATGACATCAAACTTTCATCAAAGGTTAGTCTCATATAATTAGGGCAACTGACAAGTGTTCCATCGTAATCACATTATTCAACCATCAAGTCGAGACATCCAATTTTACAATATTGACAAAATTACTAAGCTTATCAAAACCTAATCAATGTCAACAAGAAGATCCTGAATATCAATTTTATTGTTACACTTTTATCATTAGGGTTATCATGCTTATCACAAGCATTATCAATAGTATCAAGTTACCATATATCAAAAGTCAATGTTTCTAGGTAGCTTTACTATGACTTAATAGAATGTAAGATACTTGTCCAATACCAAGTGCACCATCTCATCATATGTACCATGAATCAAACTTACTTTCATATGCATATATGAGTCATTCATGAAGGTGATATTCCCATCATACCTTAGGGCTTACCTTGCCATCCAATATCGTAGTTGAAACAATATACTATACATACCTTATAACATTCAGATACTTTTGCATTTTATATCACTTACTTGTCACGGGCAACTGTAGCTCTTCTCTTCCTGCACTAGCTATCTTTTCCTGCACCTTAGATGATCCTTAAGAAGGATCCACTTATCACATCTCATCAGGAGGTTAGAAGTATCCAAATACTCAAATGTACAGGAATGAAGTATAATCAATGATCAAATCAATAAATTTAAACAAAAGTAAAGATATAAAGAATTAACATAAATCAAAAAAGTACTTATCTTCAATGAGAAGTGATCATCTCCCTCTTGAACCAACCTTCAAGCGTCATCATCGTCCATTGTCCATATAACATTGTTGCCTTCATTATATTTCAACCAACTTCATTAGCAACCAGACCTAATTGAGACTATCCCATCTAGTGCTACATCAAACTTGTCACAAGTGATAGAACATCTTCACATTGATCATGCTAGGGTTTCTAGATTGCATATCTCAAATCTTTTTCATAATCCAAGGTTTGTTCCAAACACTAACCATATAATATCCATCAAACCATAATAACTAGATTGCCTAGGATTTCCTTCAAACCCTAGTATTCTTTTAGGTCTCCTCTGTCCTCTCTTGCTTCCATGAAAGGTGTCTTCTCAGGGGTGATCTCAATGACTTTTCTTCAGCCCAGGTCTAATACAATGTTAATTTTTATTAGGCCTATATTGTTCTTGGCTTTAGATAATTGCATTTCTTCATTTACATATTAAATTCACCCCGAGGTAGGAGAACATGGCTAGCAACTGCGTGTCTGCAGCACCATGATGCAGCTGGCTGTACAATACAAGTACATGTTCCTCTACACAAGGTAGACTCACCTCATACCTTCCATATTGTCACCGTAACTAGGTTTTTACCGTTTCACTGTGCCCGTTTTTTACCTGCTCCGCGGTTGACGCATAGACCTTTGGCTACCATCGCCCATTCTCCTAGCTGCACTCTCCCTTGACGGTTACCACAGGCAGCTGGCGTTTCGAGTTAACTGACAGCGATGGACCTCGATCTGGTGGATTACTCGATAGAACCGTTGGTGGAGGGTTCTATCTGGACGACCCCGCATTCTGTTAAGCTAGGTCCACATTCGTATAGCAGCGAGCTGAACGAGACCATTTCCGGTCTCCCCTCTCTCACAGGCCCATCTGATCACCCGGTGATACTGTCGGACAACCCTCCAACCTGGTCGTCCCTCTCCACTCCTATGTCGTCTCCATCATCTCTAGGGTTTGCAACGGGTTGTCTTAACCCTAACCCTCTGATTCCTAGCCCTGGTCATACCTCCCATCCCCCTCAGTCCGGTTATCCCCCCGCTCCACCCATTCCATCTTCCTCAGCGGTCCCCCTGATTATGCCACGCACATCTTTTCCCCCATCTGGCAGTTTCACTAATATTCCCCCTTTATCGAACGCCCTCCCTGTCGACCCATCCCTTCCCCCGTGAACCCACTTGAATCTGAATACAACTCTGACCGTCGGGAAAACTCTACCGCTGAAGCGAGGCCCCGTAAGAAGACCAGATGCTTTAGGACTAAAGTTGTTGATACCTTTCTCAAGCTCGAAGAGGATATCCAATTAGGCGATACAATGGAAATTGCAGATAGGGTTTTAGTCAGAAGAATTAGGGGATGGAACTACATAGTGGCTCGCTTAAAAACATGGATCTCAGAGGTCTGGGGACATCATTTAGCCAACCTGCCCACAGTACAGACCTTTGTGAAGGGGTGGTTTGCCTTATGTTTCTCCAGGCCAAATCACACGAATTGGGTCCTATCATCATACTAGCACTTCGAGCATGCCCTTGTCCTCCTGAAGCGATGGTCACCGCTTTTCGACCCGGATTCAGAGCAGATAGGCGTTGGCCCGATCTGGATCAGATTACCAGGGCTCCCGTTACACTTCTGGTCCGAAGACATTTTCCGCCGCATCGGGAACTCACTTGGCACATACATGGAATTTGATAAATCCTATTTATCCACTAGCAAGATGGCTTTCGCTAGGATTCTGGTGCATATGGACACCAGGGGAGGTTTACAGGAATATATTACCATTCAATGGAGAACATACACTCAAAAGCAGCCACTAGACTATGAAGGTATACCCTACAGATGTCGTAGGTGCCACAAGGTCGGACACGTATACAAGGATTGCCCCCTGATCAACAAGAGGGGCCATCAATCAGCGGAAAAAGACCAGGATGCTCGCACTCTTCAGGATCAACCTCAACCAGCTATGGAAGTGGAAGAACAGCCACAACAAATCCCAGCAGATGCAGACAAGGCACACGAGAAAGAAGCAAGGAAGAAGCGTGGGAAAGCTCCACTCTGGCCTCCCTCCCCACCTCTAACAAGAGCTCGGGCGACTATAGGGGATGCTTATTCCACGGGTACGACTAATTCTCCACTCTCTTTTGCATATTCTGCTTTTGTTTCTCCTATATTGCCTACTTTTCCACTGCAAGACTGGATTACAAACACTTCGGCTGCTCCCCTCAATATCACTCATCTGTTGTCTCATCCTCCCTAGCTCTTCCATCAGCCCCCTATCATTCAACATTGCCCCATAGCGCCCCCCCCCTCCCGCTTACTCTTTCCCCCAACCTTCCTCTCTGAAACTCCCTCTGCCACATCACCCGTCCACCCCTTCCCTTCGGAATCTCGTTACCCCCTTCGCTCAAGAATGCGCTCACAGGGCCTCGATATCATAGGGTTCGGGATAGACTCTACCCCCTCTCTTCCTAAATCCTGGGGGCGTCCTTCCCATCTATCCAAAGCCAAGCATCAGGCAGGGGAGGAAATTGCATCTGGCAAACAGAAAACCATTGACTGGGCCCTTAGAGCAGAGCAAACCCCTAACATCCCCCCTCCATGAAGCTGCTCTCCTTCAACTGCCACGGGATGGCTAGCCCGGATAAAAAACTAGCCCTAAAGCATCTATTTGCTACAGAGTTTGTAGACATTATTTTCCTTCAAGAAACCCTTGGCCCTGCGAGCACCATCACCCCCTTACTTGAATCTTGGCTACCAGGCTGGTCTTTCCACTCCCTAGATGCCATGGGTAGATCTGGAGGGTTAACCTTGGGCATATGCAATCGTACCATCAAGACTCTGAGAGTTTGGGGAGGACGGGGGTATTTGGGAGCAGACATCTACTCTCCTACTCTTGAAGCAGACTTCAAGATCATTAATGTATATGGTCCCTGTCAGGACAGAGCCGATTTTTGGAGAAAATTGCTTAATTCAACCCTCCTCCAGCAAGATAACATCATCATGGGGGGACCTGAATTTCTCCTTGGGGTATGCGGAATCTTGGGGCAATCAAGCACAGGTGGATGCGTTGTCTGTATTCTTTGAAAATCTCCTGGAGGACCACAACTTAATTGATATCCCCTCAGCGAAATTGCAGCCCACCTGGAGGAACAATAGAGCAGGGGACGCAAGCCTGGCCAGACGGCTTGATAGATTCCTCATGAAAGAATTTTTGGTCAACAGGGGATCTCGTATCAGACAATGGGTTGGCTCTGGAGGCCTATCTGATCATAGACCCATCTACCTAGAGCTGCAGGATGAAATTGACAAACCAAAGGCCCCGTTCAAATTTAATTCCACATGGCTACGAGATGTGGACTACATAAAAATGGTGACTGAATTTTGGAAGGCTAACCCTCCCGGCTCAGCAGGGAACCTCATGCACGATTCCGCGCACAATGTGAAGGAGTTGAAGTCCCTCTCTAAGATCTGGGCTAAGAGGAAAAGGGAAGTGGAAGAGCATTTCCTCATAACAGCAGAGGAAGAAATCCACTCTTTTAAGGAGGACACGGGAGGATTCATAGCATCTTAGGAGCAAAAGGATAAATACACTGCAACTTTGCAGAAGAGGACTCAAATCTTAAAAGATAGAGAAGAGAGCTGGAGACTCTGTAGCCAGGCCATCTGGCTGAAGGAGGGGGACGACAACACTAAATTCTATCATAAACATGCCAACGGGAGGAAGGCGATTAACACAATATGGGAGCTTAAAGATACACATGGACAATCAGTTCAATCTTTCCGAGAGCTGGCAGCACTGGCGTGTTCACATTTCAAAGACATCTACAAGGCTCCTCCTAATGCTACCCTGGCCGAAGTGATGCGAATTGCACAGCTCTTTCCCGGTTATGTAGACCAGGAGGCAGAACAGGAACTCACACGAGAAGTTTCTCTAGAAGAGCTAGAAGCTACTTTGAAATGGCTCAAGAAGGACAAAAGTCTGGGGCCGGATGGATGGACAGTGGAATTTTACATTGCCTTCTTCGAAGTCATAGGGACAAACCTCCTGCGAATCATAGAGGAGAGCAGAAGGAGTGGAAGGATATCGAACGGCCTTAAATCCACTTTCATTGCACTTATACCCAAAGTTGACAAGCCCTCCTCCTTTGATGACTTCAGGCCTATATCCTTATGCAACTGCATATATAAAATTATAGCCAAGATTATTGCCAATCGGATAAAGCCTATCCTGTCCCTTCACATATCCCATGAACAATTTGTCTTTTTACATAACAGACAGATACATGAGGCGATTGGTACTGCACAAGAACTCCTTCACTCCGTATAGCTCAGGAAACTAAAAGGAAAGATTCTAAAGATAGAACCATCTAAATCTTTTGATAGAGTCAACTAGCTATACCTCCGGATCCTATTAACTCAATTGGGTTTTCCTTTTACCTTCATTAAGTGGATCATGAGTTGTATTACCAATGTCCCTTACAGTGTCCTCATTAATGAATTGGCATCCCCTTTTTTCATGCTGAACGGGGCCTCAGGCAGGGATGCCCCCTATCCCCCCTTTTGTTCCTTCTTATCATGGAGGGTCTAAGCAAAATTATAGGAGAAGACCACAGACAGGGGCGAATCAGGGGTATCAAAATCACTGACACAGCTATATTGACTCATTTGCTCTTTGTTGATGATGTCCTCATATTCCTCAATGGGGGCATTGGCGACCTCACTACTCTTCACCAAGCTATTGGTACCTTTCTAAAAGCCACGGGTATGGTGCTGAACGAATCTAAATCCACTTTAACAGCTTCCGGGTGCACCCAAAACGAATTACAATTCGCCCTAAGGAGATTCCCCTTTACTACCCAACCTATAGAGGAAGGTTTGAGGTACCTTGGCTATCGCCTGAAGCCGTATGGTTACAAAATAGCTGACTGGCTCTGGCTAATTACTAAGGTAGAAAAGCATTTGAACATATGGTACCATAAATATCTGTCAAGGGCAAGCAAGTTGATTTTGATCAAAGCAGTATTAGAAGCAACGCCTGTATATTGGATGACCTTGGCCTGGATTCCCAGGGGCATACTGGATAGGCTGCAAAACATTTGTTGTCGTTTTCTATGGAAGGGGAAACAGACAGGGAGAATTTTTGCTTAGACAAGATGGGAATCTCTAGCACTGCCTAAACGATGGGGAGGATGGGGGATTAAGAGATTGGATACTTTTTCCAAAGCACTTACAGCAAATTTGGGTTGGTAGCTACTCAATAATCACATTCTATGGACAAAGGTTGTTGATTCTAAATATATTACCCCTTCAAACCCACTTGATTGGATTAGACATGCCCACCGACCCAGTGGGAACATATCTAACATCTGGAAGGCAGTAACAAAAGCTATGGACCTGATAAGAAATGGACTGACTTGGAGAATCCGATCTGGCTCCCTGGTGCGCATAGGAGAAGACCCCTGGGTTGGCTGTGGCAATGCACACAGACTTCCTGAGGAGCTGAAAACACACCTTGCTGATCAAGGTATAACACACATATGTCACATAGCTGATAATGGACGATCCTCTCTGACACAGCAGGCTTGGAAAACAAGATTTGTTTTAAACATTCCCCCGCCCTGGCAACAAGACTGGAGAGACTACATTACTGCTTTAACAGAGGCCCATATCAGGATCACAGAAGGAGACGATGAGCTCATTTGGGCCCTTGCCAAACATGGCTCTTATGTCCCCAAGATAGGATATCTGGCTCTGATGGATCCCTACAAACCGCCAGCCTCTGAGCCTTGGTGGAACCTCATATGGAAGTTAAAAGCGACCCCAAGAATGAGGCTGCTTCTGTGGTCTATACTGAACAACAAAGTCCCAACAGGAGCAAACCTGATGAAACGATCCTTCTCAGGGCCTTTTTGGTGCTACCTGTGCAAGAATAGCAATGAAGATACAAAACACCTCTTTCTGGACTGCCCTATATCACAAGAGCTATGGAATTGTTTTCTCTCAACGCTCTCCATCCACAGTCGGTGGCACAACAACAACATAAAGGATGCATGGAATAATTGGTGGAAAGACACCACAAGCAAGGAAAGGAATATACCTCTGCTCATTTGTTGGGCATTATGGATAGCTAGGAATCAAATTATATTCCAGCAAAAGCCCCCCTTTTGGCCTTCCATACTGAACAGAACCTTAGCCGATTATCATTCGATACCTGATGACATCTCTCAAAAACAACTCAGGAATATTGAGACAGAAGTCATCAACACCTCCATACCATGGGCTTACTTTGATGGATCAGCACAGGAATCAGGTTGTGGGGGGGGGAGCTATTTTACACTTATCAAGTTCTCATTCCTTCAAAATACAAATGGGTTTGGGCAAAGGAACAAATAACTATGTCGAGCTTATAACTACTAAATACCTCATCCAATATGCTTTATATAAACAATGCACAAACCTTCAACTATATGGTGACTCAAAACTGGTTGTCAACTGGATCAACAAAAAACACATCTGCAATGCATATACATTGAAGCATATTCTGGATGAGACTCATAGACTTATTATGTCTTTTGACTCTTTCACTTGTCACCATATTTACAGGGAGCGGAACTCAACTGCCGATCACTTATCTAAGGAAGCAGCGCTCAGGGATGACGATACTTGGTTGATATGCGAGGAAAAGGATGGTGCTACCTACCAGCACTACCACAGACCTTTCATAGACCCAGAATCTATTTGAAGCATCATTACAAGGGACGGGATGTTTTTGAAATTACCTTTTTGCTTATATTGTAAATATTTATTCAGAACTTTTTTATAGCACCATATCCTCTCTGCGAAGAGGCCAGTAGCTCTCTACTTTTGTTGTTCTCAATTAGCTCGTTCCCTGCGTGGAGGAATGCACAAAGTATTCATCTTTTTTGAACAGGCAATGCCTTACTTAAGTAATGCTCGGAATATACAAAATGTAATTTTCTCCTTTAATGAAAATTACGACTTTTTCCACGTGGAAAAAAAATATATATATTAAATTCACCCACAGCATCATAACATTATTTAGTTTTATAACATTATTCAACAACATATGCAATTATATAGAAAGAAAAATATCATCATCAATGTAGCAGAACATAAAAGAACAATAGAAGAAAAGCATTTACACATAGAGACACCAAGATTGGTCGAAGACTAGGGCAAAACCCCACAAGGGGGAAACCCTTTCAAATTCTTCTTCTTATCATGTCATAAAATGTTCAACAAAGAGAGAGAGTACAATGATCCATATCTTCTACCACAAAACTATCCAGCAAAATCAACTAAACAACATCTAAAAGATGAACCCCGCAATGTTAATAATCAAAACCCTGATTCGGAAGCCTGCGATCAACTGTCATTGTCTGTGATCAACTGAAAAATCAAACCCTAGTTTCCAACCACACACAAAGAGTGTACATGCCTGCGGTGAAACCCTCCAACTGCACTCATGAGCCTATGTACATGCGGTTGCAACCGAAAAATGTTTGTGTCATCCCTACAACTAGAAACCAAAACCCTAGATCTCATGTGCGAGCTTCGAACCCTACAATTTCGAACCAGTACAAATCAATCTCAGCAAACCACCTCAGACCTATGCGAGCCAAACCAGACCAAAGAAAGAAAAATGATCATGACGATGTCCAAATTAGGGTCACTTGACTTGTATTTATAGCATTGTTTTAAAAAACGGTCGAGTCGACTCTGACTTGGCCAAGTCAGACCGAGCCAATGCCTAGTTGGGTTGGGTCAGCTTGGTGGCTGAAATGGAACGGTTGGTCGAGTTGTTACCGAGCCAGTAATTGACTCGATCGACTCGGTAACAACCCGGCCGACTCAGTAATGACTCAACCGGCTCGGTAACAACTCAGTCGGCTTGGCTCTTTGACAAAAATCCTGAAGCACATTTGTCAAAAGTTGTTCTGCCTCCTACATATCAATGGTTGTGTTGTTGTTTATTGCATATTTATAGCCCTAAAGTAATCTATCACTGTGAGAAAGTTTTGAAAATTACAAGGCTGAAGTATGGTTATCCTAGGGGCATGAATTAGAAAACTAAAACAATGCATTGAGCCATACAATGTTTTTAAGAAGGCAAATGTTCTGGCAATGGACTAATAAATACATATTTACCTCTGATTGTTCTAGAGCTTGACCAAAATTAAATCAAGGGTTTTGAGACTTCATTAGGGGCAAAGAATTGGTATTATTGTTGTTGTAGTCTAGTGATTGTCCTTAGGCTGAGGCAGAAAAGAATCCTAGCATTGGTGGCTAAGTATAAACTTTGTATTGGACAGTGCACTGAGTGCCATTTTGATATAATGGATATATTCATGAGCCTACGTTGATCATATGTTGTCTTCTTTCTATATTCTAAAGCTTTGTGTTTGGACACATGAATGAAAATCTTTAAAATAATGTTTATTATAAAATAAAATAAAATAAAAAATATTTAATGTATTTTTTACAACAACCGAGTCATTGAAATCAAACCGGCCAAGTCGATACGGAGTCGGAGCCAACCCTCAGCCATTTCCGAACCGGAGTCGGAGTTTTAAAACATTGATTTATAGCCATCCGAGGGTGTCCAATTTCTCTTTTGGGTCGACCTGTCCTTTTGTGCACAAGTGAGCTTCAATTCAAAAATACACTTTCCTTTGTCCAAATCAAGTGCTTCAAAAGTCAAAATCGGTCCCATATATAAAATATATGTATATATGTATATATAGGAAAGAATGTAAAATAATGTCCCATGATTGGAATTTATCACTAAGCTAATGTAAAATAATGTAAAATACACTTTCCTTTGTCCAAATCAAGTGCTTCAAAAGTCAAAATCGGTCCTATATATAAAATGTCATGAATAAATATATAGGAAGTAATGTAAAATAATGTAAATGATACTAATCATAAATAATAATTAGTTAATTAGTAATTAGGTTGAAGAGGCATGTCTAAATGAGACATGACTCTCCATGAAGAGACACCTGCTTGGTATATAAGCAAGCCTCTCACTCTCATTGTATCATCATTCTTATTCACACATTTAATATATAATATTTGTATCCTCATGGATATCTTTATATTCCAAGCAAGTGTCTCTTCATGGAGAGTCATGTCTCATTTAGACATGCCTCTTCAACCTAATTACTAATTAACTAATCATTATTTATGATTATTATCATTTACATTATTTTACATTATTTCCTGTATATTTATTCATAACATTGCCTTCCTCCTCAAAAAGCTTTGTCCTCAAAGCTCACTGATGAAAGGCTTGATATTTTTTCTATTTCGGATGTCTTTTTGTCTCGAAATTGTCATCTTCGTCGAAGCAAGACGATATGATCCTCTAAGTGACAAACAAAACTGTCGCACTGAGAAGGGATCAGACCATCCTAGATTAACCTTCCGTGTAGTATTCTGATCACTGGAACTTTGTAACGACTTGTCATCATAGGACTGGATTGAGGTTACATCACTATTCTTTAGAACATCAATTTGTTGTTTCTGTTCTGAATGGTCCCGATACGCAGCATGTTTGATTTGTCTACTTCCATGATTCGGATGCCAATAGGGAACTTTTTTGGTTTGACTTTCCCTTATTAGGTGTGAGGAAATTTTTTGATTTTCTACTTGTGAGGACAGCGTTGAGTTGGTTACAGAACCTTCACTTGGGATGTTTATCATCTTAACTGCAACATCTAATTGTGTCTTTTCTTCAACTAACTTGTCTTCTTCTTGAGTTGTCATATTCATTGGATCGGTATCTGTTATTTTTTCGTCAACTTGAATTCCTAATGCTTCCTTCTTAAATGAGTTGTTGTACTTTGTTTTCTAATGACTTCTTATCCTTCTTAAGTTTCTTAATTTGCGTTAGTAATTTTTCACTATGGTTTTTAAGCCAAGAAACTTCTTCATTTTTGTCAGCAGTAATCTTGTCAACTTCTCCTTGCATATTTTGTAGAACTTTTTTACCTTCTTGAAAAATTACTTTTGAAATATCTTGTATGTCATCTGGCATTACTAAATTTGGCTTCAATGTAACATTTTGAAATGTTATTTTTTTCTTTTTGTACGAAAACGTCAAAAACTTCTTTTCATATTCAGGATGAAGGAACCTAGGGTTTCCATCCATGGGGATCCCAGAATAATGTCACTTGGATTAGTCAATAGGGATTGAACCGAGAATTGTGATATAAATGTATAATCGCCAATGTTTAACTATAAGTCAGTGATCTTGTATGTCATCTGGCATTACTAAATTTGGCTTCAATGTAACATTTTCAAATGTTATTTTTTTCTTTTTGTATGAAAACATCAAAAACTTCTTTTCATATTCAGGATGAAGGAACCTAGGGTTTGCATCCATGGGGATCCCAGAATAATGTCACTTGGATTAGTCAATAGGGATTGAACCGAGAATTGCGATATAAATGTATAATCGCCAATGTTTAACTGTAAATCAGTTATTTCGTATTGTTTTTTTAAACAGTTTAACTTTTCGATTATATTTGATGCCAGAACTACTAATTGGTTTACGATTTTAGGCGTTATATAATTTTTATCTTCCGCGAGAGAGATAGCAATAGTGACATCTTTTCCTACGATAGTTCCTTTAATTTTAAATAGTATTTTAGCATAACCGATTGAGGTTTCTGAAAATCTTCCTTCTTTTATCTCTGATTTAAACTCCATTTTTTTTCAGCTTTTAATACTCTCTTTTTCCACTTAATAAGGTATAATTTATCTCCCTTTTTATACCCTTATATATATAAATTCTCAATCTAACCCTTTTACCTTTTTATTTGAGTACTTTTTGCTAACCTTCTTCATTAATAAATTCTTTACTTCACAAATAACCGTTCTCCTCTTATAATTATATATTGAGACTTATATATAGACTTAAAACGTCTCAATAATATTCTATTTTTTTTTGTTTAATAAAATAAGTTTCCTTAATCTTCCACATATTGAGTGGTTATTTGATTTGACCTATATAATTATCTATATTATAAGTTTTTATATATTACCTTTTTGATATAATATATAACATTCTAAAACCTTGCTCTTAATAAATCCGTAACTTCACTTTATAAAACCTTTCTCTTTAATAAATCCACTTCACAAGTAGCCATGACTTTTGGCAATGACGCATGAAATGGTTTGATTTCCACTGGCCAGAGGCAGGACAAACGGAGAAGAGAAGGATGTGGCGTTTGATAGGAGATGTTTAGCAACGAAAATATATTACAGTGGTGTGTAGAACACGATATGGGTTTAGATGCGATGGAACAATGGTATGGTCATCGAATCGGTGTCGTTGGCAGTGGGAGACAAGCGATGAAGAACTGTGTTGGTGGCAGAGTGAATTAGGAACACAGGCAACTACAGTTTTACGATAACGAGAGCAGAGTTAGCAGTGCGACAGACAGTGGAGAAGGTCGGGACTACGAATAGGCATTGGGGCAATTGTGGTGGTGCGGTCAGAAATAGCACGACAGTTTGTTGGGTTGCAACAGTGATATGGTGCGGGCAGTTGAGGACAACTTGAACGAATGGTGACAGCGACAGTGGGGTTGAGGTGGATGTCGAAACGCAAGGAACATGCAAGATGGTCGAGGAGAGGTACAATGGAGGAAAGAGGAGAGTGTTGCTGGTCTAGGCCGTTGGCTGTGCAAGGTGGCAGTGGTGGTTGACAGAAGCCGCAACACATCTGGGCAGCGAAGGGTATTGTATCGGGGCAATCGTGGTGTCTAGAGCAGTGCGATTCAATCCTTTGGCCACGATTCTTATTGCAGTTCTGGCACAACGATGGCAACGTCGTATACGCAGCGGAAAGTTCCAACACAAGGCAAGAGGCCACGTCGGGCTCGAGGTAGCAGCTGCAGAGTTCGGCTGAGAGAGGCGCTTTGCTAATGGCAGTCTTTAGTTGCAAATAGGGCATCGGTGGCGGTGGCAGTCGTCCATGGCAGCAAAACGTTCGCCCGAAAATTTATGTGTTGCTGCTTATCTTTCTTTTTTTTTAATAATTTTTTTTTACTCTTTTTATATATTTTCTTCTTTTTATTTCTGACTTTATATCTAGCTCTCGCTTTTTTCTTTATATATATATATATATATATATATAACTGTTTTTTTTCTTAAATGACTCTTGTTTTTTTTATATATATAATTTTTTATTTTATTTTTTTTTTTTCCTGATTTTTTTTACCCCTTTTTTTGAATAATTCATCTCTCTCTCTCTCTCTCTATGTATATATATATATTAAACCTTTTAAATGGCCAAAGGCCTGACAATAAATCTGGAGGAATGGAGAATCCCCAAGGCTAGCGAAACGCCTAGATCACGACGACAACAAAGTTGACAATAGGTTGACGACCAAAGACCTAGTGATCAGCGAAACGTGGCTCTGATACCAAATGAAGCGAACAAAGTTCCTTCTACAGATTAATTACTCTAGAAGACTTGGAATATAAAGATATCCATGAGGATACAAATATTATATATTAAATGTGTGAATAAGAATGATGATACAATGAGAGTGAGAGGCTTGCTTATATACCAAGCAGGTGCCTCTTCATGGAGAGTCATGTCTCATTTAAACATGCCTCTTAAACCTAATTACTAATTAACTAATCATTATTTATGATTATTATCATTTACAATATTTTACATTATTTCCTATATATTTATTCATAACACGGTCCTCTCGAAAAGAGGAATCTAGTCCCATGATTGGAATTTATCACTGAGCTACCAAATTGAATGGTATCCCACATGCATAGAGAAACCGAAAACTTTTTGCATCCACATCATCCCTACACCCTTGATCAAGGAAATCTAATATAGTTCTACTATCTACACCTTAAAGATATGTCTGTGTTTGTGCCTCTGTGTCCACTACCATGGGTGGATGGTAACAGAGTTCATAGTCTATGTGATTGTGGGCTAGTGGTGTCATGTTCAAAGTCACCCTTTGATCTTTTAGATATGTATTGGGCTTCCTCCTCTTCCCTTATGTATTTGGCTCTTTGTTGTGCTTACGCACATCCACTGGTTTTGATTACTATTTGCTTAGTTCCATCCCATGCCATTTTCCCACAGAGATGCTTTCTGGCATGGGTATATGAACCTGTGTAAGTGATTTTGCAATGGGGGCATGTAAATTTAGTGGTTCCACCCCCTTTCCCTCCTAAAAGCTTAGTAACATATTTCCACAAGGGGGTTTGGTCTACCGTGGTTTTTTTTACATCAACATCTCCACTCTCATTATCCTCCTCCTCCTCTTCCTCTTGGTACTCCTCTTCTCCAAGGTTTCCTAATCCACCAATACCCACTTCTTCATCATCTTCATCACTCCTCCTTCTGCTTCCCAACACCATCATAACAAAAAAGGAACCAACAAGAGAATGCCAAGCCATATACCCATCATGTTTGGTGGAGTTATAGTTTCTTGTCTACAATAAAATGGAGGAATGAGAATTGGGAAAGAGTAGGAGACGAGAACATCTTTCATTCAACATATAAAAAACACAAATGCTACATGGAAAATAAAAAAGAATGGGATTAGACCATACCTCTTTGGCTCTCCAATGGTGGTGCCTTCAATCTCCCAAGTTCTCTCAAATGGAAGCCTTCAATCTCCCTTACAAGCTCCTCAAGCTCAAACCCTCTCAATCTTCCTCAACTCAAGCTCCTCAAACCCTCTCAATCTCTCTCAATCTCATGACTTTAAAAATCACTCTCAGAGCGGTCGAGAGTGATACGAGAGCAATCGCTCCCAACAGGGCAAGAAGCATAAATTTTTTTAGGAATTGCGCTCCCAAGGGTTGCTCCCGAGCAAAGCGTGCTTTGGGAGCGAATTCGACAAGCGCTCCCATGCAACGCTGAGCCATATCGGGTTAGGTTAGGGTTTTTGCATGGCCAAACTCCCAATTAGCATTAGGGTTTTTTGCATGCCCCGATTCCCAATCTACAAACTCACATTGAGGTGCTATTTGAACCAATGTAATGCTCTCAATAAGAAGAACAACATTAAGGGCTCTTAACTTTGTTCACATAGTTTTGAACCCATAAATGATTGTTTAATACCAAAACATGTTTTGAAAGTTTCAAGACCCCAAATTTCAACTATAGGATCTACCTCTAAAATGGGCCTAACAAGGTCATGGCTTTGATTTACTCATAAAGTACTAGAATAGATGAAAAATTACATAGTGATCCATTTCAAGTCCGAAGCAATATACCACAACTCTCCTAGCATTCAATGTTACGGTAAATAACTAGTTGGTGATGAACTAGCGCCCCAAAGTAGTGCTCCAGCAACTAGCCTACGTCTAAAGCAAAACTTCTAGCTGAAGGACTCCTTAATAGACATAGCCAAACTAAAACTAGGCATGGTCACTTGTTTGTGCCCTAATGACACAGGACCAACAAAGCTAAAGATAGGAGCAAGGCCTCCCCAACTGACTAATACATTAGGTACCACTGACTCCAATCTGCATTTAGGAGTGTCACTCTCTTTCTTGGTGGTTTTTGTTAGGTCCACAGGACCTTTATGCGAGTATGTTAATTGATCAACTTCTTGTGTTTTCTGGTTCAAAGTTCAAACAATTATCTCTTATAGGTCCTTTTGCTCCATAGGCTTTTTAAGGTAATAACTAAGAGGAATTTTATTGACCTAGAATCTATTGCCATTTTGTTCACTTTTGACCTGCATATCTACTGTTTTTTTTCCTACCTCACCTTAGAATGGAAAGACATTTTTGTATACTCCATAATATATTTGTTAATATTATTCCCACTTTCTTTTACCAATATATATGTAAGGATGGATGAAAGTATCTGAAAGAATGATTATTTTCATCGGATGGACATTTAACTTCAATCAAATTTCTGTAACTTTTTCCCTTGGCAGAAAAGGTGTGAATTTAAGAAGGCCACTTGTCTCTCAGGAGAACTAGTGTGAACCTAAGAAGTTTTCTTATCTATGTCTCTTGGTTTCCTCCTAGGATCACCGAGCAAAGTCCTCTCAGCGCCGCAGACACCCATGATTACATTGTCAAAAAATGCAAGCACACCTTCACAATGATAGAGGTGGTGGTAGATGCTCCTTATCCCTCCTACTTCTACATCTATAACTAATTATATGCGGCTGTTTCTCTTTTAGCTATTACTTGTACTTTCTTACATGCTGGCATTTTTAATCTTTAAGGAGTAGCCTTGGCACTCCCACAATATGTTGTTACCAGTAGTACATGTAAGTCCCGCTGACCTACCTTTTCGGTCATTCATGGACATTAATAAAATTAGCTTATCTTTTCGTATCTTCATCTCAAGAAAACTAATATGGATTTAAGCAGCTTTTCATTTATATGGTCATTCATGGACATTAAAGAAATTCGAAATTACTTTATCTTATCGTATCTTATCTTGAAAAACTAAAGCTTTTTCAGTTATATCTCTCGAAAGAAAGCTCATGCAACAGATGATGGTTCCTTATGCACTATATACAAATCCACCAAAACCAAACAGTTTTTATGTCTGTAAGACCACTAACTTGGAAGCAAGAATAGATACTCGAGCTTGCCTGTTGTTTAAAAATTTGTTAACAATTTTGGTTAGTCATTGGCTGGTACAACATTTTGAAAAGTGCAGACTGGTTTTCCTAATCTATCTTTATAAACCATAAATATTACAGCAAACATTATATTAGCAATAATTTCATATCATATTGATCCATGATTATTGATAAATACCATGGAGTCAAAATTTCCCCTCTTATGCTTTATTCCTTAAAAAGCAATCTCCATTGGCAAGAAGCAAGGATGTATCTTACAAAAATATATATACCTTTTTCAAAGGACATCGAAAGAATTGACGGCCCAAATTTTTATCCGTCTTGGATGTCAATACAAGACAAAGGCCAGCACCACAAGGGCATTGCATGGACAGCTCTGATCCTTTTGAAATATCTGTGCTGAAAACCCTAGTTTGACCTCCATATGCTCCTGAAGAACCTTGAGCAGCGTCACACCATTCAAAAAATTTGCATCTACCACCATCCTACATTTCGTCCCAAAATAGATACAAGTCAATATTAAGTCACAAACCATTACCATGATAACCTGCAGTGAATGATACTTTCAACAGCCTGTTATTTTAAGATAAATTTCAGAAACAAAGTTTACCAATAAGTTGATATCACTCGTTACAACTGCATTCACTATACAATATCTAATTGCACGAGAAGATAAATTGAAGAAAACTGACCGACTTATTTTGCTTCTGGATGGCATTATGTTAAGCAAAAAACTGATAAGGTTAATGTTGGATGAGTATTTGTCACTATTGAACTTGATCTTTGATAAGAGATTTTACTTCGTTTTAGCAACATCCTTAAGATCAATTTTATTTGAGCCACCACTCATCTTACACAGGATTCTGGTTAGCAATTTTCTTGGGAAAAGTTAAATCAGGGCCATTTATGGTTATTATCCTTCAAATATATACAGCAGAATACGATAGTTTTCGAAACATAACTTTCAACCATTACGTCTGTCTGGCTATGGTCTAATGGTTGAGATAGGGCGTCACCATGCAAACAACCAAGCTTCAGAGTCTCAGATCCCAGCAGGCAGACAGCCCAAGAATAATGTGTGTGCTGGCTTAGTTTTATGGCTCCCCATGTCCAAATGGTACCACAATAATAAGGACTTGGGGCTCATAGTCCCTAACAAATAAAAAACTGTGTAACTTTCCACATTTACAAATTAATTGTTTTTAAGATATTTTGAGAAGTATTTTGAGGACACACAAAATTCTGCAAGCTTAGTCAGCCATGTTGAACTTTGGGCTGTTCTAAACTGCCCCATAAATGAAGCTCCTTACAAAGAAAGCAAAACTCTCCATAAGCATCTATGCTTAACCTTTACACATGACACCCCCATCTTTCTATCACCTCTGCAAAAACTACTATTGCCTCAGTCATAAGAAGCGAGCACCTCTCCTGGAGCAGACATGAACTTTGTGTTGGCACTCCAACACTCCCCAAAAACCTTTCAACGTACCCTTTTCCCTAAACACCATGCCTTCCCCAAGACCTAGACCCCAAGTCTATGTTCTCCCGCACAACGTCCCTCCACAACATTCCTAGACAGTCCCCTCACGTCCCCACACCCAACTCATGCTCTCTTCTCTGAAAGAGATCTCAAGAGAGCAGCCAAGTTTATGAGCACCAGCAAAGCAGCAAAGAAGGAAGGCCTCTAGGGTGAAATCTTCAAGCAAGGCATCCGGTCTCTTGATTCACACATTCTTGATTTATTGTAACCATGTGCTCTACTTTGGTTTGCCCCACTCTTGGACTGGACACATCATTCACCTGATCCACAAATCAGGGAGCATTTCTAATCTGAACAAATGTCAGACGATTATGGTTGGACGCACATTCCCCAAGCTATATGCCACAATCCTGCATTTGTGGCTTTCAAAAGTGCTAGAGAGTTGACACCACAAAGCTATAGGACATGTTGATTTCTGCCCAAAGTACTAGACGACTGATCACATATTCACACTGAAAGCCAGAATAGAGGAGGCTTTCGCTATCACTCTTCGAAAGTCTATTGCTACTTTCTGGACTTTAGGAAAGCATTTGACACAACCAAGAAAGCCTTATTCCAGAGGTTTCATGATGTTGGCATCGCTAAACCCATCCTAGTGGCCATCATGAAATTGTGCAAATCAATTATGGATTGTCTTTGAATGACACCAAAGTTCAAGCTTTTCTGACTTTATCTAGAATACCATTGAGATAAAGCAGGAGCACTCCTCCTCGCCAACCCTCTTTGGGATTTACATTAACAAGCTCGAATCTTTCCTCTACATGCACATTCAAGAGGGAGATGGTTGTTTTCTATATCAGGCACTGATTTCCTTATTCCTCTTTGTTGAAGACTTGATCCTGCTGACATCCACCCCTGAGGGCCCACAAGGATAGATTGATGCCCTTGCCAGTTTTTGTAAATTGTGACCTTCGACAACTAATAATCAACCCAAGTATGTCCAAGGTTATGATCTTCAATGCATAAAAGAACTTTTTCTCCGACCTACATTTCTACTTCTGACATGGAATGACTAGAGATCTCAGAAATATAGTCTAAAATTCATCATGGTTACTCATGAACAAAACCAAGAACTATATCACTTATAGTTTTGAGGCTTCTGTGATCTGAGTTTTGTTGAGAATTTGTTTCCGGATCCATCGCATGATTTTTTTACACAACTTACACACATTCATATAGCAAGTCATGATACAATGGACATAATGTTTACCCTCGAAACCCAAAACAGAAAAACCAAATGGTTGCTCAGTCTTTATTTTGACAATTTCAGATTAGAATGCAAATTCATGAC
The DNA here is from genome assembly GCA_031772625.1 of Pinus tabuliformis. Taxonomy (NCBI): domain Eukaryota; kingdom Viridiplantae; phylum Streptophyta; class Pinopsida; order Pinales; family Pinaceae; genus Pinus; species Pinus tabuliformis. Next base: position 301,227,003 of record CM062804.1, on the reverse strand, counting down.
TCTCTTGACCATGAACAATTTACATAGTGAATTTATCTTCATTGTCCTCTCCACTTGGTCAAAAGATGCCTTCTGAGTCGAATTACAAAAAGTTATGCACAGAGCTAGGGTGAAGGGAAGACCAAGCATCCCTGCCCCTTCGTTTCCCATTGCTCAATTTTCTCTCCTATCTCACCTTCTTTTTATCATTTTTCTCTTCTTTTCTTTCATTTAATTTTATTTTTTTCAGTAATCATATTGTCTTTTCTTTTTCTTCAACCCTTTCATTTAATTTAATTTTTTCAATGATCGTATTGTGTTTTCTTTTTCTTCAACCCTCATTAATTGTCAAACTGCTCGTGTGTATTGAATCTTACAACCATTCGTTTTTGTTCAGATCCATTTCAGAACAGTGAGAATTCACAGGGAATAGCTCCAGGAACATCAACTAATTGAAATGAAATTTCTGAATTTCCACAACTATCAAAAAGCACGGAGAGTGACAGTAAAGCTAGCCCCCACTACCTACGCAACAGATTGACAAGTTTCCTACACTCGCTCTCACCAACTCTAAGGTTGAAAAGACTCTGATCCTGACTCTAGTAATGATGCTTGGCAGTTGATGATACCTGAACAACGAGTCACTGCAAATGGATGGGGGCCAACCCCAAGGATAATGATGACCCCCGACCTGGGGCTGGACTTGTGACACTCTTAATTTGTGTATCCGATTTTATGTGCTAGCTAGGCTGTGGGCCTGTTTGTATTGAGTCATTTAGCTTTGTTCAGCTCCATTTTGGATCGCTAATAATTCACAGGGAATAAATCCAGAAACTTCTAAGTGATTGAAGTGAAATTTCTGAATTTCCACAACTGTGCTGTCAGATAATGTCAAAGATGACAACACAACTGGCCCCATAAATTATACAACAGAATGACAAGTTACCTAGGCTCACACTCACCATCTCTAAGGTTGAAAAGCCTCTGGGCCCGACTCTAGTGTTGCTAATTATACCTGACCCACAGCTCACAATAAATGGATGGGGGTCAACCCCAAGGATAATGATGACCCAACCTGGGGGTTGGGTTAGACTTGCGAAAACACTTAATTTGTGTATTTGGTTTTAGGTGCTATGTAGGTTGTGGGCCTGTTGGCTCGGACTTTATCTAGTGTTTTCTATGTCGGTCTGGACGTTTGCATGAATTGTCTTATGCCTAAGGGGCTGAGATCTGATTATGGCTGATTTTATAAAATAAAGCCATGCACATTGTTCGTGGTATAGATGATTAAAGGAACAAGGAATAACTAGTGTTCCACAAGAATATGCCCTCCACATTTCCCATGCTCCACGGGCGGGGTTACCTAGGAAAACATTTCCCCGTGTCCTCCTTTGGGGAAACATTTATCCGGTGTGGGGGACGTGTTTCCACAAAAGGGGCACTTAAAAAGGGGATGTTTAGGCATCTCCCTCCTCTCCCCCATTTTCTGTCCAACAACCCTTTAAGATAGAAAAAAGATAGAGGATAGAACTTTGAGAAGATTGTGACCTTGGTACTTAATGGTAATATTAAATTCTTAAAGTAAAAGTGAATGTCACTTTTACTTTAATTTTTAACATTGCCATTAATTGTTTCAGGATATTTGAGAGTGGATCCAACCTCATCAGACTTCATGTGGAGAAACTAGAATTTCATATTCTATTCAAAATTTAGCAGACTTAACAGTTTTCAGAGTTATAGGATTCAAAGGATTATAATATTTCCATTGAATTGCACAATGATGAGTTTGCATGAAATGAATTGTTAATATAGGGGTTTTATCATTATCAGCATTATTTTTATAATTTTAGCAACGAAGACTCCTATGCTAAGGACCCTAACATCCCCTAAATTGCCCTAAAAATTTAAAATGCTCCCACATATCTCCATGTGCGTCTTCCTACTTCCGCGCCTGTCCTTGAAACTTGGTGGAACATTGGGAATAACCTCACTATTGTTGATATAGGGATTTTATCATTATCATATCATTATTTTTATAGTTTTAGCAACGAAGACTCCTATGCTAAGGACCCTAACATCCCCTAAATTGCCCTAAAAATTTAAGATGCTCCCACATATCTCCATGTGTGTCTTCTTACTTCCGCGCGTGTCCTTGAAACTTGGTGGAACATTGGGAATAACCCCACCATAGTGAGTTGGTAAAGGATTTTCTGTAGCAAAGGGGCAAAGTTTAGAACATAGCAGCAGAATTCAGTCGAATAGGGCCCTTCTGTGCAGAAATTCAAACAAGAATTCAATTCAGCAGAATTCTCCTCAAAATCGGATTCATGGAACCAAAAACAATAACCTGGGTCCTGCACCATTAGAACTTAAATTAATAATTATAAAACTAAAATGGATTTGCCTTAATGACATATAAAAAAAAAATTCAAACTATTAGGTTTTTGAAAATTGATTAGATACATTATCAGGCCTCTTTCCTCTGAGAACCACTTTCAATCCTGTCAGGCACGCTTTTCATGAAATTTTAAGTATCATTAGTATGTACTTTTTAGTTGATAAGATGTATGTTTTAAATATTTTCCTGACCAATGAATTTTCATTTTCAAGCTTTTTACAGGTTTTAAATATTTTCCTGAGCAATGAATTTTCATTTTCAAACTTTTTACATGGTAAAATGAGTATACTAATATAACAATGATTTGAATCTAAAAATATAATAACGATTTATGATAATGATTAAAATTTCACAACTCAACACTCTCATATGTCAGGTCAAAGACAATTTTTTTAAAATAGAAACAGGCAAATTTTATTATCAAAATGTCTGCAGTAAAATTGACAGCACTGGAAATACATATATAGAATTGAAAATATGTAAATAGAATTTTGCTGTTAGTCCAAAGGATTATATATAATTTATTGATGTTTTTGAACAAAATTTTCAAAATATATTTGTAGTTATAAATATTGTAGATCCTTCAAAAGACACAAAATATTAACTGTTTTGAAGAATAATTTATAAAATGTTAATTGTTTTAATGTCATTCCTTCTTTCCACAATAATCAATACCTAATTGAAAAGAAAATGAAGCGGAGCTCCGCAGCGTATGGCTTTTGGCAGCTAGGGTTTCCTTAGCCACCGTAAAAAGAAATTGCAGATTCAGGGCAAATTCGTGCTTGTTTCAAAGGTGACGTCCTAGATCTGGAACCAGGCTTCCTCTGCGTGAATTGCTGGACGATTTGCTGACAGTGTGTGGCCGTCTTTGTCACAGTCAACGGAGATCTCACAGATCCACTGTTGATGTACCTTTGCTCTAGTTTTTAAGCAGGTGCGACCTTTGGTTTGAAATGGCTGCTTCGGAAGGGGTTGTTTCCTCGCCAGTGGATGAAGCTGCAACCTTCCAGGCCCTTGTAGCTTCACTCTCCAAAAAACCTAGATCTAAGGTGCATGCAAAATTTGTGAAGAAGAGACTATTCCCTCGGTGGCCCTTCCCACAGGGTTTTGAAGAACTTCCTTGGCATATTCAGAATGAGCTTTAGTGGGGAAGTTCATAGGAATGTGGCTGTCCCCAAGATCCATGGAGCTATGGTTGGAAAAAACCTGGAAGCCATTAATGAAAGGTAATATTGGAATGTATGCATGTGGAAACAGGTTCTTTGCCTTCTTATTTGAATTTAAAGAAGATAAAGATGTAATTTTTCGAAATGGACCTTATTTTTTTGGGACCAAAGGTATTTGAACAAATGGTCACTAGACTTTCATCCAGATGAAGATATCCCAAATGCAGTTCCTGTTTGGGTCAAGCTCCCTCGTTCCCGCTTTCATGCTGGAGTGACGATTGTCTGTGAGCAATCAGAAATGGATTGGGGAAATATTTGGATAGGGCTGAACCCAAAGGATTTTAGTTTGCATGTGCAAAAGTTTGCGTTGAAGTAGATCTGGAAAAAAGGTTTCCCTCATAAATAAATCTCACACAGGGAGAATGGTCCCATTGTCAAACTCTTGATTGAGCAATTACCTTTCAAATGCAAGTACTGCCATGAATATGGCCATTTTGCAAGGGATTGCAAGCAGTCTCAATCTGATAAAGGGGCCGGATATGACAACAGGTCAAGAAGAGCAATGGCAAACCCAAAAAAAGGGCAGGAATAAAGGAAATCTGGCAGCATCTAAAGCCCAACCCACACAAGACAAAAATGCAGCATCAATCTCTGAAAACCCATTCGAGGTCTTGCAGTCTCAAGAAGAGAATGACAAGGCGCAAGAAGAAATTAGATCAGAAGCACCACAAAACAATAAACAAAAAGAGGTTCTGGAGGAGGAAGCGCAATAAACAAAAAGAGGTTCTGGAAGAGGAAGCAGTAACTTCAGAAGTAGAGGAGGAAATTCATGAAAAAGAACCAGAAGGAGAAATGACTTCATTGGCAAAGGAGCAATCTCTATCCACGGATCAAATCAACAATCAAAACACTCCAATTCTAGAACAAGCATAGTTTTAAAAACTGACCGGCATAAACCGGAAACCAGTCAAACCAGTTAGTTCACTAGCAAATCTAGCCAAACCGGCCACAAAACTGGGTTTATGCCACCATTTTACCGGTTTTTAACAAAAACCGGACCTAAGCAGCCTGTTTATGATGGAACCAGCCAGTTTATGGGTAAACCAGCTAGTTCTGTCATAAATCGGCCAATTCAATGCCACGACCGTCACAGACCCACCAGGGCAGTTTTTGGAAGCTTCTTAGGTGGTTTGGAGGGAAACTAAGGGTTGTTTCCATCCAAAAACTCAGTTCACTGGCAAATCTCAAAACTGAGTTTATGCCACCATTTCGTCAGTTTTTCACAAAAATCGGAACTAACCGACCAGTTTATGGGTAAACCAGCCAGTGTCGGTTTATGGGTAAACTAGCCGGTTTATGGGTAAATCGGACGGTTTATGATGGAATCGGCCAGCTTATGGGTTAACCAGTTGGTTTCGTCATAAATCGGTCAGTTCAATGCCACAGCCGCCGCACAACCACCAAGCCAATTTTTGGAAGCTTCTCAAGTGGTTTGGAAGGAAACTAAGGGTTGTTTCCCTCCAAAAACACCATCTCCAAACCAATAGAAGGAGATCACCCCCCCTCATTTGCCTCACACATCTCATTTGGAGTTTTTGTGAGTTTTATTGGGACCTTGGAGAGTGTTGAGCTTTTGTTGGAGTAGTCATCTTGGGAGCTTGGAGAGTGTCGAGTTTTTGCTGGAGTAGTCATCTTGGTGGCAGTGCTACAACTGAGGTTGCTAATGAGAATAAGGCATCCTCAGACTCTGATCTAGATGATGTTTATGTAGCTCTTGTTGATGATCCTGTGTCTAGTAGTGGTGATGAATTTGATCACTGATATGTAGCTCATGTTGATCACCAATATGTATCAGTAGACTTGTAGTCTTGTAGTAGGCCAATGGTCCCAAATCTTGTAGCATTGTTTTTGGACTTTATAGGCCATTTAGAGCCTCATTGCTTATGTATTTTGTCGATGATATGTATTGCACTCGGTGCCATTTTGAGATATTCACCTTTATATGGTATATAGATGAGAAAACTTTGCATATCTTGTCTCTATTGGTTTGGAGTCATGGTTTTAAATCTTAAAAATAGTTTTTTTCATTAAAAATTAATTATTTCATGTATTTTTTTAAAAACCGGTTTGAAACCAGGTTTATTAGGTGGACAGGTCCAGTCACCAGTTCCGGTTTTTAAAACTATGAGAACAAGTTGACAACTCCATAGGTAATAAGGGGTAGAAAATGGGCAACATGCCTACAATACCAAAGGAACTAGAGGTAAGCATCAGGAATTTATTGACTAGATGGGCAAAAAAAATGAATTGGTGAGATGAAAAAAGCAGCCAGGAAACAGGAAGCTCCAAAAAAGACCATGGAAACACTCTAAGAGGGAAGCCAGAGAGGTAACAGCAGAATTAAATAAAAAACTTGGAAGTCAACCTCAAATCAATGAGGCCTTCAAATTAGCGCAAGGTAATCCTTTCATGTTAATAAATCATATTAGTGATGGAATGTAAATGCATAACTGAAATTTCTGTACAATGGGGTAAATGCTTAAGAGATTGGAAGGGTTCTGGGCCAGATCTTAATTTCCTTTTTTAATAAAATCTCATAATCAATTCCTCTAAAAAAAAATGTTAATTATTTAAAAAAATATATAGACTTGCTTTGTTAAATTCAATAAAAAAAACACATATTATTAATAACTTAATAACAATGAAAAAAAAAACATTTCTTTTATATCGACTTGAAAAGAGGAAATTTAGGGAAAAAAAACTCATGAAATATTAATTGTTTTGAAAAAAAAAAATCCTAAAATGTTAATTGTTATAGAAAAATATGGATTGACATTTTAAAAATATATAGATTAAAAAAGAGTAGTGACTTGTTAAATATTAGTATCATAAGGGAAGGAACAATTTTTTTTTAAATCAACCCAAAAGGAAAGAATTTAACCTAAAAAAAGGACAATCAGAGTTTAGGAGAATTAGCGGAACATACCTCTCTCACAGGGCACCTGTAAAATTTTCGGCCTGGATTTTTCTCGGTACTTGAAATCAAGACAAGACAAGGTCCTCCACCACACGGGCACTGTTTTTCCGGCGCTTGAGGGCCAGATTCATCGCCTCTGTCTGGCCCTGCATAAGTTGATGCGACACAGTCCTTAGCCCAATGCCCTGGTTGCTGGCATTTAAAACAAACACCTCCTGCTGCTCCTCCTCCTCCTCCCCCGGCACCTCCATAGGAAGCAGTTTCGGCCGGTCTCTTATTGGTATTTGTCTTGGGAATGTTCATTGTCTGCCACAGATGGCTGTTGCTTCCCCTCAGAGCAGCAAGGTACTGACCTTCTTCACTGGAATTGGGATTGTGATTGGAGTTGGAAGGAGGTGTATAGGAGCCACCACCGTCATTCATCTTTCGTTTCTTCAAGACATTGGCCTCCACTGCATCCACGAGAGACAGGAATTCATCGTCCTCCACCGCTAGATCATCCATGATTCTGAAGCGCTTCCCACGATTTCACGACTCTCCTCGCTTCAAGATAATGTTCGTAACCGATGAAAAACCATTTGAATGCTCGCGCTTCGGATGCCGCAATATGATTTGAAACTGCAATTTTATCCCAGTTGGTGCGAAGGAACACAGTTAAAAAGCATTCTGTTAAAATGCAAAATGTATTGCGGCGTTTAGATTGAATTTATGTCAGTTAACATTTGATAAAATAATGATTGATATGGTTGTTTTTGTTTTGGGTATTTCTTTTTAAATAAGTAGGATAAGGTATTTTTTGGGTTTTTAGTTTTTTTTTAAGTAAGTAGGATAGGGTATTTTTATTGGAAAATATTTTTTTTTGTTAGTGTTGTATGGGTTTATTTTATTTTAGGTTAGTAACTAGAGTAATTGGGAGTATGGTTTATTTTCTTATTCATTTCGGTTTAGTTCTAAAAAATGTTTGATAAAGTCTAAAAAGTTCATATCACCACCCTTTCAATTTGATGATATCACTCTAACACATTATGTACCCACGTGACAACCATGTAGCCTTTCTCAACGTACTTATCTCTTAACAGTTTAACCTAGCCAAAGGACCCACTAGCTCCTGGCATTCGTGTAAACCCACAAATTCCCATTGTATAATTTCCAACCACTTTGGACCATTTCCGGTTAATTTAGACACTCTCGTTTTTCTCAGGTATGCTTCCTCCTGTCTCCCGAGATGGACATATCTCCATTTACCCAATGGTAAAACTTCCTGTCACGCCCACACCTTCGAGCAATATTGCCATCTACCACACCTAGTGGGCTCTTACACCTCTGATCCAGATCTTTTAACTTCAAGGATGCATTCAAAATTGCATATAATAGAGCATATTAACCAAGTAACTTAAACCATATGAAAAGAAGCGAAAAAAATGTAAGCAAACATGGGATCAAAGACACAATGATTACAGAGTTCACCCAATATGGGCTACGTCTTTGAGTCCCGCTCAACAGTGGGAGGCCTTCTTTTATCAAGTGACATCAAAAAAATCAGTTACAAGCAACTTTACAAAAATGACCTTTATATCTCCAATCTGGATGATGGCATGAAAATGGAGAGCTTGGTTGGAGAAACAGAGAACGTGAATGGATTCCTGGCGTGAAAACGTGCAAAATCGACTATTAACTTGCCCAATTCTGACATTGGCACCTCTGGCCCTCTAAGGGAATATTTCCAGCATCTGTTTGATACTCTCGCTCGGGGTTCCACACCTCTAAGTCGCTCTTGGTTTCGCGCCCTCCACCTCCACTGGTTTGGTCGACTAAGTGATGAGATTTTGAATAAATTTGTTGGGTGGAGCCGCTAAGGAATGAGTTTGTGGCTCATTGGTGGCAGAGCCACCAAGGAATGAGTATGTGGCTCATTGGTGGCGGAGCCAACTAGGTTGGCGAAGGTCCCGATTTCAAATCCCCCCCCCCCCCCCCCCCCCCTCTCATAATAATCAATTGTTCTTTTATATGTGGCAACAAACGGTTAGCGCGGTCAACATAGACCCAACAGTTATGTTTTGGTGGTAATAACATATGGTTCCAACGGTTTGATGTTGTGGTTTTCATCAGCTGTTTGATAACCGTGTAGGTGTATTAATATATGTTGTTCACTGGTGGTCAAGCGAGTCTGTCGGGTTTGGTCCGCCCACCACTCATTTTTTATTATATTTAATACAATCCGTTAGGGGTGGCGGGGTTGATAGCCTGTCCCCCAAATTTATTATTATTATTTTTAAATAACATAACAGTTTGAAATTTCTCGTCGGAAAATAAGATATATTAACGATTCTACAAATTCATTTGTTCCGTTGGCCGAATTCCATGCGTCAGGATTCTGCCAATTTCTTGTCTCGTTAAGACTGTCACGTGGCCAAGTTTGACCCCGACTTTGACCAGTTATAACTTGAGCATACGACTCAGATTTGAGTGATGTTCACACCATTGGAATTAGGGCAATGAGCACTACAAGATGGTCCTAGTTTCACTTCCATCTGATGACTTTTGATTTTTGAGTTATTTTCAAAGCCACTTGTATTTTTGGATCCTCCCAGATCATTCCTCCCCACTGAGGAGTTTTTGGTCCTCCAAAAGCATAACCATATCCTGCACATTGTCTGTGTCCTCATCAAGCTACACTTTCAACATTTGCATTTCATGTAAATCTGGTACATTCTTTGTAATCGCATACAAAACCACACATGACTCAAACAACCCCATACTTGCCAAGAGTTTATAACATACACTCTTTGGTCAAGTTTTACATAATAGAAACCAATACCCTAGCTACCAACAAAAGGCCAAAAATATCATTGTTGCTTTAATAAGCGATGGAAATACATCATCACTTTTACAATTAGTCGCAACACATGATTTACAAACTGTAGCTATGACAAGCGACTATACCTAGTAAAACCATCTCTTACTCAACAAAGTGAATGGCTCATCTCCCTATGGCGGATTCGCTTGTTGAATATTTTCACCAACTGGTTTCTTCATGGGTGCTTCCTGGGACTGGAGTGTTTGACATGCGGCTTTCTGGTGTCCATCCTCATTGCAATAACTACAATGATTCTTTTTCCTCCAAACTTTCTAAATCGTCTTGGAACGCTTTCTCCTGGTGTGCCTATGATAAGTGCCTGTGGAACTGGAATGTGATGAGGTCCTTTCACCATCTGTCATTGGTTGATCACTGGTTGTCTTAGAGCATTCCCCAAACTCTTTTCTGACATATCCAAGTCATGCATAATGAAGTAATTCCTCCACTTTAATGGGGTTCATAATGCCTTGGCCATTAATGTCGAGGCCCTTTCCTTGATACCCCATTTTCTTCAATAATTTTGATCCAATTCATGTAGTATGTCTCTCAAAAGCAGCAAAATCATCATCATAAAAAGCACATGAAATTGAAGAATCACTTTTTTACCTCATGCTTGTTATTCTGCAACTTTTCCAAGGCCTCCTCCTTAGCTTGTAACTAATGTTGCAACCCTTGTTTATCCTTCTCTACTTCTTTTAGGAGTCTTGTTAGTTCAACATTCTCCGCATGAATGCTTTGGTTGATTTCTTTGAGTTCTTGGAGTCATGCCGCATTTGGTGTCCTTTTCATCTTTGGTACAACATCTGCTAAAATATTTGTCTCATCACCCGAATCAGAACCCAAGTCGATGGGTCCATCTGCTGCAATCCCAAGAGCTGCAATCTTCATTTTGTCCCTTGAATCTGATCCCAAGTCAATTGGTCCATCACCTACAAATCCCGTTGTTGTGATCTTCTCATCATCCTCTCATTCAAATTCTTGGTCTTGTTGCACAGTTGCAACTGTCTTCTGCTTCCCTTTTCTGTCGTTCCTTTTAGGTCTCATTCTAGATACAACTTCCAACAATTCTCCTCATCATGCCCTTCTTTCTCGTAATGAGTACAAGAGGGCCTTGCTTCTCTTCTTTTGGTTGCTGCTGTCCTCTTCGCGTGGTCATTTTGCTCATGCTTCTCCCTACTGTCAAGATGTACAGCCTTCACACTAGCTTCATCAAGAGACATAGGTTCAAATAATAACAATGAATGACGCAAATAACTATGTAAAGATCCAATATATTTCATCAACGTCTTAGAAGTATCTAGTGGAATATTTAATACTAATGCTTGTTTTCTAAACTCCTCTGTAAATTCTGAATAGTTTGACCTTTGCTTTGTTTCAAATGTTGTCATTCCATCATGGCCTTCTCTCTATGACCCAATGGATAAAATTGTCCTCTTAAAGTAGAAATGAACTCAGACCAAGATGAAAGAAGTTTACGACTACTCTTACCACCTTGTTGTAGTTTGTCTTTCCACCAGACGAGGGTGGTGCCACTCAATCGAAGGGATGATAGCTGAATCTTGGCTTCATCCTCTTTTATTTGTTGTATGAACCAATACACTTCAACCTGTCTTATCCAGTTATGTATCTTTTATGCATTATGTTTTCCACTAAATACAAGTAAATCAAATTTGACATCCAACTTAAAAAAGGGTTTTTTAGATGTATTCCTCTTATGCCTGTTAGAGTGATGAGAAGAAGAAGAAGAAGAAGAACTATCACTAGAAGATGGAAAGGGAGGAGGTTCTTCTCGACCGCGTCCATGATTTATCGATGCATGGTCATCTGGCTCTTTCTTCTCAGGCTTAATTGTCTTCTCGTACTCTGTAAATAGCTTGTCAACTTTCTATGCCATGGTGAAGAAAGCCTTGTGATAACTTCACTCTTCCTTGATTCGAGCTTCCTCATCTGCCATGTTTCGTCTTCGTGGTGCACGTCCTGCTTCAAGATCAAAGGAATTAATTTTTCCTTCACCTCTTTGGAGCTTGTTTCTGGTTAGCATTCACTCATGCAACTCGAATTAAGAGGACTTGCTCTGATACCAAACTTGATCCATATCTTTTAACTTCAAGGATGCATTCAGAATTGCATATAATAGAGCATATTAACCAACTAACTTAAACCGCATGAAAAGAAGTGGAAAAAATGTAATCAAACATGAGATCAAAGACACAACGATTTGATTACAGAGTTCACCTAATGTGAGCTATGTCTCGGGGCCTTGCTCAACAGTGGGGAGGCCCTCTTTTATTAAGTGGCATCAAATAAATCAGTTACAAGCAACTTTACAAAAATGGCCATTATACCTCCAATCTGGATGATGGCCTAAAAATGGAGAGCTCGGCTAGAGAAACAGACAGCATGGATGGATTCCTAGCACGGAAACATGCAAAATCGACTATAAATTTGCCCAATTTTGACACTAAAACCTCTATCCCTCTAAGGGAATCTTTTAAGCATCTACTTGATACCCTCACGCAGGGTTTTGAACCTCTGGGACGCTCCTGGTTCCACGCCCTACACCTCTGCTGGTTCAGCTGACTGAGTGATGAGAGTTTGAATAAATTCATTGGGTGGAGCCACCAAGGAATGAGTTTGTGGCTCGTTGGTGGCAAAGCCAACTAGGTCGGGGGAGGTCCCGGTTTCAAACCTTGGCCTCCCATAATAGTAAAATGTTTTTTTATATGTGGCAACAAATGGTTAGCTTAGTCAACAATAGACCTAATGATTAAGTATGATGCATTCTATGGGCGATTATGTTTCGAAGGTGATAGCATATGGTTCCAACGGTTTGATGTTGTGGTTTCCGTCGGAAGTTTGATAACCATGCAGGTATATTAATATATGTTGTTGATTGGTGGTCAGACGGGTCTGCCAAGGGCGGCCCGCCCACCACTCATGTTTTGATTATATTTAACACAATCCATTGGGGGTGGCGGGGTTGACAGCCCGCCCCCCAAATTTACTATTATTATTTTTATTTTTTTTTAAATAACACAACGATCCGAAATTTCCCGCCGAAAAATAAGGGATATTGGACAAATTAACGATTCGATAAATTTGCCCGTTCCGGTGGCCAGATTTTGTGCGTTAATATTCTACCAATTTGTTGCGTCGTTAAGACTGTCACTTGGCCAAGTTTGACCCCAACTTTGACCAGCTATAACTTGAGCATACGAACTCAGATTTGAGTGTCGTTCGCATTGTTGGAATCAAGGGGACGAGCACTATAACCTAGTCTTTGTTTCACTTCCATCTAACGACTTTTTATTTTTGAGTTATTTTCAAGGCCACTTGTATTTATGGATCCTCCCAGATCAACCTCTGCGATGCAATAAAGATTTTGATGGAAAGTGACATGGAACTACCTATCCCACACCTTCTATCTATTGTTCCTCCTTTACTACTACCACTTAACTATTTTGGTGCTATGCGACTTAAATATTTCATGGCATCAAACAAGAACCTTTCCCATCCTGCGCCCTATTATCTCTGCACCTTTTCCAAGTCATGATTTTCCTTTGGCTCCTTAATCTCAAGCTCAAGTTTATTGCATCAAACATAGAATTTCAGACTTTCATGGACCCTTCTCAAGTTCCGTTAAGGACCAATGCTACTTAGAATATTGCATTTCCAAGAAAGCTTATAGGCATGCCCCTTTATTAGGAACTTAAATGAACAAATTGTGGCCAATGTAACCCTACTTACCGAGCACATTAACATCCTACCATGCTCCGAAATAGATGCAACCTAACATCATCAAAACCAATGACAAACATACATTGCAGCATAAAAGTAATCAATAGACTAAACCAGTCAAATATCCATGATCATTAGCAAACCATGAAATCATGCATAGTATATCTTAGATGAGCCCAATAGGCATGCATACAAGACTATATCGATGACTTGTAACTCAAAGATACGTTAACAATCCCAGGGATATGCAAGTCCCTTCACCTTGAGAACAATACACATTCATCTCATTATTAATAGCCAGGAATAACATCATTCCCATGCAAAGAATATTGATGCATGCATTGTTACAGCACATAACAATATCCATTCCCTTCATAGTGTAACATATTCATATACGAGTGGATGTACATAATACTTATATGATAATCTTAATGTCTAGCAACTGAGGGAATAAATTCCACTCTCCACCCAACCGTAGGCCAACTACACTGCAATTATTCTTGCAGCTGACCACCCCCAAGCTAGATTTAGAGTTTGAGGAGAAGTGCTCAAGGGAATTCAATCGATGCCAATTAGTTAATCAGATAAGAATACAAAGACTACCCTGTCTCCACCTGCTTAGTTCAGTACTATGTCCTCTAGTGTCTCCACCCATTACCCAGGAATCCACAGCACAGTCATCCAATTATGTCCTCTAGTGTTCAACTATTAATCACACAGTCATGCAAAAATACATAGAGTTTCTCCTTTGCAAACCAGGGATCCAAAGCGTATAGAGATTCCACCTACTCAACCCAACATGGCTCCAAAATACTATGTGTCTCCATTTGTTCCTTCCTTTCGCCACGCTACTCTACGTGTGTTCGCTCTGGCGCTAATGTCGTCCCAACATTCTCCTTCGCTCCCGCAAATTTACTTGTAAATTCCTATATGTCTAGCCTGGCATACAAGCATCCACAACCTGCATCTAGGTGTGTGATTTCCTACATCAGGCAGCCATACTTGTCTCCCAATTTGTTATTTCTCTTTTCCGCAATTCGCAATGCTCTTTCCATGCTTTTATGTGATCATACTCTATTGTCCATCCATTCTTCTTTCTTTGTCGGCTTTTTTCTCCCACTGACCCCCTCGTGTGACCCTTGCATGTTAACCACACATCACAACCTATGAGGTATGACAGAGGGGGTATGGGCTTGTCCTCCACTCAAAAATCCCATACTTCACCTCCCTTCCTATCATGCAAGTCATTAAAACTCATTAAAGGGTTGGTGATCAATAAAATGCAACCTTGACTTCCAACTTCCCGAGCAAATTCTCCTCAAAACTCTAAATCCTTGTCCACTCCTCTCAGCCAGTCATTGTGTTTACATTTCCACAAATAATTACTTGAATTACAATTCATAATGATAATTACAAGAGGGATTGCAAAAAGGGTTGTCACAGTAGGGAGAAGAGGAAAGGGAGAAAATGTGGGGAAGATGAGAGTGGAGGAATAGGGTGAAGAGCTTTGGTTGTTTTGGGAGTGGGGGAGGAAGGTGGGTTGGTTTTTAATTTATAATTTTAAAATATAAAATTTTTTTATAATTATTTTACTTGTTGGGTTGGTTTCTAATTTGGTTTTTATTGATACTTTTGTGTTATCTTTTTATTTATTTTTAAATGTTTTCTTAATTTTGTTTTAATGTTTACTTCTTTCCTTTTTAAGTTTTTAGGATGTTATTAATTTTCAATTCTTTTTAGATTGGGTTGATGGATGGGACGAAATGCAGAGGAGGGCCATCAAAAGGTATTTCAGGACAAGAGAGAGAAAATCTAGGTTGGGGTTCCCCTCATTGATGACTACATCTTTACCAAAAAAAGTAAAAGGTGGATGACGAGACATATGGTGGAGGGAAGATGGTTTATTTTCAACAATGTATAACTCAATCGATTATTCCCATAAAGCATTGATAACTATTATCCCAATTGAAAAAAGAAAGGGTGGTCAATGGAGTGAGAGTGAAAGGTGGCAATAACTATTCTCATAAGGATTTAACAACTCAATGGGTGTATTCTCACAAGGATTTGATAGCTCCTTCATCATTAGAAAAGTAAATAGTTTCCAGTGGACTAAAGAGAATATGGAGGGAAAATTATTTCTAACTAACTAAAGATCAGTCAGTTCTCTTCTACTAACGTCAGTCAAGAAAAAGTGTCTGACACCATTTTTTGTTTTATTATTTTTATTACAATAGAGGCATATATTTGATAATGTTTCAAAATCTACCTACATTACTCGCGTATATTGACCTATCTTCTATTAACACAAACTCATGACCCTCAACACAACTGCATCATTGTGTGTAAACAAAATTTTGTGATGTGAAATAAACCACTAGTGGTCCATAAGGGCACGGACTTTCACTCCTTCCAAAGGCCTCTAGGTATTCAGTCATCAAATTATTTCCTTGCAGTTGAGGAAGTTGATTTCTTAACCAATCAAAAGTAATTTAAGGTCGTACTCAAGGACTAAAAGGTAGTTTCAACCAATCATTAGTATACATGAGATACCCATTTTCCCATTTGGTCATTGCGAAAGTTACTGGAGAGTAGTCAAGTGGTATCTAGAAGAACCTATCCTTTAACTCTATGCATGAAGCCTAGATAATAAAACCCAATTTAGTTTAACCTCGTGCCAAGGAGGAACAATGTTGTATTTATAAAGGAATTATGACAATGGTATTTTGGTAAATATAATTTATTTGAAAAGAAAATATTATTTTTTCTTATTATTTTAATAAAAGTCTAAAGGGATAAATTTCAGCTTGTCATTATCAATAATGATTCAATTACATTTTCACATTTTATGATTTTAATGATTTTTCTTTTATTTAATTTTCACCCCAAAAAAAAATGTAGGTATTAAAGTAGGATATTTTCCTTTTCTTTTAAATCATTTTTCCTAAAAATGGAAAATTATAACTTAGTTGTCAATTGGTAGGGGGTATAACCAATTTATCTTCTATCTATGAATGTAGCCTAAATCATCGTCATTATTCAAGGAAAACAAAGCCACCTAAAATGACTCACTGGTGGCACATAAGGGTGTAATTTTTTACTCGTACAAGATGGTTCAAGGCCTTGGGCCATTAACCTATTTCCCTACATCTAAGGAAGATGATCCCTTAGCCAATCAAACACAGTTTTAGGTCTTATTCTAAGACTAGGTATTTTCAATCTATAGTATCTACAAGAAAGCCAATATCTCATATTGTCATCATTGAGGCTACAACAATAACATCATGTACTTTCAAGTAGCATCCAACCTTGGCCTCATATGTTAAACTAGATAGTACCTCTGGTTGTAATTTAATCTTGGCTTAGGATGAATTGTGTGTGTTTGTGTGTGTATCAAAAAGAGCTTATGGTGAATTTATAAAATACATCACAGTATTAAGAAAAGGCTTATTTTGTTCTATTAGTTTTAAACTTTGTTCTTTAAACATTCATAATTTTGAAAAATCATCATTTATACATATAATCATCAATATATCAACTAATAAAAATACCATCAGAAAATGATCAAATACAGATTAATAGGATATTTTAAAATACTCATGACCAAAAAATCATCCATTTCTAGAGGGGAATGCCTAAAGCATTTTAAGGAATATGCAATTAAAACTTCCAAAAAAAATTGCTATTTTCAAATGCAGGAAAATAAATATTCGTGTGGCTTTGTTGTACAACAACATGAAATGTACAATGAATAAGAGTGATGTGACTAATATAAATGAGAGGGTCCCAAAATTTGGATGCATTGTCCATGTAGAAATTCTATGTATATTCAAAATTGCTCATGTAATTTACTCAAACATAAAACTTTAATCTACGTTACTCATCCACGGAAAGCAATTCACGATCGAGAAAGGAAATCATAAACATGAGACATGATTTAATACACATACACAAAGATTTATCTAGGGGAAAGCAACTACTCAAAACCCCTTCCTATTTGTATTGCATAAATCATAAAATAGAGAAGAAATACAACACTTTCTCAAGCCTAAGCAACCTTTGCACTAGTATAGTCTATCTCAATGCTTCACAAACTAACCCTCGCCAACACTTAACCAATTTTCCTACCTTCCAAGCTCCTATTTCCTTGCGCCATTCCTTGAGGAATCAACCCCTATTAATTAGGGAAATTGCTCATTGAGAATTGCACAATTCCTTTAGGCCCTTCTCTGGTTGCATGCACCCCATGTACACTTCGGAATAGTCTACAACTGATAGTACACTACCCTTGAACTCCAATCTCAATTGGGTAACTCGAGTTCTCAGTATGCATGAATTATTTTGGGCTTATTGATGAGTTAACTAGTTGATCATTGACATACACACCCCACTACTGGACCCTCCACTAGTTCTCTAATAGTTAGAACTAATTTAACTCACAATTATTCAAATTAACTTAAATAGATTGTTATAAATTAACAATCAATCATACTAAAGTGAACTCAAGCGTCTCCAACTTGAATTAACGGAGTTAACTAAGTGACAAGTGCCATGTCACCTCAATTAACTACCTCCAAGTATTTTACTGAAATTGACATTTGAAATTTAATCTAGTTTGACCAAGGCAAAGTCAAAACTAGGTTTTCTTGATGCATTTTCAACACTCCCTCTCAGCAAGAAAGGGGTTATTTGATCGAATTGAAAGCCCTTCACTTCCTACTATGTTGGCTTCTCCTTAGGAATGTGAGAGACATCCAGATCTTTGGGGATTCAATGAACGCAGTGAAATGGTTTAACGGGACTCATCAATGCAGGAACTTCAACTTGCTCCCTCTGCTTAGAGAAGTCCTACGCCTGAAAAGTCGTTTCTCGGAGATCACTCTTAGCCATATCTATAGGGAAAGAAATCATGAAGCTGACCGTCTTTCAAAAGAGGGTGTTGAACAAGATTCGGGGTCCTGGACTGTTTTGGAGGAAGAAAATGGGCTGGTTCGGCTGCTCGAACAGCCCATTTTCGCTTAAGTTTTTTTACCAGAGTCTGTTTTTGATCATGTACATAGCTTTTCTTTTTCCTTCTGTTTTTTTAATTCTTTCAGGCAGCTTTCTCCTGGGCTCTTGGGCTGTTTCCTTCTCTATAGGAAGCCCAGGCCGCGGAGTGCCCTCAATGTTAAATGATCTACATTGGGGACGTTGTTCGCTGCTTTTCCTTCTGGTCTCTCGGCCTCAACTTGTAAAATGTTTCTCTCTGTGTGAATCTTTTCTCGAGGAGATGGTATCTCAGTTGGAGGCGTTTGTAGCCATTTTATTGGCAGTAACAACTGATGCACATACTCTCTTTTGAGCTGTTTTACCTTTCAGACGTGACTTCTTTTCACCCAACAAGGTGAAAATCAAGTCGTTTGGTAATGCTATGCATTTACTCTGTAACAATCTATTTCTAATAGAAAGTTCGACATTTTTTTCAGTGGAAAAAAAAGAAAGGGATTATTTGATACCCCTGTCCTGCCTCTATGGAACTCGAATTTTCCCTTTGACAAAGCCTTTGTAAATATCTGCATCTTGTTCCTTTGTAAGTGTTAGGAATACTGAGGGGGGGGGGGGGGTGAATCAGTATTTATTATTTTTCGTTCCAGTGATTGCCAAAAGCATATATAGATATGTATATGTATATACTGAACACAGAAATCAACAGCTGGAATAAATTTTATTAAAACGCAAGACAGTGCAATGAAATAAATACAATATAAGTATCTATGACTGTGAGTAGTTGCCAAGCTCCAACTTGGACTTCAGTGAGGCTCCAACCTCCAGAGCACCAACTTTGTTTTGCCAAGACACCGATCTTGGACTTAGGAGCACCAACTCCCAAGGACTTCAATCCTGTTCAATTCTGAGGCTCCAACCTCTTGGGCTCCAACCCAACTTTTGTATACACTGGTGTGCTGCTGCACTCTTTTCAGCTTCCGCTGCTTCTGCTGCCCCTTTTGCCTCTACTGCTTCCACTATCTCATACTCAGGTTATACCATACACCAATAACCACATCAGTTCTCTGTTTTTGCTGCTTTTATACATTCCATGCCTCTGTCCATTCATTTCCTCTTTCTCGTTGGCTCTTTGGCTTCCTTTCTCCGCAGGCTCTTCGGCTTCCTCAACGCTTGCTTACCCTGTCAGTTACCTCCTCTCTTGCTTGCTTCTTCGGCTTCCCGGACTTCAGTTCCCTCTGTCTATCCAACCGTTCCAATATTCACAGGATACATATATCAAAATTGTAACAACACTCCTGTTTTGCTCATGATCGCAGGCATACACTGGAGCTGCTTCATTTAACAGACAGCCACATCTTATCCCAATCATAATCGCCATGATTCGGTCTCCCGCACTGTCGGGACTGTTCCTTACAGTATTTTTGCCTCAGAACCCAGCGCATGGCATTTTTGAGTTACATAGGAAATATATGAAAAAAACAGGCGAAAAACGCTAAAGGCGGACTTCAAATTTTAATTCACCCGCATTTAAACCTGTATCGGGTTCGCCTTGTAATCGCAATCGGCAGTCGCCAATGGCCGATGGCCGATGGGCCGATCCACTTGCGGATGCGATATTGCATTGGACCATGTTTTATATGCCCGTCGGGTCCGCATGCTTATCGCAATTGGGGACTGCACTTGGCGGAGGTCCGATGTGATATCGCTATCGGCAATCACAATGACCCACTTGACACTGTATCGCTGTTCCCGAAGTTCCGATGCGACATTGTGTGCCGGACTCGATATAGTTTCAACACTTCCGTGAATAAGGTTTCAAATCCGCCGATAGTGTTAAAGCTTATGTACATGCCTTAGCCTCCATTTGCGCCTCCGATAGTGTTAAACATATATATATATATATATATATATATATATATATATATATATATATATATATATATATATATATATATATATATATGCATAGTTTTTGTTGCCGATGGTGTATTTGCATATATAACCAAGACTTCCACCTCTATTTGCATTATATGCATATTTATATGGTTTTTAACCGCCGATAGTGATAAAGCATGCATACTTGGGTTTTACATGCCCGATAACATAACTGGATATATCTATGTGAGTTCTGCTCCCGATGGCTGTGTATGCTCCCGATAGGCTTATATGGCTCTGTTTGCTGCATTTGCTCCTTCGATGGCTCCTCTTGTAGCTCCTCTTGCTCCAGTGTGGCTCCTCTGGCTTGTTGAAATATTAATTTCACCTACGCATTTATTTTTTACAAAAACAGCTGAAGAAAACCACCAAGCTCATCGGACTGCTTTTGCTGTGAAAGTGGTATTCCGTAAATCTCACCCGATGCAATAAAATTTTGCCACGCGTCAACTGTACTTTTCACAAAACCACTTTCTATCGGGACGTAACATTCGTTCTGTTTGGGCGAGCGATGATCGTTGGATTAGTATGAAGACTGTTCGCCGTCGGATCAAAGTCAAAGTCGGGTACGGTCAGAAAAATTCCCAACATGGCTTGGTCTGCTCCTATGTGGCTCCTCTTGCTTCTCTTGGCTTCGTCTGCTCCTCTGATGGCCCTGTCTCCTCCTCTTGAATATTGCCATATTGACATCATGGCTTGGTCTGCTCCTATTTGGCTCCTCTTCCTCCTCTTGGCTCCATCTGCTCCTCTGATGGCTCTGTCTCCTCCTCTTGAATATTGCCATATTGACATCAATGACAATCTGTGTCCAACAATCTCCCCCTTTGTTATTGATGGCAATATTCTTCTGCTCTCTCCCCCTTTGACATCAATGGCAAAGGAATGCATACGAACTCCCCCTGTCAAACTGCTCCCCCTGTCCTGCTACATCTTTATGAATGAACTTGAGTGATGATAAAGAAATAACCCCCATCTTTTGACGCAAATGTTCGAATGCTTCTCGAGGAAGAGGTTTTGTGAAAATATCAGCTATCTGCTCCTTAGTACTGATATATTCCAGGACGATGTTTCGTTCAGCTACTTGCTCACGGAGGAAATGATACTTGATTGGTATGTGTTTGGTTCTTGAGTGCATCACTGGATTTTTGCTGAGACTGATAGCGCTTGTGTTGTCACAATAGACGGTAATCGGTTGATATGTACATATGTCGAGATCTTTTAGAGCTTCCTTCATCCATAGTATCTGAGAACAACAGTCTGCTGCAGCAATATACTCGGCTTCGGCTGTGGATAATGATATGGATGACTGTTTTTTGCTGAGCCAAGATACTAAACAGTCTCCTAGGAAGAATGCATTTCCACTAGTACTTTTCCGATCATCTATACTTCCAGCCCAATCAGCATCGGTGTATGCAGTTACCATCAGTGTTGAGTCCTTTGGGTACCAAAGACCAAAATCAGAAGTTCCCTTCAAATATCTGAGAATTCTTTTTACAGCTAATAAATGAGATTGTTTGGGAGCAGATTGAAATCTTCCCACTATTCCTACTGCTTGCATTATGTCTGGTCGTGTAGCTGTTAAGTATAGAAGGGCTCCAATCATTGACCTGTAATGAGTTGCATCTACTAGAGGGGAGTCATCATCTTTGCCCAATATGTAGTTTGTGGTCATAGGTGTACTCACGAGTGCACAATCCTCCATTCCATATTTTTTGAGCATGTCTTTTAGATATTTGGCTTGAGATATACACAATCCTGCTCTGGTTTGAGATACTTGAAGTCCAAGGAAGTGGGACAGCTCTCCTATCATTGACATCTCAAACTCTTTTGCCATGCTTTGAGAAAATTCATGGCTCATTTCATCATTATTACTAGCAAAAATCAGATCATCGACATAAACAAGAGCAACTAGTAACTTACCTTGATCTGTCTTTATGTATAGATTGCTTCCAGCCACTCCCTTTTTGAAGCCTTGTTGTTGGAGATAGTTATCCAGTCTTGCATACCAAGCTCTAGGAGCTTGTTTCAATCCATACAAAGCCTTTTTCAACTTACAGACTAGGTCCTTTCCTGTTGTCAGATCAAAACCTTCTGGCTGCTCCATGTAGACTTCCTCTTTGAGTTCCCCATTTAGGAATGTTGATTTCACGTCCATTTGATAGATTTTGAATCCTTTTGAGCAAGCAAATGCTAAGAACATCCTGATAGCTTCCATACGGGCCACTGGTGCAAATGTCTCTTCAAAGTCAATTCCTTCAATTTGTGAATAGCCTTTGCAGACAAGTCTTGCCTTGTTTCTGATAACCTGTCCTTCCTCATTCATTTTATTTTTGAACAGCCATTTGGTTCCTATTATGTTTTTGTCCTTTGGACAAGGTACCAACTCCCATGTCTTGTTCTTCTCAATTTGGGACATTTCTTCTTCCATGGCTTTTACCCAATGAGGATCCTTACTTGCTTCTGCAAATGTTTCTGGTTCTATCATAGATAGGAGGGCAATGACTTTTCTCTTGGGTGTGATTGATATCCTTCTTCAGGTTTGCACACCTTCATCTCTATCGCCAATGATCTGCTCTTCTGGATGATGTTTTTGGACATACTTCATCTTTGATGGGGTATTAGGTGGTTCTCTTTCCTCTTCTTCTTTTCCTTCTTTCTCATCTATTTCTTCTTCTTTAGGTTCTTCTTCTTCAATGAGAAAGTCATCTTCATGTTCTTCAATTTCCTTTTCTGGAAGATCTTCATCAACCTTTACATCAATGCTTTCCACAATTTTCTTCAGTTGATAATTGTAGCACTTGCAGGCCTTGCTCCATGTAGAGCATCCAAGAAATATCCCTTCATCAACCCGAGAATCAAACTTTCCGGGTGAGCCATCATTTATTTTTATGAATCACTTGCTTCCAAAGATCTTGAAGTACTTCACCGAAGCAGGTCTTCCTTTCCATAGCTCATAAGGAGTTTTATCACAGTTTGGTCTTAATTGAGTTCGATTCAGTGTGTAGACAGCTGTCCCTACTGCTTCTCTCCAGAATCTAGGCTGTAAGTCTGCTGCTAATAACATGGTTCTTGCCATCTCTTGGACTGTTTGGTTTCATCTTTCAACTACCCCATTTTGCTGAGGTGTTCTGGCAATCGAGAATTCCCTTTTAATTCCATGAATATTACAGAACTTACTGAACTCGTTTGATGTAAATTCTCCTCCTCTGTCTATTCTGAGGCACTTAATTTTTGAATCTTTTTCATTTTCTACAAGGGCTTTTAGATTCTTAAAACACTCAAAAGTTTCAGATTTATACTTTATGAAATATATCCACATCATTCTAGTATAATCATCAACAAATAACACAAAGTACCTTTCTCCTTGGAGTGCTTGATTTCTAGTTGGCCCACACACATCAGCATGGATGATCTCCAAGGGCTTCGATGTGCAGTGTTCCTTTGTCTTGTGGCTGGTTCTGGTCTGCTTTCCATGTTGACATGGACCACACACTGCTTGATTTGGTTTGAACAGCCTTGGGATGTCTTGTACAACTTTGATCTTGTTGATATTGATCAGATTTTCGAAGCTTGTATGTCCAAGTCGCTTGTGCCACAACCAACTCTCATCTGTCTGACTCAAGTAGCATTTATTTTCTTGAATCTTGTTCAGAATGTAAATGTTGTCTGGTGTTCTCACCCCTTTTGCCACAAGTTTCCCTGAGGTAGAGTTCCTTATTTCACAGTCTTTGGTGCTGAAAACAACCTTATGTCCTTGATCACAGATTTGGCTAACACTCAGAAGGTTGTGTTTGAGTCCGTCAACCAGCAGAGCATCTTGAGCTTTTCCTTTTCCATTGATCAGAGTAACTGTTCCTCTTCCTGCAATTTTGCCAGTTCCACTTCCAAAGGACACATTCCCTTCCTTTTTGCTCAGTGAGATAAACTTCCTTCTGTCTCCTGTCATGTGTCTGGAGCACCCACTATCCACAAACCACTGGTTTCCATTATTTTGGGCAAATAGAGCCAGGCCGCATTTGTCCATGCCAGAGTTCTTGCTACTCGTCTTTCTTCCTTTGAGTGGGTAGTCTTGTTCATAGTGTCCATTATTGTAGCAAAAAGAGCAAGTCAGATCAAATTTGGTCAAGGGATCAAATGAATTGAAGGTTTTGATTTGTCCCTGCCTTTTGGGGGCATATGAGTTGATTACTCGGTCCTTTTGCGTTTTCTTTTCACTTCTGCGAGCCATACAGTGTCTAGCTTGGTGACCGAAGTTTTTACAGTGAAAACAGTGTCCAAGAAAGATGGTTTTGAAGCAACCACGGTTTAAGTCGATTTCCTTCCTGGGAATTACTCCTCCCTCGTCCTTTGGATTTTTGATGGGCCCTTGGTGGAGCACAGGTTTGTATTTGTTGTAGTGTCCATGATTCGACTCCACATTCTTCTTTGGAGTAATTCTTTCTTCATTCTTGGAATCTGGGATGCACTTTTGATAACATACTTTTTCATCTTTTGGATTGCAGGAAAGTGCATCGGCATAGCTTTTCGCACTTTTCTTAGTGCTTGAGGATTCTCCTTTGAAACCTATTCCAGACTTATCATGTTGAGGTTTTTGATTTTTCAGAATAGTCTCAAGTATTTGAGAGCTTTTACAACCCTTTTTAATTTGCTCCAACTCCTTTCTCAAAGATACTATTTCGGCCTCGCGTTCTTCACTAGTCTCTTCTTTTTCTTTAAGCTTTACTTCCAAGAGATCTTCTCTCCTTCTTATTTCCTCGTTTTCCACTTTGAGAGAAATGATTTTGTTCCATAGTTTCTCGTTTTCTTCAATGGCGCTTATTAACAATTCATCTATATTTCCTTCTAGCCCCGAGTCATCATCATCTGTGAGTGCCATGAATAATGCTTCTTGGCTTTCATCATGATCACTTTCCTCATCTGATTTCTTTTTGATGACCATAAACTCATCCTCATCAGACTCATCTTGCTTGGAGAAGAAGTTTTTCTTATTGAACCCTTTCTTTTTATGTGCCATTCTTTTGGAATTTCCTTCATCATCACTGTCATGTTTATGAGGACATTTTGCTGCATAATGACCTATTTTACCACATTTAAAACAGATAAGAGGATACTTGCCTTTAAGCTTAGATCCTCTCTTCAGCTTTCGTACATATTGAGCCAATTCGGATTCCACATCTGACTCATCACTACAGTCATTCCTTTCTTTCCCTTCCTTTGACTTTGAGGCCTTGAATGCTGCATCTTTGGAGCTAGGGCCACCTTTCCTCATTTCATAGGCAGTGAGAATTCCATGGAGTTCATCCATTTTGAGGGTATCTAGATCCTTTGCTTCTTCTATAGCACTTATTTTGGAGTCAAATCTGTCTGGAAGAGACCTTAATACCTTTTGAACAATGGTACTTTCTTCCACCTTTTCGTCCAATCCTTTCAGGGAATTTACTACTTTAGCTACCCGAAGGAGGTATGCTGCAATATCTTCTTCATATTCCATCTTCATACTTTCAAATTGTCTTCTGTGAGTTTGAAGCTTTGCCTTTTTGACTTTTGAGTCTCCATCGTACAAGCCAACTAGCTTCTCCCACATTTCTTTGGCGGAGGTACAGTGCATGATTTTTGTAAACTCGGAATCAGTGATTCCACTAGTCATAGAGTTCATGGCCTTTGCATTTGCAATGTAGGCTTTCCTCTCGTCTTGGTCTATTGGAATAGTGGAAGTCGCTTGGTATTTAGTTTGACAAAAATGCCAGACTTCAGGTCCGAGAGACATTAAGTAGTAAGTCATTATTTTCTTCCAGAAACCAAAGTTAGTGCCATCGAACAGAGGAGGTTTTCCTGATGCTTCATGATTTCTCATCATGGTTGCAGATCCTTCTTCAAGTTGTTAGGCTAGTATGAAGAAGCCTGCTCTGATACCAATTGTTAGGAATACTGGGGGGGGTGAATCAATATTTATTATTTTTCGTTCCAGTGATTGCCAAAAGCATATATAGATATGTATATGTATATACTGAACACAGAAATCAACAGCTGGAATAAATGTTTTTATTAAAACGCAAGACAGTGCAATGAAATAAATACAATATAAGTATCTCTGACTGTGAGTAGTTTCCAAGCTCCAACTTGGACTTCAGTGAGGCTCCAACCTCCAGAGCACCAACTCTGTTTTTCCAAGACACCGATCTTGGACTTAGGAGCACCAACTCCCAAGGACTTCAATCCTGTTCAATTCTGAGGCTCCAACCTCTTGGGCTCCAACCCAACTTTTGTATACACTGGTGTGCTGCTGCACTCTTTTCAGCTTCCGCTGCTTCTGCTGCCCCTTTTGCCTCTACTGCTTCCACTATCTCATACTCAGGTTATACCATACACCAATGACCACATCAGTTCTATGTTTTTGTTGCTTTTATACATTCCATGCCTCTGTCCATTCATTTCCTCTTTCTCGTTCGCTCTTTGGCTTCCTTTCTCCGCAGGCTCTTCGGCTTCCTCAACGCTTGCTTACCCTTTCAGTTACCTCCTCTCTTGCTTGCTTCTTCGGCTTCCCGGACTTCAGTTCCCTCTGTATATCCAACCGTTCCAATATTCACAAGATACATATATCAAAATTGTAACAACACTCCTGTTTTTCTCATGATCGCAGGCATACGCTGGAGCCGCTTCATTTAACAGACAACCACATCTTATCCCAATCATAATCGCCATGATTCGATCTCCCGCACTATCGGGACTGTTCCTTACAGTATTTTTGCCTCAGAACCTAGCGCACAACATTTTTGAGTTACATAGGAAATATATAAAAAAAACAGGCCAAAAAAAACGCTAAAGGCGGACTTCAAATTTTAATTCACCCGCATTTAAACCTGTATCGGGTCTACCTTGTAATCGCAATCGGCAACCGCCAATGGCCGATGGGTCGATCCACTTGCGGATGCGATATTGCATTGGACCATGTTTTATATGCTCGTCGGGTCCGCATGCTTATCGCAATCGGGGACTGCCCTTGGCGGAGGTCCGATGCGATATCGCTATCGGCAATCGCAATGATCCACTTGACATTGTATCACCACTCCCGAAGTTCCGATGCGACATTGTGTGCCGAACCCGATATAGTTTCAACACTTTCGTGAATAAGGTTTCAAATTCACCTCCGTTTGTGCCTCCGATAGTGTTAAACACACACACACACACACACATATATATATATATATATATATATATATATATATATGCATAGTTTTTGTTGCCGATGGTGTATTTGCATATATAACCAAGACTTCCGCCTCTGTTTGCATTATATGCATATTTATATGGTTTTTAACCGCCGATAATGATAAAGCATGCATACATGGGTTTTACAGGCCCGATAACATAACTGGATATATCTATGTGAGTTCTGCTCCCGATGGCTGTGTATGCTCCCGATAGGCTTATATGGCTCTGTTTGCTGCATTTGCTCCTCCGATGGCTCCTCTTGCTCCATTGTGGCTCCTCTGGCTTGTTGAAATATTAATTTCACCTGCGCATTTATTTTTTTACAAAAACAGCTGAAGAAAACCACCAAGCTCATCGGACCGCTTTTGCTGTGAAAGTGGTATTCCGTAAATCTCACCCGATGCAATAAAATTTTGCCACATGTCAACTGTACTTTTCACAAAACCACTTTCTATCGGGACGTAACATTCGTTCTGTTTGGGCGAGCGATGATCGTTGGATTAGTATGAAGACTGTTCGCCGTCGGATCAAAGTCAAAGCTGGGTACGGTCAGAAAAATTCCCAACATGGCTTGGTCTGCTCCTATGTGGCTCCTCTTGCTCCTCTTGGCTCCGTCTGCTCCTCTGATGGCTCTGTCTCCTCCTCTTGAATATTGCCATATTGACATCATGGCTTGGTCTACTCCTATGTGGCTCCTCTTGCTCCTCTTGGCTCCATTTGCTCCTCTGATGGCTCTGTCTCCTCCTCTTGAATATTGCCATATTGACATCAATGACAATCTGTGTCCAACAGTAAGAACGTACTCCAACTACATAATTCTCCTCTACATGCAATGTCGTAGATGGTGATATCGGATATCGATATGCTTGGATCGATCATGAAATACAAGATTCTCATAAAGTTTGATACAAATTTTATTATCACAATAAATCACAGTAGGATCCATCGTTTGACCAAATAACCCAACATAAATCTTTCTCATCCATATTGCCTCACATGTTGCTTGACTTGTATCCATGTATTCTAATTCTATTGAGTTGAGTACAACATACCTTTGCTTCCTTTCGTACCAGGAAACTAGTGCTGACCCAACACTGAAAATTCCTCTTGATGTTCTCTTCCTGTCTGATGGACTTGCCACCCAATCTGCATCTGTGAAGCCTTGTAGCTTCACTCCCTCTATTTGTTTGTACCAAAGACCAAACTGAGTGGTGCCTCTGAGGTATCTCAAAACATGCTTTGTTGCCTTCCAATACAGTTTGGTTGGCTTAACCATTACTTGACTAAGCTAGTTAACTGCATAACACATGTCTAGTCACATGTTCACCAAATACATAAGTGAACCCACAAGTTGACTGTAAATGGTAGCTTCCACTTCCTCACATGAAGTGGCATCCTCTTTCCTCCAACTGCTTGCTAGAGGAGTGTCCATGGGTTTGCTACTCTCCATGTGAAACTTCTTCAGTATCTCGTTGGCATACTTGCCCTGAGAGACAAACAGTTCCCCATCTCCTTGCCATAGTTCCAAACCGAGGAAATAATGCATGATTCCATGTCCTTCATCTTGAATTCTCTTGCAAGATCCTCTTTACAAGAATTGATCAACTTCTCATCACCGATTAAAATTAACCCATCGACATATAACACAATAATCAATAATTTACCTTCAACAACAATATGATAAAGGTTTGCATCTTCTTCACTCTTGGTGAAGCCCAACCCAGTGAGATATTTGTTGATCCTGGTGTACTAAGCATGGGGTGCTTGCTTCAATCCATACAACGCTTGCTTGAGTCTACACACATGTGAATCTCTCTCTAAGGTCTCAAAACCTTTTGGTTTTTCAATGTACACCTCTTACTAAATAAATCCATTGAGGAATGTTGTCTTCACATCCATCTGGTGGATATTCTATGCCATCTGTGCTGCAAGTGCTATAATTGATCTAATGAAAGAGTACCTTGCTACTGGAGCAAAAGTCTCCTCATAGTCAATTCCCTCCACTTGAGAGAACCCCTTGGCCACAAATATGGCCTTATGTTTCTCGATGTTGTTGTCTGCTGCTTGCTTCACCTTGTAGATCCATCTCGAACCCACCACTGATTTGTCCTCTGGTCTTGGGACCACTTCCCAAACACCATTTCTGATAATGGAATCATATTCCTCTACCATAACATCAACCCATATTGGTTTCTCTATAGCTTCCTCAAATGAGGATGGCTCAGTCTCTATAAGCTCACTCATCAGAGCCATGTAGCCAGTGTACCAATCCGGTGACCTCCTCTGCCTGCGCTTAGAAGTGGGTACTCCCACGATCTCTCTAGCATAATGAAATAATCTGTTAGCTTCCCTTGTTCATTTCCTTCCTTCTCTAAATGTCTCTGCTTGAGTGGATGTCTCCACTTTCTGCTCCTTTGCTTGTGGTTGCTCTACAACTTCCTGAGGTTCTTATTTTGGAGCTAAAATCTCCTGGTCTAAATGCAATTGGAGCTCCCTCTCAAGAGAACACCTCATTTCCTTCTCTTCATCAAACTTCACATCTCTACGAACAATTGTCATCCTGAGAGATGACAAGTACACACGATAGTTATGAGGTGTTTCTATGTACCCCACAAATATGCCCAACTCTGTTGTTGGCTCTAGCTTTTTCCTTGATTCCTTGGAAACATGACATTAAACTAATGATCCAAATGTCCTGAAGTGTGATACATCTGGTTTCTTGCTTGAAAAATCTTCCTTTGGTGTACTCATGCCAACAATTCGATGACAACTCATGTTCTGCAAATAGACCATTGTGTTGCATGCTTCAAGTGCAGTGGTAGGCCTTGGTCATGGAACATCGCCCTTATTGCTCCCATGATACTTATGTTCTTCCTTTCATCCACCCAATTTTGTTGTGGGTTGTGGGGTGTTGTCAACTCCCATTGAATGAATTCCTTTGCACATAAATTTTTAAACTCATTCGACACATACTCACCTATGTTATCGAGGCTTGAGAACCTTCACTTTCTTGCTAGCTTCTTTCTCAACAAGTGCTTCAAATTCAACAAACTTGGAGAATGTTTGGTATTTCTTTTTCATGAAGAATTTCCAACACTTACATGAGAAATCATCTACAAATATTACATAATAGTTGTTCTTGGTAGTGGAGGTTGTCGAGAAAGGTCCACACACATCAGAGTGAATCTTTTCGAGGGTTGTTTGCGCTTTACTGTCCCGATCATTGAAGGTGGCTTTTGTGTACTTTCCCAAAGTATACACTTTGCATGTATCTCGTCGCTCTAGTGCTCCTTTGGGAAGTCCTGTAGAAATATGTTGCATGATCTTCAAAGCGCCATGATGCAAATGGCCAAGTCTTCTATTCCATAATTCATTGATATCTCAGCTTTGCACCTTCTCTGCTTTTGTGCTCAATGTTGCACAATCTTCCACATCTAATTTGTATAGGTTCTTCACATGAACCTCGATCTGCTTCACTTGTCCTGTGGCTATGTATCTCAGGAAAGCCTTCCCTTTGTTGAATATCATCATCATAACCACGGTCCACCAACATAGCAACTGAAACGAGATTCTTCTTCAGACCCAAAACATACATGACATCCTTGAGTTTAAGAGGGCAGTCAGACACCCTCTGAAAATTCACTACACCAATATAGGTCGCACTATACCTTCCATCATCTCCTATCTCGATGTGCATATAGAGGTCTTTCTCCTCCAAGACATTGAAAAATTCTCGGTTTCCCGTCATATGGAATGAGGCTCCACTATCCAGATACCAAACACTACCCATAACTGTGCTCACCATACATGCGATGTGTAACAACCCTGGTGAAAATTCCATGTAATAACAGTCAATAAAGGCAAAATAATAACTATGGTTATGGGAAACTCATTCCAAGTTGAAGGTTGGAAAAGATATCCTAATGTGGGTGTTCATTTGGTTTATTATGACTAAGGAAATTGGAAAAGGCAATGTCAAATGCTTTTGAAAGACAAAGTGGCATTAATTGGCATTTTATTTATGAAAATAATGGAAATTAGGAGAAAAGGAAGGTGAAATATCACAGGTTGCATGTGAGGAGGAAAATGAAGGAAAATAATGGAAAATTGAAGAAAATAGAGGCCTCATTAATAAAAGTGTTTTTGAGGATCAATTGGTACATTTTGTCAATTGAATTTTGGAGTTCTCTCACTGTCTTAGATACTTTGAGTTTTCTTGGAGCACTTCAGCATTGGATTAGGAAAATTAAAGAAGGAAAGAGGAAGCAAAGATCAAGCAAGGAAGAGCAGGATCAAGCAGCTACAATGGGATTATTTGCATGTATCAAGTTGCATGTATGATTTCCTTACTAGTTTTTGCATGCATGGTTATACCCGTGTGTTCTTGGTTCTCTTGTTGTCATTAGCATGCGTTTTTCCAGGTGTGATAATGTTCTTCAGCCTTGCCTTGCCATTTCCAGATAACCATGGTGTGATGGGGTTCTCATGTTTTTGATGGAGCTGGATTTCCAGATGGATTCAAAACTGAGTGAGGTGGTCTATGAAAGAAAGAACACATGGCCTAATGATCCCTAAATCGTACTGTGGATTGCAGTAAATCCTTGGCCTAGTAACCCATGAACCGAATTGTGGGTTGCGGGTGAGCCAAATTTTTTGTTACCTCGATGGGCCTAGGAATCCTTCCTGTGAATGGCGAGATATATGGTAAAACCTAGAGGTGGGTGCCCTCGACCAAGCCTAGGAATCCTTGGTCGGTGAATGGAAAGATATATGGTAAAGCCTGGAGGATGGAGTCTTGGTTAGGCCTAGGGATCCTTGATTGTTGTATGGAAGGATGTATGGTAAAGCCTAGAGACTAGGAAACAGGGAAATTCCTCACGATGTAGGTGGATAAATTCGGTGGCATCCATGCTTGTTTAGGGCCTAGTGATCCGATTTGGATTATGTTAAAGGCTGGTTCTATTGATGAGGGTGAGTTTCTTTAACCTCAGTAAGCCCTAGTTTATTTTTGTTATGAGTCCCACATTCATGCTTGGATTATGGCAGCAGGGTGATTGGATAAAAGAAATATTTGGTTTAGCTAATCTATTATCAGGTGGTTCATGGAAGTCCCAAACCTGGTTGGCTTATGCATTCATTAATAAGAGTTCCTTCTCTTTGGTATTTTATGTGTAAATGTATTGGTTCATATGTGGATTTTATGATTGTTGTATCCTTGTCATTTTCGTTGTTTATATGTTGGTTATGAGTATTTTTTATGATAGTGATGATGCCTGGCTCTCATCATGTTTTTTTATTTATAAATGAATGAACAATGAATATATAACCTAATAGATGATAATGCAGTTGATGTGATAAGGCATCAATGTTTCTTAGCGAGTTTCAGATAAGTATGAGACCCCTATGCTCGGATCTGCCGTTATGAACTGTAGAATGCATTTTTTTGACATGTTTGGCGAAATACCTGTCATCGCTAGTAGGAGTCCATTCAAGTCATTGATAAAATGTTTGCATAAGCATCTTTATCTTAGTGTTATTTTTCATTTATGAAGTTTTCATGAAGTACTGAGCAGTGACCTGAGTCCTGGCCCTAAAAAAGTGGCACAAAACTAGTTGAGAAAGTCCATAGTCGTTGCCTTTCCCTTGCAATGGGTGACTGGAAGGCCTCATTCACATGCATGGCTTGTCAAGGGAGTGACTAGGGAGTTAGATCAATAAAAGGTTGAATTTCCTTAGGGGTTAGTCATCTGGAAAGGCTGGTTGGCTCTTGGAGGTTCTATAACATGTGCAGAAGGTCAGTTTGGTTTAGTTCGATTGGTTCCACTTCCCTAACTATACATGGGGAGTTGAGTCACATCATAGTAGCCTCTCATCACATGTTTACTCTAGTGGACCGGGTAGATTGGGTAAATGTGGGAGGAAGGCGTTACACGATGAGGGTGAAATCAAGCTCAAACTGTGAAGCCAAAGATTCACCTGCCGCTCCTCCTGAGGGTTCCTTGTCTGCCTTCTTATGTGGACACTTCGTGGCATAATGTCCCATTTTATGACAGTGAAAGCACTTGATTTTGGAGAAGTCTTTCTTCTTGCCCCCTTGACAGGATTCTGCTTTGGATTGGGATTTATTCCCTTTATTTTCATTTCCAACCAAGGCATAGTTCTCCTCATCCTCACCCTTGGATGAGGTCCCATCTCTAGTATTATGCCTTATCTCCTCATGTACCAAATCCGACCAAAGGTGTTCCCAATTTGATAGCTTCTTTCTCCCATTTACTGAATCCTGTTAGTTGTGCCAGCTCTTGGGAAGGCCTAGAAGGGTTAGTCTTATGGGATCATCCTCCACAACAGTAACCCCAACTCCTCCAAGTTCATCACAACAATGTGTGAACTGGCTCAGGTACTATTGAATAGATTTAGTCTTTTGCATCTTGATATTTCGAAGCTTCCCTTGAGCACCAGCTTCCTGTAGTCATTATTGTTCTGGAACAACCCTGTCAATGCTTGCCACATTGAATACAAGGTTTCTTTCCCATGGAGATTGGAGACTATGTGATCCTTCACACCTTCAAATATGATTCTCCTCTCCTTGGCTACACACTTCCTCCATTCTGCTAGATCCTTGAGGTCCGGTGATCCTAGCTTTGGAATGTCAATATTAATGAATTCCTTCAACCCATTTTCCTCCAGTACTGCCTCCATGTGGTCCTTCCAAGCAACAAAGTTCAAGCTACCCTCAAGGGCATACTCAAGCCTTAGACCATAGAACGCCATCCTGCTAGCTCTAAAGAATTGATCCTACAAATTTGATTCTCTTGCAAAGACAACTTTGAATTATGTTCTCTATTGTGAATCCTTCTCTGATACCATGTAGAAATTCTATGTAGATTCAAAATTTCTCATGTAATTTATTAAAACATAAAACTTGAATCTACTCTACTCATATACTGAAAGCAATTCATGACCGAGAAAGGAAATCATAAACATGCAACATGATTCAATACACACACACATAGATTTATCTAGGGGAAAGAAACTGCTCAAACCCCCTTCCTATTTGTATTGCATTAATAAGAAAATAGAGAAGAAATACAATGCTTTCTCAAGCCTAAGCAACCTCTGCACTAATATAGTCTATCTCAATGCTTCACAGACTAACCCTGACCAACACTTTACTAATTTTCCTGCCTGCCAAGCTCCTATTTCCTTGCGTTGTTAGTTGAGGAATTAGCCCTTATTAATTAGGGAAATTGGTCATTGAGAATTGTGCAATTCCTTTAGGCCCTTCTTTGACTGCATGCACGACCTGTACACCTCATAATAGTCTACAACTGATTGTACACTACCCTTGAACTCCAATGTCAATTGGGTAACTCGAGTTCTCTGCATGCATCAATTATTTTGGGTTGATTGATGAGTTAACTGATTGATCACTGAGGCACACACCCCACTACTGGACCCTCCACTAGTTCTATAATAGTTAGAACTGGTTTAACTCACAATAACTCAAATTAACTGAAACAGATTGCTAGAAATTAGCAATCAATCATTCTAAACCAAACTCAAGTGTCTCCAACTCGAATTAACTGTGTTAATTGAGTGACAAGTGCCATGTCACCTCAATTAACTACCTCAAGGTATTTTACTAAAATTGAAATTCGAATTTTAATCTAGTTTGACCAAGGTAAAGTCAAAACTAGATTTTCTTGTTGCATTTTCAACAGTCTTAATTGTGTCTTTATTCTAAGAGATGTTTGGACCAATTATAAGATCTATATTTATTACAATATATTAGTATCTATTAGCAAGGCTTCCCCCATGAATATGATCTAAGGGGTTGGTGCCTCCAGCAAGTAGGTGCCTGCAAATATATGTAAACAAATTGAAGAAGAAGACAAAAGAATTTTTGGTTTTCTCCCGCAAATGTTTCCATGTAAAAGTTGGTGTTCTTATGTGTTGATGTGATGACGGTTTCTTGATGAATAGTTGTATTCATTGTATGATGGAATTTATTTTTTGATGCACTGCTACATAGTCAAGTATTGATTAAATATTTTGAAATGAAGAATTTTCCATTACACTAATTCACCCCCCTCTTAGTGTGTGATATTTGGTCTATTAGATCATTAGGAAAGCCTCCTCAGTTTGATGGATCCAACTATGCTTTCTGGAAGATAAGAATGGAAACCTACCTCATTTACTTGAGAGTTGATGCTTGAGAAGTTGTAAAGAAAAATGATCAAGTTCCTAACTCTCCTCCTATAAATACAATTGGTAAGGCCCTCTATATGGCTAATGAATTAGTTAAGCATGTCATTTAGAGTGGTTTGTCACATACATAAATTTTCAAAGTAATGCATTGTAAGTCAGCTCGTGATCTATGTGCCAAGCTTAAACATTGTTATAAAGGGGACAAGAAAGTGAAGTCAAGCTATGATCTTACAAGGCTCCGTAAAGTTTGAAAATGGAAGAAGATGAGGATAATTCTTCTTATTTCCTTCGACAAAGTTGTCAACTCTATTGCAGGTCTCGGTGAAGAAATCAAGGATGATGTTGTTGTTCAAAAAATATTAAGGTCTATGCCTCCAAGATTCAATCCCAAGGTATCATCCCTTGAAGAGTTATCATACATAGATAAGTTGAACATGGATATGCTTCATGGAACACTCAACATATGAACAAAGGAAAGAAAATGACAAGTCAGGAATCAAAGAAGCAACATTTAGAGCAACCAAAGAAAGAAGAAAGCACGAGAATCAAGCATACTCCAGTCATGAATCTAATGAAGAAGAAGCCAATCTTGTCAACAAAAAAAATAGGGGAACTAGAAAGTTCAAAGGTAAGCTTCCTTTCAAATGTTTTGAATGTGGAAGAATAGGACATTATGCTTCTAAATGTTCTTATGCAAAAATGAATGATAGTGATGATGAAATGAGATTCAAGTCTAAGAATCAAAAGAA
This sequence comes from Pinus tabuliformis, assembly GCA_031772625.1. Taxonomy (NCBI): domain Eukaryota; kingdom Viridiplantae; phylum Streptophyta; class Pinopsida; order Pinales; family Pinaceae; genus Pinus; species Pinus tabuliformis. Next base: position 301,190,801 of record CM062804.1, on the reverse strand, counting down.
GAAATGAGATGCCAAAAAGAAGAACTTCTTCTCAAAAGAAGAAAGTGATTACGAGAGAAATGAAAGTGTGATTGATGATGAAATAGGTGAAATATTGTTCTTCGCTAAAGTAGAAGAAATTGAAGCAAAAATAGATTATGAAGGAGAACTCAAAAGTGCATTAAAAGAAATAAAAATCCTTGGAAAGAGGGTGAGATAAATATAGCATCAACTCCAAGATAGAGATCAAGATGGAGATTCCATTATCTCTCTCAAGGTCAAGCTAGAAGAAGCCAAGAGGATAAAGGAGTTTTGTCAGAAAAACTAAGAAAAAATGAAGAACTTTGTGAAATATTAGAAGAAGAATTTATGCTTTTGAAAGAAGAATTAGAACAACTTAAAGCTTCTCAAAGGGTCTCAGTCTCTGGATCATATTCTCAACATTGAGAGATCTCCTCTGATCAAAACAAGCCTTGGTTACCAAGAAGGTTGCGAGACATCCAAATATAAATCTCTTTTAAGAAGCTCAAATGAAGATCATCCCAAGAATCATGGTCAGATGTTCATTGGATCCAACATCAAATAATTTGAATATTCTAAGGAAGTGATGAATCAACCCAAGGATTTCCATTTCAACATTTCTAATGATTCTTAGAATAATGCCAAGAATCAACAAGATATGAAAAGGAACCAGGGTAAAAGTATGGAGCCTCTCGTGATGAAAAATATTCTCAAAGGATCCACAAGAAACAAAGAAACGAGAGTTATAAATCAACAAAGGGATGAATCTCTTCCAAGGAACAACTTCAGAAGATGTCACATCAATATCCCCCTATGCCACGAGGTATCAAAATAATTTGTTTGGTCATTGTTTTTCATGTACAAAATTTGGAAACAAAGCATGGGATTGTAGAACCTATGATGTTATTAGGTATAGAGGATATGATCAAGTACCTAGGCACAAAAAAAATAGAAGTTATGGTAACAAATCATGTGGGTCAATTTTGCCAATATTCAAGCCCAATATAGAGTGTTACACATCATAATGAAGGACACATAACGTGTGACTGCATAATCGAATTAAGGGGGCATAAGGGAAAGGGACACTCAATTAACTCAAGAATGAACTCTAGGGGATGGAGAATGAAACAAGAAGAAACAAGGTTAGTTCTAACCCCTCTGATCTAATCCATTGGTGAAGGCTTCTTCAAGAATATAATTGTTTGAAGTGAAACTTAAAGAAGTGATATTATGTAGGCAAGTCATTGATAAATAAGATCAAGGAAAATCAGGAAATTATATCAACAAGAACAGGAATATAAAAGCTGTATATACAAGGTGAGCAGGTTCACCGTCAGAATAGGAAATCTAAAAGGCAGTTGAAAATTAATTGATCCAACATCCATTGAAAGAAGAAATCAAGTAGTTCAAGGATATATATTGGGACGCTTGTAGCTGATCAAGAAAAGTTGTTGAAATGATATAAGATATAGAAGGAAGATCAAGGAAGTCTTTGGAAATTATTAGCAGGGGAGTTTCTGAGGATAAGAAGCATGGGCTTAGGGAGAAACTTTATTTACAAAAGACCATGCCCACAGGAAATTTCAAGAGCATTTATGGAGCATTGATAAGCAACCATGTGCCTTTGCCATTGATGTTAAAGACAAAGAAAAACAATACATTGAAAGAAGACATTAAAGTAGTAGGAGGAATCTGAAGACAAAGTGGATATTGAAGGAGAGAAAGCAAAATCAAGCAGGAAAAATCTCTGCAACCAGCTAGGGGGAGTCGGAATTTATTCCATTGCCATAAATGAACATTAATTTCTAGTGGTGTTGCCATCAATGACAAATGGGGAGATTGTTGGACAGAGTGTTATCATTGATGATAAACGATGTCATTGATGTCAAAGGGGATTCCTATGGAAGTAGCAATGTCATTCGTGAATCAAAGGAAGTAGTATGACAGTCCAATCTCTTGCATGACCTTATCAAATGAAGTCAAAGTGGTTTGAAGTTTATTGAGTTTTTGTTTCATTTATGATGTCCTAATGAGTTTATGGACAATATGGTTGGATAGTCCTCTCTGAGACCTTTCCAACCATATATCACAAGTTAAAAAACTCCTCCCAAATGAGAAGTTATGATCAATGGAAGTTGGTAGCAGTAATGAGGAACAAAAACAAAAAATTCACTTGAAAATCACCAAACTTGTTAAACAACATACATCTCATGAGTGGATCCATGAACTTGTTATGAAACCTATGGCAGATGTTAAACAAACTTGTGCATTGTTTAATCTATTAAAGTTCGAGCGACTTCTTGAGAATCTAGCCATTGAAATTATCATGAATGATGGATATTGTGTCAACATGCTAGAAGTTTAATGAGGGCCACACTTCCATGTTGGCCCAGTCTCGTTGTGGCACGTGACATGGATCGGTTTAACCCCTCGGCTGAGTGCCATGTGGACCCCCTTGAGTAGTTTTCGATGACATGGCAGTCTTGACAGCAATGAACCACATGTGAAAAATGGCGATAGTGACACAAAGCCATTAACAGTTGGCCCAAGATGGTGGCATGGCAGTGAACGATGACGTGGTTATTAACTATCATGTGGTGCGATAAGGATGATTTGCAACCTTATCATGATGTCGCGTGGCATTCAAACATGGTACTTTCAGTTGACCAATGAGTGCAAATATTGGTGATGTGTGGCCCACTTAAAATGTGCTAGTTGGCAGGTATGATGTTAGTGAATGAAGGACTAATATCCTTTAAATACCGATCATTTGGCACAATTGCATGGATTAGTTTGGTTACTTAAGAAGCCCCCCCATCATGTATAAATGGAAGGTACAGTTTGAGACTTAAGGGCAATCAGTGGAGTCAGAGAAAAACCTGAAGGCATTGCCTTCAAGGCTGGTCTGAGGCATTACAACGCAATGGTTTAAGGTTGAAACCCTATGAATTTCTATGGTCTGACATAGAGAGTGAACAATGCATATGACTGGTTGTTTGTTTTGTTTGATTGGATCATGGCTATAGTCTTTGGCATGGAGTGAGCAGAGCATATGATTGGTTGTCCATTTAGTTAACTATACTATTTGACATGGAGTGAGTAGAGGATATGATTGGTTGTTTGTTTGGTTGATTGGATCATGGCAGTACACTCTTATATGGAGTGAGTAGTGTTATATGTTTGGTTGTTTATTTTGGTTATTGGATCATGGCAATACTCTTTAATGTGCAGTGACTAGTACATGTGATTGGTTGTTTGATTGGTTTAATGGATCATGGAAATACTCTCTAATGTGGGCTGAGTAGAGCATACGATTGGTTGTTTGTTTGATTGACTAGATCATGGCTATACTCTCTGACGTGGAGTGAGAAAAACATATGATTAGTTGTTTGTTTGGTTGGCTAGATAGTGGAAATACAAATATTATTCTAACGTGATGTGGAGTGATTAGTCTGTTTGGTTGATTCGATGTAGAGTGAACATTGACACCCCTAGTCCATAACCTGATGTGGACAACTCATTGGCCTCGAACATGGGTTGATGTGGATATAACAAGTTTGATCATGGTCTTGGAATTTTGACATGGAAATAATCTTGGGGTGAGTATTAATAAGAACCACATTTCGGTTTTACAAGGTCGACGGTTCGAGTTCATTGGTAGGTTGGTTATTTTTGTTATTTGGCAATGAAGAGTTATTATATTGAACACTTAAGCCTACCAAAGGTAGCCATTTTATAGAATGTTTGTTGGACATTGTCCATTTTGTAGGACAAGTGTTGGAAATAACTATTTTATAGAACAATTAATGTTTTCTAATGTTTTTGGGTTCAAATTGAGTGAAATTTGATTTTGGAAAAGGATTATTGGTTAGATATCTTTGTAATTTAGAAAGGGAAGCTAGTAATAGTTTTTAAGATTAATGAGGTCATGATTATTGACAATATGAGCAGATGAACAAGTTTTTGATATATGAACATAAGGAAAAATTATTTGATTATAATTTGAGCTTGTGGATCCAATCTAAAATATTATGAAAAGTGATCCACACAAGATTGAAGAAACAAGTGGGTTCCTCCATTGAGGTTGGTGCCTCAATTAAGTTGTAGCCTACAATAAGTCAAAACTTGCAAATCTTCAAGGTTGGTGCCTCAATCTAGTTGTACCCTATTACAAGTGGGTTCTTGCACATTATTCGAGGTTGGTGCCTCAATCAAGTTATATCCTATTGCAAGTGGGGGCTTGCACATTTTTGGGGTTGATGCCTCCAGCAAGCCAGTGCCTACAAATATATGTATACAAAATGAAGAAAAAGACAAAAGAATTGGTGGTTTTCTCATGTAAGGATTTCCACCTAAAAGTTGTGTTTTTATATGTTGATGTGATGATGGTTTCTTGATGCACTTTATTTTATAATGCACTGCTACAAAGTCAAATATTCATGAAATATTTTGAAATGGTGACTTTACCATTGCACTGGTTCAACACCCCTTAGTGTGATCTTTGGTCTAACATAAATTCTGTTTATGAGTAATAAACAAAGGTTACATACATATATGTGTAAGTATTATGATGGCTGGATGCATCTCAATAGACAACCTATACGGTGAAAATATTATGGTCCCTACAGAGCATACCAAAAAATACCAATCCCAAAGTTTTAAGTCGTGTTTTTCTAACAAATTTTCCCAAACAAAACACAACACAGATAGTCCAAAAATGTCACTCATAATGAGTTACCATACAAAATTTTATCTAGATATAGTCTAGCATATTAACAATGAGCAGATATAAACATAGGTAGTAAATTTTTGTAAAATAAGTCCGTCGGAGAATTAGGTAGACCTAAGGATCAAAAATAAATTCTTGTCGCCGATCTTTAACTTCAAGGGCCGTGCATGAGCCTCAGTCCAAATCTAGTCCAGTTTTTGACAACTGGTTAGTTTCCTCGTTCCTAATCCTATAGATATGATTGCAGGAAATGTGAGTGAAAAATGTTATTTTTTGAGAAATAGAGGGAGTGGAGTGAAGTCCTTGCTCGCTGAAGATCCTTCATCCAATTTATGAACATTCTATTTATGAGCCAAAAGAAGATTGACATATAATGAAGAGTTCTACATAGTTGTTTGAAGCATGTCTAATGTTGGTAGAGAGAGAGATGGTAAGAGGCTAAAATATGAAGAATACCCCTCACCCCTCCCATAGAGGGGGTGCGCTAGCCTGCTCCGTCAAAGAAGGCCCATGTTGTATATGTTAGGATTTCAGTTGTAGGAAGAGAAACAATAGGTCCATTGGTGGAGATGTGTGTATAATAATTTGTTATGTCCAGGCAAGTTGTGGACACCTTCATAGAATTTTGAGTTCAATTTTCAAATATGTTTGGATTTCTCTCCAACCAAATACCCTAGAAAATGCAAAATGGGAAGGATTTATGATGTTTTGGGAGAGGATGAGAGACCCAATATTGTAACAAAAGTTTATGTTATCTGCTTCCCAATGGGTTTTCCGAGCTTTGGGAAGGATTAATGATGTTTTGGGAGAGGATGAGAGACCCAATATTGTAAAAAAAAGTTTATGTCACATGCTTCCCAAAGGGTGGAAATATTTCCAAGCTTTCTAGTATCATCCCATGCTTCCTAAGTGAAGGGGAAAGTAATGAAGAGGTGGATATTGATTCTTAGTGCTTCCAACATAAGGGGTAGATACTAAGACCTTTGAACATTATTTTCTAAAGATTATCCTAGGTAGAGACTTTCTTCCTAAGCAATATCCACATGAATAACTTGGCTTCTGAAGGAAAACTTAATTTTCGTAGTTTTTCCCCACCATAAATAACATTTTTATTTTTTTTAATATATCATACTTATAAGTACACTTTATTACAATTACAATCGATAGAATTACAAGATTAACTATAGATTTTCACACTTTCGTAGAATTAAAACTACAAACCTAATCCTATTATCAAACTCTATATATTATTAATATCAAATTACATATTTAATTCTAAAAATATAATCATCATTACATGGGAAAATCACTAATCTTACGTATTATCAAAGTGAATATTTTATATATTAATTTTATAAAAATAATTTATTTTTATATATTTATAAAATATAACTTGATCAACATGATTAATAATAACATCACAACTAATAAAAACTTCATAAAATTATATTCACATGATATATTCCAAACAATCAATTTTAATGTCTGAAACTCCATAAAATTGATAATCATTCATCTAACTTCTTATCCAAACGTTTCGGTTTGATCTCTCATTTATAAGATTCAAATTGTGAATATTCGAATCCAATTATTACAATTATTTTGTTTTGACATTTTGAAGAGAGAAAAAGCAAAGCTTAGTTAAGTTGAAACCCCCTACGTGCTTCCGAGTATAAGTGTAATTATGAGCTTCAAAGCTTGGTTATTAACCAGGCTATTCATGATTTGCATGCCAAGTACAACATGAAACCAAACAATTCAACCCACAAACTATTAGTTGCAATAAAAATAACTTAAATTAAAAAATAAATGTAATAATATTTTTAATTTATATGGATATTTTATTGGAATAGTTTATTACAATATATTTGATAAATTTACAAAAAATATTTAGTGTGACAAATTTAAAAAAAAATATTTAGTGTGAATGTTAATTTTTTTAGATTTTAGATTCTTTATGTATTGTTTTTATGTTGAAATGAGTAAATTAGATGAAATTTGAAAATTATATAATAGAAAGAATACACACGCTATTTACATCAGAGACAATTTTTTGCTTAAGAAATTTCTACGTTGTATAACTCAGCTAGAAGGCGAGTTTGCTTAGTTCTCTTTTTTTGTATGGAAATATGCAAATACAAAGGAAGAGTTACTCTTTATGGAGTTAACTGTGACTTGTGGCTTTTAAGGCTGCTACATAACCTTAACCACTCTATTATACTATGAAAGTTTTCTCTCCTAGTTGTTATGCTCAACTAAGGGCAAAATATAATAATAGATGGAACCCCTACTCTTCCAAGTGGTATGATATTTAGCATAGCTTGATATCCAAGCAGGGGCAAGTTTTGACTCCTTCAACCCTCATATAGAATTACAAGTTTGAACCTTCTAGTATTTTATTCAAAGCACATGGATAGCCCCATATGCATGAGTAATGGGGGCTCATGTGGCATCCACTCATACCATGGTGGTCAACACAGTAAGTCAACTTGTGAGAGACATAACTTTTGCATACAAAAATTGTTTGACATGATACTTACATTGTTAGAAAGGTATTACATCTGTGGATCAACGTTTTATGATCCCACACTAAATTGGGAAAGTTCCCCCTTCGCCCACCCCCCGCCAAAAAAAAATTCCATTTGATTCCTCAAAATAGCTCCAGAAGGTTTACATCCTTAATTCTTGAAACCACGACCCACCGTTAAAAATTACCCTACGAGCTAATTCCTTCAACTTTCCTAGTTTGAAAGCATTGAGATAGATGAAAAGTAATATAATGATCCATTCTAGATCACAATAAAATAAAGGAATTCTTTTCGATATTTTATAGTGAAAGAGGGGCATAGATAATAACCCAAATTTTATTTTAAACATATCATGAGCTTGACTTGCAATGTATTAAAAGAGGAGTTACAAACCAATAGTGTTTATACTCAAGCTCACAAATATGATTTTGAATTCCATTAATTTTTATTTATTTTTTACAATGTCGGCTACTCATATATTAAAAAAACTTTCTGAAAGAAGTGCTATTACATAATGAGGAAGAGTATGAGAGCAGAGGCACAAAATCGGGTACACAGACCCGCAATCCTCGTTGCTTCTCGTGATTGTAAACAAAGTTGAAAGTAAACGGCTATACTGCCTTACATAGGATCCTACTAACAAAACAAATTTGCAATGCATAAAACACGGAAAGTGTGGAGTGACCGAATCATCCTTCTGGGCGCTGGCTCTAGTCGATGCTTCTGCCTGGTTGCTTTCAGTGAGAGTGCGGAGATGATCAATTACCGCTTCCATGTGAATGCAGCGGTCCTTCAGATCTTCAATCTCCTTTTTTCGTTTCCCCAGCTTCTTTCTTTTGGATTCTCTATCTGCATGGTAGTCCTCTGTTAATTCTTTTAGCTGTTTTTTAATGCTGTTGATCATAACAGTATGTGCAATGCACATATTGCATTCTTTGCTGTTGAAGAGATTCGCCATAGGGTCTTTGTTTGGGCCCTGTTTGGAAGGCTGGCCTTGCTTGTCCTCCATCGTTTTGGCCTGATGAATGAAGTCAGAGGATTCGCTGTTGATTAAAGAGACAGGTACTGCTGTGAGAGGAGCTTGACTGCGGGAGTGCTGTGGCTTTAGACAGAGGGGCGGTGCTCTCAGGTTAAAACCAGAGGTCGTGCTGTTGATGGGGGGGCCAGGGAACGTGGTGGAAGGGACAAGGCTTCTGAAGAGCTGAAGCTTTAATAGAGAGCGGGCTATCCTTACCTGCTTCCAGTTACTGCTAAAAAAACAAGGACCACTGTTAGTAGGCAACAGAAACAGATGAGAAAGTCTTACCCTGAGGTCTCTAAAGAGCCGAGGCTTTGGCGGAGGAAAATCATCTGCGATGCACCAAGAGATTAAGAGAGCTCTTAAGACTTGATCACAGTCTGGCGAGGAGTCGAGGGCATGCCCAATATTTAAAGAGGGAAGAAGGTCGATGGCGCTGATGGAGGAAAGCTGAATGTGCCCAAGGGTGAGGAGGAAACGGTCAAGGGCGATGATTACCCTGCTGTCAAAACTCGTGGGGGAGGTATGGGTTCTACTGATGACGCAGAGAGTGTCTGCCTCGGAAGGACGAGAAGTCACACATTTTCTGAGAAAGGTGATTGAATTGGAGGCCCGAGGAGGAAGAGATCCGCTCAGGTGCCCGATAGTGCTACTTTGTGATCTTGGAGGAGATACGATCAGATTTCCTTGCTGCCTGAAGTGACTCGGGACTGCGAGAGGCTTGATGCTACGGAATATCCCTGACATAGATGAAACTATTCTCCCTGACTTGACCCAGTTCCCTTCTAACCGCCTGGTTCGCTTGCTGGTCTGCATCTTTGTTGAAGTTCCTGAGGATATGTTTGAATGTCACCTCACCTAAATCTCTGATATTCTCCATGACTCGGATTTTGATGTTGTTAAGGGCCTGTTGATTAAAATCTCTCCCTGTGGACATGGCAGCGATTGTAATGGCTGAGTCACCTAGGATGAGGGGGTTGTGGAGGCCGAGGTTCTTTAAGATAGACGTGCCCAGAAGAAGGCCATAGGCCTCTGCTTTGTTGTTAGTCAAATGGCCTAAACCCCATTCGAAAGAAACCATAGTATTCCCCTGCGGATCCTTTATGATCCCGCCTGCCCCGGCTTGTCCCGGATTCTTTTTTGAAGCCCCATCGAAGTACAGGATAGGCCTCCTTTGGCTTTTTAACCAGTTGTTGATTTCCTCTTCAGTACCACGCAGCTTCCAATTCTGGCTATCATTTCTTTTTCGGATATAAACATAAGGACTTGAATTGAGGTTGAATTTGCTCAGCCATTCCTTAAGCCTATCATCCGCAACCTCCATGTCTTTCTGGTTGATCCCTGTTGCTTCGAAATACTCAGCCGTGAAGGCTATAGTTTTAGCTACAATACCTGTTATGGATGGTTTTTCGTTATTGAAGATGCACTTGTTACGAGCAATCCAAATTTGCCAACTCAGGTTTGCAGGGATGCTGTTCCAGATCCTGTGCCCTATCAGATTTCCTTTTTTAGGTTGATGTATTCTTCTAGCCCAGTTTTTGTGAAGAGTTGAGATCTGGGTGGGGAGGATTTCGGAGGAGATTGCGCCCGAGAGGAGATGCCAACAGGATTTAGAAATCGGGCATTCAAGGAAGAGGTGGTTGATGGTTTCTTCAGCTAGTCTGCACAAACAACACATGGAAGGACCCTGTATACCTCTCTTTCTGAGGTTCTCAGCTGTTAAAATTTTGCCATGCAGGAGAGTCCAATTGAAAAATTTAATCTTGGGAAGGCATTCAGGGCGCCAGACAGCCTTGAACAAAGGCCAATTGTTAGCTTCTGAGATATCCTGGAGGGCTTTGTAACCTTCTTTAACTGAATAATTTCCTCCATTAGGATCCCAAACGAACTTGTCCTCCTTCCTTTTGTTGATGGGGGCTGAGCCACTTAGTGAGCTCTTGAGCTCATTCCAAAGCTTTGCTAAGTCCATGGGGAGATTGAGGGGGGTCCAGCCTGCCCAGCAGTCCTGATCCCATAGAGAAATGTCAAAGAGAGAAGTGTAATTCGCTTCATCCATCCACCGATGGAGAGGATGCAGATGGCGGATTGTGCCCCTCGCCTGGGACCCCATGATTCTGTCATTCCAAATATTAACCTCCCTGCCATTCCCTGGAGCGCACGAGATGAAAGGTTTGAAGAGGGGGAGCGTTTTCTTGATCAGATTCCAGGTTGGGGTACCATGTCTTTCTATAATGTTTTCAGTGAGGATGTTACTGTTTTGGCCATTCAGGTATTTCTTCTTTACTATAGTAGTCCACCATGCCCCTTTTTCATTTAGGATCCTCCATATGAGCTTGAAGCCCAATGCTAGGTTAGCCAGCCTTGGGACCCTTATTCCCAACCCTCCTTTTTCCACAGGGAGGATAACTTTGTCCCACTTAACCAAGCTGAACTTCTTGGTATTCTGCTTGCCTCCTTGCCACAGGAAGCTGCGGATTATTAGTTCCATGTGTTTGTGAACACTGGCAGGGGCAAGAGCTATGGCGAACTGATAGATGGGGAGAGAGGTGAGGATGGACTTGATTAGGGTCGACCTGCCAGCTAAGTTTAACCAGTGCACTCCCCACAACTGTAATTTGCCTCTGAGACCCAAATCCCTGATTTGATTGTCTCTTTGGCCAAAGGAAGCCCCAGATACATGAAGTGGGACCAATTCAGCTGAGCCGGAATTTCCAAGATAAGAGATATGCGATGGATGATGTGGTTAGGGACATTCCAGGCGTATAACATACATTTATTATTGTTTAGCTTGCCTCCCGAGGCAAGAAGGAAAAGATCCAAGACTTTTTTAAATCTCCTCGCCATAATGCAAAAGGCACCTCCTATGAGGAGGGTGTCGTCCGCGAACAGGGAGTGATTTATTCCTTTCAGCCCTCTGACAATTTCAATCCCCGTTATTTCTTTTTTCCTCCTCAAGTTTTCCAACTTCGAGCTGAGGGCTTCCGCCATGAGAATAAAAAGGAAGGGAGAGAGCGGGCACCCTTGTCTTAGACCCCTTGAGCTTTTGAAGGCTGGGCTTGGTCTTCCATTTATGAGGGGAGCAGTCCAATTGCCTGATATGCACTCCCTCACCCTGCTTATGAACAGCTCAGATATGCCAAGCTTTTTGAGGACGGCTTGGAGAAAGGAATGATTGACTCGATCGAAAGCATTGGCCATGTCCAACTTCAGTATCATGCCCTTTTCTTTCCTAGAGATACTGCTTTGGATAGCTTCTTGGATGAGGATTACATTGTCGGCGATTTGCCTCTTAGGAACAAAACCACCTTGGTTCTCAGAAATGAGGGAGGGTAGAATAGGTTTAAGTCTGTTGGCCAGGATCTTAGTTATGATTTTGTAGGAGACATTGCAGAGAGAGATAGGGCGAAAGCGGTTGAAAGAGAGAGGGTTGAGCTCTTTGGGAATGAGGGCTAGGTAGGATGATTTCATTCCGCCTCCCATCTTGCATTTATGGAAGAAGTTTCTAACTGTTCTGATGTAGTCCTTTTTGATGATGTCCCAATGATTTTTATAGAAATCCACAGTGAAGCCATCTGGCCCCGGGGCTTTGTCTGAGGCCATGTTGCGTATTGTATGCTCTATCTCTTCGACAGTGATCTCTTTGTCCAGCTCAGAATTTTGCTCCTCTGAGATTTTACTTTCCATGGTGTTCAGTATTTCCAAACCGTCACTGTCTTGCTGGTCCGCGGTAAGGAGATCTTGGAAGTGCGCGGTCGCGGCCTCCATTATGTCCTTGTGTTCTTTTAATTCTACTCCCTCCACAATAATTTTGTCGATATTATTGCCAGCTCTCCTCATTTTCAGATTGTTGTGGAAGAAGGTAGTATTCTTATCTCCCGACTTTAGCCATAGACACCTTGATTTTTGCCTTTGTTCTTCTTCTTCTCTTCTGTTCAGCTTGTAGATTTCCTTTTGAAGTTCCATCTCTTTGACTAGCTCCTCTTCCGTATCTTGTCTGCTGTCTTTCTCTTCTTCCGACTGCGTGAGCCTATCTTGGAGCGCTGATTTAGCTCTTTTTTCTTCTATTGATTTGGATTTGGCCCAATGTTTTATGGCTGAGCGCAAGACTTTTATTTTGGTTTCCCAAACATAGTGCGGAGATCCTTTTATCTCTATTGCCCACTGTTCTTTTATCAGATCTCGGAATTCCTCCTGGTTGTCCCATGCTCTGTTATATCTGAATGGAAGCGGGCCCAAATTGGCTCCTTTGTCCAATTTTAGTGCAACAGGCTTATGGTCTGAAAGGTAACCTTGGATGATGAGGCTTTTGATGCATGCAAAATTAGCAACTATTCTGTCCTGGATCAAGATACGATCCAATCTTTCCTTTATGTTGTTTCGGCCTGCTCTCTTGTTGGACCAGGTAAAGCGCCCATTCTGAGGAGGGAAGTCCACCAAGTTGTGGTTTAGAGTGATTTCTTCTAGAGCTTCCCTTGAGGGATCCGCCAAAAAGTTGCCCCCCATTTTTTCTTCGGCATTTCTTATTAAGTTCAGGTCCCCTCCTAGGATAATGCTTCTGCCTTGGGTCTCCAGAAGGTCTGCCGCAATTGACTTCCAGCAAGCATCCTTGTCCCTGAAGTGAGGGGGAGCGTAAACATTGTAGATTGTGTATTCTTCTGTCTTTTCCGTATTCTGTAAGTCTGAACGAATCCACCAGCTGCTTTGTCTTTGATTTAAAAGGTTCCAGTTTTGTTTGTTCCAGATGGTCCCTATGCCACCTGAGGCGCCAGATGCGCTAACTGCAATTCCTTCACGAGTTCTGCTATTTTTTAGGAAATTTTCGAAATCTTGTTCACTTATTTTGGTCTCCTGGATGAGGAGGATGTCTGGGTGTTCGGATTTAAGGAGATCGCGGACTGCATTAAGTTTGAGGGAGGAGCCCATCCCCCTACAGTTCCAAGAGACCAAATTCATCATTTAGTAGTCTTGGCGTGGGTACCTCCCTTCTCTTTCCCTTTTTCCCCGTTTCCTCTCGTCTTGTCCAGATAGGTATCCATTGGTTGTTGAATCCCTGTGGTCATTTCTTTTGCTGCCGTCTCATCCCTTAGCTCCTTGTTTGATTTCCTTCCCACTTTTCTTGGGGGATCTGCTGATGTGTTGCTTTCTTTGGACTTGTTCCTGGTTAGAATTCTCTCTATTGTATGAGGAGGGGAAGAGGGAGGGGGGGAAGATGGCGGGGGAGAAGAGGGAATCACGGGGGGGGCTCTAGGGGATGGGGGAGGGGAAATTGGGTCAGCGTCAGATAGGGTTTCGAATTGGTTAGAGGATAAAGGGAAGGCCGGGCCTGATTGGGTGGAGGGGATGGGGGCTACTGGGGGGTTCTTGTTGTTTCCTTGTGGGGGGTTGGGCCTCTTTTTCTTTACAGTTTCCCAGACTTCTTCTGCTGTTTCAATGTTAGAATCAGAGAGATTTGCCTTTGCTTTACTACATCTGTTAGCGAAATGACCGTACTCATGACATACCTTACATTTGAAGGGGAGCTGTTCATAGTCGACTTGCTGAAGGTGCGTCCATTGATCGACTCTAATCTTGATGGCTTCTGGCAGTCCTTTTCCCAGGTCCACTTCGACACAAATTCTTGCGCATGCATGCATGTTCTCCTTAGGCTCCGATCTGTCAATATACTTCCCTATTCCGTTTCCAATTGCTTTCACTGACTCGTCCCCCCAGCAGTGGAGGGGCAGATGCGGGAGCCGGACCCAAACAGGAACAGCATTAGGTACGTCCATCTCCGGATCGAAGTCGGGAGTCCACTTGTTCAGGTAAAGGCCTCTCGTGTCCATGAAGTATGGGCCATTCCTGAAGATTAAGTTTCGGTCTTCCACGGATTCGAAGAGGAAGGTGAAGAACCCTCTTCCGCAGAATCGAATCGCTATCTTGCCTTGAACCATCGAATTCCAATTTCTTTCCACCCATCGCTGGACAGTGCGAGGGGAGGGCCATAAGCCCGTGAACTGGCCAACCAGGCCTCTGTCTGCAAGAGCCACCGCCGCTCTCCTTGGAAGGGCGGGGGGAAGCGGGATTTTTGGAACCTCATCCATTTTTTTGACAAAACGAGAAGTGACAGGCCTGATTCTCTCCGAAGAGTTCTCCTGTGTTAGGGAGGCAAAGGATTTCATGAGATCATCCTGATCCGGTCCAGAAGGGCCCATGGCCGCCAAGAACGGGGGACTGAAGGAGTCTGGGCGACCTAGCAGCAGCGCTGCTAGGCGCAGGAGCGGAGCTGAACCGGGGTTAGGTCAGAAGAGGCAGAAAGAAACGGGAAGGGATCAAGGAGTACGGGAGGGGGAGGAGAGCGGGCCCGAGGGCAGGAGGCCAGGCAGGGGCACAGAGCCTTGCAGCCCAGCTGCAAGGCGCGGGGCGGCGGGGAGGTCAGAGGGCCGTCATGGCCAGGGGGAGGCGCGCGCGGAGCAGCTCAATTGAATTCCATTAATTATGAATGTAAACTTCAATGGTTTCGATCTCATTCTTGTTGGGTATGTGTTATATTCTTTCCACGACTGGCCCCAGAATAATTTTTCCTGAATGGTTTTGGGCATGATGGTTTTCTGCCCATGGTATTTTGTAGATCCGGTCAAGGGAACTACAGTTATGTTCTAATCCAGGGTTAGTGGATTGGGGTTTATGAATGCTTCAACATGTATATATATGTATTGTAACATTGAAAGGAATACAATGAAAAATCAATCTGGTAGTCTCGGTTTTAGGATCCACGTGAAAATCTCTGTGAATGTTTGTTTTTTGTTCTCGCTATTATTTTTCTATTTTAATAATTCGTTTGCAGGTAATTTCTATATAGGGTTAAAACCTACATTTGGTATTAGAGTCAGGTTCGACTTCAAGGGGCCGCTGTTGTTGCTGATGGGTTTTGCTCGGGCCTGTAGTAAATCCTGTTCAGTGGGAGATATGCGGGATCGATTCTTGTGGTGAAAGAAGATGATGAACAGTGGAACAATAGAGATCGAGAAATTTAATGGTTAAAGTTTTGAGTTGTGGAAGCTCGAGATGGAGGATTTGTTGGTGGACCGAGATCAATGGATTGTTATAGATCTAGGTACGACGCCAATAAGAATGTCGACATAATACTGGGTGAAGTTAGATCGGAAGGCGAAGAGAACAATACGATTGTGTCTCTCAGATTCAGTATTGTTGAATGTATAAGGGGAAGCTACAATGAAGGATTTTTGGGACAAGTTAGGGACTTTGTACCAATCTAAGTCTCTAGTGAACAAACTGTTCATGCGGAAAAAGTTGCATAACCTGAGAATGAAGGATGGAGACTCAGTGATAAAGCATATGAATGCCTTTAATACTATTTGTTGATATAAAACATTTAGACGAAGATAAGTGCATCAGTTAGTTGTATTCTTTACCAAAGTCGTGGGATAGTGTGGTTGTTGTTATAGGTAGCAATATAACTACCTTGAAGTTTGATGAAATAGTCTCATCCTTGTTGTCAAAGGATATGAGATGGAAAAATATGGAGAGACAGAATGGAGATGCCTTATCTATAAGAGGATAGTCCCAAAACAAAAATAGAAATAAGTCCTTAAGTGAGAGATCTAAATCTCCAGGAAAATCTGTGAAGGTATTCTAGAAATGCGGAAAAGAAGGGCACTACAAAAAGGATTGTAAATCTAAAACTCATGAGAAAGGAAAGGTATCTAATGATGCTCCTTATGTAGAGGCAAAAGATGAAGGTGGGGTTGTGTATTTGGTTTCTTCTTCAAGTACACATGTAGATCATGAGGCATGGTTGATTGAATCAAGTTCATCCTTTCACTTCAATCCCCATAGGGAGTGGTTTTGCGAGTACGAGAAATATGATGGTGGTGATGTCTTCTTAGGGGATGACAGGAAAGCCAAAATCATTGGACGAGGAAAAGTGAAGCCAAAGTTGCAAAGGTGGAAGGATTAGAACACTTCCTAGTGTTCTGCATATTCCTACATTGGCTAGAAATCTGATTTCTATAAGCAAGATGGATGATGCAAGTGTAAAACAATGTTCTAGAAAGATACCTACAAGATGGTTCAGGGAGCACTGGTATTGATGCATGGAATTCAGATTGAAACTCTATACAAGTTTCTGGGTAGCACTGTTATCAATGGGTGCAACAATTATGTGGTTCCTGAAAGTGGAGTAGAAAATCTAGTGGTCTTTGGAGAAAAGACCATGCTATGGCATCAAAGGCTTGGACATATTGGAGAGAAGGGCCTTCAAATACTGCATGGTAATGGTATGGTAGAAGGTATGTCTAATTACTCTTTAGATTTCGATTTTTGTGAACATTGTGTATATGGGAAACAGAATCAGGTGAGTTTCCCCTTAGGTGCTAAGCGGGAGAAAGGGATATTAGAGCTTGTGCATAGTGTTGTGTTTGGACATGTGTCAGTTCTGTCACTGGGTAAGTCTATGTACTCTCGTTTACAGATAACTTCTTAAGGAATACATGGATAAGTTTCCCCAGGAAGAAATCTGAAGTCTTTGACTGGATTAAAGAATTTAAGGTGCTGGTGGAAAATCAGACAGAGAAGAAGATCAAGGTGCTGAGGACTAATAATGGTGGAGAGTTTTATAAGAAGGAACTTGAAGAGTTCTGTAAGAAATGTGTTATAGCATGACAAAAGACTACTCCATACACACCTCCGAAAGAAAGAATGAACATGATGTTGATGGAAAAGATAAGAAGCATGCTCAATGGTGCCAGGTTAGGTCAATAATTATGGGCAGAGGCAATGGATAATGCATGTTACATGTTTAACATATCACCTCATTAGCGTTGGAGGATAAGACTCCACATGAGGTATGGACTAGTAAGAAACCCTCTCTTTCACATTTGAGGGTATTTGGATGTGATGCATATGTATATGCCCCAAAGGAGAAAATAACCAAGTTGGATAGTAAATCTAAAAGGTACATCTTTGTTGGGTATAAGGATGGTTTAAAAGGTTATAAGCTTTGGAACCCAGAAACAAGGAAGGTTGTGTACAACCAAGATGTGGTGTTTAGAGAGGTGAAGGATGTTACTAAACATGAATTCTTACCAAAGTAACCTGAAAAGATAGAGTTTGAACTAAAGGAAGAAGAATCAGGCTCTATAGCAAAACAAAAATCAGAAGAGGAAGAGCCACATACTCCAGTTTTAAGAAGATAAGTTCAAGAGAGAAGGCAACCAGAGAGGTATAGTCCATCTGCTTTCTGATCAAATTTTGCTTTATCTATTACTGATGATGATGCTAGAACTATCAGGGGGGTAGAGGATTCAGAGGATAACAAACTCTGGAAAGAGGCCATGGTTGAAGAAATGACATCTTTGGATAAAAATGAGGCTTGGGATCTGGTGGAGTTATCGACAGGAAAAAAACCCACTGGCAGCAAGTGGTGTTTAAGAAGAAGATGAATGCAAAAGACAAGGTGGAGAAATACAAAGCTCGATTGGTAGTAAAAGGTTATTCCCAGGCGTCAGGAATTGATTTTGGTGATATCTTTTCTCCTGTTGCCAAGTTAGCTTATATTAGATTACTTTTATTGATTGTTGCGGCTTTTTATTTTGAAGTAAAACAAATGGATGTGAAGACACCATTTCTTCATGAGGATCTGGAAGAAGAGATCTACATGAAGCAACCCGAAGGCTTTGCAGTGAAGGGTTAGAAAGAATTGACATGCAGGTTAAAAAGGTCTATGTATGGGTTAAAAGAGTCACCAAGGATATGGTATCATAAATTTGATACATATATACCGTGACTTGGTTTCCCTGAGAGCAAAGTGTATCACTGTGTGTATTTTAAATTAATTGGTGACCGTGTTATTTATTTGGTCTTGTATGTAGATGATATGTTACTGATTGGAAATGACAAAGAAATTATCCAAGATTTGAAGACCCAATTTTCCTCTAAAATCAACACGAAGGATCTTAGTGCCGCAAACTATATTTTGGCCATGGAAATTAAACAAGATACAACAAAGAGGAAGCTCTGGTTAAACCAGAGGAACTATATCGAGACATTATTTCAAAGGTTTAATATGCAGTATAGTAAACCAGTGAAGGTTCCTATTCTTGTAGCTGTAAAGTTATCTACTGAATAATGTCCCAAGACACAAGAAGAGGAAGAGGACATGTCTTGTGTTCCATATGCAAGTGCAGTTGGTAGCCTGATGTATGAAATGGTCAAATTTTATTTTAAACATATCATGAGCTTGACTTGATATGCATTAAAAGAAGAGTTATAAACCAATAGAGTGTTTATACTCAAGTTCACAAATATGATTTTGAATTCCATTAATTATAAATTTAAACCTCAATGGTTTCAATCTCATCCTAAAATGATGGATCCATCGTATCTAGATTAAGAGCCCATGTCTATTGACAAGGAGAAAGCATGTAAATCAAATTTATATACTAGAAAAGAAATAGGTTTATTCCACCGAAATATAATTAGGATTTAAAAAAATTACTATGTAGAGTGGCCAAGATTCGCTCCACCAACATATACTTATACCAACTAATTATACATACATTTCTCATAAAAACAATGTTAATCTGTAAAAATAGATTATGATGTATACACTACAATTTTTTAATAATGAGTTACACTGTCACAAGAGTTTGATCGACATCATAAACTTTGAGTTAGAAATTCTAATTTATACTATGAATTGGAAATTCTAATTATAAATTAGGATAGGTCATATCTTTGACAACAATATACAAAACACTTGTAATCCAATGAACAAATTTCATTTTTAAAAAACAACTTATACTCCACTATTTTACAATACATGCCACATTTTTATATGGAAATAAATTTCATCAAAGTGATTCATATATGTTGCATGATTTTACAGTACAAACCACATGTTTTATATAGATATAAATTTCATCAAAGTGATCTATATAATCCATAATTTTACAATATAGACTAGTATATAATCAATAATTTACCATTGTAAGGATCATGATAAAATATTTTGTTCTCACAAAAATGATAAGCTATTATAATGGTCACAATACCAAGTATATACAAATTTGTACTCATTACTTGATATGTTGAATTACAAAACCGAATATAAGATACTTTATGCATACTAAAACATGTGCTATTTTTAAATTATACTACAAACTATAAAATTATATATATAACATGATCATTCAAAGGAATTTGACCCATAAAAAAAAATAAAAAATAAAATAATAATAATAATAATAATAATTCAACTAAAATATTATTACTACAATTTCAAAATTACAAAAATGATTCATCAAATTCATAAAACAAAAACATAATGGCAACAATTGCCCAAGAATACAGAGGATTTGATTAATATAATATGACTACAATTTTGGCATTACAAAGTAGACCCTTTATCAAGTTCATGATTGTAAAAGAATGTGGAAACAATACACATAATGTAAATGAGATGAACCACACCATATTTATATATCTCTTTGTTACTAAATATTTTTGTTGGAAAACTCCAAATTTGGAGCTTCTACTCCTCATTGCATCAACTTTTTGTCATGCCACTTAAAAATTAGATAGATTTCACCAATTGATTATCGTACCGATACCAATGGGTAGTATTCTTCCACAAGAACCCTTAAGCTACTATGGGGTTATATAGAAGGCAACAACCTAGGAAAATGAGAAAAAAGTGAAGTGGTTAACACTTCGACAAAAAAATCCCCAAATTAAGAATATTTTTTCAATAGACCAAACTCTTCAATAATCTCTAATATAACATTAAGTGTTAAGACAACCATCCATCTTTAAAGTGTAAAAAGTGTTTTTCTTCTAACTCAAACCTTTATTTTATAGGCTTTGTAGCTCAAACCACTTCTCCATCTCACACAAAATGTACTTTAATAAATTAATAAATATTCACCTAACTAAGTGTCACTTATATGCATATATTCACAATAAATAATAATTTATTCCCAGTGAATCATCACCTTTCCTTTTTTTACTCTTTAAGCATTTCCTTTTTTTTTTTTTTTTGTAAACTAAGGAGGTACCATTCATTTTCCATTACTTCGAGTTGAAACCATTACATTTTCATGGTGGCCTCAACTCGCCCCGAGGGGAAACCGGGTCTGTTGGCCACCTTAATTTTTTTACTGCCATCCAGAAACAAAAAATACTAATTCTTCTTGTCCATGCTATGTAAACTATACATTCAAAAAGATTACTACTGTCTCTTGTTTGCATTCTTAACTAAAAATAGAAGCTAGACTAATCAACCATTTTCACAACAAAAAAACTTCAGACAGTCTACATATCTTTCAACATTAGTCCACCATGGCTTCCTGCTGCTCCTCTTCCTTCTTTATGCCCGGGTTGGTTTCCTTGATCAGCTGCTGAATCTCCTCCAGTTTTTTATCCTGCATTATCAAAGTGACCTGCATGTTTTGCAATTCTTTCTTCAAGTTTGGGATTCCCTGTGATAGCTCAGCCATCTCCATGGCCACTTGCTCCATCGCCTTTGCCAGCAGCCTTTTCATGACCCAGTAAACATGCAAGGCCTGTTTATACAGAGTCATGCGGCCTCTCGTATTCCCTGGATCCGGGAGGAGGTATTCCCAGTCTTCCATTTCAGACCCTGATTGCCCCTGTGTTGCCTCTTCCTCCAGATGCTGGATTATCCTTCTGATATCTTTATTGGTGTTCTCACAGTAAGCTTCCTCCGCGAACTGAATTCTCTTCTTTAAGGTTCTCCTGTATTTTCTTGCTGATGTGGGTTCATTCTCTGCCCGACTCCCTGCCGGTCCTCCTCTTCCTCTGCTTCGATGCCCCCGTCCCCGTCCTGCTCTTCCTCTGCTCCTGTAATTTCCCCTGCCTCCCCGACTCTTCGTGCCTGAGGTGCTCCCGAATTCCCCTCTCTCCTCTCGCCATTTGTTACTCCTGTCTTCCTGCTCCCTGTTCTCCTGCCTTTTATCCCCTGCTGACCCCGCATTCTTCCATATCTTCGTGCGCGGTTGTTCCTTTCTGTCCTGGTCCGAGTCGAACATTTCTATTTCTTCTTCTGTGTCGTCTTGGATCATCTGGTACTCCTCTGCCACTTTTCCTTCTTCAATTTCTTTCCCCTTCTTTCCCTGGCTTCTCCATCCTCTGTTGTCTTTGCCCTCATCGCTCCTCGTTCTCCTCCTTGTCGCCATTCGATAACTCTTACCGGCGTTGTCCGCTTGTCTTCTCCGCCTTCCCTGCCTTGCTATTACCCTGCTCAGAGCTTTCACTGCTCTGTTTCTTCGCTGATCCTTGGCACCTTTGTTTAACGTTCTCCTCTGCTTATCTCGCCTTCCTTTATGCTGTCTCCTCTGACGGTTCTCCTCGTCTCTCGTCGTTCGTTTTCCCTGCCACCTACCTATTTCATCACCTCCCACCTCCTTTCGTACTTCACCTGTGCGGTCATTCCCACGTCCGAGCTCTGCCGCATTACCTCCACCGGTTTCTTTCCTCATTGCCTTGGTGCCGTCCCTTCTCGATATGATACCTGTGCTGGTAATCCTTCTGTCCTCCTTCATCATTACCTGACTGTCTTCTGCCTCGTCACCCACTCTTACCTGCTTCGTATTAATTACACTGATCGCCGTCGATATAACCCCGATTGGGGATAAGCATTTCCTTTTTTTACTCTTTAAGCATTTTCTCATTTTTCTTTAAGCGGGTGCACATGTAGCCACTATTTGAGTTGTTTATTTACTCTCTTTCACATTTTTCAACCCACTTTTCTTCGAACTCTTTGTTCCTCTTTCTTTTCCTTGATTTTTAGTTACACTAATAATTACTTTTTAATTAATTCAAAGTACATAGTTTCATTTCATACACATTCTCACTCTATTTATTTCTTTATGAGTTTTAATTACATTATTCAATTTCTCTTTATTTTAAGATCCATAATAACTTATATGCTCAATCATATTATTAGGCCTTTAATTAAAGTTTATTTTCAAACAATTATAACTTATTAAAAAATATTTTTGTTCTCATATTAAATAAAATATACTTACTAAGTCCCATGATCGGGGTGATGGAGAGGGTAATCAGAGTAATGAAGGGTGTCAGGGGCCAGGAAGTGAAAGAACAATACCACTGCCCACACGATTATACCACAGGGTGTGGTGAAGTCCCGCATGTCTGCAGCGACGTCAAAAGCAAGAAGTGGCAAGTGGTACGTCAGTAAGAGGAGAGGTGGTAAGGACGGCTACGTAAGGTGGATAGGATGGCAGGCAAGTGAGACAAAGTATGAGAGGGAGCGTAGAGGAGGTAGGTTGGATCGATTGTAGGGTAGCAGGAGAACGAGAGCGGAAGACCAGCCATTCTCGCATTCAGTAAGCAGGCATAGCAACCACGGGTACATTAACTGTTTTCTTTCTGTAATTAGCAAAGGAAAGTCCAGCATGTCGGGTGGGGGAAGGGAATTATGCCCTGTTGGGAAGGAAATACCACGGGGAGAGATTATGTTGCGCAGAAAGAGAAAAAATAGTGAGGAAGAAGGGCCCTTTAGCTTTGCGTCGTTGTTGGCCAGGTTTAAGAGCATAAAAGCTAATAGGGAGTGGCACATTTTGCTCAGGAAAAAGGCTTGCGAGGGTAGGGAGGATTTTATCTGGGTGGAATGGAGGATTGAGGGTCCGACGAAGTTTTTTAGGCCGAATTTCTGGGTAGATAGGGGGAGTTATGGCTGCTGAGCAGAGCAAGCTTGGGAAGGAAAGCTGGGCAGAAAGCTAGGCAAGGAATGGGTGGCATGCAGAGGCGGTAGAGCTGCAAGGGTAGGGAGTGGTGAAGGCATGCATGGCAGGGGGAGGGAGGAAAGTATTAGCGCGAAGCTCCCTTTGTACACATTACTGGGGTCACACAGGGAATGGGTTAGCTTGGAGAACCTCAATGCGGGAGGAAGGGACAGTGGAGGAGTGACCAAAACCATGGGGCTAACCGAGCGGCAGGATGGGTTAAGTAGGGAGAAGGTGAATCCCACCCCTGTTTCACCTGAATGCCTAGGAGCAACGGAGTGCGGGCAGAGGGGAGTCAGTAACAAAGAACATAAACTTCATGAGGCAATCGACATGTGGAATGGTAATGGTTTTATTATCTTGACATTGAACTGTGATCACTGTGAACAGGTAGTAGACAACGACGACATGGCGCGTCCAGCCAGAGGAAGAGGTCGTGGAGGATGAGGAAAATCTGGTCCTCGTTCAAAGGACCCGGGAACCTCGGAACAGAGGAAAGGGAGAAGACCCATGGACGAGACTGTCAGGGAGGCAGCGAAAGCATATAAGGAAGGAACAGATGCAGGGATCCGCAAAATTATAGAAGAAATGGAGGAACGAATTATGGAAGAAGACTCCGAGGATGAAATGGAGGAATGGAAAGAATACATTCCAGATCCTGGGAACACCAGAGGGAGACTATCCCAATTCAAACAGACCTTGCATATGTATTGGCTCATGAAAAGATTGGTAGGAAAAGCAATGGAACAAGTGTCCATGGGGATGGCTCTGATCATTAGAGACATGCCAGACTACAAAAAGGACTTGCAAACTATCCAGTTCCAGCTCTGTAAGTAGGATATTAGACTGGATCGTATACAACGACACATTCCATGCATTATTGAAATGACACCAGCACCTGGAGATTCAGCTGAAGATCCAGCAATAGTTGAGTCAAAACCGGAAGACCTCAAAGAATAGTTGAGCACAATGATAGCTCAGGTTTTTTGTTTTTTAGCGGCTAGCTTTCTTTTACATGCATGCTTATGGTATCTAAGACTATAGACTGGTTCTTAAATAGTTATGTATATATTGCTTGGGTAGAAAGACTGATAACTTATCGTTTTTGGATGGCTTACAATATGCATTGGTGGCCAACAGACTTGGTTTCCCATTGGGCAAGTTGAGGCCACCTATTACTTGTATGTGGTTTTAGTTTGTTCATATATAAATAGAAAAGGAGGACTACCTGTAAGAAATTGGTTGGGAAAACACTTTTTCCACTGGGTTATGGACAAGAAGCAATAATGTCGATGGAGTACATAGTGCCCAGCTTAAGAATCACAGGAGTGACCGAGATGGTAGAATGCAACATCATGGAGGAACGACTCGCACAGTTGTTGGCGTTAGAGGAAGACCACTTTTTGGATGTTTTTCATTAACAGGTACAAAAATCTAGAGAAAAGGCATGGAACGATCGACACATCAAGCAGTGCACCTTCAAAAATGGTGATTTGGTACTAATGTATGACAACAAGTTTACCAAGTTTCCAGGGAAGTTTCAGATGCACTGGCTGGGACCATATATCATTAAGGACATTTCGGATGGTGGCGTAGTTCATCTCGCGAAGCTAAATGGGGAAGTATTTCCGGGAAGGATTAATGGGAGCTGACTGAAGGTTTATAGGGATGATCTCGCCACTGCACAATGACTACATGGACACAGGAAAGTCTTAGCGCTTATGGTTGTTGAAAGAAAGTGCAGGACTATAAACTACACTGCCAAGGAAAAAATTTGTTGGAACGCTGCGCAATGTGTTGGAAGAGCACACAGATGGAAGCTGCTTTGAGGTAGTTGCACCACAAGGAGGATTTCCACGCAGCCTGCCTATAAAATGACCTTTGGAATAGCTACAGTTGATTTGATAGCTATTTTTCCGTTAAAAGGAGCAGGGGAAGTGAATTTAAGGCACAAATATCGGAGGATCTACTGGCAAAATCACATTTATGAGAAAGATTTTCGGGGGAACAAATAATTTGAATTCAAATTGAGTTATAAATATTGCACCCCGCTCCACACTTGGCCACTTTTCTTCTTAATAAATTGTTATGTGTGGTTGCGCTTAACGAGCAGAGTATATTGTTGTATGTTTGGTTACCTGAGTTGGAAGAAGTTGACCAAGAATTATTCAAGAGAGGGGTAGGAAATATCATGACTACAACACTGCCAGTCCCTGCTACAACACCCAGGTCGCCGAGGCCAAAACCTACTACCTCTGCGGTAGGAGAGAAAAAGCGGAAAAGGCCACAGCAAGCCCCGGTTCAAAAATCGTCGCACAAAATCCAAAATGAGCATAGACAGAAGGGTCATATGGATAAAAACAAACAGCCTATGGAACCCCAGGACCTGGATGAAGAAGAGTTGACTATGGGGATTGAAAATATCAATGCAGAGGGCACAGAGCCAATTTCTCGGTTGCCGCCATATATACCCCAAAGGAAATCAACTGCCAAAGTAACTAAGGACCCTGACTCATTGAAATTAAAGGTATTCATGCCATTGCTACTAGAGGAAGTACCTATTGAGGGCGACTTGTTGGCCCGAGTACCATTTCTGAAGATGGAGGATTGGGATTTGGGCAATCATGAGAAATTTCTACAATTAGAACCTAGTAAATACTTGAAATTGGTCTATTATGAGGAGGCAGGTGTCACAAGGGTTGAACCGATGAAGTGGGCGACCGATATTGAGTGCGCAGGGTTGCTCAACATGTTGTACATCCCACATTTTAGCCATAGTATTATTAATACCATCTGTGTGCGCCAGTTGTTGGCGCTAGTTCATGATGGGTGCCTCTGGCTAGGAGGGCCCATCCCAATTGACGATATGTTGGTCCACAGAATCACAACACTACCATATCAGGGCGTGAACCCTACAAACGCTTTTGTGGGGAAGTCACAGGAGAAAAATCTCGTGGATCAGATGAGGAGCAACTTTGGGTTGGTGAAGAAGTCGCGAGGATACGCCATTAGTTCTATCTCGGATGAAGTTGTGCGATTTGTTGCACAGATCTTGGCAGGAAAAAAATGAGGAAGTATCGTGCCGATTAAGTACTGGAATTAGTGGTATCCTTAGCTACGTAGTGTAGCCAGGGGATCCAATTCAACTGGGCACAGTACCTATGCCAATAATTCTTGGATGGTTGCCACGAAGCCCAAGAGGAAGGAAAAGTGTTCCACTACATGTGGTTACTATTATTGATCACATTGATAGCTTGGAGGACACCAGAGGATTCCTAGTTCCCAACAATGGATCTGTACTTGCGGGAGGCTACAAAATTTGCCTCGTTGTGGGCAACGAAGGACCCTGACCGTGTCATTGAAAACAATATGTTATGGGTATTGTTTGAATCAGAATTGCGTATGGTGATTAACCAGAAACCACGATTGTTTCCCACTCTGTTCAAGTAATATCATCACATTTCATATTTTAAAGTTGATTTCCATCATGTATAGATCTGCGCGAGGTGAGATATGACGAAGAAATGGACGCATTGTCGTTTTTGGTCACCGAAGATGATATCATGCAGTTAGTCGTTAAGTGGCCGATTGACTGGTATCATGTGGACTAGTGTCGATGGCACAACAGGGACCAGTAAACTAGCATAGAAGGAAAAGAAGAAGGTGACCATCGATCTAGAGAAAAATATCATGTTGGAACTAGAGGGAGAGCACAACGAAGAGTCACATAATGAAGCACTAGATCAAGGTACTGAAGACCCCTTTGCAAACATGGAGAACGTTGGTTCTCCTTTTATTATTAAATGGCGATAAAATTTAGGTGCAGGAGGCACACGCAAGAAGAACAAATCTGATAATACTGTTCGTGTGGAGGTGATGGTCCTCACTGAGGGGGACCTTGATGAGATTGGAGACACTGTTTGGACTGCAACAGAAGAAATTTGGGGTCATATTGAAGATCAGCACCAGTCTGTTTTGTCAGAGGTTCAAGCGGGCCTCATAAAGTTGTAGGTTTAGGCGAGCCAGGTTCAAGCAAGCGTGGTTCAAGCGAGCCGGTCTCAAGTAAGCGCAAAACTAGTGACATCAAGTAGTGTGTAGTTAGTCCTCACTTTAGAGATCCGAGTTGTACCCCTGCATGATGGACCTTTACATTTGAATGGTGTTTCAGAATGGAAGAGTGCCCATCTTCCCAAAGACGTAAGTGTTAACCTCGTGGCGCTCCCCCTATCCACACTGCATGAGCTACACCAGGGTGTAGCAAATGAGCTTAAGGTGCAAGAGCAACGGGCTCTCATGGTGATCAAGGATGCACATATCACCAATCAACAAATGTGCGATGAAAAGCACAAGGCTCTCCAGGACCATGATGAGGCAGTTGCAAGAAGGGCACAGCTGGAGCAGGCCATTTCAAGAGTATGCAGTGAGCTCCCCGAGCTCCAGATTCAGTTGGAGGTCGCTTCTAAAGACAAAGCACAACAATCGAAAGATGCGTTCAGAGAGTCAAAAGTGTAGGTGGATAAAGTTCACTTTGATCTACAACTCCAAATTAATGAGCTTCAATTTAAGTTGCAGCCTACCACACCACCGATATCTGAGAACAATGCAAGGCTGCCATCAGAACAGACAGGGTGAAGCTTGATGTTGTATTCAAGGAGTGTAGTCAGCTCTTTGATGAAGCTCTCGAACTATGGTCTTCACTGCAGGAGGACCCACATGTGAAGAATATCGAAGTTTCCATTCAGGATAAGAAGTTGCAGTATGATGAGATAAAGGCAACGATGTGCACCCTAGCCCCTATGCAATGGTTTGCCTGATTGAAAGAGGGTACCTCCCTACAAGGACAAATCAGGGAGCTGCGAAAAAATGTGTAGATCATCACTGCACAAATGCAACCATAGGAGGAAGAATTAGGGAAGCTCTCATAGACTGTGGAAGGCACACTTAAGAGTATGCAGCGGACCATCGACCTAGCAGTAGATGGGCCAACGACGAAAAAGTTGATGGAAGAAGTGCGACAGGCAGTTGTTCAATGCATAGAGGTACTTCACCCAGTGAATTCTTCGTTTAACAACATGAAAGAAAAGATCCATAGTGTACTAGTGGAGTGACTCGAGAACGAGTCACATTATTGTGTTGGGGGCCTGTAGGGATGGGGTCCCCTGGGTCACATTTTGTTAAAATATTGTAAGTCTCTGTATTTTGAAGAGTGAAGCACGAGTAGCATGGGTCAAATAGGAGTCAACGGGTTTTATGAAGGTCAAATCCACTTATATGTTGGTATTGTTTTGAGATCCACCCATGGTTTGCGGACCATGGTATTGTAATCGTGAAGGATATATAAAGAGATGTATTAGCAAGTCTAAGGAAATCAAAAAATAAATCAAGTAATTCATGATGATATGATTTTGGGTCAATAATTGAAGATCTTTCTATGTTTTTGGAAAAGGGGAAGGCTCCTATAGCTGAGTGCGCGGGCCACTGCAGCTGTGTGTGCAGGGTCTGGAAAAATTGTAAAGGAAGATCTGAAGTAATAGAAAGATATTTGAAACAAAACTATGTCTATTTTCATGCACTATGTATTTTCTGTATATACGCGCCACTGAATTATATTTATCTGTATTTTATCTTAATTACTTTGTGAAGATTTGGATCAATTGTTAGATGTTGTTTTATCCATGATTAGATAGTTATGTGAAGCTTATAACTTTCTTTAATTGGAAATCACCTAAGACTCATGAATAAGGTTTCACGAAGGTCAGATCTGAACTAAAACCGTAGAAAGCGCCTTAAACCACATCACACAACCTTCTTGATACAGAAGTCTGGTTTAGCATCCTCCAATAATGCCTCAGGTGAGACTGTAGCTTGCGCTACACGGGTTGTTGCCAAAAGGGTTGGTAGTGTAGGGTTTTGTTGGTTAGCGTAACTAACTCTGAACCTGGGTCCAAGCCCCCTCAATCCAACAACTTTCAATAAAAGGTATATCTTGTCATGCCCCTTGGAGTTTGAGTGCACAAATAACATTGTTGAATATAAAGCACTCATTTTGGGGTTAAAAAATCCATAAACCTCAAGGTAGAGGTACTTAAGGTAATTGGTGATTCAGAGATCATTACCGTCAGGTACGGAATACCATTCATTGTGTTTCACCTAGTTTGAGAAACTACCAAGAGGTATGGCGACTCATTTCTTTCTTCAATACATTTAATATTATTTTTGTGCCTAGGATGCGTAATGTTGTCCCAGATATATTATCCAATGCAACTACTAGAATGTCACCATTAAAAGATGTTTTTTCTATTGAAATTATTTATAATCCATCTATTCCCGTCAATGTAACTTATTTTTGTGTATTTAATGTTAAATAGTAGATACTGCACTTCATGGCCAATGCAAACGTGTTCAAAGATGAGGCTATTGAGGAATATGAGCACGATAAGGCTTTGCAGGATGCATTCCAAGCATCCAAGGGAAACATTATGTTGAAAGGTGTGGTATCTCTTGAGAATCTATGTGACCTACAAAACCATTTCAGAGGAAAAGTGAACACAAAGACTCAAATCTCAATCTTGTCACATGAACAATTCAATTTTGGAACCAAATAAGATCTGAAGTATGTCAATATTGGTACCTGTTGCACTGCTCAAGAACGACAGGCTTTCATTCATCTCTTAAAACAGTTCGAGATGTATTTGTGTGGATGTGTGATGATTTAAAGACTTATGATACATGCATCATTCAGCATGCCATTCCTATTAAATAAGGGATTAATTTGTTTCAAGAGAAATTAAGAAAATTTCATCTGACACTTGAACCCCTTATTCAAAAGGAATTAAGGAAATTTCTAGATGCACGGATCATTTTTAAAGTTTGACACTCTACATGGGTTTCCAATCTAGTTCCAGTCAAAAAGAAGTCTGGTGAGATATGACTATGTGTTGAGTTTCACAACCTCAACTAGGATTCGTATAAGGAAAATTACCCCGTGCCATCTATGGAGCAAATAATTCAGACAGTATCTAGGTCGGAAATATTCTCACTGCCAGATGGATTCTTAAGATATAGTCAAGGGCTGGTAGTAGAATCAGATCGCTTAAAGACCACATTCAAGATGAAGTGGGGAACTTTTGATTTTAATCGTATTCCCTTTGGACTTATCAAAGTTGGTGCTATTTTTCAATGGGCAATGGACATTACATTCCGCGGATTGATTAGACAAAGTGTAGTCATCTACTTGGATGACGTAACCATATTTTCAAAGAAGAGATCAGATCATATTTGTCATCTAAAGCAGATTTTCGAGCAATGTCGTAAGTATGGAATTTTGTTGAATCCAAAAAAGAGCATCTTTGGTGTATCTGAAGGTAATCTCTTAGGACATATCATTGCAAAGAGTGGAATCAAGGTTGACCCAGAAAGGGTCAAAGTTATTGCTCAAATCCCTTTTCCTGTGAACAAGAAGGCAATGCAATATTTCTTGGGGAAGATCAATTTCCTATACAATTTCATCTCTGACTATGCATAGATTGTTAAACCATTATAGGAGATGATAAAGAAATATGCTACATATAAATAGGATAAAATGAAAAAAGATCTCTTTGCCTGGATCAAGCAAGTCATTTCTGATGCTCCAACCTTATACACTTCATACTTTGGCAAAGATTTCATGTTGTATACTTTTGCTTCTAACACATTTATTGTGGTCGTAATAACACAGAAAGAAAATTAATGGAATGAACGACCTATACCTTTCAAGAGTTTTGTCTTACAGGGATTTGAACTGTATTATCTCGTCATTGATAAGCAAACATATGCAGTTTACAAGGTGGTCAAACATTTTAGGCCTTATCTCCCGAAAGCTCATACGATTATCTATGTGCCTCATCCACTAGTTAGAACACTCTTTATACAACAAGAACTTGGTGAGAGGAGAATGAACTAGATGATGTGCTTACAAGAATATGATATTGAGTTCAAACCAATTCACACTATCAAAGGCTGCAGTCTTTGTCTGCTTACAACCGAAGAAATGGATTCATCGGAAGAAGACCCTTCGGGTGGGAACAGGAAATAGAAATGTATAACGTTGAGAAAGTTTCTCCCACATGTACAACCATGTCTTGGTATTCATACATATGGCAGTAATTAGAGCACGACACCTTGCCTTCACATTTATCGAACAAATAGAAGAGGGAAATTTTCCTTGAAGCTTTATCTTATCAACTCATGCATGATGTGCTTTTCTGAAATAACCATAATGGTGTCTTGCTAAGATGCTTAGAGCCTCTGAATTCAGAAAGGGTGTTGAAGGATTTGCACGATGGACCAGCGGGTGGACACTTTGTGAGCGATACCACTGCACATTGTGGGATGAGGCTTGGTTACTATTCGCCCACATTGTTTAAGGATGCTCATACCTATGCTCGAAAGTGCCCAGTATCCCAAAGGTGTGTTGGTCATGAGCAAAATTCAGTTGCCCCATTGCTACCCATAATAGTTAGGACTATTTCCAATAATGAGGATTGGATGTTATTGGAAAAATCTTTCCTCATTCATCAAAGAAACACTGATACATTTTAACTACAACAAACTATTTTACTCGGTGGATTGAAGCAGTTCCATTAAGACAAGTTAATGATCAAGAAGATCGTGTCCTAAAGATGAACCACACTTGTTGGTTCGAAATGCGTCGACCAAAATCTTCAATGTGACTTATTCCGAAAAAATATTTTATAATTATGATTGGGAAGTCATCCAATTTATCAACCAAACATCATAACCAGGTTCAACAATCCTACATCGCTTGCCTTTGATAATGCAACTTATTTTTATTTGTTAAAGCTTTATGAGTTTACATTAGAAAATGGTATTATTTTAAAGCATGCATCAAACTACTACCCACAGGGAAACGGTTTGGCTTCTCCAACCAAGCATTAAAGAGGAAGATAGTTCTTTTGGTAAGTGAGTAGTAGCTTAACACTCTACTACCGGAGCTATTGGTGTTCACTGTATAAATGTATCTTGGAAATTTCACTTAATATTTAAAGCTCATTGAGCCAACACATTTTCATGTATATATCGTGAATGTTTTAAGACTATTCTTTGGATGTTTGCAGTATATGTTGGCATTCATATGTACTAAATAAATTGAACTATTTCAGTGGCTTTGGTGCTCATCTTATTGAATATGTGTTGTACTTATTTTCATGATCATTGCATCTATGTGAACTATTTTGCTTGATGACTAATGATTCTTTCATACTTATGTGCGTGTGTCTTTATTACATTAGTAATAATACTTTTCTTCTAAAGTCTCACTTTTGTTTCTCTTCCAATGAAATAACCTTGATACATATTACCATTGGACATTCCATAAGGCATACTTACTTTCTCATTCAAAAGTACATGTGCATTGATTTCGTATGATAACTATAGCAGCCAAGGAAAATATTTAAGTATATGGCAACTAGGCTACATTCTCGAATGGGGCTCCTATACCAAATGGTGTGAGGTATAATTGGGACTTCATATCAGGGATACCCCCTGTATGTTGGTGGGATCCAGCACTGTCAACACCACCTCAGCAGAATGTAGGGGTTTATTTTTTTCAAACTTCATTCCCTCATCAACAACAGTCAATTGAATGGCTTAACACTCCAAACCCAGCCAATGGCAATAAAAATAAAGGGAAGAATAATCATAAAGGAGATCAAGGACAAGGGGAAACCAACAACAACTGAATGCATCGACTAGGGGAAATCCCCTAATCGAAACCAAAACCAAAACTAGGGTATGAATAATCTGCAATAAAAAAATAAGAATGTTGGTCTTCAGACTAATAACTCTTATGCAATTTGTGGAGAATATGGGAACTACACCTATCATTGCCCTCAACTCCCAAAATTGAAATGTATGAGAGATGTTAGGGGGTAGGAAGGAGTTAATCAACATCTAGCTGTAATGCAAAATCCATTTCCCCATCAAGGAGCGGTAGCTACCCAACACGAGGTTGGCCCTCCCCAATATCAAAAAGAAACAGGGGATAGTTCTAATGACACCTCTATTCATGACATATACATTCAAGGAACGTATCTCCTACTCCAAACACAAAGTCACGATTATGGAACCCATATGGAACCTAATCCCTCAACATCGGAAGTACCCATTACCAATATAGATACGCCACCTTTGACCATATGATGGCTTCCCAATGAACATATCTCCAAAACTGTGAAGGGACCATTCCGTCGAACAACCCATAATTCAAAGGAAACCTATAGCTAGAGTAATTTCAATGACCTTGCACAATATCCATCCACCATGTTTGCTTCAAAAGTGCTTCAAACATTGAATGAAAAGCACTCCTTTCCACATTAGATGTGATTGATCCTTCATATGCATGCTTAAACACCTTACATTTGGACAATTCGGCTTCCATGCATAGTCGCATTACATACTCTAGTGACCATTCGAAATGTCATTATTCATCATTGCATCATTAATGAGGGGGAATCCACCTATATCATGTCAAATATAGTTTGGTAGAAACTAGGATCCCCCAAACCCACTACTTCCCTCCATCACATTGAGGGCATACAATGGCCGCCCATGATCACCTATGGGACTCATTCAGAATCTCCCTATTGAACTAGTCGAAAAGATAGTTCTCTGAATTCAAGCTTCTGTGATCCATATTACATTAAGAAGAGTCTTTTCGGTAGAAATCACATAGGAGAAAATTTTGCCGACGCATTTCGAACCAGCTAGTGTGGTTCATCATCAGGACCAGATGAAGATGCAGATCATGGCACATGCTTAAATAGAGGGTGATGTAGAGACCAAAAGATCATATAATGACTAGTTTATGAAAATTAATATTTTAATAATGATAATATTCCTATAACGGCTAGTTTAAGAATAATAATATTATAATTTATAATAATAATTAAGATAAAAATATAATAAATAAATAAATAAATAATAATAATAATAATAATTAAGAAAGATTAAAAAATGTAAACATTAATAAGAAACAAACAATCCAAGTCAACCAAATACATGGAACGGAGTCAAAAAATATAAAAATAAATCAATAAATAAATAGGAGTCAAGCCCTGATTAATGAATCAAGATCCTATAACAGAAATAATAATTAAAGGATACTAAAATTAAAATAAAGCAATCAAAAGGGATGCTAACATTATTATTATTATTATTATTTATTTATTTTTAACGACTAGTTTATGAAAAATAATATTTTGATAATGATTGTTAAGATCAAATAATATTCCTATAACGGCTAGTTTAAGAATAATAATATTATAAGGATACTAAAATTAAAATAAAGCAATCAAAAGGGAGGCTAACATTATTATTATTATTATTATTTATTTATTTATTTTTAACGACTAGTTTATGAAAAATAATATTTTGATAATGATTGTTAAGATCAAATAATATTCCTATAATGGCTAGTTTAAGAATAATAATATATATATATATATATATATATATATATATATATATATATATATATATATATATATATAGATAAGCATGTGCCATGATCTGCATCTTCATCTGGTCCTGATGATGAACCACACTGGCTAGTTCGAAACATATCAGCAAAATTTTCTCCTATATGATTTCTACCGAAAAGACTCTTCTTAAGATAATTCTCATTAATATTGAAGTCCTAGATGCCCCCTCTTCATTACAAAATATTGTTTGGACAAAGTTACATGTACACCATGAAGGTTATGGCATCATCATTTTTTTGCACTATGAGTTCCCCCATAATGGGAAAATCATTACTATTAACCAATTGACACATTATGAGACAAGGACTTCCTCCTCTCATGATATTGTGTTACCATTTGTTGGGTCCCAAAA
The DNA here is from genome assembly GCA_031772625.1 of Pinus tabuliformis. Classification (NCBI taxonomy): domain Eukaryota; kingdom Viridiplantae; phylum Streptophyta; class Pinopsida; order Pinales; family Pinaceae; genus Pinus; species Pinus tabuliformis. The sequence goes on along the minus strand of CM062804.1, from coordinate 301,155,869 downwards.
TAAATCGGTCCCTTCCTTGACCGAAATTGATCTAGGAATTCTCAAAACTTCATCTCTCCTTGGCACATATCCAGGAGACCCACCAAATGTCACACGTAGTTCGGTGGCCCTAGTGTGCAAGATGACCACATCAGATGATGACTAAGCTCACAACCCTCAACAATCAACACCATAATTCCCTATTTTTGTGATGAGAAAACCCACTTTTCTCACTGCGATTACTCAAACTCCTTTCCTATATCCTCCACCAGGCTTCATCTCACACCAACTCATGGAAACTCTTACCTTTCCAAATATGGTTTTCATAATGTCTGTCTGGTATTTCACACCAAATCCATGACAAAAATCCCAGGTACTTCATCTATCGAAACTAATTCCTTGAAACCCCCTCACAAAACCTTACCACCTATAGTAGCACCGACATCGACACTAGTGGACACCACCAAAATGGATAAATGGAAATTCAAGAAGAATGACACGCCAACTACCTCTTCTCTTAGGGTACCTCCCCCATGCACATTATGTGATGTAACGGGACACCTTACCAACCAATTTCCATCATTGGAAGAGTTGAAAGCCCTTCTTCATGCCCCTAAGGAATATGCACCTTCTCCCTCTCCTCTAGGAGAGAAGCCCACTACGTCCTGTAATAAGGAATTGTGCACCAACCACTTGTGCGCCATTATGCATAGGATGGTCATTATACTCATCATTTGCCTAATCTCCCTTGACATTGCGATGCATTGGTCACCCTTCATTGAGCTAGTATGGTTGCACCATCACTTCCCATCACTCTGATGGTCGTTGACATGCCTCAAACAGTTTACTGTGTCTTCGCTAAAGAAACCCCAATAGGAGCACACTCATGTTCTCTTCGCCATCATACCTCACATTCTGCATCACCACCTATTAGGATGAAGAAGATGAAGTTGAAACATAATGCTTCAAACCACTCCTTCATGTGCCTTATGTGATGAGCTAGGATATTTGATCAACCATTGTCCAACCTTGAAATAAATTATTAGTATTCTTCATGCTTATTTTCCAACCCCTAGGCCCACACACAAGAAAAATTCAAGGCGCAAGCACCTCAATTTTTGTATATGCACACAATATGCACACCACACATGTCATTTCCCATGCCTCCTTAGGTTTAGAGAGGCATGGACTACCTTGCAACAAACCAATGTTGAATCACTTATTATTCTCCTCTCACCTGATAAAGCTAGGATTTATAGGTGGCATTCCCCCTCTTTAGGTATGCCACTTGTGGATATATGCCCCAGCTCACTACCAATAACCATTAGAGAGATAATTTCACCCTTGTGTGATGATGTGCCTCAAAATATCTACTACGTTGTCTCATAATTTGCACCAAATGCCATACACCTATGTGTTATTTCCACTAACACTTCTCATGCCACATCTGCTTGTCCGCTTTTTCAAATATTTGGGAAACTTAGTATAAACCTACACCCCCTACAAGCAAACCCGGAAGAGCCTCATCCAAGAGAGGATGACTCCTTTGCTTTGGATCCTAGCACACCAGCACCTTCCCCTAAGTCCTCTCTCATTCACCCTCATGTGACCATCAGGGAGATACTCCCACCTCCTAGTGTTTATGACACACATCATCATATTTGCTTCATTTATTCTTCCATAGGAACCATGATTAAAGCCATTTTCTCATCGTTCTATAGCGTCAAGATCGATTCACCTATTCTGAAGGTTGTATCACCTATCATCACATGGACCCAACATGTCTATGCTTTGTCAACATCTCTTGGTTCTATGACAACAAGTATGGAATCATTCCCCTGCTTGTCAACTAGCACTTCCATGTTCCAACCCATGCCTCATGACCTATCACCTCATTTGTCACATCTCGCAAGCCCCTTTAATTTTGACTAGGACATCCTTGAGGCCATGACAAAACCCGAATTTCCATGGGATTCCATGCATCATCGCTCTTTATTCCTCCCAGAAAAAGTGTTCCCAACTACTTACGCACCAACTAATGCCATTCACATAGTAGACACCAAATATTTCTTACCTACAGGCCATGCAGATTGGTTCAAGAATACAATTCCAAATCCCATTACATTTAAATAAGGGAACGTGTCCAAGATCTCACCTACCATTAAGGTAGATATCTCAACCAAGCCCACAATCGTTGAAGAGATCTCGTTGGGGGCATCATGTTCACCAACAGAAGTTGCCTCATATAAAGCCCTCTTCCAAGAGTATAGGGACATTTTTTCTTGGTCATATTCTGAAAAGCCTAGCATTAGCCATACCACTATAGAGCACCACATCAACACATGGCCCAATTCCTACCCTATAAGGAAAAAAGAGTGCTCGCTCCATCCATCCAAAGTAGAAGCAATCAAACTTGAAGCTGACAAGATACATAAGGTCGGTTTCATTTACCCTATCGCTTACACATCTTGGGTTTCTAACCCTTTACCGTCCATGAAAAAATAGGGCACCATACATGTTTATACTATTTTTTGCGATTTGAATAAAGCTTTCCTTAAGGATTACTATCCCACAACCTTTATTGATTAATTCATTTATGCTTATGTTGGGCATGAAGCCTTGTCCTTCATGGATTGCTTTTCAAGATAGAATAAAATTCAAATATGCCATACGGATCAATACAAAACTACTTTCCCCACTCCCTGGGGTACTTTCGCATATCGGGTTATCCCCTTTGGCCCCAAAAATGTTGGAGCCAATTTTCAGTGGGCTATGAACTACATCTTCCATGATCTAGATCATTTGCTACTTGCCAACCTAAATTACCTCACTATCAAATCTGGAAAGAGCTCAGATCATATAGAAGATATTTGCCTTGTGTTTTAGCATTGTCGATAGTACAACCTATGTTTGAACCCTCTCAAATGTATCTACTACGTCAATTCTAGGAGATTTTTGGGGTTTATCATTTCCCAGCAAGGTATCGAGGTTGACCCACTAAAATTAAAATTACAAGCCTTCCGTGAAATCCAACTACCCAATACTTTAAAGTGGTTACAAAGCTTATAGGGTAAGGCCAATTTCTTTTGTTGTTTTGTTTTTTATTACGCCACATGTACTCATGATTTTCTCTGCCTTCTCTATCAATATGTCCCATTCCAATCATATGAGCAAGCTCAATATTCATTCGAGACATTGAAAGGCACATTGTCACAAGAACCATTAATAAGCTTGCTTGACCATAACAAAGACACCATCCTCTACCTCTCATCATCTAATGTAGCCATCATTGGTGTGTTAGTCCAAGAAGGCACCAATAATAGAGAACATGTCATCTATTACATTAGCAAAAACCTCTTGGGCCCTACTTTGAATTATCAACCAGCTGAGAAAATTTTCTTAGCCCTCATTCACTCTGTACAGAAGCTTCAACATTACATCATTCTTCAAAACACCATCATCATTGCCAGTATCAATCCCATGCAATATTTGCTTACTTTTCATATGATGAATCATAAATACACCTGTTGGATTGTTATTTTATAATAATTTGACCTCCAATTTTCTTTCCATAAAAGCAATAAATCCCTCATCCTTGCAGAATTTATCATTGATCTCCAATTAGAAACCCAAGGGTCCCCCATGATTCTTTATTGGACGAACATTTACTCGTTATATCGATAGATGACCCTTAGTATGGTGACATCCTCCTCTAATCATGAACCCAAAATTTTGACCCTCAACTCTAACATGATGATCGTGTCAAAAATAGCAACAAGAAATGCTATAAATAGCATTTCAGGTACCAGTGTTGGATATAGCAACAAGGAATGATAAAATAGAAATGCTAAAAATTATATTGCTATAAATAGCATTTCCGGATACATTCCAATTTTAGTTAGTCCTGGAACTAAAATTGAGAAGTAAAATTCGAATTTGATCTTAGCAGTTGTTTGAAAAATAATTAATTAATTCATCTTGAGTTAATTAGTTGGAGAAAATCAAACATGAAGTCTATGTGAAGACATGCAACAGTTATCCCTTTGATTGAGGAAGTTATCCATTAATTAAGGAGATCAGGATGAGTTGCACTTTGAGTTGTAATTAGTTAGCCCAGTTAACTGAGTTAAGTCCAGTTAGATTAGTTCCAACAATTTGTGGAACTGATTGTGAGTTCAGTTTTTAATGCATGCATGCATGTAACTAGTGTACTTCAGATAACTAAATATTCTCTCATAAATAACACATGCATGTCAGTTTAGTCAGAGACCTAGTTGAGATCATAGGAAGGAACAATGTACTATCAGTTGGAGGATTTTTCCTATATAGGAAACTCATCCATGCAGAAGGAAATAACTCCTTCAGGATTGCGCAGTTATTTCAGAGGTCAGTGTTGTGTGTGAGGTGAGAATCACATAGGTTGCAGCTGGAGGACCCAGGAGAAACTGCGGAAGGAAATAGGAGGCTTGGAGGACTGAAGGAAGGCACAGGTGTTGTCTATTCTATCTATGAGCAGCAGTGAGGGATTGTACTGAGATCTGGATAGGTTGAGAGCTAAAGCTTTGTGTAATCTTGAGATATTTTCACTTGTATGATAATACAGAGATCGGGGTTTTTAGCCGAGGCTTTCCCCGGAGTATTCTTCTGTGTTCATGTGTAATTGCTTTCTCATTCTCAGTTATATGTGTTCTAATTAATCTTGCTCAAATTCGATTAAGCTTCCGCAAGTTTGTTGTAGAAGTAGATCTTGTATTTTGCTTTAGTATATTGCATAATCTATTGATCTACAGTGAGAAATTCTACAGATCAATAGTGCATTTGCCATCAAGCACCAGGTTTCCTCCTTAGAGGAGACATTCTATATCGATAAGGCAATGACACCATTCTGCGTCGATGCCTTATAGTAGAGGAATATGAGCAAGTCTTAAATGACTGACATAGTTGGGCCTGTCGTGGCCACCTCCCGGGGATAGATACCTCCCAAAATATTCTATCCATTGCTTATTTTTGGCCCACCCTCTTCCATGACTACATCCAAGTAGTTAAACGATGTGAACATTGCCAAGGATATGCCCATAAATCTAGAGCCCCTCGTTCTCCTTTACATCCTATCAACATTTCCGACCCCTTTTGCACATGGTGAATTGATATAATGACTTGCAATTTGCCATCCCAAAATGGCCACAAGTACTTAGTAGTTGCAGTCAACTACTTTAGCAAATGGGTCGAAGCCATGCCCACATTTAACAACAATGTCGATACAACTACTTGGTTCTTCTTTAACCATGTCATCACATGGTTTGGCATCCCCAAGGAACTCATATTTGACAACAGAAAGAAATTCGAGAATGAGATCTTCCAGGAATTATCTCAACTCATTGGGTTTACTCATGAGTTTGCTTCCCCATACTACCCCCAGTCCAATGGTTAGGTAGAAGTTGTAAACAAAGTCCTCAAAACAATGTTGCAGTGTATGATGAACAAACATAAAACCGATTGGAACCACATGATTTTCTCTGCCTTATGGGCATACCGTACCTCATTCAAAACTATGGGATTGAGGCCATATTCCCTTTTGAGTGCGAGATCCCTTCCATATGCACAACCATTGAGCTTCTCCCAGATAGTTCTCCCTTGGAACAAAGGCTCATACAATTGGAACAGGTTAAAGGAAATCGACAAAAATATATCTAACATAATGAAGCCCACAAAAATCGAACCAAATACTCCTTTGATCTCCATGTCATCTTTCACTCATTTAACGAGGTAGATTTAGTACTTTGGTACGATGTTGCTAACCAAGCTCTAGGACCATGGAAGTTTGAAACCCTATGGAAAGGGCCATACATTATTAAACATTATGTTTTGAAAGGCACCCATATGTTAGTAGAACTTGAAGAGACCTATCTCAAAGACCACGTAAACGAGCTCCACACCAATTTCCACATGATGCAGGGGTATCCGTAATGTTCATTGATCGAGAGGTCAAAATTATCTACTAAAGGAGTTGGTTCCTTAATGAGTGGTTTGCTAGGATATAAATTATTTGAAAATTCCATGTGATTGTTTAAATTAGGAAGAGTGTTGAAAAAATATTAAAGTTTGTTTAATTTACCTAAATTGGTCCTTAGATCCTACTTTTTTGGATCTGGATCAAACTTCTCATGTAATCTTAAATTCTTTTGATTTTAACAAAAAAATGGGTTCGAGTGTGGTGTGAGCAAGAGCTCTAGATTTATTTTCCTAACCAGTCCTTATATATATATATATATATATATATATATATATATATATATATATATATATATATATATATATATATATATATATATATATATATAGATATATAGATATATATATATAGATATATGTATATATATATATGTATATATATATATGTATATATATATATATGTATATATATATATTGAAAAATTTCTCACACGGTCCTATAATGTTTCTGAGTTTAATTGTTACAGCCAAGAGCAACATACATATATATGAAATTATCGGGTTGCAGGAGGAGCATAAAAGGACCGAGGAGAAGAAGTACAAAGAGGAGTTGCTCAAGAGAGTAGCGCAAGGCCAAAATGAGGACCTCAAAGAGTGTCACAAAGCCTGGAGGAATAAGAGGAAGCAGAAGAGTCGAGAGGATCCGGAGTATAGAACCATAGATATAAATGAAGGCACGCAACACTTAGTCCATTTTTGCTTTAGTGAAGTTTGTCAATTATCGAGCTTGAGACCGTCATGTGACAGAACCTGTAATAGAGTTTCTCAAAAAATCAAAATCCTGGAGGACTGTAAGGTTCTTGTAATAGAGCTTATCCGAAGGCCTAGAAATCCATAACCCTGTAACATTTTACAAATTAGAATTTATAAAAAGTATCCGGCACCAGGTGTTGTTAGTTGATAGAATGACACGTGACAAGATTTTTTTCCTTTCCTTGGGCCGCTGAGCTCGTAATTAATTTAAATAAAGTGTCGGGCAGTGGTGCGGTACTGACAAGCGCATAAATGGTTAGTGGATTTTTTTTGTTATAAGTGGAAAGTGATCCAATGGAGGATAAGAATAGAAAAGTTCACTGTGGTGACTGATAGTGAAAGGTGGGCCAACCTGAAGTTATTGAGCTCAAAAGTTTTAAAGTGTAAGTCTCAATATGGTGGGTCCCATACCCAAAAGGTCGAGAGAAAATTGGAATTTTAATAGAGCGTCGGGCATCCGGGGTCGCGGGCACTTGTATAAGAGAGAAGTGGTATAAGGGTGGGGCTTGCTATACGTGTATTGACTATCATTCTGACTCCTCCCACTATTAGCAAATCTGCTCACTGTGATTATTAACGGGACTCCTATCCCGATAGGGGTTGAAGGAAGCATTGATTCTAGGTATGGTTTTGTGGTTAAAGGGCTAAGAGGGGTTGATTTAGAATCAAACCTAAACTAGATTTTTAGCAAGTGGTATCAAAGGATACCCTACATCTACTTTAGTAACCGAAGAAATAATGACACTCTTTCCCTCAGACTTGGGTAAACCTGTGATAAAATCCATTGAAACCTCCTCCGACGTTGGCTTGGAATGGATAAGGGTTGTAATAGACCCAGTGTCTTAATTGTTTCAACTTTATTTTGCTGGCAAACCAAACATTCCACCACAAACTTTTGAATATCTGATTTAAGGCCATCCCAAAAAAATTCCTTCTTAACCCTGTGGTAAGTTTTTAAAAATCCTGAGTGCCCTCCTAAGGGAGAAGTGTGCAATTCCATAAGAATTTTTTGTTTTAGCTGGGAATTCTTACAGAGGTATAAGCAATCTTTGTACCATAACGAATCATTTTGCCAGCTAAATGTATCAGAAGTACTGAAATCTTGTTGTAGCTTTCGAATAAGTGCCCACACTTCTTCGTCATTCTTCCATTCCTCCCTTGCTTCGTTTATCCATTCTGGTTGGATAATAGAAATGGCACACAACAATGCTTCCACATCCTCATCCTTTCTTGAGAGTGCATCTGCCACCACATTTTGCTTCCCTTTTTTGTAGATGATTTCAAAGTCATAACCCAACATCTTTGTGACCCACTTTTGTTGCTCTTCAAAGGATAATCTTTGCTCTAAAAAGTATTTAAGGCTATCATGATCCGTTTTTACCTTGAAGTGTCTTCCCATTAGATAGGGTCGCCATTTCTTAAGTGCATGGAGTATTGCCAACATTTCCTTCTCATAAATAGCTTTGCTTAAAAACTTTCCCTTGATTGGACGACTTTCAAAAGCAATGGGTCTTTCATCTTGCATTAGAACAGCACCAATTCCATTTCCTGAAGCATCACATTCCACAATAAAGGTTTTTGTGAAGTCCAGTGTAGCTAAAATCGGTGCTTGGCACATTGCCTCTTTAAGATGTTCAAAGGCCTTTGTTGCTTCCGGAGTCCATGAAAATGAATCTTTCTTCAATAATGTTGTCAGAGGTGCTGCTATTCTCCCATAATTCTTAACAAACTTGCGATAATACCCTGTCAACCCAAGAAATCCTCGCAGATGCTTTATGGATGTCGGGATTTTCCATTCCTTAATGGCTTTAATTTTGCTAGGGTCTACCTTAACTCCTTCATGAGATACAATATGACCCAAATATTCCACCTCCTGGACTCCAAAGAAACATTTGGATCTTTTTGCATATAATTGTTTCTCCTCCAATAGTTGTAGCACCCTGTCAACATGTTGAACATGATCCTTCCAAGACTTGTTGTAGATTAGTATATCATCAAAAAATACTAACACAAATTTTCTAAGGAATGGTTTGAAAATTGAATTCATCAAACCTTGAAATGTTGAAGGTGCATTGGTAAGGCCAAAAGGCATGACCAAAAATTCATAATGACCCTCATGAGTTCTAAATGCTGTTTTCGGAATGTCTTCAATCTTCATTCTGATTTGATGATATCCCGAACGAAGATCCAACTTGGTGAAGTAAATTGATCCATGCAATTCATCTAGTAATTCATCAATAACAGGAATGGGGAACTTATCTTTAATAGTGAGCTTGTTGAGCTCCCTATAATTTGGACACATGTGCCATGATCCATCCTTCTTGTACACCAATACTACTGGAGCTGAGAAAGAACTTTGACTCGGTTGAATTATACCAACCTCTAGCATTTCTGCAACCATACGTTCAATTTCACTTTTTTGGACATAGGGATATCTGTACGGCCTGATGTTTGGAGGAACACTTCCTGGAATTAGATGAATAGCATGATCATGATCACGCATAGGTGGGAGACCTTTTGGAGTCTCAAATACCTTGGAATGATTGTCCAGGACTTTTTGGAGATCTGGAAAAATAGATGATTCCAATGTGGAAACATCTAGCGAACATAATTGTGCAAATACACCTCTTTGCTCCTTTTTTAGAAGCTTTGTCATGCCATTAGAGCTGATTATCTTTCCTGGTTTCCCTGCAATACCCCTTAATTCAACTTCCTTTCCTTCCGTAGAAAATTTGATGAAAAGTTCTTGCAAATTAAAAGCTATTGTACCCAAGGATTGTAGCCATTGGACTCCTAGTACAACATCAGCACCTCCCATTGGAATGGAAAGCATTGGGCTAGTCAATACATATTCTCCCATGGATAGCTTGATATTGTGGCACTTTCCAGAGCAATTTATTGTTCCTCCATTTGCAATCATCACTTAACACTCTGGTGCTGGATATAGGAAGCAATTCAATTCTTCTGCTACCCTACAATGAATAAAATTGTGGGTGCTTCCTGAATCAATCAACACTATTACCTTTTTCTTCTTGATTTGTCCTTCTATCTTGATGGTTTGAGGAGTGGTAATTCCTGCCAATGCATTACAAGATATGGTCGGATTTATTTGTTCTTCATCTAGGCTTTGTTCCTGGAGTATATCTTCTTCTTTTGACCTTTCTTGCTCCTTTTCTTCTTCCTCTTCACAATATATGTAGAATAATTTCTTCTCAGCACACTTATGACCTTTAGTGTATTTTCTATCACAACTGTAACAAAGCCCTTTTGCTTTTTTTTCTTCCAATTGTTGTGGTGTCAACCTTATAGGTTGTGGAAGACTAGGGGCAACAACACTTCCGTCTTTATAGTTGTGAGTGGTATGCTTCCTGGTTGCCATAATTTTGCTTTCCATTTTTCTTGATAACCTGAATGCCTTCTCTAATGAATCAGGTTCCCAAAGGCGAACATCATGTTGGATATTATCCTTTAAAGACCATATGAACACATCAATCCTATGCTCCTCTGGAATATCTTTTACCCTTATGTTCAATTTTTGGAACTCCTCAATGTGCTCCATTACTGAACCCTTTTGTTTGAGACTTATCAATTGGCTAAAAAAAGTGTTGCTTTTTGTATCCTCATAATGTGCTATCAATTCTTCCGTAAAAATTGCCCAAGTGATAAATTTTTTACGAGAGCAAAGCCATTGATACCATACAAACTGATTTGGTTCCAAATATACAGTTGCCATACGTACCTTTTCTGCGTTTTGCACATTATTGAGATCGAAGAATTGCTCCATCTGTAATATCCATGTGGCGGGATCCTTGCCATCAAACTTGCCATCCTTGAAATCCGTACGAGACAGTTCGTACAGTTGTATCCGTACAGTACATATTTTCAACTTCAAGTGTGCATGGAAATCGAGGTAAAGTGGGAATGGTTTTCAAGGAGTTTTGGGTTGAAGAGATAAGTTGTACTTTGTTGTTTTGTTTGTCTGCAAATGTATTTTTCCCTAACTTGTATAAGAGAGAAGTGGTATAAGGGTGGGGCTTGCTATACGTGTATTGACTATCATTCTGACTCCTCCCACTATTAGAAAATCAGCTCACTGTGATTATTAACGGGACTCCTATCCCAATAGGGGTTGAAGGAAGCATTGATTCTAGGTATGGTTTTGTGGTTAAAGGGCTAAGAGGGGTTGATTTAGAATCAAACCTAAACTAGATTTTTAGCAAGTGGTATCAGAGGATACCCTACATCTACTTTAGGAACCGAAGAAATAATGCCACCCAAAGTTTATCAAGGCATTGGATGAGGCGTTAGAGGAGAAAGACAAAGCCCAGTTGCTAATAGAGAGGTATTGCAAGCAATGCAACAATTGGAGGCAAGAATGGTTGCAATGGAGACTAGTTTGCAGAGAGAACCAAAAGTAGGAGATGTGAGTCCAGAAGAGGAAGAATCTTCAGAATAAGAATTAGTAGAAGAACCTGTTGAAGCAAAAGTGTTGAAAGTAATTTTTGGATCTATTATGAAACCCAAGCTAGATCTATCTTCTTATACATGAAGCATGAATCCAAAGGATCTTATTGACTAGATCACAGAGATGGAAAAATTCCTTGAGTACTAAGAAATGGATGAAGAGAAGAAAGTCAAGTTTGTTGTAACTAAACTAAAGGGTCAAGCAGCGCTCTGGTGGGATGCTATACATGCAAAAAGAGGGATAAACAATAAGTAGAAGATTAAAAGTTAGGATAGGATGGTGGCGAAACTCAAAGGTATTTTTTTGTCGAAAGATTACCATTTTACCTTGCTCAAGAGTATGCAAAATCTTAGGAAGATAGTTATGGCAGTGAGAGAGTACACAAAAGAATGTTACAAGGTAAACATCAAGGCAGGATATATAGAGGAGTCTACAAAGAAGAAAGCCAAGTATATAAATGGACTTAGACTGGACATACAAGATGAAATTAGTGTATTGTCACCCAAGATAGTAGAGGAGGCATATGATTTGGCTTTGAATTTTAAACAGAAACTTTCAAGAAAGAAATTTGGAATAGGTAAGGGTGTTTCTAGAGGAAGAGGGAAGCAAAAAAATAGAGGGAGATCCACTGCACCAAGAGATGGAGCTAGTAGCTCAAGTCCACAACAACAGCAAGAGGGAGAATCCAGAGGTTGAAGATCCTTTTCCAAAGGGTGAGGAAGAGGCAGACGAAGAGAGGTTTGTTGCTACAGGTGTGGCAAGATTGGACATATGGCATATGATTGTCCAAAGAATAAATAAATATGCAAAAGGAACGATGTCGTTGCTCCAATAGAGGAAGTGAAAGCAAAGATGCAGGAAGCTGAGAATGTGCCAGAAACATGAGAGGCTTTGATGATGAGAAAGGTATTGATTAAGGAGAAAGAAGTTGTTGAACCAGTTCAAAGGAGAACCTTATTTTAAACCATTTCCAAATTCCAAGGGAGTGTTGTAAAGTGGTGATTGACAGTGGCAATACTAACAACTTGGTGTCTACAAAGGTTGTAGAAAAACTGAAGTTGAAGAGGAAAAAGCATCCAACGCCCTATAAGGTGTCTTCGCTATATAAAGGGCATCAAATTTTGGTGAATGAGTAGTGTGAGATAGAACTAAGATTGGCAGCTACAAGGATAATATTTTGTGCGATGTGATGTCAATGGACATGTGTCATATTTTGCTTGGAAGGCCATGGCAGTTTAACAGAAGTGTTGTACATGATGGTAATAAAAACACCTATAAGTTTCAGAAGGATGGCATCAATCATACCTTGCTTCCATTACAAGAAGAAGGTACTTCTGGAATCAGTGATCCAAAGGCTTTGTTAATGAGCAGGAAAGATTTTTTATAATAGGTGAAGACAAAGGAGGCAAATTTTGCTATTATTTGTAAACCTAGATTAGTTCTTACTTCCACTACTATCTCTAATCTACCTTTAGAGATCCAAGAATTGTTGGAGGAATGCCATGACGTTGTTGTGGATGATTTACCAAATGAAATCCCACCTATAAAGAGTATCAACCATCATATCGATATGATACCAGGAGTAAGTTTGCTCAAGAAAGTTTCTTATCACATGACACCTAAGTAGAATGAGGAAGTCAAGAAACGGGTGTAGGAGTTGTTAGATAAAGGTCTGATCTGAGAGAGTTTTAGTACATGTGCAGTGCCTACAGTTTTGAGTCCAAAGAAGGATGGTGGATGGTGCATGTGTACAGACTCTAGGTCTTTGAATAAGATCACAATCTGGTATTGTTTTCCCTTTCCATGCATTGATGGTTTGTTGGATTGTCTAAGTGGTGCTAGTTCAAAAATTGATTTGAAAATTTGATACCATCATATTAGAATCATAGAGGGAGATAAGTGGAAAAATGACTTTAAAACTAGTGAAGGATTGTATGAATGGATGGTTGTGCCATTTAGACTGTCCAATGCACCTAGTACATTCATGATACTGATGAATGAAGTAATGAAATAATTCATAGGAAATTTTATCATTGTCTACTTGGATGATTTCTTAGTTTATAGTTAGTCAAAGGAGGAACATCTATGACATTTAAGGTATGTGTCGAAAAAATTATAGTAGGGAAAATTACTTATAAATTTGAAGAAATGTTCCTTTTTAAAGTCAGATCTTATATATCTAGGATTTGTCATTTCCAGAGAAGGGTGGAAGATGGATCCAAGAAAGGTAAAGGCTATTATTGAATAGCCCTCTCCCATAAATATTTTTGAAGTCAGAAGGTTTCATGGTTTGGCTAGTTTTTATAAGAAATTCGTCAAGAACTTCGTAAAAATGGGTACACCAATTGTGGAGAAATTAAGAAGAATCAACAGCCATTTCAGTCGACTATTGAAGCTAAGAAGGGGTTCCAGATGTTAAAAAGGAAGATTACAATACAACCATTCCTTACACTTCCAGATTTTAATAAGCCTTTCCAAGTGAAAAGTGATGCCAGCAATGATGTGATTGGAGCAGTACTCAGCCAGGAGGACAGACCCATTGCTTATTACAGTGAGAAATTAAATGAGGCCAAAAGGAAGTATACATCCTATGACAAATAATTCTATGTAGTGGTTCAAGCTCTTAAGAAATGGAGGCATTATTTATTGTCTAGGGAGTTTATTTTATATATTGATAATCATGCCCTACAATATATTATGCAACAGCCTAAGTTGAACCAAAAACACCTTCAATTGGGTCAATTACTTGCAAGGTTTTACATTTGTTTTAAAGCACATCAATGACAGTCTAATAAAATTGCAGATGCTTTGAGTAGGAGACAGTTATTGTTCAAATTCAGGTGTTGGGATTTGATTTTATGAAGAAATTGTATGAGAAAGATGCATATTTCATGGAGGCCTTTGAAGCTTGTAAGAACCCATATTCTCAAGATTGAAGCCCATGGGTTGAGTACATGATCCAAGATGGAATACTCTTTAAGAACAACCAACTGTGTATTCCCAATTGTTCCATGAGGGCGAATTTGATTAAAGAGAAACACAGTGGAGGCCTTGGAGGAAATTTTGGGCAGGACAAGACTTATGATCTATTGGGAAGACATTATTACTAGCCAAAGTTGAGGATTGGTGTGCAAAATTTTGTAAAGAGATGCAGAACTTGTCAATATGCTAAAGTAAGCAACCAGAACACTGGACTATGTATTCCATTTCCAATCCCAAAAAGTCCTTGGGACTCAATGAGTATGGATTTTGTTTTAGGACTGCCAAACACTCATAAAGGTAATGATTCTATCTTTGTGGTTGTAGATAGATTTTCAAAAATGGCTCATTTCATTCCTTGTGCTAAGACTAGTGATGCTAGCCATGTTGCTAATTTGTTCTTTAAAGAAGTGGTAATATTACATGGAATTCCTAAGATTATTGTTTTAGATCGAGATACTAGATTCTTAGGACATTGATGGAGAACCTTGTGGAAGAAATTTGGCACAAAACTGCAAGTTAGCTTAGCATATCACCCACAGACCGATGGCTAGACTAAAGCAGTGAATACATATATGAAAATATTGGGTTGCAGGAGGACCAGAAAAGGATCAAGGAGAGGAATTATAGAGAGTTTCTCAAGAGAGTGGTGCAAGGCTAAGAGGAGGATCTCAAAGAGTGTTGCAGAGCTAGGAGGAATAAGAGGAAGCATAAGAGTTGAGAGGAGTTGAAGTATATAACCATAGATATAATTGAAGGCACGCAACACTTAGTTGATTTTCGCTTTAGTGAAGTTCGTCAATTAACGAGCCCGAAATTTTCGTGTGACAGAACCCATAACAGAGTTTCCCGGAAGCCCGTAAGGTTCCCATAACAGAGCTTACCTGGAGGTCCGGAAGCCCGGAACCCCATAACTTGAAATTTATAAAATGTATTGGGCACCAGGTATCATTATTTGAAAGATGACATGTGACAAGAACTTTTCCATTGCCCTGGGCCGTCAAAGCTCGTAAGTAATTTAAATAAAGTGTCGGGCAATGTTGTGGGACGAAAAAGCACAGAATTGGTTAGCGGAGTTTTTTTGTTATAAGTGGAAAGTGAGCCAATGGAGGATAAGAGAGGAAAAGTTCATTGTGGTGACCGATAGTGAATGGTGGGACAACCCAAAGCTTTTGAGCCCATAAAATTTAAAGCGTAAGTCTCAAGATGGTGGGTTCCATAACTGGAAGGTCGGGAGCCTGTAACCATATGCAAATTGGAATTTTAATAGAGTGTCAGGCATCCAGGGTTGCAGGCACCTGTATAAGAGAGAAGTGGTATAATTTCAAGGACGATCATACATGTATTGACTACCCTTCTAACTCTTCCCACTATTATCAAATCTGCCTACTATAATTATTAACGGGATTCCTATCCTGAAAGGGGTTGAAAGAAGTGTCAATTATGTGTATCGTTTTGTGTTTAAAGGCTTAGGAGGGGCCAATTTAGAAGAAAAATTGAACTAGATTTGCAACACTACGTCAGCAGATACAAATGAGGTGGAAATGTGGGCCCCACCACCCTTATATACACCATTTTTTCTATTCTTCTAGGGTCTAGTATGGGATCCCGTGAGCTCTATTCTGCAAATTGTCAGTGGCAGTGGGATCGAGGAATTCTCAACTTCACCATGGTACCCTCCTTTTAGTTCATCAAAAGTTTTCATTTTGGGCTCATTTCACACTGCAATTACTCATCAGGTGTGCCTTCCTATCATTTTGGTTACATCTTCTTTATTATTTCCAGTTTACATTTTATTTCATGAATATGCTTTCACTTGCAGTGTTGGTTTCAAAGTTGTAGGTCATTTGCGGCTTTCATGCAAAACCAGGACCCGTCGTGCACCGATAAATAGTTAAGGTATCATTCTTCACCAGCATGATAGGTTCCCTCTGAAACTTTGCATATATTGACATCATTTCTCTAAAATTAACCATATGATCCACCATCTTAACCATGTTTAAAGTCACCTTCCACTTGAACTCAATAAGCGTTCACGTTGGTCCATAGAACTTTCGCTTACATGGATTACTTCATTCAGTAGTTCCCATTGCACTATTATTATACATGCCCATTTTATCTGGCTTGGGATCCATTCATCTACATGACCTTGAAAATAAGCCTCATCTCTCTTATTCATCTTCTTTCTTACCACCTGCTCCCAAGCCACCATTATTTTTGGATCTACATGAATGCACAACAACATTCCGAACTTGGCCTACCATCCCCCAAAATCGCATTATACCATCTATGTTACCACATCCATTTCATTCAACTCGCATTAAGACCAACCGATGGGGCCCCCACCCTCTACATATACCCACCTGTGTCATTAAGTAGGCCACTATATTCTTGCGCACCTATCTTTGTGTTTGTACATCCACAACCACTTTTAAATTGTTTTGGAAAGTGTACAAAGATTATTTTGGAAAAGGGTTCTCACTCATCTTTTTGTGTCTTTTACCTGGAAGCAGTCCCTGGTCGCCTTTGGTTGGAGCTCACATTTTACACATCTCACACCCATGTCTTTATCGCCATTTGTTCATTCATCCACCATGATAGTCAGAACATTCCTTTAACCCCCCTGGATATCCTCCTGACCCCAACGGCTTATCCATCAAAATTTATGTTTTGTTTGCCACCACTCACACTAAAGCTCTAAGATTGGGCAGTTTTTTGTATCCCTCTTGTACTTAAACCTCCATTATCACGCCTTTCACCCACCATGTTGAAATACCTACTTTAGATTAATATTTATTTCTCATACCCATTTCGAGACAATCAATGCTTATTTTCTGCGACTTCAACACTTGTCTTCCATAATTGAAGTAGTACCTTGGTTGCTCCCCACCTTTTTTTGGACAATCTTGGGTGAAACATTGGGAACCCTCATTGCCCACTAATTTCACTGATCCGTCGATGTTTGAAACCAACATAATTTTTCACGTCAATGGTGTATTGTAATTTATGATCATTGCAGTTCTCTCATTTAGTCAAAGACCCATGTGTTCATATTGCACTCTTTTAGAAGTGCTTTTGTATATGATGCTTGGGGGCACCCAGTTTACCCTATTTTCCAAAGACACCCCTAAGGGTGAAAGAAATTATATTTTTTAGTTGACAGAACATCAACCACTTCAATGGTGATTTGTTAGGATTTTCCTATGTATTTGTAATATTTCAATCAAAGTAATCATAACAAGCATGGGACATGATCGCCTCGTATAGACACTTTTGTATCACTATTTCTTCAAATCATGGTTTTCTTTGAGTTCTCAATCAAGTTATTTCCCCTAATCATCTGCACAGTAAGTTTCTCTCTTTCAGGAAGTCAATGTGACTCATTGTCAGGAATAGTGAAACGTGATTTATTTAGGCTATATGCTTGCTCCTAACCTCATACGTCAGGGGGAAACTATTATTATGAAAAAATGGTACACTCATTTGTACACATCAAAAGGCACTCAGAGTTAGTATGAAGCATGTACATAGGACACATTTTGAGCTGAAAACATTATGAAAATTAAAAGGTTTTCCAAAAGTTGGTTTAAAATATCAACCCTCGTTGGTTCTCTAAAGACATTTAATGCACACTCGTGGTTTTTTCTTTAATAGTCGTGAGGGTCATGGGAAGCATAGTCAACACCTTGGGAGATGCATTTTCTCATAGAAGACTCAATCTCCTAACAAGGAAGAGATGACCATTCGAGCCTTGAGGTTCAAGAAGTCATAAAAGAAGAAGGATGGTAGCTCCCATATCATTTATGATCCAAACGAACTCATTGATGAGCAGAGGGAGAGAGAGAGTTTCCAAAATTTATATAAATGAAAGAGAATGGAGTGCCAAAAAAGAAGAAGAAGTCGTACATTATGATTCTACCAAAATTACTCCAAAGCAATCAAGCATACCAATGCTAAGAGGATTCCACCATTGAGAGAGATTTCTTTGCTTATTTGAGAGAGCAAGAGCTTGCAAAAGAGATTGATAAAGGGAAATCCTTGTTGATATCTATTGATTACCATTTCTAAAGAAACTCTCTTCAAGTGCCTTTGAAATTAATTTGTAACTCTTCTACTACCAGCAATCAATAAAGAGGAACCTTTTCCCATTACTTTGTTCATTTGTTTAGCTTCATTAGCTTGTTGTAAGTTGTTTAGTTTAGATTAGTTTTAGTTTTTTTCATGCATTGTTTTCATCTAGTTCAATGCTTTGTTAGTCCATACTTGATCATTAAAATTATTCATTTTTGTATACCTTATTTCATGAAGAAACTAGTTATAAGATAAGTGGATTTGGGACTCATATGCTACCAAATACACCATACACAAGTACAAAAAAATTCTTAAGGATCCATCAGTCCTTCCTTTTGATATTCCTTGACATGAATACTAATCTTAAGGGAGTGTAAGATGACCCTTCCTAAGGAACCTAGCAATAATAATTATTTACTTAAGCAGGATCCAGCCAACACTTCCTTATACTCTCCCTACTATAATAATATTATGTTAGAGGAAGAGTCAGGTGATGCTTCTCCCCAAGATCAACTAGATGAGAATGATATTCTTGAGTAAGGGTTAAACAACATTTATCAATTCTCTCTAATGGCGTGTTGTTACTAGACTCCCCTTCTGCATGAATGTTATACTCAAGGAAGGGTTGTTCAAACCTTCTCTTGGCTCCCCCTCAATGTAAATCTTATGCTAAAACAAGGGTCAATGAATCATTATCCTACTCCTTTTCAACGTGAATAGTGTACTCTATGAAGCGTCATTTGACCCTTCCATGGGATTCCTATAAAAATTAATACAATAATTGTTGAATTTTCTAACAACCCTTTCCCTAGATATCTTATGATGTGAATACCATGCTTGAGGACGGGTTAGTTAATCCTTCTCAATACTCCACCTTGATATGAAGACTAATTTTGAGGAAGGGTTGGCTAACATTTCTCTATCTTCTTGTTTGACATAAATACTAAGCTTGTGGAAGATTCACCCAAAATTTCCCTACCTCCACCTTAATGAGAGTTATATGCTCGATAATATATCATCCAACCCATTCTTATCCTCAACCTATTATTGAAAAAGAGTTAGTGATCCCTTCATAGGGATCCACTACAATGTGAATACTAAGCTTGAGGAAGTATTAGATAACCCTACCCTAGGCTTTGAGTGACGAGAATACTATTCTTTAGGAAGGGTTGGTTGATCCTTTAATATTCTCTCCCCTCAAATATAATATTGTTATAAAGGAAGGGCCAGTTGATCCTTCCTTGTGCTTCCTTTTAAAATAACATTATGTTGAAGAATGGGTCAGCCAACCCATCCCTATCATACTAGGTATAAGAAAATTATGCATCAAGAATACTCGCTCAACCATTCCTCATATAACCCATCAATAAGAGTACTATGTTAGGAAGGTTGAACAAAACATTTCCTAGGATCCCCGGAGAAGTTTGTTATGTTCAAGGAAGGGTCATCTAACCCTTCCTCAATATTTTCTTCAACGCAAATACTAATTTCAAAAAAAAATTGTCATGCCTTACATAGGCTTCCCATCTATGAGAATATAATGCTCAATAAAGGTCAACTATCCCTTCTCTAAGATTTCCCTCAAATGATTATTGAGCTTTAGGAAGTGTTAGCCGACCCTTCCCTTGACTACTAAGGATGAGATTACTATACCTAAGGAAGCTTTAACCAACCTTTCCACATGTTTCACGCTCAATGAGAATAATATGCTAGATGAATGGGTGGTCAAACCATTCCCATGATCTACTAGACAAGAATATTATGCTTGAGAAAGGGTTGATTAATCTCTCCTCAACATCTTAGGTGCAATAATTACTATGCTAAAGGAAGGATCAGTCAACCATTCCCCTTGGGAATACTATTCCATAGTAAATGTTGGTGAACTCCTTCATTGGCTCCATACATGAGATTTATATTTTCGAGGAAGGGTTGGTCGACCCTTCACTAGGATCCACCATGACACGATCACTATGTATGAGGAAGGGTAATTCATTTCTTATTGTGCTTTGCTAACCCTTTCACTTCTTACTGTGCTTTTCTAACCCTTCCCTAAGATCCTTGTTGATGTGAGAACTTGGTTTGAGGAAGTGACAAGTAACTCTTCCAATACTCCTAAGGAAAAGAATACTATTATTTATGAAGGGTCAGTCATCCCTTCCTCACGCTCCCCACAATGAGAATACTATGGTAGAAGAAGGGCAATCCCACCTTTCCTCATGCTCCCTTAGATGAGAATGTCATACTTGTGAAAGTGTTATGCAACCATATCACAAAACATAAGCAAAGATAGATCAACGACTTGAAAATTAGCCTCTTTGAAGGGGAAACCTCCTTTACATCACATAAATGAACAATTCTTGGATGATTCAAATGATAATACCTTCTTGGTATATAGGATTCTAAGAGATCACAATATAATCAGAGCCTACATAACAATAATAATGTAAGGGCACAACAATAACAATAGTGGGCTTCTATGGAGCACAACAATAACAATATCGGGGCTACATGGGCACAATAATAACAATAAGGGATCTATACTAGTATTATAGGGACCTAAAATTCCCCTCTCCTTCGAAAAAAAGTATTTTCCTCAACGCTTGAGTAGTTCTGGATTCTTCTATATAAAAGTAACATCGTCACGTGTGGAATCTTCAACGGGTAAGTTCTTCCACTTAATGAGATACTCTGAAATTGTTCGATATAATAGTTGTCGGGTTTTTATTTCTGTGACTGCTTCAGGATCCAATATGATTTTTCCTTCCTCGTTAAGTTCTGGCAATATTGTTTGAACTTGGAGCTTGTAATTGATAAACTTATTTAAGCATGAAACATGGAAAACTGGGTGTACTCATGAAGATGCAAGTAGCTCCAATTTGTATGCCATAATATCAATATTTTACAACACCTTGTAAGGACCATAGTGCTTGGGTTATAATTTATTATCCTTCTTAGCTTCCTTGAGGGTCATTTGTTTGTATGGTTGTAGTTGTTAAAATACCCAGTCACCTATGTCAAAAGTTCTTTCAATGTGATGTTGATATGCCTGTTGTTTCATTCGATTATGTGCTAGAATGAGGTTATCCTTTAAGATTTGGAGAACTTTTGTTGATGTTCGTTGTGATCTTCCACTACTTGAACCTTAGAATTTTCTCTTAAAGATGATGTGATAGACGGTGGATGATATCCATAAAGTGCCATAAATTGGGTCATTTTTGTTGCAGTATGGAAGGAAGTGTTATACCACCATTCAATCAAAGGTAACTACTTGACCCATTGTGTTTATTTATCATAAACAAAGCAACGAATATATCCTTCCAAGCATTTGTTCACTATCTCAGTTTTCCCGTCAAATTGAGGATGATAATATGAACTATGAGCTAATTGAGTACTAAGACAAGAAAATAATTCCATCCAAAAATTTCTAGTGAAAATGGGATCTTTATCACTTACAATAATCTTTGGGTTTCCATGTAGCTTTTAAATTATTTCCATAAATGCAGTAGTAATTGTACTAGCTTTAAAAGGATGAGATAATGCAAAAAAGTGTGCATACTTAGTAAGTCAATCAACTACCACCATGATGACACTCTTTCCTTTGTACTTGGGTAAACCTATCATAAAATACCTATGATAAAATCCATTGAGACCTCCTCCCAACATTGAATTGGAATGGCTAAAGGTTGTAACAAACCTCCAGTCTTAATTGTCTCAACTTTATTTTGTTGGCAAACAAAACATTCTACCACAAACTTCTGAATATCGGATTTAAGGCCATCCCAAAAAGATTCCTTCTTGACCTTATGGTAAGTTTTTTAAAATCTTGAGTACCCTCCTAAAGGAGAGGTGTGCAATTCTAAAAGAATATTTTGTTTTAATTGGGAATTCTTACATAGATATAAGTGATATTTGTACCATAATGAGTCATTTTTCTAGATAAAGGTATCAGATGTATTGGCATCTTGCTGAAACTTTTGAATGAGTGTCCATATCTCTTCATCGTTAATCCATTCCTCCCTTGCTTAGGTTATCCAGACAGGTTGGGTAATAGAAATGGCATAGAGAAATGCTTCCACATCCTCATCCCTTCTTGAGAGTGCATCTGCAACAACATTTTGCTTCCCTTTTTTATAGATGATTTTAAATTCATAACCGAACATATTAGTGACCCATTTTTGTTGCTTTTCTGAAGATAATCTTTGTTCCAAAAAGTATTTAAGACTATCATGATCTATTTTTACCTTGATGTGTCTTCCCATTAGGTAAGGGCGGCATTGCTTCATGGCATGTAGTATTGATAACATTTCCTTCTCATAAATAGGTTTTCATAAATGCTTTCCCTTGATTGAACGACTTTCAAAAGAAATGGGACTTCCTTCTTGCATTAAAACAACACCAATTCCATTTCCTAAGGCATCACATTCCACCATAATTTTTTTTGTGAAGTCTGGAGTAGCTAAAATGGGAGCTTGGTACATTACCTCTTTAAGATGTTCAAAGGACTTAGTTGCTTCTAGAGTCAAAAAAAATGCATCTTTATTCAGTAATGTCATTATAGGTGTTGTTATTTTCCCATAATTCTTAACAAACTTGCAATAATACCATGTCAACTCAAGAAATCCTAGAAGAAGCTTTAGGGTTGTGGGAATTTTCCATTGGCTTTAATTTTGTTAGGATCTACCTTAACACCCTCATGAGATACAATATGACCCAAATATTCGACCTCCTGTACCCTAAAGAAACATTTGGAGGTTTTTACAAAAAAATTGGTTCTCCTCCAATAGTTTGAGCACCCTGTGAACATGTTGAACATGATCCTTCCAAGGCTTGTTGTAGATTAGTATATAATCAAAAAATACTAACACAAATTTTCTAGGGAAGGGTTTGAAAATGGAATTCTTCAAACCTTGAAATGTGGAAGGTGCATTAGTAAGGCCAAAATGCATGGCCATAAATTCATAATGACATTCATGAGTTGTTTTCAGAATGTCTTCAATCTTCATTCTAATTTGATGATATACTGAACGAAGATCCAACTTGGTGAAGTACATTGCTCCATGTAATTCATCAAACAATTCATTAATGGCAGGAATGGGAAATTTGTCTCTAATAGTGAGCTTGTTGAGATCCCTATAATCCGGACAAATATGCCATGATCCCTCCTTCTCCTGTATGAATACTACTGGAGAAGAGAAAGAACTTTGGCTAGGTTGAATCATATCGAACTCTAGTATTTTTGCAAGCATACGTTCAATTTCACTCTTTTGGGCATAGTGATATCTATAAGGTCTAATGTTTGGGGGGACGCTTCCTGGAATTAAGTGAATAGCATGATCATGATCGCGAATATGTGGGAGGCCTTGGGAGTCTCAAATACCTTGGAATGATTGTCCAAGATTCTTCTGAGATCTAGAGAAATAGATGATTTCAATGTTTGAACATCTAATGAGCATAATTGTGCAATTATGCCTCGTTTTTCTTTCTTCAAAAGATTTGTCATGCCATTAGAGTTGATTATCTTCCTTGGTTTCCCTGCGACGCCCCTTAATTCAAGTTCCTTTCCTTCCTAGGAAAATTTCAAGAAGAAATCTTGAAAAATAAAACTTATCTTCCCTAAAGATTGTAACCATTGAACTCCTAATACAACATCAGCACCACCCATTGGAATGGAAAGCATTGGACTATTCAATACATATTCCCCCATTATTAGATTGATATTATGGCACTTTCCTAAGCAATTTATAGTTCCTCCATTTCCAACCATCACTTGACACTCTTGTGTTGGACATAGAAAGAAATTCAATTCCTTGGCTATCTTACAATGAATAAAATTATGGGTACTACAAAAATCGATCAGCACTATTACCTTCTTTTCTTGATATATCCTTCTATCTTGAGAGTTTGAGAAGTGGCAATTCCTGCCAATTCATTACAAGATATGGTCAGATTCTTTTCTTCTTTCTTTGGGGTTGGTTTCTGGTTTACATCCTCTTCTTTTAATATTTCTTATTCCTTTTCTTCCTCCTCTTCACAATATATGTAAAATCAATTCTTCTCAACACACTTATGACTCTTAGTGTATTTTCTATCACAACTATAATAAAGCCCTTTTGCTCTTTTTCCTCTAGTTATTGTGGCGTCAACCTTGTAGGTTGTGTGAGTCTAGGAGAAACAACACTTCCATCTTTATAGTTGTTAGTGGTATACTCTCTTGATGCCATTATTTTGCCTTCAACTTTTCTTGCCACCTTGAATGCCTTCTCTAATGAATTAGGTTTTGTTGTCGCTGCGATCAACACCCTCCAAAATTTTTCTCACACTTGAATTTTCTAGACTACTGAGGATTTTACGATTTGTCTCTCTATGGTTACTCCATTATCATATCATGTTTTTCAAAGCATTCAAGTCTTCTTCCTAGTTTCAAACTATCGAGTCACTTGCACACACATGCCGAGTCTTTGATGGGTTTATAAGCACGCTTCCTTTATGTTAGCTTGAACGAGCATAGCACCGTCCATCAAGACAGTGCTTGTGTAGTCTTCAACTCATGTCGACAATTAATGTGCACTTTTATTGATAGTTCCCCTCACTTTGTTGGGTTTATACTTATATTTTGGTGAGTTTCCTCAACTATCATCTTTTGTGAATTTTCGCCTTCACAAGTGTCGCTTTCATAATCAAGGCTATCATTTTTTCTTGTTTTCACTTTAATAAGTGGTTTTTTCATGTTATCTTCACTCTGGCATGTGTCACTTTCAAGGTCGTTCAGATTTTGCAAGTGTCATCTTATGTTTTCCTTATGTCGTGGGTGTCGCTTTTGTGATTTTCACTCCTGCATGTGTCACACCTTTTCACATCACCAAAGTTGGTTCTAGTGCAATATTCTACATTATATGGTATTACATAGCATTAGAACATGCGCTAGACACATTTTTACGACCTAGCACTCATTTTGATCATAGTCGTCATAGTTGTCGTAACTTGTGTTCTAAGTGTTGTAATGTGTCGTTTCAACTATCACACTTTTACTAAGTGTCGCTTTGCTGTCGTATTGAGGTGAGATTGTCATTCATGAGTATTGTGTATTTCTTCTAGATTGTACTGATGGTTTTATGTGTGTGATATAAGTTTGAGTCATGTTAGGATTCAGTCAATCCCACATGTAGCCATTTTGGAACCCTTTTTGGTCCTCAACCTAGTGCAAGTTGTGAAGCCTTTTGCCCTATTATCAAGTGCATATATCAACCTATCCATGGCCCTCAACGATGCAATACTACTCCCAAATGTTGGTGCAATGAGTCCCTCTCAAGATTACCCCAAATATGTTGCACATTATGATCCTCCCAAGGGTAGTTACATGAACCTTCTTGCTCATACTAACTCACTTCACTAAGTTTTGGTCACCTCTAGCTTACATGACTCATAGAGCACTCTTATGTAGAATCATGTATCTCTTCCACCCTTTTATAGAGGAAAAGCATGCAATTAAAAGACCCTCCTACCCTCCCAGTGCAATGAAAACCCTCCTGAGCAAAGTGGCTTCATCCTTATGGCCTTCCTCAATGAAAATCGCACTCCAAATGGTCAAGCGCCGAATGTTGGGTAAAAATGCACTAGCCTAGGATGAAAAGCGCACTAAAAATCAATAGTGGCCCCTTGTTGGACAAAATTGCAATCTCTCTCAAGCCTCCTCTTCCTTTGAGCATGTGGAGCACTCCCGAAGGTTGAATCCTCACCCTTCCCTAATGTGCTTTGTGCCTAAGCTTTCCTCAACCTATTCCACTAGAGTGAATGGTGTATTAAGGAAGGTTGAAGGAAGCCTCCTTCCACCTTTGACCAATCAAAGTGTGCCCTCTTTGAAGCTTCCTTTCCCTTTGAGCACATAACGTAATCCTAAAGGTTGAACCTTTCACCTTCCCTCCTTCCCAATGTGCTCATGTGCCCTAAGCCCCCCTTTGTCTCTTCCTTTTAGTGCATGGCACAATGGGGAAGTCTAAAGGATGCCTCCTCTCATCCTTGATTAGTCAAACTACGCATTTAGGCTCTCCCCTCTTTTATTTGGAGCGCATGACACAACTATGAAGCATGAAGCCTTCCACCATGTACCTCTGGATTCCCTCACTATGATGGACCAAGGAAAGCTCTTCATCATAGTGCATGGTGCAATAAAAATGAACAGTGGAACCCTCCCAAGCCACTGATGAGTTTGACTGCGCCCTCTTAATCAAGCCTACTTCTTTTAACCCTCTCACAGTCCTATCATAAGTAGATCATTCCATGAGATAGGTAGTGATAGGATATATGTTTTTTAAGATTGGTCTTTCCCTAACATTAATGATTTTCATAGGAAAGAGTACCTTCCAAACATGGCAAAGAGAAAATATCGAGGAGAAAGAAATTCAATTACTTGGCTATCTTACAATGAACAAAATTATGGGTACTACGAGAATCAATCAGCACTATTACTTTTTTTTTCCTTGATATATCCCTCTATCTTGAGAGTTTGAGGAGTGGCAATTCCTGCCAACTCATTACATGATATGGTCATATTCATTTCTTCTTTCTCTAGGGTTGGTTCCTAGTTTATATCCTCTTCTTTTATTTTTTCTTATTCCTTTTCTTCCTCCTCTTCACAATCTATGTAAAATCATTTCTTCTCAACACACTTATGACCCTTAGAGTATTTTCTATCACAACTATAACAAAGCCCTTTTGCTCTTTTTCCTCCAGTTGTTGTGGCGTCAACCTTGTAGGTTGTGTGAGGCTAGGAGCAACAACACTTCCATCTTTATAGTTGTTAGTAGTATACTTTCTTGATGCCATTATTTTGCCTTCAACTTTTCTGATCACATTGAATGCCTTCTCTAATGAATTAGGTTTTGTTGTCGCTGCAATCAACACCCTCCAAAATTTTTCTCACACTTGAATTTGGAGACTACTGAGGATTTTGTGATTTGTCTCTATATGGTTACTTCATGATCATGTCATTTTTTTCAAAGCATTCAAGTCTTCTTCCTAGTTTCAAACTATCAAGTCACTTGCACACACATGCCCAGTCTTTGATGGGTTTATAAGCGCGCTTCCTTTATGTTAGCTTGAACAAGAATAGCACCGTCCATCAAGATAGTGCTTGTGCAGTTTTCAACTCATGTCGACAATTAATGTGCACTTTTATTGATGTTTCCCCTCACTTTGTTGGGTTTATACTTCTATTTTGGTGAGTTTCCTCAACTGTCATCTTTTGTGCATTTTCGCCTTCACAAGTGTCACTTTCATATTCAAGGCTATCATTTTTTTATGTTTTCACTTTAATAAGTGGTTTTTGCATGTTATCTTGACTCTGGCGTGTGTCACTTTCAAGGTCGTTCAGATTTTGCAAGTGTCATCTTATGTTTTCCTTATGTCACGGGTGTCTCTTTTGTGATTTTCACTCCTGTATGTGTCACACCTTTGCGCATCACCAAAGTTGGTTCTAGTGAAATATTCTACATTATATGGTATTACATAGCATTAGAACATGTGCTAGAAACATTTTTATAGCCTAGCACTCCTTTTGATCACAGTCGTCATAGTTGTCGTAACTTGTGTTCTAAGTGTTGTAATGTGTCGTTTCAACTGTCGCACTTATACTAAGTGTCGCTTTGTTGTCGTCTTGAGGTGCGGTTGTCATTCATGAGTATTGTGTATTTATTCTAGCTTGTACTGATGGTTTTATGTGTGTGATATAAGTTTGAGTCAAGTTAGGATTCAGTCCATCCCACATGTAGCCATTTTGGAACCCTTTTTGGTCCTCAACCCAGTGCAAGTTGTGAAGCCTTTTTCCCTATAATCAAGTGCATATATCAACCTATCCATGGGCCTAAATGATGCAATACTACTTCCAAATGTTGGTGCAATGAGTCCCTCTTAGTATTACCCCAAATATGTTACATATTATGATCCTCCCAAGGGTATTTACATGTACCTTCTTGCTCATACTAACTCATTTCACTTAGTTTGGTCACCTCTAGCTTACATGACTCATAGATCACTCCTATGTAGCAACATTTATCTCTTCCACCCTTTTACAGAGGAAAAACATGCAATGAAAAGACCCTCCTACCCTCCCAGTGCAGTGAAAACCCTCCTGAGCAAAGTGGCTTCATCCTTATGGCCTTTCTCAATGAAAATCGCACTCCAAATGGTCAAGCACCCAATGTTGGGTCAAAATGCACTAGCCTAGGATGAAAAGCGCACTAAAAATAAATAGTGGCCCCTTGTTGGACAAAATTGCAATCTCTCTCAAGCCTCCTCTTCCATTGAGCGCGTGGAGCACTCCCGAAGGTTGAAGCCTCACCCTTCCCCAATGTGCTTTATGCCCAAGCTTGCCTCAACCTATTCCTCTAGAGTGAATGGTGTAGTAAGGAAGGCTGAAGGAAGCCTCCTTCCACCTTTGACCAATCAAAGTGCGCCCTCTTTGAAGGTTCCTTTCCCTTTGAGCACATAGCGCAATCCTAAAGGTTGAACCTTTCACCTTTCCTCCTTCCTAGTATGCTCATGTGCCCTTAGCCCCCTTTGTCTCTTCCTTTGAGTGCATGGCACAATGGGGAAGCCTAAAGGATGCCTCCCCTCACCCTTGACTGGTCAAACTATGCTTTTAGGCTCTCCTCTCTTTTGTTTGGAGCGCATGACACAACTATGAAGCATGAAGCCTTCCACCTTGTCCCTTTGGATTCCCTCACTACGACGGACCAAGGAGATTTCTTCATCATAGTACATGGTGCAATAAAAATGAACAGTGGAGACCTCCCAAGCCACTGATGAGTTTGACTGCGCCCTCTTAATCGAGCCTACTTATTTTAACCCTCTCATAGGCCTATCATGAGTATATCATTCCATGAGATAGGTAGTGATAGGAATAATGTTTTTTAAGACTGGTCTTTTCCTATCATTAATGATTTTCATAGGAAAGAGTACCTTCCAAACATGGCAATCAGAAAATATCGAGGAGAAAACATGAAGAAACACCTGCAAAGGAGAAGCACTAGAGATGCTACCATGAGAACCTAAAGTAGATCATGGACCGAGACAGAAAGAAGACACTTCATGATGACTCAGAGGATTCCAATATTGATCAAAAACACTTTAGACAGTGAGGATGAGCAGCAAAGTGGATCTTTCATGAATATGAAGTAAAGACCATATCTATCATCAAGAATGCAAGATCAAGTAGTAAGGAAGTCAACTTGGCATTGCCACCTCATCATCAATTCCATGTCATCGTTGTCAAGTTGTAACTTGTATAGGTGTCATCATAATAGTTAATGTGTGTCCATGTGGAATGTAATTGATCAGGTGATCAATTTTAGCTCAAAAATGAAAGTGCCTAGAAAGTCTTGAAACTGGCGTCAAGTCTAAGTGCTCATCGTTCTGAATCCAACGAAATTCGTTTCACCTCAATCCGACACCGTATGCTCCAAATATCGCATTCTGGTTGTTTTCCCAAATAGGTAAAAAATTTGCAGGTTGAAGTGCAGGACTGCTAACCAGGCAAGCTGACTATGATTTTTGGGCAACTTGTTCTTCTAACACATGCTACAACTGAAGTTGCATGTGCCTCTTCTCCTCTTTAGTCGTCTCTAGCATCCTTCTCAACTCTGTGTTCTCCATATGAAGAGCCAAATTGTGCTCCTCTAGCTTTTGGAGACTCTTTTTGCTACCCATTCTGGCAACTTGGTCCACTGGTGCTCTGATACCAATCTGATCTGAAAATGATGTAGGTATCTTCTCCACAATAAAATAAAATAAAAATAGGACAATTTTGATGCTTTGCAAGGTAAAATGGGTCTTGAAACAAGCAGGTTTTTCTAATGTCTCTTCAAGTCATGAATTAGTCTTCACATGTAACTTAACATAAGCAACATGACAGCACATAACTCATGCCAACATGAAATTGGAGTAGGTGTTTTCTTCCTATTTTCCAAAATAAAACAAAATAAGAAAAGGACCGTGTTGATGCTTTGAAAGGTAAAATGGGTCTTCAAACAAACAGGTTTTTCCAATGTCTATTCAAGTCATGAATTAGTCTTCACGTGCGACTTAACATAAACAACATAATAGAACATAACTCATGCAAGCATAATGAAAAGATAAAAAAATATTTTTTGACGGAGTTCATCCCTCCTGGGCTACATCTCTGGGCCTGCCAACATACCTAGACCACTCATATATTCAATAGAAAAATGGCGTACGTAAATGTTTGTTGATGGAAACATGTGGCTATTACCCCTACAAGGTATTGCTCTCCTACAAAGAACTCTCACAAATAGCAGCAACACAAAGCATCTCCTACGAAGATTCCATACTCCAACTAAAATGAGCTAAAACGAGCATTTAAACACTTCAATTCCATATTGAAGCACATAAACAAAACTTCCCTCGACATAACATAATGATAAAAGTAAACTTGAGCTAAACCCTGCAAGTAACAGTTGTTGTAGTAGACTTTTGAAGGTGAGAAAACCCCTACAAGGCCTTCTCCATGCTCAAACACCTTCCAGAACTACTTCCAAACCTTGATTGATCCATACACTCTTAGTATCAAACATGAAAAAATACTAATTAGATGTGCTCAAATCAGAAATTAGAGGTCACCAATCTATTTATAACATCCAAAAACCCTTAAGTGGACACTTTTTGAGCTCAATTTGGCCAAAAACTCCAAAAGGTATGACTCTCCAAGCTCCCATAGGAGTTTTACTATTAATTGTCCTACAAATCGAACCAACAATCTAACTATCCTACAAATCCGCCCTATCTTTCGTTAACCAAGTGACGAATTCGTCCTTCACTGGTAGAATTTATTGAAACTTTAATTTTCCAATCGCCCTTAAGTCCGAAAAATAGGGTCACATTGGCACATAAGGTCGTGGGCTAGACCTTAACGCCTACCCCCCATCAGCCTAGCCCTTAAAGCATGGGCACGTGGTCATGTGGGTGCCAAGGGTCCAAGGGATGGGATAACCTCCCACCCTTCCTGTCAAGCCCCTTAAACTTTGGCGCATGGTCGTGTGCGGTGGCATGTGACCTTGGGGCTGGACCCCATCCACTAGTGCTTACCTCTGAGCGCTCCTTCCTTCCGCATGTGGTTATATGCAAGGGGTGGTGACCATGGGTTGGGGCTAAACCCTGAGCCCCTTGGTCGTTGATCATGGTCTCATGGGGTGTGGTGAGCCCGACCGCTCCCTCCATTTGGCACTATCGTAAAATTTATATAGTGGTCGGCCACTATACATAATAAGATCGATCACATAGCCTAGTGGTAAGACGTTGGAGTTGTCGAAATGAGGTTGTGAGTTTGAATCCCCAAAGGCCCATTCAGCCCATACCATAATTTTACCACTCTGTCAGGGTGCCACGTGGTAGCCCATGACTGGGTCGCGTGGCAGCACTCCATTGGACACAAAAACCTAATCAACCAATCAGATTTTGATCATTCAAACCAATACTATGAGGCTACTTAGCAACCTACCATTGGCCTGAAAATCACAATTAACTTGCCCAATCAGCGTACGGACTGCCCAGCCAACAATCCTGCACTTCAACTTGAAATACGTTTACCTGTTTGGGAAAATTATCAGAATGCCATATTTGGAGCATATGGTGTCAGATTGAGGTGAAACGGATGTCATTAGATTCATAATGACGAGCACTTTGACTCGACGCCAGTTTCAGGACTTTCTGGGCACTTTCATTTTTGAGCTAAAAATTAATCACCTGAGCACACCTCCCCACTAGGAGATTTTGGACTCCAAAAGTTTACTTCCCTAGTCAATATAGAGAGGCTGGAACTCAAAATACCCAAAAACTCAATCCAAAATGCATACTCAAGCCCCAATTAAGGAACTTCACCTATATGCTTCTTGAATGCCTACTGTCCTATTAAAAATTGAGTCAACATTCTTATCACTGATGCAGAAACAAAATAATGATGAGTGGAATATGAACATTCTCTTTAATTTCATCTTTGCATGACTCAAAACCACTTCATATTGAAGTTAAATTGTTGAAGACAAACTTGACTCCATCTTGGAATTCAGAGCAACATAAACTTGCTTTAATGTCTTCAAACTGAGATTGTACATAAAAAGTACATTGTTGTAAATTTTCAATGATACAATTGGCCTTGCCTACAAAACATAATCATCTTTTACAATCTTGAAAATGAAGATTTTATTCACACAAGTTTCATATCGAATAATTGCACCAATGAACACATGACAAACTTGTAGACAACTTTGAACGACAATATTGTACATTCACAAAAAGTCCTTGATCATGTGGACATGTAAATTAGCCAATACATACATCAATGAAAAACACACACTTGTTGAACATAGTGACAATGATTGTTCACTTTATAAAAGTACCTAAACTAGTAAACAAAAACAAGTAACTACAAAATTTACAAATCAACTTGACAATAAGTCTCCCCAAACTTTGCCTCTCCTAGCCCTATGGGTTGTCTTTTTGCATCATCCTTGCCTTGAAGGCTGCTTAGGATTGTTGTGAGTCCTCTTTGCCACCTCTTGCTTCCCTTGCATTATGTTGCACAATTTCTTTTCCTTTCTTTGAATGGAGCTCTGGATGTAACTTCCAACATCGTTCAGTTCCATGCCCATGCATCTTGCAATGGGTACAGAAGAACTTTCTCTTGTTCATCAACATATAGGTTCTTTCATGTGAAGGAGAGTCTTTATGCTTGATGCCTAGAATCTGATGCATTTTTTAAACCATTATCATATGTTGCTCACATACAGCCACACATTGGTAAAATTCATCACAAAAAGTACAAGGGTACTTATTCCACAAATTGTCAAAATTGCCATGCATTGGAAAACACCCATGAGAGTTACACATGTCTCTAGGGTTTCAACTTTGACAAAGTGGAGTGGACGATGTCATATAAGGTCCCTTCAAGTATTCATCCCTCTTGGTAGATGAATGAACATTGTCACAAGCTAGTGACATCTCATCCTCACATGGTTGATGTACCTCAAGCCGTTTGGAGCATTCTCCAAACTCCCTTCGCCCATATCCCAATCCCTGATACTTCAGTCTCTCCTCAACCATGATTGGATTGGTAATACCTTGGTCAGTTATGTTGAGGCCTCCACCTCCATGACCCATATTCGAAAGCAACTTCATACTTATGTATTTTGTATGTTGCTCAAATGTTGCACAAGAGGCGTTATGCACATAAACAGAAGGAATGGTACTTGAAATTCTAATTGCCTCCTTAAACTTGTCATTCGTATTTTTAGCTTTTGATGGCGACCACAATGATATTGCAGATGACTCTAGCCACCCACTCTTATCAGCTAGCATATGGTGTGCTTCTTGAGGATGTTTGTAAAATGCACATGCATCACCTCCCTCATATGGTCCATAACCGTTCTTTGAACCATGACCACATACTAGTTTCATTCTGGAGGTTTCTCTTGCTGGCATAGGAGTATAACTTTCAACAACTTGTTCTTTTAACACATGTTGCAATTGAAGTCACATGTGCCTCTTCTCCTCTTCAGCCATCTCTAGCATCCTTCTCAACTCTATGTTCTCCATACGAAGAGCCAAATTCTGCTCCTCTAGCTCTTGGAGACTCTTTTTGTTGCCCATTCTTGCAACTTGGTCAACTGGTGCTCTGATACCAACCTGATATAAAAATGGAGTAGGTGTCTTCTCCCTCCTCTCCACAATCAAATATAATAAAAATAGGATCATTTTGACGCTTTGCAAAGTAGAATGGGTCTTGAAACAAAAAGGTTTTTCCTATGTATCTTCAAGTCATGAATTGGTCTTCACATGCAACTTAACATAAGCAACATAACAACACATAACTCATGTAGGCATAATGAAGAGATAACAAAATATTTGTTCTCTCTTCATTATGCGTGCATGATTTATGTGTTGTTATGTTGCTTATGTTAAGTTACATGTGAAGACCAATTCATGACTTGAAGAGACATTGGAAAAACATGTTTGTTTGAAGACCCATTTTACCTTGCAAAGCATAAAAAATGTCATATTTTTATTTTGTTTGATTATGGAGAAGAGGGAGAAGTCACCTACTCCATTTTCAGATCAATAATTATGTATTTTCAAGAAAGGGACAAAATTCAATGTGTGTAATTCCAAGAGTCATATGTGGAATATGAAAAGTCACTTAGTCATATATGGACAAATTGTCTTTAGGAGTAGTCCAAAAGTCATTAGAAGTTCAAGAGTTATTTAGAAGTTCAAAGGACACATTAGAAGTCCAAGAGTCATGAAGTAATTCAAGAGTCATGGGGATATGAAAGGTCATTCCCCCTTATTATAAAAGCATCCTCATAACTCAAGAAAAGGGATTTTGGAGACTTAAACTTTGGAGAGCTAATATTGGCTTCTCTACTTGGCATAGGAGAGAAAACTATCTTTGGAGAAGCAATAAGTGGCTTAATGTTCCACTATTGTAGCTAGCGTCTCACTATTGTAATTGTGTACTTGGATCTTTCACCTTATAATTGAAGCTCAATGGGTCAACACATTTTCATGCATGTATTGTGAATGTCTTAGGACTATTCTTTGGATGTTTGTTATATATGTTTTGTTCACATGTACTAAGGAAATTGAACTATTTTGGTGACCTCAGTACTTATTTTGTTGAAGGTGTGTTGTGTGTGGTTTAATGATCGTTGTGTCTGAGTGAACTATTTCACTAGATAACTAATAAATATTTCTTTGTTTGTGTGTCTCTCTTACGTTAGTACTATTTCTTCCTTCTACAGGCTCACTTTTGTCTCCTCCCCTCGTGAAGATATCCTTTTACACATTGCAATTGGTTTTTCACAATGTCACGTACTTGCTTATTCAAGGCTTATGTATATAATCTCTTATGTTATCCGGTGAAACCAAGACGAACCTTTGTGTTATGGTGGACAAACCAATACTTCGGATGGGGCTTCTACTCCAAACTGTGTGAGGTTTAATTGGGACTTCAAATCAAGGAGACCCCTTGTATGTTAGCAGTATCTAGCACCGTCAGCATTTTGGTGCTAGAAGGAGGGACAAATGACAAGTTATGCCTATTGATCCTATTCTGAATCTCTTATCTAAAATGGCTCTTTCCCAAATCATAATCCCCGGATTCTTTTCTAAGGAGCTTGATTTTACCATCCCTACGGAAATCATTCATGACTTGTCTCAATTTAACTTTGATGGCGAGAGTAAACTAACCGTCTTCGAATACTTCTTTCAAACTATGCATTTTTATCTCTCTAATGGAATATGTAGTAAAGGTGTCATGGCCAGGTTGTTCACCCTCACTTTTGAAGGTCGAGTAAGAAATGTTGTCATATATTACCTGCTGCTTCTATCCATTCATTTGAACAACTTATTAAGGAGCTTCATGAAGCTTTTAACAAGTATGATTATCAAGATGTATGTGATAAAATTGATTTTCTTAGAATGGAACCTTGTGAATATATAGAGGACTTTCTTAATCGGTTTTGTTGTGAATTTCCAAAGGGATTTATTGATTCGGGTTTCATTATGGAAAAAATTTAGAATTTGATTCTACTCTCTTTGAGATATTTTGAATTTGAACCCCCAGATGATTCTCTCCCCCCAACTTTTGCAAACCATGGGATGCCTCAATCTTCTAAGGAGGAACCTATTATTCCTTTTGTTCCTTGTCCTCCTCCTTTTCCAGTACCAATTTGGGTGCCCCATGATGATGATGTTAAAGTTGGGAAATCTAAAAATCAAACTGTTGATTTGTCCATTCAACATCCATCTAACTCTTACGCTTTAGATCTTATGGGGGATAACGTGGAATGGTTCAGTAATTGCATGCAGTCCAAAGTGAAAGTTGATCCATCGGGTTTTCAATATCATATCAATGTACATAAGTCCAATCTTGAATCCGATCCGAATAAAAACTTGATTGTCTCTAGGGATACTCTGAAACCTCTACTACCTATGTTTCATGATTCTTTATTTCATAATCCTCTTGTTTCGCCTACTTCATGTTCTAAAGATGTTCAACCTATTGTTTTAAGGGGTAATCAAGAACAAGATAGTTGTATTTCACATGTAGAGGAGAAAAGTGTTGAGGATATGACTTATATTTCCTCCCTCTTTCAAAATGATAATCTTGCTTTTCCGACTGATCTTCGATCTTCTAATCTTGATAACCTGACAAGTGTTTCTGAACCATGCATTCGCATTGAGACTTTAGATAACCATCACCATTGTATCCTTATTTTCATTAACACATATGGTGGTGAACATTCAAGTATATCAGATGGTATTTTCTCTTCCCGTGAGGGCTTGGACTTGAGAGGCACTCATTTGAAATTTGTCTCTCACAGTTTACAATCTCCATTTGTGAATTGGGATGTTCTTTTAATTCAGAATGATCCTAAATTTTCTTTAATTCTTACATCTTTGGATGATAAATATGAAGTGGTTAGTTGTCAGGTTCTTGAATCTTTGGAAGATCCTAGTCAATCTGAGTGTCATATTGGTATGCCTATCTTTGACCATTATATTGATGACAATGAATCTGACTCGTTGTTCTTTCAAGTTCAATTTGATTTAAGTACAATTGTTGCTCCTCCTCCTGAGTCCTTCAATATTTCTTCATCTTTAGAACACTATTCATTGTACCCAGATATGTTTGATAATTTTATCACACCAACAAACCTCCTAAATCCTTTCGATATTTATACAGCTAATCATGGTTGCAATCAAGTACAAGATAGTGTGATACTACAAACATAGAATGAAAAGTTTGAATCTATTATTGATGATCTATTCAATTGTAAATATTTCATAAATTAGGAGGAGGATGTTCCAACCCTGAATAATCAAGGGATTGATGTATTCCAATTTTCTATCCATCAAGAATCTAACGTGTTTAATAGTAAACATGATCAACCCAGTGCCATTAGTAATGTTTTCATTGATACATTTGTTGATAGTGGTGCATGTCTACCTGTTGATGTTTCTAAGCCACTGAAATTTGATGATCCACCATCATAAAGTTCTGAGACCTATCAGGAAGTCGAGGCACTTCAGCTCCTACTAATGGTTATGTCAGGTCCTCGCAATCTTGTTGAGATCTCTGAACTAAGTTGGATCCAATTTTTCACACATAATTCTTTCCTTAATATTCATCCACTGGTTATGAGTTCATTCTTAAAGGACTCTTGGTATTTTCAAGTTGATCTTCATCATCTCAAAGATGTAATTTTTTATCAGATTAAAGGTTCTGGTTTGGTTAGTTCCTTTTCATGTGAATCCTTTGGGTTAGACTGAGGGTTGGAAAGCCCATATTTCCCAGATCTTTACAACCTAATAACCTACCATTTTGATGATCGAGATAAAGGAAATTTTGGGTTGAGGGATTTTTCTCTATTAAACTCTTCTGAATTAGATCAACTTATTATCTCTTTTGTGCATAACATGAAAATAATAATCTCCATGGCACATTTTCCCTTCTGGAACAACTATAATTGCTTCAAACATTCATACAACCAAAACCCTTGGGCTATTATTGAGTTTGATTTAACATATGTTTCTAATATTTTGTCAACCTAGGATCCTGATTGGTTTCCTGGTTTCATAATCTCAAGAATTGTCTTTAATTCCATAAGCTTTTTTATTTTTGACTTTGCATGTTATTGGATATAAAGGGAACCAATAGAGAATTGAGAACCTTCTATGTTAATCAACCAAACTGGTCATAATACTAAATATTCTCGTTGTGATGTGAATAAGTTAATTAAAAATTCATTTTCCCATAAGTCCCAGGATTTTCAAATTGGTTGTCTTGAATATCAAGATCCAATCCATGAATGGTTAGAGCAACCTACTTGGCAAGATCCTATGCAAATAATAAGTTTCGATCTTTATTAATGTTTGCAAAAAATGAGAGTGAATATGAACATGTATCTACAAGCAACCGGCAAGGTATGTATAGTAGACATTTCAAGCAACAAGGTAAAGCTCAAAACTGATTAAGAGTGGTCAATATGGCACATTATTTTGGTAATAAGCAAGACATTTAGTTTATTGTGCAATTTTTCCAAGTTGTTATATTTTCTTTTTTCACATTGTTTTATATTTATTTTAATTGCTCATATCTTTGTGGTTGAAGGTCAGTAACGACGATGGCTACATTGGAAGTATCATTACACTTAGCCTCAACCTTCTAGCCGGTTAGGTTAGGAGTAGGCTTAGTTTCATTTAGTTTCCCTTGCATTGCATCCATCATATATCTTGCTCTCCATCGAGTCCTTGTGTTTACTTGTTTTCTTATTGTATATTCAACATGTTGTTTTATGTTCTGCCTCCATTTTCTTTGTTCTTTTGGTTTGTTTGTTGTTTTTTTCATGTATTATCTTTTATCATTTTGTTCAATAAGACTTTGCATGAAATATTCCCTTGTTTTGCTCAAAAGACAATGTGGCAAAAACTTAAAAATGGCAATTGTGATGACGAAAAAGGGCAATTGTCATGACGAACAATGCTTAGCTAATCTACTACCTCTTCTCTATCTTGGGTTGACATATCTTTAAAGTCAATGATGTCTGAATGGAAAATATGATCCGCTCAAACGCAAATCCTTTGGTCAAAATATAAAACCTGCATATATTCTAGTAGCCTTATTCCTGAACTCAGTATTGTAAGTAAATAATGTTTTTCTTGTCGATCCAAACAAGTAGAGAAAGGATCAGGAGAAAATCAATTAGTAAGAAAACCAATATCAAAGGTTATATTAATACTTCTCTGAAGTGGAAACCTCCTCTGCTCTCAATTATTCGGGATACCTCTTCCTCCTGTTGAAAATAATGTTTCGAAGCACTGTTCTATAAATAAATAAATCAAGGGTGAAAGAAGAGAAAAGCTCCTTGTGCAGGGAGGTGAAGCAAGTGACTTCGCTAGGGTGTTGTCTAGGCTCGCTAGAAGTAAAGCAACACTTGTTCTCCTGTAGTGACTCTATCGGGGTATTATCCAGTCCTACTGGTAGCAGAGCAACACCAGATATGAAACTCATACTCTGAACATCTTAAACTCGCCGCATATATTACCCTTTCCTAGATAAAAACAATTGTGATTTGGAAACTATTGATATGGGTTTAACCAAGTAAGGGAATGGAGGGGACTATATCTCTATTCACATGAAGTAGGGAAGCCAAGGTAATATGCAAGATGAATCAATAATTCCTTAAATATTGGGACCTTGAACTTATAGAATTAAGCCTAAACAGAGAAGCTTGAGTTCTGCCAGTGTGTTGCCAAGTGTTTTCGCTACAATCAACACCCTCCAAAAAAATTCTCACACTTGAATATTGGATCCTACTGGGGATTTATGATTTTTATTTCTATGGTTACTCCATGATCGTTTGATTTTTTGCAGAGCATTCAAGTCTTCTTCCTAGTTTCAAATTGTCAAGTCACTTACACACACATGCCTAATCTTTGATGGGTTTATAAGCGTGCTTCCTTTATTATAGATTGAATAAGCATAGCACTATCCATAAATATATTGCTTGTGCAAGGTTTAACTCATGTTGAAAGTCAATACTCACTTTTATTGATATCTCCACTCATTTCATTGTGTTTATATTTCTATTTTGGTGAGTTTCCTCAACTGTCGTCTTTTGCGCATTTTTCCCTTCACAAGTGTCACTTTCACATTCACAATTGTCATTTTTTCTTGTTTTCACTTTGATAAGTGGTATTTTCATGTTATCTTCACTCTAGCATGTGTCGCTTTCAAGGTCGTTCACATTTTGCAAGTGTCGTCTTATGTTTTCCTCATGTCGCAGGTGTCGCTTTTGTGATTTTCACTCCTGCATGTGTCACACCTTTTCACATCACCAAAGTTAGTTCTGGCACACTCTTCTGCATTAGATAGTATTACATATCATTAGAACATGCACTAGACACATTCCTACAACTTAGTGCTCCTTTTGATCACAGTTGTCACAGTTGTCATAACTTGTATTCTAAGTGTCGTAATGTGTCGTTTCAACTGTCGCACTTAGACATAAGTGTCGCTTTGTTGTCGTCTTGTGCGATTTTCATTCATGAGTCCTATGTATTTATTTTGGATTCTGTTGATGGTTTTATGTGTGTGATCCAATTTTGAGTCATGTCTGAATGCATTTCCCTCTTTTACTTAGTCAATCCCACACTTATACATTTCAAAGCCATCTTTGGTCCTTCAACCAAGTGCAATTTGTGAAGCCTTTTGCCCTCTTATTGAGTGTGTATCTCAACCTATCCATATGCCTCAATGGTTAAATACTACTCCCAAATATTGTTGCAATGAGTCCCTCTCAAGATTACCCCAAATATGTTTCACATTATGATCCTCCCAAGGGTAGTCACGTGACCCTTCTTTCTCATACTGACTCACTTAAATACGTTTTGGTCACCTCTTCCTTACATGACACATAGAGAACTCCTATGTAGAAGCATGGATCTCTTCCACCCTTTTGCAGAGGCAAAACAAGCAATGAAAATAACCTCCTACCCTCCTAGTGTAGTGAAAACCCTCCTAAGCAAAGGGACTTCATCCTTGTGACCTTCATGAATGAAAAGTGAACTCCAAATGGTCAAGCACCCACTGTTGGTTCAAATTGCGCTATCCTAAGAAGACAAGTGCACTAAAAAGCAACAGTGACCTCTTATTGAATAAAATTGCACTCTCTCTCAAGCCTCTTCTTCCTTTGAGTGCATGGCGCACTCTTGAAGCTTGAAGCATCACCCTTTCCCCTTCCCCAATGTGCTTTGCGCCCAAGCTTAGCTTAAACTCTTCCTCTAGAGTGCATGGTGTAGTAAGGAAGGTGGAAGGAAGCCTCCTTCCACCTTTGACTATTTTAATTGCGCCCTCTTTGAAGCTTTCATTCCCTTTGAGTGAATAAGGTAGTCCTAAAGGTTGAACCTTTCATCCTCCCTCCTTCCCAATGCACTCATGCACCCTAATCCCTCCTTTGTCTCTTCCTTTGAGTGCATGGAGTAGTGGGGAAGGTTGAAGGATGTCTCCCCTCGCCCTTGACTGGTCAAACTGTGCTTTTAGGCTTTCCTCTATTTTCCTTGGAGCATATGGCGAAACCATGAAGCATGAAGCCTTCCACCTTGTCCCTTCAGCTTCCTTCGTTGAACTGGACCAAGGAGATCTCTTCCTCATAGTGCATGGTGTAGTAAAAATGAACAATGGATCCCTCCCAAGACACTGATGAGTTTGACTATGCCCTCTTAATCAAGCCTACTTCTTTTAACCCTCTCACAAGCTTATCATGAGTACATCATTCCATGAGCTAGGTAGTGATAGGATAGATGTTCTTAAGATTGATCTTTCTCCATCATGAATGATTTGCATGGGTAGGAGTACCTTCCAAACATGGAAAAGAGAAAATATCAAGGAGAAAGCATGAAGAAACACCTACATAGAAGAAGCACTAGAGATGTTATCATGAGAACCTGAAGCAGATCACGGAACGAGACAGAAAGAAGACAATGCATGATGACTTAGAGGATTCTGATATTTATCAAAAACCATTTGGAGGGTGAGGATGAGAAACAAAGTGGATCTTTCATGAAGATGAAGTAAATACTAGATCTATCATCAAGAATGCAAGATCAAGCAGCAAGGAAGACAACTTTGCATTTCCACCTCATCATGAAGTCTGTGTCATCATTGTCAAGTTGTAACTTGTATAAGTGTCATCATAATAGTTAATGTGTTTCCATGTGTCATGCCACATCACCATGTGGAATGTAATGATGTATTTTCAAGAAAAGGACAAAATGTAATGTGTGAAAGTCCAAGATCCATATGTGGAATATGAAGAGTCACTTACTCATATATGGACAAAATGTCTTTAGGAGAAATCCAAAAGTCATTAGAAGTTCAAGACTTGTTTAGAAGTCCAAGAGTCACGAGGGTAATTCAAGAGTCATGGGGATATGAAAGGTCATTCCACCTTATTATAAAGGCAACCTCATAACTAAAGCAAAGGGATTTTGGAGGCTTAAGCTTTGGGGAGCTAGTCTTGGCTTCTCTACTTGGCATAGGAGAGAAAACTATTCTTTGGAGAAGCAAGAAGTGACTTAATGTTCCACTATTAGAGCTAGCGTCTCACTATTGTAACTGTGTAGTTGGATATTTCACCTTATAATTGAAGCTCAATGAGCCAACACATTTCCATGCATGTATTGTGAATGTCTTAGGACAATTTTTGGGATGTTTACTAGATATGTTTCGTTCACATGTACTAAGGAAATTGAACTATTTTGGTGGCCTCGGTACTTATCTTGGTGAAGTTGTGTTTCATGCGATTTAATGATCATTGTGTCTGAGTGAACTATTTCACTAGATGACTAACAAATATCTATTTGCTTGTGTGTCTCTCTTAGGTTAGTACTATTACTTCCTTCTAGAGGCTCACTTTTATCTCCTCCCCTCGTGAACTTCTCCTTTTACACATTGCAATTGGTGTTTCACAATGTCAAGTTACTTGCTTATTCAAGGTTTATGTATATAATCTCTTATGTTAACCGTTGAAACCAAGACTAACCTTTGTGTTATGGTGGTCAGGCCGATACTCCGGATGGGGCTCCTACTCCAAAAAGTATGAGGTATACTTGGGACTTCACATCTGGGAGACCCCCTGTATGTAGGCGATATCCAGCACCGTCAACAGGTTCCCAAAGGCAAACCTCATGTTGGATGTTATCCTTTAAATTCCCTATGAAGACATCAATATTACGCTCCTCTGGAATATCATTTACCTTGATATTCAATCTTTAGATGTCCTCTATGTGCTTCGCCATTGAACACTTTTATTTAAGATTTATCAATTGGCTATAGAAGGTATT
The DNA here is from genome assembly GCA_031772625.1 of Pinus tabuliformis. Classification (NCBI taxonomy): domain Eukaryota; kingdom Viridiplantae; phylum Streptophyta; class Pinopsida; order Pinales; family Pinaceae; genus Pinus; species Pinus tabuliformis. The sequence continues at coordinate 301,112,695 of CM062804.1, read as the reverse complement.
GTTCTTTGTATCCTCATAATGTGCTACAAATTCTTCTGTAAAAATTGTCCAAGTGACAAATTATTTATGAGAACAAAGCCATCTATACCACACAAACTGATTTTTTTTAAATATAAAAATGCAATGTGTATCTTTTGTGTGTGTGACACATCATGTAGATCAAAGAATTGCTCCATCTATAGTATCCATGTTATCGGATCCTTGTCATCAAATTTCCTCATATCGATCTTTGGAATGTGTTTAGTCTTTAACCCAATTTTAGAGTCTCTAAATTCATGATTCACGTTCTTTTTGTTCTCATCATGAGTTTCATGGAATACCTTGTCACCATTAGGAAGCATTTCTTGTAGTAACTTTGTCAAACCTTCCTTCAAAACTTTTATTTCTTCTTTTAAACCATCCTTCAAACCTTCCATTTCTCTTTTTGTTTTTTATTCTAAGCCATCCATGTTACCTTTCAAACCATCCATCTTAACATTCATCATCACTTCCAATTCATTTTTGGTTACTCTTTGTGAGAGCGAAATTTGTTGCACTTGGTCTCATAATTTTGATATATCATGTTGCATTTCTTCCTCTTCTTCATGCGCCATATCAGAGATTTATGGTTGCTTACTGGGTTTATCCATTTTTTTTGTTTCGGGACATATTGGAACTAAATAATTATATCTATGCTTCACTATGCCTTTTGAATCACTTCAAACTAATATTTCAAAGAAAAGTTAAGCAAATTAAAAAATATATATGCCTTTTTGCTTCTTTTTTCTGAGCTTGATCTTGAAATTGTTATATCTTTGTAATTTTGTCTCTCCAAGATCTGAATTTTTTTGTTGTGGTAGCCCTTTTATTCTTCTTTCCAATGCCACAAGTGAGACCTAAATTGGATTCTTCAAGGTATAGTTATGCCCAATCTCCCCCGATGTCTTGATTATGGACTCGTTCAGTAGAGTGAACTTGTACAGAATGTCATGTGTCATTGTTTCAACCTTCGGCTCTAAAAATTATACATGACAAATTACAATCTGTGCACTTTCAATTAATTTTTACAAAATTCAAATCCCATGCTCATAGAGGAAGTTATGACAATTTTCCCTAGGTCATTTATTTCATATTGAATTTTGGAGCATGCAAAAACCCTAACTTCTTCGAACCATATCTCAAAAAATATAGCGAACCAAGATCTGAATTTTTTACATGAAGTTCACCAAGATTTTAGCTCCTCGTGGTAGAAATTTAAACTTTTGAAGCTTCATAGAAAAAATCTAAAGCGAAAATTACAATATAACCTGTTTGAAGTAGCGAAACCCTAGAATCCAAAGCTGTGATTCCAAATGTTATGCAACGAGATCATAAAACGGAAGAAAATATAGATAAATGACTTGAAAATAACCTCTTCAAGTGGGTAGCCTCCTTTACATCACATAAATGAACAATTCTTGGATGAATCAAATGACAAGATCTCCTAGGTATATATATGAGTCTAAGCGATCACAGTATAATCATAGAATAATAATTTAAGGATACAACAATAACAATAGTGATCTTATATGGGGCAAAACAATAACAATATGGGGGCTACATGGGAACAACAATAACAATAAGGGGGATACACTAATAATAACAATAAGGGGGCTATACTAGTATTATAGGGACTTAACAGAAAGGGTTGGTTGATACTTCCTTATGATCCTAGGTACACAAATATAACAGTTAAGGAAGGGTCTACTAGTCCATCCCCATACACTCCTTGATGGGAATACTATGATGTATCTTGACCATTCTTTAAGCTCCATGAAACGAGATTTACGTACTCAAGAAAGGGTTGATAAACCCTTCACAAAGGTCTACCTTGATGAAAATACTAATCTTAAGGAAGGGTTAGTTATGCCTTCCTTGGGCTCCCCGTTTATATGAATATTATGCTCAAGTAAAGTTTATCCAACCCTTCTCCACATTCACTCTATATAGTGCCCTATTTGCTTTGACTAGCTTGATAGACCAGATATTATAATATGAAGGCATTCTTTTCACAAATTGACCTAGTTTATTTACTTGTGTTATGATGACGAAACTCAAAATTTTATCTTTTTATTGCCTTTAAGTGATGCTTTTGTGGAAGAAATAAAATAATAGATTGATATGATGTAACTGACAATATCAACACATGTGCTTATGACACTTTGAAATTAAAATGTTATATACATTAACTTGTATATGCTATTGATGGTTTTCCTACTGTGAAGAAACTTTCCACAAGTGTACATTGATGTGGGATTGCATCAAGATTATACTGGAGTCTCGATTGAGTCAATGTATTATAATATGTTATATGATTAATGATATGCCTTAATTTTGATTATGGAACAATTTGATACAATGATTGTGGTGTGTGTAGGCACAGGGAATGTGCTTGTTGATCATTCCATATACAGGTAATGGGTTTGTATGGAAGTGTATAGAGTATAACTAAGAGAGGAGGAACAACATTCCTATTTCCACCTACTAGCACTTATTTTCCATGACCTAGGTTGAAAATCTAGTGAAACTTTTATTTAGAGGTTGCACCTTGCTATGAGGGTGAGCCATGGATTTGGTCACTCATAGGGTTTCATTGAGGGGCACACAATAAGGTGATATCTCTTTTCCTCAATGACCATTAGTCTCTCATAAGAGTGATAAAAGTTGAGCAAATAGGATCTTGACAATTACACCATTCCCCCCACCAAGAAAGTTGAATGTTTAAAGGGAATACATGAACATGGCACCCTTAGTACTTACAGAAAGGTAACTCTTGAAGTGCATGGAGAAACATGGCACCCTTGGTACTTACAGAAAGGTAACTCTTGAAGTGCATGGAGAAACATGGCACCCTCGGTATCGATTAAAATTTTTCAAGTATACTTTGGAAGGTGGGTGATTAAGCATATAAACATGGTTTACTTAGTAAGTATATTTTTTTTTGTAAGCTTAGGTAGGTAGTCCTATAAGCCCATAGAACTTCTGGTATGCACACATCCCAATCATTCATATTAACATTGCATACCTTTGTGAGGGAATTCCCCAAGATCTTGTTGAAATATTCAACAGTGCCATTCCCCTGGGGGTGATATGGCGTACTCTTCTAATGATAAATCTGGAATTCCTCTATTAAAGTTGTGATTGTCTTATTCATGAAGTGTGTCCCTCTGTCACTCATCAAAATAAACTCAAATATGAACTTCACAGCAGTGTTCACGCTACAATCCTTCACAGGTTGTGCCTCATCCCATCTGGTTAAGTATTCTATCGCAGTGATAATATAACACTCCTGTCTTTTTCCCTGGTGGCTGAATAGGTCCAACGAAGTCAATCACCCACTTATCAAATGCTTGTAATGTGACCTGTGGATTTAATGGAAGTTCATCCCTTCACGACGGTCTCCTGGTCCTTTGACACACATCGCACGCACTACAATATTCCTTGGAATATTTATGTACTGTTGGCCACCATAGTCCTGCACATAGGATCTTCTGTGTAGTAGCCTTACCTGCATAGTGTCCTCCGGCGACACCACCATGTGCTTTTGCTAGAATACTATGCCTTTCATATTTAGGTACATATCGGCGTAGGACTTCATCTGACCCCATCTTATATAGTTGTCCTGCAATCACAAAAAAATTAGCAGCCCTGACAACTAGTTCCTTCTTTTGCTACGTTGTATAACCTTTAGGAGCTATTCTAGTATATAAAAACTGAATGATGTCTACAAAATGCTCATCTGAAATCCTGACAACAAAGAGTTGTGCGTCAGTTAATCCTTCCTCAATATTTGTAGGCTCTTCACCATTTTCGATCCGAGATAGGTGGTCTGGTCTAGCATTCAATCTCTCGGGCTTTACTATGACTTCAAAATCATATTCTTGAAAAAGGAGCAACCACCTACAGATTCCCCCCCCCCAACATAGGCTTATTGACCAGGTACTTCAAAGCAGAATGGTCCGTGTACATCTTAAAGTGTGCACCTAGTAGATAATGCCTGAACTTTTGTAGTGCATAAACCATGGCCAAACCTTCGCGCTCTGTGGTTGAGTAGTTCCTTTCAGCCTTAGATAGTTTCCAACTAGCGAAGGCAATTAGGTGATTGATATCTCCTGCCCCTGGTTGTGTTAAGACGGCTCCCAATGCTATGCAAGATGCATCCACATGCACATGAAATTCCTTCTTCCAATCGGGGAATACTAGGATTGGTGTCGTAACCATCTTCTCCTTTAGAGTATCCAAGCTTTTCTGACAATCATCATCCCAAAAAAACGTAACATCCTTCTTTAACAACTTCTCCATGGGCACAATGATCTGCACATAGGCTCTAATAAAATTTCTATAGTACCCAGTATGACCCAATGTCGCGCGTAACTGCTTTACGTTTATAGGGGGCTCTAGATTGATAATGAAATTAATCTTAGCAGGGTCTACCATCAATCCTTGCTTACAGATGATGTGGCCTAACAATATTCCATAAGGTACATATAAAATGCGCTTCTTCAAGTTCAGAGGGATCTGGTAATTCCTATAGGTATCTAACATTAAGCGCAGACGAGAGATGTGCTTGTTGACCAGCCCAAACACTGTCCATTTGTTGAAGTAAACCTCCAAAAACTTGTGAATGAACTCCTTGAACGTTGCGAAAACCACCCGAGAGAAAATTGAAAGGGAATTTTTGAGTCCAAAAGGCATAAATGTATACTGGAACGACCCCCATTCAGTAGCAAAGGTAGTCTCGCTTCTATCTTTTGGCGCGATCTTAATTTGGTCATATCCCGAGAATCCATCCATAAATGAATAAGCTTCCTGTTCGCCAACATTCTCAAGAACTTCATCTGTAAACAACGTAGGGAATGGATCATGGACACATACATCATTGATCTTCCCCAGATCTATGCAAATCCTGATATCGACTTTTGTTTTCTTCTCTTGGACTACCATAGGACTAACCCACTCAGATTCCTCTACAGGCTCGATTATTCTGGCTGCGAGCATTTTATCGAGTTCCTCTCAAACCTTTTCTTTGTATTTGGGCTTCAATCGATATGTGCGCTGCTTAACAGACTTCACATCAGGTTTTAAATTGATTTTCATTACCCCCAAATCTCCTACTATCCCCTTCAAGTCAGAAAAATTGGTTGGAAATAAGTCCTGATATTCATGTAGCAATTCAACTACCTTATCCACTGTATCTTCATCCCAATAGTCACCAATGTTCGCGAATTTTGGTTCTACCTTTGAGCCAATGTTCACCTGCTTTGTGTGCACTGGTTGTGAAATATCAGGATCTCTGCACTAGGTCCCTCAACTTCATGCTGTCCTTCTGATTCAGGGATATTAATATTCCTCAGATCCTCATCAGCTTCTTCCATTGTAACATTGTAACATTCTAAAGCATGCTGCAGCTGCATACTCCAGTTAGGTTGTACCCATGTGATAGGTTCGACGGGTGTTCAAAAGATTGTTGCCTTAATCTCTTGAAGTGCTTCATCAATGCATGCAAACCCATCTTCAAAACTGAATGTGAGAAAGAAGCTTTCTTTCATCTCATCCCAGTCAACACCTGTGTCGTAACTCTGTCTCTAAATACCAATTCATTGTAATAACATCTAGGGTATGAACAAAAATATGCACCCACTTAGGTTGAGGTATTTTTCCCCACGCCTTAGTCCATCGTGCCAAATGTTCACGCCCATCATCCTTCCTTGTGTATTTTTCTTTGAGTCGGGTGTTCACGTAGCCAAACCTTAATCGCATCATTCGACAATATTCCTTCCAGTCGAAAAACTTGTCCCTGTGCATACCCACCATCTTGCAGGCATAACTCTTAATGTTAGATCTAAGGCTGGAACAAATGTTCCTCTAGTGCATCTCTTTCAAAATGTTCAAGAAATAAATTGACATCAACCAAGCCATCATAATAGGGTAATTTACGTACCTCAGTAGATACATAATGTAGTGATTTCGTAAGCCGGTTGCATGACAACGTAGATACCTCATGCAACCGATTTTGCCAATTTTCTAACTGTTCATATGATTTTGATTGGTAGGAGCTATCCTTTTCCCAAATGATCCTTCCATCCGCAGTGGGATTGATCCAATATTCATCTTGCGCAGTTAAATACTAAATGTGCTCAATGTCATCATCTTCATAATAGTCACAGTTCGATTCTATGCACCGTACACCTTCAGCTAGATCCAACGGGACAATTACTCAAAGTTCATTCTTCTCAAATACCATGCTTCATTTTTTTAAGTTGATGATTTTATTGATGTCAAAAGCCCAATCAATCCCGAGCAATCCTTGGTATGGATTACTATCATCAACGATCTCAATAAATTTGAAATCAACTACTTCTCTTGCCCCTTCAATATCTAAGATTACTCCATGCAGGCACCCATTGGAATTATCTTCTGCTGATTTGCCATGCGCAACTAAATTGGCAACCATTGCAACTTACGCTTTCCCATACGTTCCCAAATATGTTTCAGCAATACATTAGCATTAGAGCCCAAGTCTAGGGTGACCTAATCCATTTTGAAATCACTGATCTGCGCAGTCAACCACATCTCTCTATTGGTTCTCTTCTTGCTTTGATTTACGTTATTGACTACATGTTGTCCTGGGGATGACTTATCCTTGTTGGCACAGTTATCTATTATCTCTTGCAGTTTCTCTACTACCTTCTAATCCCGTAGTAGCTTCATATAGGTCTGCAGAAACGATTTCAACACTGTGGGATCTGACTCTTGGGTTCCAGTAGCATCTTTAGGTTTCTCCTTTCGCAAGGCTATCAACATTAGGTTCTGAGATGTAGAAGTATCTGGACTCATAAAATTCTTTTTGGCCTCCATGTATGTCTCTTTTTCTTTATGTAAATCAAACCCAATATTCTTCTCACTGGCCTTTCGAAACCATGACTCTGATTCTAACTGTTTTCCTTCAACCTTGTCTTCATTAGTGGTTACACCGCTTTGTGTGACTATATTGACACTGGGATCATCTTCTCGCGGTTCAGATCTCATAATTTAGATATTCTGTGTTGGCTACTAGGTCTTTTTCTCTTGCATCTTTGCTTTTAAGACCAAGAAATCTTCTATAACATGATAAAATTGACGACACTATTGGCATGAAGGGTGTGTTGGATTCTAACAGTCACGCACAAAGTTCCCTGGTTCTCTGCAGTTGTAACAAATTATTTGGCCCTGACCTCTTCCAGCTCCTCCTCCTCATCATCTTCCTCTTCCATGAAATCCTCTATGAGCTGTAGGTGAGCCTTGGTCGTTCTGCACGCGGTTGTCAACCTGCATCCTATACAGTGGAGCTTTGTCCATCCTTAGCTCATGTTACAGGGAAAAGTGTCTATATAGAACTGCTCTATCCCACTAAGGTGTGACAGCTGCCTTAGAAACAAACAGAGAAAAGCTACTTTTGTTTTTCCTTTATGAATTATAGATAGAGAGGAATAGAAAGACCAACCTCTGTCTTGCGCTAATCTCTTGATTCGATCCCTCTCTTCTTTGATAGTCCTCAGCTACCTGCTCCCTTGCACGCCCAGCTTCACAAAGTACCTGTAAGATCACAGAAGCATAGCACTATACAAAGACATGGATCTATAATCATAAACAATCTAGGATCAGATGTAAATTGACCATACAAATGTAACAAGCATCAATGATACAAAAGCATGGAGGAAAACTCAAATAGATTTTATTGATAAACAAGAAAAGAGCCAGGAGGAGTTACAACCAGTTGTTCTGACCCAGCATCAACCTCCCAGCAAAGAAGCCCCTCTTCACCTCAAACAAAACTTAGATAACCCAAGAATCTGATGTTTGTCTCAAGAAACCAACAACAATTCCTTACAATATGCAAAATTCTAGCCTCTGGATCTCTGGGATGAGGGATCCATATATAGATATATGTAAGGGGGATGAGTCAGCTTGTGATTTGATTAATGTCTTCTCTCTGATAGTTGTTGCTTCCACTTGGAGACTGATGGTCTCTTACTCATCCTTGGTCGAATTCAGTGAGGCAAGTGTCACAGGAGAAGATTCTGGAAGCTTCCATTGCCTCTCCACCTCGCGGAATGACACTGCCATTTGTCATTTCTCGCCCATCGCACCCCACAGAAGGGACTTTTGAAATGCAACGCACCCTCACAGTGTATTTGGGTGAGATGCAACGCACTTAGCCAGTGGAGCAGCTGCAATGATCCTGTTTTGACCAATTCTGAGCAGTTTCTCATGGAGAACTTCTGGGAGAAGCTGTAATCTGTTGACCTTGTTCCTTTAGGGGTTAGAACAACAGTTTTAGGGACTTAGGAGCCCTTGGTTTATGGACATTTCATGCTTGGGGTTGTAGGGCCCAAAAATGTCTATAACAATTGCCCCCTAAATTATGAGGATGTTAATCTTTTGGTGTCGGGTGAAATGCTTTATTATGAGGATCCGAAGTTCTTTCAATGCTGGGAGGAGACCTGTAATAAGATACAATACAATACATTCTATTCTTACTATTTTCATGATCTAGCTGAGGCGGGCATTCCCATGCTCAGCTTTATAAATTGATTTTCATGTACATAGGACAGACAATCGTCTGAGTGTAGACTGATGATTCTGATAGAGCCATCATCCTTTTGAGTGGATGATTATTTGTGCAGCAATGATGTACATTTAATGTCTTTATTTCTCTGAATATATATCGCAGCCCGGATGGATGAAACTAGATCCGGGGTCTTCAATCTCGTCCGATCTTTACTCAAAGTACAAGTCGATCCATGTGAGAAGTATTCTGAAGTCGAACATGGAAAGACATCACTTGATTACCAGTCAATGATGTAAACTGTTAACAAGCGCGAGAGGAATCACCGATAATGATAATGACCCTCAAGGTACTGCAGTACAATTCACGTGGTGTGAATAAAGGACTTAGCGTCGAGCACCACGCAAAATCTTTCGGTCGAAGGCCATTGATGTAAACCTGTCGCCGGAAGTGAGAAACTTGCCATCGAGGCATGCAAGCTTCAAAGTACTGAATGGGGTGTTCCTAGATCAACTTCTTGGATAATGAGCTGATGTCGACAAGAAGTGATCCGTCACAGGAGGGCCTTAATGAATCCCACATCAATGACACAGAATGGAGCAAATGATTTTAATGGAGGTGAAAACGATCTGGTGATATAAGGTTCAGGGTGGCGGTCATGAAAGAATGGAGTATAATGTATGGTAGTGGGTGAGACATAGGTGAATTCCCTGAATGACTTCTCTTGAACATATTGGCGACACTAATGTGATGGATTGGTAGCATTTACCCCAAATGTGGATGGTATGGCGTGACCATGGTGATGTGACCGGTGAATGAAACAACCCAACCCGACTCGGACGCTGAGTGGAAGTGTCATGTTCAAGAGCGACTTGCTACCAACAAAGTTTCTTTAAGTTTTCTTCCCAATTTTCCCCAGTCATTGCTGACCAGTACCTCTTTATTTTTGTCAAGCTTGAGGAGGATAACATATGCTTGTTCTATAATTTGCCCTTCGGGCAAACCCATCGCTATGTTTTAACGAGCCCAGCGATAGTGAAACTCATTCTCGTCTATAGACAAGTTTGTCGCTATTAATCTTTTTAATGAGTTTAACGACAAAGATAACTCGGTCCTTTTCAATTTCAGAGAGTCTGAAAAGGAATGTAAAGGTAACTCCAAAATTCATTTTTCGTCATCTAATCCCTTAAGTCCGAAAAAGTATAAAACAATACAGAAGGGATGAATTTTCGATACTTTTAACGAGCCGAACAAAACAAGCGCTCAATCTTTTTGTGTAATAATCCCTCAGGTCCAAAAAGATTAAAATCTAGAGGAGGGATAGCACTTCCTGTCCCTTTAATGAGCTGGAGAGGCCAATGGCTTGGCAATCTTTTCATATTTTACGAGTCAGTTGAAAAGAGCTTAAAGGAGACTTGTCTTTTGAGGAACGAGTGATAAAATGGGTAGCAGCTGATTCCAGGTAAGGTTTGGAATTTTCCAATCACGACAGTGTTACAAGGATGGCTAGTGAAATCACTCTTCGCAGCTGTTCCTCAAAATGGGTAAACAATCAAATGGGGGTGAATGATCGGCCAACGAAAAAGTGGAGGTGACGGTGCAAACACGACCAAGGCTTTAATGGCTGAAGTACTACATTCACGATGGTTATTTACCAGGGAATAGTTCATTTTTTAACGAGCTTAAACGCGGGGGGAAACATTTGCTCATGGCTTATGTTTATTTTTTAACGAGCTTGAACTATGTGCTAAAATTGCTCGATTGAATGGTCCCATTTTGATTTTACCATAAATAGCTTTGTTCTTTCAAAGATTGTAATGTATTTTTAAATGCTTCATCAAATTAGTCAAAAATGAACAATATATGTTTGAAAACGAGTTAGAACACTAATATTTTACTTTGAACTACGTAAAAAGTAATGAAAAAGTGTTTTTACCTCTCATTTTACCATTTCATTTGAACTTTGGTTTGTTGGAGCTTTGGAGGTGATTTCCCCCTTTGATTTTCATCAGCTGATTTCGGGAAATTCTGTGGATGATTCTCGGTGCCGTCTGGACCAGGTAGGAGCTAAACCTGAGCTCTTTCATTTCATGGTTTCCATTTTGCATTCTGAGCTTGATTCCTAGTTTTTCTGAGCCCCTAGGGTTTGAAAAACTCGTTCTGCCTTCAGCACACCCTCGGTGTATTGAAAGGTGTGTTGAATGTTGGCCTGTCTAAAGGCCATCTGACATGCAACGCACCCAGAGCACTGCTGTAGGTGCGATGGGCGTAGAGAAGGAATTCTGTGCACAATTTTTGATGGAAATTTTGCTTGTTTCTTACCAAAATCAGGATCTAACTCTTCTCTTGTTTGTTTTTCAGAGATCTTTGGAGTAAGATAACCATTACATGGCGAGAACGTGAGCATGAAGAAGAGGACATGCTTGCCCTACATGATCCAGTTACAGTAAACGCACTGCGGAACTGTGGCTTGTTGAAGTTTTTCCGCATTTCTAGCATGAGACAATAGATCAACTTACTGCAATATTTGCTCGATGCTTGGGATCCTACCAACCAGGTTTTCCAGATTAGGGGCAAATCTATCCCAGTGACTGTAGTAGACATTTATTTCTTGACTAGCTTGTCGAGGTGGGGTGCCCCCATCTCTTTATCAGGTTCGGCCCGAGGAGGCGACTCTGTGAGAGATTATGTTCGCCGGTACTGCAGAGAAGGATCTCAGCCGAGTAAAGAAGGCAAGATCATCATCCGTGATGTCACCGACAGGTCCCTCGGGACTATTCTGTTTACTTTCGGTAGGATGGCCGGTGGTGCGGCTCTTCATGTAGCCAACCGATCTTATATGCAGTATGCCTTGGAATGCCTCCAACCGAAGGTGTTCCACTGGTGCGACGCAGTACTTCTTGTGATGAAAGAACAGTTGACCAAGATAAAGAGCGGGAGGTTGAAGAACTTTGGGTATGGTTCTATTTTGACCGCCTTTGCCTTGGAGAAGATACCATTGATGCAGCCGCAGTATATTGCACTCGATTTACCTTCACTCACTGAACCACGTATGTAGAGATGGGTTGACCATATGTCTAGGCATGCTGGTCAGTCTCATATTTCATTTTTTGATACCTTCTTCAGGTGGTTTGATCGTCAGGAGATGGTTTATTCCGAGTATCCATATGCTGGCATGGAGTTCCGGGGTGATCCAGATTTAGTACTGCCGGATGGCGAACAGTGGGGCGCCATTGGTAAAATCTTTGAACATATCTCTGTTTATCGTTTTTCATTTATAATGTACTTGTGCTTTATTCTATCAAGACTTTAATCAAACTCATGTGTACATGCAGATGTTGGTCCTGTTCGTCCAGTAGTTTGCCTGAGAGTACCGGCTGCCGCCCCAGCAGGAGAGGCTGTTGGAAGGGCTATCCTTCGTGACCTCGATGTGGCTGAGATTCTCACAGCGTCACAGGAGCAAGTTGAGGGCCTCACTCTTGGTATTCCAGATGTGAGGACTAACGGGCTACCTTTGAGGTTACAGCGGCATACTACTGGCGTGCCAAGACGATGGACTCGTCTCTTACGCATGATCGCACAGGCTGTGACTTGCTATCACGAGCATCATTAGACTAAGGTGCCCCCTAGCATTTTGAGTTTTTGGGTCACTTGACCGATTTTGTCTTGGTTACAGAAAATTATGTGTAAACCATAAACAATTATATACATATTTTTGATTTTCGGAGTTTTATTTTGGTTAAGTTACATGATCCAAATGCAAACATTGATGGTATGTTTCTTTTTATAAATGTTGCAAATGTCTATCTAACACATAATTTTCTAATGAGTCAGTTAATGTGTTTAAGTTTCTGGAAATGTATTGATATTGAATAAAATCAAATTGTCTTTCCAAAATCTTAACCCTTAGGAACATGCGATAGATAACTGGGTTTCAGACGGAATATATACCAGTGAGTTGTAGTATTACGAGTTGTGAGTCTAGCCTGACAATTAGTCGGTGTATACCATGTGTGATGGCATCAGAGAGAAGTTCTATCAACGCGCTATATTCAGCGATGTTATTTGTTGATCGATCAATACATACCCCTCTGAAACTTACTAACTCGCCGCTTGGATAAAAAATAGCCCAGGCTGCGGAAGATAGGTTCCGCGAACTACGACTTGCTCCATCGGCATATCCAACACATGACTCCAATAGGTTTGACATCTGCAAAAAATGTAAAAAGTGGATTACTTGACAAAAATAAACACTTTAGTGAAAACAAAAACATAACAAAAGCATACAGGTTACCATTACGCATAGTAACACTTGAGGTACAACCTGTTACGAGGTTGTGCCAGTGGAATTCCGTCATAATCCATTAACTCGTAGGCTCCTTTTGCTAACGCCCATTTAACAATATAGGGGCCCATCCATAAAGACTTAAATTTCCCTGCTCCCAATTTATCAGATTCTTGGTCGTAAAGCAAGACCAAGTCACCTTCTGAGAAGACACGGGGTTTGACATTTTTGCCGAACTGCGCCTTAACTCATTTCTTATGGGCTTCGTTAACCAAAGCGGCATCTCGACGGGTTTCATCCAATTGGATTAATTCCAAGAAACGAGCTTCTTCTTCTGAAGTTCCGAGGAGGAGATCAATTGCGAGTTTGAGAGACGAGATTTCGCACTGGATTGGTAAGACTGCTTCGAGGCCATATACCAGTTGGAAAGGTGTAAACTCGGTTGCATTCCTTACCGATGTCCGGTAAGCCCACAAAGTTGAGTACAGGATTATGTGCCATCTTCTCTTGTGAACTCCAATCATCCTTTGCAGCATGCGTTTCAGGAGTCAGGACCTTGTTGATTGCTTCAACTTGTCCGTTGGCTTGCGGATAATATGGAGTAGAGCTGTCGTGAGACAACCCTAGTTTGGCAGCTAATTCGACCATTATGTGATTGCGAAAATGCGATCCATGATCTGTGACTATAGCCTGTGGTACGCCGAATCTGGCGACTACATGATTGAAAAAGAAGAGGGCAGCTGTTTCACCAGTATTATCTAATGTAGGCATCGCCTCGGCCCATTTGGTAAAATAGTCAACTACGACTATGATATACCCATGCCCGCCGGTCGAGGTGGAGTTACATGTCATGAAATCGATGCCCCATTTGGCGAATGGCCCAACAAAAACTATTGGCTGTAGAGGTGCGGGTGGTCTTCTGGTTTTGCTATCGAAAATTTGACAAGCATGGAAACTTCTGACTACGGTTATGCAATCTTTGAACATTGTTGGCCAGAAGTATCCTGCTCGTAAGATTTTTTGCGCTGTAGCATATCCAGATTGATGCCCCCCACATGCACCTGAATGACAATCATTCAGGACTTTTTCGGCCTCCTCATGGGTGAGGCACATTCTCAGAACTGTATCGATACCACGACGGTAAAGTGTATCACCGACGATCATGTAGTCTTTTGCTTGGTATCGAATGCGTTTTTGTTCGGAGTGGGAGGTGTTTGGCCTATATTTTTGGGTTTGGAGATAAATTATTATATCCCCATACCACTCATTGCTTGAAGATATCAGAAACAAACTTTCGTCCACAATTGTTTCTTCGGATGTTTCATCGTTGGACGACGATGGGAGATCGCACAATAATTCTGCGAAAACTAGAGCTTTCTTCGACTTGGATTTTACAAATTCCAGATCAAACTCTTGTAGGATTTCTATCCATTTTGAATATTTGCCCCCCAGCAACTGTCGCGACAATATATAAGTCATGGGGTTGCAATCTGACAGAATGGTAGTTTTCCGAAAGAGGACATAGTGTCGAAATCTCTGTATCGCTTGAACAACTGCGAGTGCTAGCTTTTCAACGTAAGAATATTTGCTTTCTGTATCATTTAAGTTTTTACTTAAATAATATATAGGATGTTCAATTCCATCGACTTCTTGAACTAAAACCATTGCGATGGTCGTATCCGCTGCAGCCAAATACAGGTTAAAATCCTTTTGATAATCAGGAGCGTACATTAATGATGCTTTCATTAGTGATTCTTTTAAAGCATCAAAGGAAGCTTGTGTAACCTGATCCCAGACAAAGGGCACTTCCTTTTTCAAAAGACGTGCATAACCTTTATCAAGTTCGGCGTAATTTGGAATGAACCTCCTCAGAAAGTTCGCTTTCCCTTGGAGTTTCTGAATCTGAAGCAAATTCAAAGGTGGAGGCAAATTTATGATTGCCTGGACCTTACATGGGTCGAGACGAATCCCGTCCTTCGAGACTACAAAGCCAAGTAAACGACCAGAACTAACGCAAAATACACATTTGTGTGGATTGAGTCGTATCTTGTAGTGTCGGCAACGTAGAAATATCTCTCTTAAATGTTGAGAGTGATCAATCCGCTTTCGCGAGTGAGCCGGAAGGTCGTCGAGGTATGGTTGAACGATGTTTTTGATGTCATGGAAAGCATAATTCATTGCCCTCTGAAACGTCACCCCTGCGTTCTTCAAACCAAAGGGTAATTTTCGATATGTGAACGTGCCGCATAGAGAAATAAATGCAGTCTTTGACTGGTCCTGTGGGCGGATATTTATTTGATTATACCTGGAGAATCCATCCATGAATGAAAAGATTTCGCATCCGACGCATTCATCAATTATCTGGTCAATGAAGGGTGTAGGGTAGTTGTCTTTTGGACAAGCTTGATTTACATCCTTATAATCGACGCACACTCTAATTGTTCCTTGTTTTTTCATAACAGGGACAATATTCGATACCCAATCGGTTAGAGGAACCGGGTAGATGAAACCAGCATGGAGAAGTTTTTCAACTTCTGCCTTAATGGCAGCGGCTTTCTTGGGGTGCACCTGCCTTAGCCGTTGTCGTACTGGTTTGACATCTGGATACATCTTAATTTCGTGTTCAACGATACTCGAGTAAATGCCTGGAATTTCATTGTATGACCAAGCAAAGACATCTCTGAATTCGCGAAAAAGAGCGTTATACATTTCCAGTTCTGAAGGAGAACAACATTTGCCAACATAAATATTCTCTACAACATCTGTTTTGGTTGATATATTTATGGCGATAGTCTCTTCAATGTTGGACAAGTTTCGCTCGGAATCCACCGTGTTTACAGTATTTGATAGGAAATCAAAGACTGAAGGATGATAAAGGTCATCTTGAGTATCTTCTCCACAATCCGGAAGAAGGGAACAATGGTGGGAATCATTCCATGGTGCCCCTTCAATTACCATTGATTGGACAATTCCTTCGTCGGTGACATGCACTCGCGACCAAGGATCTGAATGGGTACCATATTCTTTAGACCTATCTATCCAAACGCTTGATGAGCGTTGATTTGGGTTTGCCTCCCATGCTAGGAACATTGATTGCTACAATATTTTCGTTGGGCTTGGAGGCAAAACCATCGCATGATCCATGTCGATATCGTTTTCTGAGATCTTTTTAGAAGATATCATATTGCAGGTTCCTACTGACGCTACTTCCGCTAGGTTGATTGGAGGGGGAAGGGCGAAAGTTCCCATTAGCATAGGATCTTTTAGTAGGCCTACTCCGATATTTTGAAGCGAATGGGGGCTTCCATGGATCATGGGAATGCTTCCCGTAACTTGAGAACCATTGGGGAGGAGGTTTTGTTGATCGACGATTGTAATCCCTCCTTGAAAGGGAAATGAAATCTTCCTAAAATAGGTCGACACAACAGCCACCATAGCATATATCCATGGTCTTCCTAGTAGGATGTTGTAATCAAGATTTCCATCGATGACTTCAACATCTATTTCTACCGTTTTCCCTCCTAGTTCAACTTTCAAGTTATTTAGAATACCATATGGGGTATATGTCCTTCCATCGAATGCTTTTAATGTCGTCGAAGATAGCGACAAGGTTGGAGATCCTAAAGTTTTCCAGCAACTCATCGACATAATGCATGTAGATGCTCCCTCATTAATAATTGTTCGATGAACAGTTTTGTTGAGGGATTTCACTTGAACAAGGAAAGCTAGTTAAGCTGGTAATTAAGGATCGTATCCTTTATGGTCGAAGGATACAAGATTGGAATCCTTTGGGTCTATCCCACCAATGGCTGATAATAAAGCCTGCCTTTGGGATGGGCAATTCTGTAGTACTTCAAGAGTCGACATAGCGGATGGCGATTGGGCCAAATCTTCCACTATATTATAATGCTGTGCCGCTCTAGCGCGGGGATTAAACGTCGACTTGTGTACTACTCCCTTTGGTGGTTTTATTGTCAATTCAGGAATGATGGGCGGCACAACTTCTGTCGAAGTTGTTTTCGAACTACTAGGTTGATCTTTATCCTTATTGTTTGACAGCTGTGGATTCCCATAATCTTTGTTCCTAGTCGATATCAAAGCATCATTTTGCTGTTTTGAAACTGACAACATTAGCACTTGAGATGGGGAAGCATTTCCACTTTCAACCAGATTTGTTCCTGGATTTGGAAACGGATCAGTTAACACTGCGGAGGTTTTTGAATTCTTGAAGAATTTCTTAAGCTCAGCTCTGTGTGGACAATTCGCGGTCCAATGATCCTCATCGCATATAAAGCATGGATTTTTTGGTTTCCTATCTCCAGGAGGGTTTGAAGAAGATTTTTCAGGTGATGATTCTTCCTGTTTCTTCTTCTTCCCCTTGCCTTTCTTCTTGCTCCCTGGTTGTTTGGTTTCTTTGCCTTTATCTGTCGATACGGCATTTACTTCCGAGGCAAGAAGTTCATCTTTTTCATTTTGACCTGAAATCTTACGGGCCTTTTTGAATGTAGCCTTTGTCGATTTCATGTCTATTGTGCCAATCACGCCATCGCCGGCATGAGAGTCATTGTTTGATTTAGGAGGAGGAGGAATTGAGAATCTAGGGGCGTCACGTATTTTATCGTAGAGCGTGCTGGACTGAGTGTAAATCAAGTCCAGATATTGCGCACAAGGGATAACTTGCTCTTCTGTTACGACTCCCCCCTTTGCCACATCTTCTGTGATGGAAGGTAGTAATGACTTGATAAACCATTCAGCTAAGAGCTGATCGGGGACATACATTTTTACCATTCTACGACGACGTCATCATTCATGTATATGATCAGATATGTGAGTGGCCGTTGTCTGTTTGAAATTGGTAAGAAGTTCTGTTCCCGTTTCGTACCTTATTGGTAACTGAAAATGGGTTAAAAAGGTTGTGGCTAAGGTAATGAAGTTGTCGAACGAAGCTCTAGGCAATTCGATGTACCATTTTTCCGGCAGACCCGTTAACGTCCTCTGAAAGAGGCGAAGTCTTATCGAATCATCATTTAGAGTGTTTGATGAACACCATAGATGAAAGGTCATCATGTGATTCGATGGATCTTCACCCAGATTTCCATTAAATTTAGGAATATCTGATGGAAGTTTATGCGGAATCGCTGGCCACCAAGGGGCGTAAGCAATTGGATCGTTTGTTAACCTATTTAAATCAGGTAACTCTAAAGTTGCCACAAAGGGTAACTGCTGATTTAGGTTAGGTGAAGCATACCCAGGATAAGATGGGATTGCCTGAGCAGTTGGTCTTTGCATACCGGCATAATGCATTTGATGCTGGTAACTTTGGTAAGGTTGGTGGGCATGACCATTGTAAAATGGTTGATTTTGACCATTTTGAATGTACGGCTATCTGCTATTAGCAAATATTTGTTGCTCAGAACCTTGGTATACTTGTTGGAATTGCGGTTGTTGGTATTGCACTAGCCATGGTTGTGAAGCCATGTGCTGTTGCCCGATACTAACAGTTTGACTAAGATGAGGGGTAATTGTACCCGTCTGAACCTGTGTCATTCCACGAGTCGGTGATCGTGGTTGAGTCGTAGGGTCAAGGGGCTGTTGCATTACAACCTGAGAAACCTGAGGTTGGCATACAACAGGCAGCGCTTGAACTTGCGACATCATCACAATAGCTGGCGTAGTTGGGATATTTGACGTAGGTAAGCATTGTTGCATCGAGTACACAACTCTTGGTTGTTGAGGTAGTATAGGTACCTAACCACTTGAGGTAATTCTAGTATAACCTGAATGTTGTTGTGAACTCCCGTATGGATATCCTCCCAGAGGGGATAATGAAAGGATATACTGCCCCCCATACGGTGGTAATCCAGAACTCAAGGGAATTGTTTGCCCTTGGGGGCCGGACTGCCCAAATTGACCTCCAAATGGATCAATTTGTTGAGACTCAACATAAGAGTTTCCGGATATTATTCCGGATGAACAAACAGGAACAGACCATACTGTCGAAATGGCCCCTGAGTGGGCTCCTTCTAGCGGTTGAGAGCTAGTCGGGACAGATGGTATACCGGTGAACATTGTTGGAGTGATAGCAGGGAGTTCTGCCGTCGCTGTGTCAGACGACACAGTCCTAGATGTTGACGGTTGTTCAGAAATTTGTAGTCTATCCAAAAGATTACCTAGCGATTCTACAGGAGCTTCCGCTGGTGGTAGACTAACTTTTGATGAAGAAGGATATAGAGTGATCCCGACTCCAAATTGCGATGGAGTACTCGTTGGAGGATCTTCCACAATTTCTTCTATGGCAATCAGACCAGGTGGAAGGGGAAGACCGTCAGGTCCGTAGAATATTTCTGGTGCCGAAGAAGGTATGGAATCAGCAGCGACAGATGTTTGAAGAGCAAGACTCTCCGAACCGGTCGAAAATGGAACTGGTTCGGTAACACAAGTGTTTACTCTCAGACTAGGATCAGTATCACTGTCCTTCTGTGTCTGCTGAACTTCTTCTGTAGAGGTAGGGATTCCATAAATGTTTGGAGTAACCGGAGTCTCTGATGTTGTTGGAACACTTGTTCTAACTTTAACAAGAGATTTGGAACCGGTTAAACGAGTTCGCTTTGTCCGTACTGGCTTCGATTCCGGAGACAAAGACGGTTGACTCGTAAGCCTCCGCAAACGACGGGGTTTCAATTGACTTTCTTCCATGATTGCGGATTACTCGATCAACTAAAATAAAGGGGAAGTATGTTTCTGAATTAAATGAATTTTAGACGCTTTGACACAACTTGTTTTTTTAGTTTTTAAGAGTCGAGAAAAAACAAAAGATGACTCTAGTCTCCTTCAATTTTTAATGAGCCTGAAGTGACAACTGCTCAGATGGACCTTTTCCGTTAAGGAGTCTGAAAAGGAACGAAAGGGACTACTCTGGAAATCTAGGTAGAGGGATTACCAAATCAATCGCAAAACTGCAGAATACTTTTTACGGTACGACAGTCAATCTTCTCGAATGCTGTGTTCAGTGCATTGCGATCGATAGGGCGGCAGACACGACTTCCTATGGATAAAGGATTAAGCCTATTGGGGTCTCCCAAAATATACTCGACGGTACGTGGGAGCACAAGTTCGTACTGGCACTTATCGTCTCAAAGTGGAGGAATCACCCAACCATCAGTGAGAACAACAGTTACCAGGCTTTACGACGCCGGAATATGTCTCTAGCCTAGACTTCTAAATGTTGTGCGTTAAGTTCCAAAGCGTTGTTACATTCATTGAATTTATTTTAAGTTGATCTTGTTTATGAAGTTTGCCTTTCGGGTTCACCACGAGATGTAGATGTAATTCCTAAAATGCAATCTAAGATGATAAACAAACTTTTTATCTCCTTTATGCAATGAAAATCCTAGCTACTAGGGAAAAGAAAGACAGAATCTTTTCACAAAGAGCAAAGAGCACACTCTAAATGCACTTTCCTAAATCAAGCCAATCAGACTGTCTATATGCAAATGCACATGCATGTATTTGTTTTCGACTTTCTTAGTATATGAATGCTAAAAAGAAAGTTGATGCACAGATCTGAATTTCTTTTCAAGCGACAAATATCAACAAGTTTCTCTTCGAAATCAAAAAAATGGAGACGATCAACCTTACGATTTTGAAATGAATACTTGTTCTCGACACTAGAAAATTACAAATTCAGACCAAAAGCAATAGTAACAGGATAATCGACCATCAACAACAATCAAACTCTTTCCTACGATTGAAATCGACACTTGCGACAGTTTCAAATCAAAGGGCGACAGTACGATTACGCTACTTTTGCAAAGGAGAACTGTAAATGACTCAACAAACACACAAAAACATCTACAGTTCTTTTGTACAAAGGAGGCGGAATAATAGTAAGGAAAAGGGGTTTCAAACAGACATATACTGATCACAGGCAGCAAAATTCAAGAATAGGACTGGAAAGAATGAACCACAGAAGCCACAACTGCACAGAGTTAGTCTGATCAGTGCACCTGTAACACAGAGAATCTGAAATGCAGCGCAGGTTGTCCACTCGGGAAGTGTGATGAAATTCAGAATCTCTGAACAGTACCTGCGCTGGGCTAGAAACGAGACTCTGTTCGGGTTCTGGGTCACAGTTTGCAGTTCAGTTCTTGGGTTTTGGCCGAGCAAAAAAGCAATCAGTAATGTAACAATCAGGGGTAGATCTAAGGAGGATCTAAGAGCTATCACAAGGGCAATCAAATAGTTTGTGAATCAATTGTTTAAATCATAAACAGATCCAGTAGATGGATTGAAGTAGCAGTTGTCTACTTTGCATTTGTTATGGCAAATGCAGTTCGAATGCTACTTGTAAGTTTATGAAACAAACAACAAAGAATGATAAACAAACCAACTAATTATCTCCCCAGCGGAGTCGCCATTTTGTTACAGGGAAAAGTGTCTATATAGAACTGCTCTATCCCACTAAGGTGTGACAGCTGCCTTAGAAACAAACAGAGAAAAGCTACTTTTGTTTTTCCTTTATGAATTATAGATAGAGAGGAATAGAAAGACCAACCTCTGTCTTGCGCTAATCTCTTGATTCGATCCCTCTCTTCTTTGATAGTCCTCAACTACCTGCTCCCTTGCACGCCCAGCTTCACAAAGTACCTGTAAGACCACAAAAGCATAACACTATACAAAGACATGGATCTATAATCATAAACAATCTAGGATCAGATGTAAATTGACCATACAAATGTAACAAGCATCAATGATACAAAAGCATGGAGGAAAACTCAAATAGCTTTTATTGATAAACAAGAAAAGAGCCAGGAGGAGTTACAACCAGTTGTTCTGACCCAGCATCAACCTCCCAGCAAAGAATCCCCTCTTCACCTCAAACAAAACTTAGATCACCCAACAATCTGATGTTTGTCTCAGGAAACCAACATCAATTCCTTACAATATGCAAAATTCCAGCCTCTGGATCTCTGGGATGAGGGATCCATATATAGATATCTGTAAGGGGGATGAGTCAACTTGTGATTTGATTAGTTTCTTCTCTCTGATAGTTGTTGCTTCCACTTGGAGACTGATGGTCTCTTACTCATCCTTGGTCGAATTTAGTGAGGGAAGTGTCATAGGAGAAGATTCTGGAAGCTTCCATTGCCTCTCCACCTCGCGGAATGACACTGCCATTTGTCATTTCTCGCCCATCGCACCCCACAGAAGGGACTTTTGAAATGCAACACACCCTCACAGTGTATTTGGGTGAGATGCAACGCACTTAGCCAGTGGAGCAGCTACAATGATCCTGTTTTGACCAATTCTGAGCAGTTTCGCATGGAGAACTTCTGGGAGAAGCTGTAATCTGTTGACCTTGTTCCTTTAGGGGTTAGAACAACAGTTTTAGGGACTTAGGAGCCCTTGGTTTATGGACATTTCATTCTTGGGGTTGTAGGGCCCAAAAATGTCTATAACAGCTCATAACATCGACAATTCCTCTCACCATGACCAACTGAATTACAAAATTTACAAAAAAAGGTGCTTTGGAGATTGTATAAACTTTTGTAATAAGGAGAAATTATTGGTTGAATGTTGTCCTGAAACTTGGCGAATATTACACCAGGTGCTGGCACCAGTGCTTGATCTAGCGAAAGATTATGGTTTTAGTGAGTTAGGACCTCCCACAACTATATAATCCCAGAATACAGGGCATTGATCCTTATGATGACATTCAGCCTTGCATTTTGTGCACCAAACTTCAGAGTGTGTCTCTGTCTTAACCTCCTTTCCATCCTTCAGATCCTACAACTCCATATCCAGGCTTTCTAGTTGTGCCTGGATTTGCTGAACTCCTATGTTCGTATCCTAGAGTGGCGAAGCTTCTAGCTTCATCTCACTTTCCAATGCTTCGGCCTGAGACCCAATCTTCTGTTGAGATAATGGCAACCTCGAGTGAGGTAATAACGAAGCTATGTACCAGTCCCTATGTTGTTCATCCAAGATCTGAAGGTTAGCTTGACTTAGTAAACACTTCAGTCACTGATCTATATCCCACACAGATTCATTAACCTTTTTCTTAATCTCCTTGATCTTAGTCACACACTGAGCTTTCGACTTCAGCTTTGTAAATTCTACGTTCAGTGCATCCTTCGTATTAGGCAATGAAGTAGCTGGGTGAGTCGTGTTGTATCTGATATACCAGGTAAGCGCCCTATCCTGTAGCGCTATAACCAATTGCACTTTATTTATATCGTCGTCATGAATCTGCTATGCTTTCCACACAGCTTCTGTGACAAACCAAAACTGTTTAGGATCCTCTGATCCTTGACTTCTGAATACATGCATTTTTATCGTATTTTCCATACTGAATAATGGAGGTGGAGGTGGAGGTGTAGGTGTATGCGGTGGAGGTGGAGTGGTGGGATGTTGAATTCCAGAAGTACCCCGTTCTAGAGTCTGCATCACACCTTTAGGCATACTAGGGCTACTTCGCTCTTCTTCACTTTCAGACTCTCCCAATAAGGGACTGTATTCACTTTCGACAAATTTGTCTTGATCTACTTTGAATCAATTTCCACTTCATGTAGATCCAATTGGACCCCTCTTAAACATTAAGGTAAAGGCATAACCTTCTTTTCGCACAAAAGCATTTTAATCTAGGTTTTTAGTGATTTCAGGTACTTACCTCTCGGACCCTTGAAGAATCGTCGTTCGACTTCACTATAAGACACAAATGTATCTATTGCAAATTCAGTGATGAAACCACCCAAGATACTATCAATACAATAATCAATAACCCTCACAACCTTATAATCAGATCTTTTAAGACGTCTGACGAGTTCTGGAGTCCACACAATAGGATCGTCGCAGTTATGAGTAGGTTCACTATCCGCTAATTTGGACAACCACTCGTACAACTCACAGGGGAATGATGAAAAGAAAACTTCATGCACTTCTGTGTAAAGATACCTTTGTAACCACTTTTCTTTTGATAAGCATGGATTCCTATTCTCCTGACCTGCAAACTCATGCAGCTTTCGATCTATCCACTTTTCGATTTCCTTCTTAGTCGGTATCCACTTATTCCACATCACACATCCCTCAGATAGATCCCGATCCTGACAATATAACCATTTGTTGACTTGAGGGGGCTTGAACCCAAATTTAGAGTTAGTTACGCTAACCAACAAAACCCTACACTACCAGCCCTTTCGGCAAAAACCCGCGTAGCGCAGGCTGCAGTCTCACCCGAGGCAGTATTGGGGGATGCTAGAACCAGACTTCTGCATCCAAAAGGCTATGTGATGTGGTTTAAGGAGATTTTTGTGGTTTTAGTTCATATCTGACCTTCGCGAACCCTTATTCATGAGACTTAGATGATTTCCAATTAAAGAAAGTTATAAGCTTCACGTAACTATCTAATCATGCATAAAACAACATCTAACAGTTGATCTAGATCTTCACAAAGTAATTAAGATAAAATACAGATAAATATCATTCAGTGGTGCGTAAATACAGAAAATACATAGTGCATGAAAATAGACACAATTTTGTTTCAAATATATTTCTATTACTTCAGATCTTCCTTTACAACTTTTCCAGACCCTGCACACATAGCTGCAGTGGCCCATGCACTCAGTTGCGTACTTACCAAGGTCTTTGTGCACAGTTGGAGGAGCCTTCCCCTTCACCAAAAACAAATAATACCTACAATTATACACCCAAAATCGTATCATCATCAAGTACTTGATTTATTTTTTGATTTCCTTAGACTTGCTAAGACATCTCTTTATATATCCTTCACTATTACAATACCTTGGTCCATAAACCATGGGTGAATCTCAAAACAATACCAAAATATAAGGGGTTTGAACCTTCGTAAAACCCCTTAACTCCTATTTGACCTGCGCTACTCGCGGTCGGCTCCTCAAAATGTAGAGACTTACAATATTTTAACAAAATTTGACCCAGGGGACCCCGTCCCAACAAAGGGTCAACAAGAACACAACCATCTCTGGAACTGTCCTACATCTTAGAACCATCAAAATATAAGGCCAATAAATCAACAACTACAAAGCTAGTTCCTACACTAGTGTTATGTACATCTATATTACAAAGTTCATTTGCACCAGTTGGACAAGGAAGGAGCTCCAATTGTGTTTTGATGGTACGGGTGATGGCTACACATGATAACACTTGTGGTCAACATCTAAGAAACAATTTCCAAAAGTGACGTCTACAAAGCCAACTGGCTGATTATGTCCCTCAAGTGCTCTCACGGTATACTTCATGTAAGGCTCACTTTCCACTCAAATTTGATTTTTTCTGCCCTTATAAGGAAGCCATAAATGTGTCTAGTCCATTGAGAAATATCCTTGTAGCTTGCTAGATAAGTCTCTACTCAGAATCAAACCATAGGTTTTTGGAATGTCCACAATTACAATATAAATGCATTTGTGATTTCTATGGTCTGATGATAATGAATGATAACATTATTAAGTTCACCAATTTCTTGGACCAATTGTCTATCCAAATGTATGATTTAGGCATCAATCTTTTCCCATTTAGCATTAATATTCTTTGCAAACCAATAAAGGCATAACATTTTTAGATCCTCCCTAATCACCGATACAATTACAGACATTATAATTAAAGATTTCAAATGTTAAAAGTAATGTGGGGCAGAGAGTGTTAGAATTTAAATTAACAGCGTTAACCACAAATTCGAGAATATCACGAGACTTACTAGACAAAACTCGAGAAGTAGAAAATTCATTACTTGATGGAGGCTGTGATGAAAATGCTTGGATCACTAGTTCACATTGTCTTGTTATATTTGCGAGCTCAAAGATTTAGATGTTGGCACAAGATTTTTTCATATCCTCAATAATGTTGTAACTAATACTTTCATTATCAACATGATGTGTTGAAGTATCAGGTGGTGTAGCTTTGTTAAAAGCCGCATGAGTGATGGAATTATTCTTATTATTTGTGGAAGTGTTCTTAGAAGGAGGAGCACTTATAGACTTGTTCTGCACACCCTGAGTAGGATTAGGAGGTGGTAAAGTCCTTGTCATTAATTTCTTCTTAAAATCTTGCTCAGAAATAGGTCCTTTGCTCCTCAAATGATACCAGTTGGTTGTTTGTTAAGGAGGAACCTCACTTACTAGTGGTTCATCGACACTTTGTTTTTCAAAATTATATATGATACCAAATGTATTAACTAAATGTCTAGTACCCGAACTTTCCTCAGTCACAATAGATTCATTTACTTCTTCAGTCTACTCAGGTTTCTCATATGCTAATAATTTTTCTACAAAATTAGTCATCATAACGTTCATGTTGCGAGTCCATTGATGACACGTATTTTCTGAATGCTTCTCCTAGTGGAAAGTACAATAGTTTTCCATGCCTCAATTTTCAACATTGAACACAATATTGGAACTCTAAGCAGATTGAGCTGGTTGATTATTATTATTCTTCTTAAAGAAAGGTGGCTTGAAAGACTTACTGTTGGTGGTTGCCTCATTTTACCTTCCCTTAAGTTCAAATACTTCATTAGGAAGCAACTTTAAAGATTTGGCCAATATTTGCAGGTCATAAGGATCTTTCTCTTTGGATTTAATAAAAGAGGCTTGAGTTTTCTTCCCATTATGTTTGGGATCCTTCGCATATTTTTGATCTGATGGCCCCATAGAATGCAAGTATTTCTCTACAACAATCACTTTTGCAAAGTTCAAAACCAATGTATTCTTTGAAACTCTTTTGACAAACACATAAATATTTGTAAGCAAGGCAATTATGGAATAATATTTTGTGATTGAATCATGTGGTTGAACATTTATGGGGAACTTGTTCAACAAATGGGCGAATCTTTGATTAAAATACTTTACTTTTTCTTTGTACCCCTATTGGGATGGGGTCCCCTAGGTCAGTTTTGGTGTAAAATCCTAAGTTTTGATGTAGAGATGTAAAGTCTTCGCGAATTGTGGATGTGTAGTGCGTAGTTAGTTAGGAGTCAAAAATGGTTTTTACCCTCGTTTATGTAAATTTGAGTCAGCTTCTGAGATCTACCCATGGTCCACATGTTATAGACATATTTGGGCACTGCAACCCCAATCACATATGTCCATAAACCAAGGGCTTCTAAGTCCTTAAAAATGTTGTTTCATACCCTAAAGGAGCAAGGTTAGCCGATTACATCATCTCCTAGAAGTTCTCCATGAAAAACTACTAAAAACTGGTCAAAGCAGGACCATACAAACTGTCCAGTGCTAAGGGTGCGATGCATCTCACATTCCACATGCAAAAGGTGCGATGCATCTCACCTTCCACATGCAAAAGGTGCGATGCATACTAGAAAGCCCTTTTGTAGGCTGTGATGAGCGAGAGCATACAAATGGCACAAGTAGTTTGCTAGGTGGAGACCTTGAGAATCTTCTAGAAGCTGTTCATTTGACACTCGCCTCTATGAATTCGCCCAAGGATGAGTAAGAGATCATGAAATATCCAAGTGGAACCAAGAACTATTAGAGAGATGACACTAATCAAAATCCCAGAAGCTGACTCACCCCCCTGCAAACATCTATATATGGATCCCTCATCCCAGAGATCCAAAGGCTGGAATTTTGTAATTTGTAAGGAAGTGCCGTTGGTTTCTCTTTGAAGACATTGTTGGGTGATCTTGCTTTGTATGAGGTGAAGAGGACTTTCATGCTGGGAGGATGGCGCTGGGTCAGACCAAGTGGTTGTAATCCTCTCTTCTACTACTTCTATCAATAAAGTCACTTGTGTTTTCCTTTATGAGAGATAGATGAGAAAGAAGCAGAGACTACCAACCTCAGTCTTTCGCTTAGCTCCTTGCTTGTTTCCTTTCCCCTTTGACAGAATCTCGCGACTCCTTCCTTACTTGTCCCGCTTCAAAGAGCACCTGTAGAGTCAAAGTAACATAATACCATCAAAGCATAGAGATCTATCACTGTAAACAATATAGGATCAGATATATATTGACCATACGAATGCATATATCAACACAATGTTCAGAGATTCTGAAAAGAGACGGAAAGGAAACTCCAATATTCCTTTTTCGTAATATAATCCCTTAAGTCTGAAAAAGTATAAAACAATGCGAAAGGGATGACTTTTCGATAGTTTTAACGAGCCGAACAAGAAAAATGCTTGATATTTTTGTGTAATAATCCCTCAGGTCCAAAAAGATTAAAATCTAGAGGAGGGATGGCACTTCCAATCACTTTAACGAGCTGGAGAGGCCAATTGCTCGGCAATCTTTTCATATTTTACGAGTCAGATGAAAAGAGCTTAAAGGAGACTCGTTTTTTGAGGAACAAGTGATGTTTTCGGATAGCAGCTGGTTCCAGGTAATGTTTGGAACTTTTCAATCATGGCAGTGTAAAGAAGGAGGCTAATAGGATCACTTGTCACAGTTGTTCCTCAAAAGGGGTAAACAATCAAACAGAGGTGTATGATCGGCTAAAAAGAGTGGAGGTGATTGTAAAAACACAACCAAGGCTCAAAAGCTGATAATAATGCAATGATTATTTACTGGAGGCGAGTTCATTTTTTAACGAGCTTAAACTCTGGTGGAACATATGCTCATTGCTAGGTTTAGTTTTTTAACGAGCTTGAAATTCGCGTAAAACTGCTCGTGCCAGTCGTATAATAAGGATGTCTCATCGATAGGTTCATTTTTTAGGGAGCTTGCACCATTCGAAATTTTGGTCTGACTCCTTTTATTATGTAAGCTAGGAACAACCAATCCTACGAGTTTAAAGGGTTAAGAATCTACATACTAAGAAAATAAATGGTCACTTTTCACTTTCATGCAAAAAGATTTGCATGCCCCCAGGGATAGCGAAGTAGAGTTTCCAGGTTACCCTTTAATTTGCAAACAAAACATTTGTTCTATCGGGAAAGGCATACCTTCTGACGGAGGTATCTTATTCCGATCTAATCCCATTTTCCTAAATGGATGGGTGTGTCAGACCAGTCATATATCCTCCGCGGAAACCTACCCTATACCTGAAGTTTTCCTGCCGAAGCAGACCAGGGTGCATGCCCCCTGGGTTTCAGTCACAACCACCGAATCACTCGCGCTCATCAAGTGGACGGACTGGAGATTGATGAGACATTCCTTATGCAAAAAGACCTGTTAGGGATGGCATTTGACTATTAGCTATGTGTGAACCGGGGAATGAAAGCTGGTCTACGAGCTGGACCACTCTGCCTTCATGCGGAAAACACATCACTCGAAAGAGTGAGGAAACAATAGCTCCCATGCTATAAATGTAGTCACGCCCAAGGAGTAGATTGTAATCTAAAGGTCCTTGGACTACCATTACGTTCAGATAAATGATTTTCCTTCTCAAAGTTATAGGCAAATTTGGAAGGATCCCTAATGGTCGACTGGTTCCTTTGTCGAAGCCTGTCAGATTTCGCATCTCAGGCAAAAGCGATGGTGAACCAAGCACTTTCCAAGTAGTTGAGGAAAGGATACTCATAGAAGCCCCTTCATCTATGATGGTACCCACCATGACCATTCTGTAAGTTTGCACTATGATTCGGAATGGTACATTAGATGGTAGACGGGGTCTGCCTAGTAGATTCCAATCGAAGGAGACGACTAGGTTGCTTGGAGGTGGGACCAAATAAACGACTGGATACATCTCTAACGAACTTCCTTCCTGCGGTAAAGGAACGGGTAGATTGCCCCCATGTTCATCGGAGTTTGTGTTTACGAAAAGAATTTGAACGGTGTCGTTCTCATTCTCTTTGGTGACTGTATCATCTGAAGGTAAATCTTCTGAAGACAAGATGGGGTCGACTGCCGTCTCGACCTGTTGACTTTGGTCCGATGTGGACTCAGAGGGTTTATCTTCAATGATAGGGGGTTCAACCGAGAACGAAGGCGTATCAGTCGGATTTTCAACTAGCAATGGACTCGGCAAGAGTTTCTTGTATCCAGGAGGAAGTCGCTGCGGTGATGTAGGACGGTTATCCAAGACTCTTTTAGCTTCGTCTAGGAAGGGACAATGGTGGAGGGCATGATTTCCTTCACACAGTCTGCAAGGAAATTTAGATTTTCCTTTTTGTCTGGTGACTTCGTTTTCACTAGTTGACAATGTGCTCTCAACATGATTGTTAGAGGTTGACGACATCAGATTGTGCAAGCGGGGAGACCAATCCCTTAAGATCCATGGGATGCAAGGACAATCTCGATGATAGTGGTCCCCTTTGCAGATGACACATGGAGATTTAGGTTTGGATGGTGCAGTGTGTGGATTTTCGCTAGACGATGTACGGTTGCCCCTTTTTGCCATTGGCTCCTTCTTCTTCTTCTCCTTCCCTTTCTTCTTCTTCTTAGTTACTTGGTTTTTAGTTTTACTAGCTTCATCAAGCGAAGAGGAAGAAGGAGAGGGAGAAACAAACGAAGTAGAAGGTTGGGGGGTAACTCTAGTATCATCTAGTTGTTGATTTGATTGCTCAGGAATCACGGTGCTTTGAATGACAGAGGTCGAGAAAAGCCATACTGGCAGGCCAATTATCAATCCTGGAAGGGACAATGTGGCCATATGAGGTGCACCAACATCTCCCCAAGAGGAGAAAGGACTAGGATTTCCCCCAAGGGGAAATCCTTGACTGGTGGACTCCATTTTCTCAACCTAAGATCAACAAGGGAACAATGACGTTATTCCATTTAAAATAAATTTTAGACGCTTTGACACAACTCGATTTTTCAATTTTTAAGAGTCGAGAAAAAGCTAAAGATGACTCTAGTCGCCTTCGATTTTTAATGAGCCTGAAGTGACAAGTGCTCAGATGGACCTTTTCCTTTAAGGAGTCTGAAAAGGAAAGAAAGAGACTACTCTAGAAATCTAGATAGAGGGATTACCAAACCAATCGCAAAACTGTAGAATACTTTTTACGGTACGACAGTCAATCTTCCTGAATGCTGTGTTCAGTGCATTGCGATCGATAGGGCAGCAGACACGACTTCCTAAGGATAAAGGATATAGCCTATATTGGTCTCCCAATATATACTTGATGGTACGTGGGAGCACAAGTCCGTACTAGAACTTGTCATCTCAAAGAGGAGGAATCATCCAACCTACGATGAAAGCGCCAGTTACCAGGCTTTACGACGCCGGAATATGTCTCTAGCCTAGAATTCTAGATGTTGTGCGTTAGGTTCCAAAGCGTTTTTATGTTCATTGAATTTATTTTACAGTTGATCTTTCTTAAGAAGTTTGCCTTTAAGGTTCGCTGCGTGATGTAGATATACAACTCCTAAATATGCAATCTAAGATGACAAACAGTCGTTTACTCTTCTTTTTGCAATGAAAATCCTAGCTACTAAGGAAAGAGAAGCGAAATCCTTTCAACATAGAGAAAAGAGCACACACTAGATGCACTGTCCTAAATCAAAATCAACAAGCAGTCTAAATGCAAATGCACATGCATGTATTTGTTTTCTGCTTTCTTAATGTATGAATGACAAAAAGAATGTTTAATACAAATTTGACTTATTTCTTTCAAAGCGACAGTACTAATGATTTTCTTTTTAAAAAAAATGAAAGGAAGACAAGACGACACTTTGCAATTTTGAATTGAAAACTAGTTTCGACACTTGAAATACTATTCATTCAGATTAAATACAAGAGTAACAATGTAATTGACTATAAAAAAGAGGAGGATTCTTTTCTTTGACTGAAAATGATACTTGCGACACTTTCAAATCAAAAGACGACAGTTCAACTAAGTTACTATTTTGTAAAGGAGAACTGTAAATGGCGAAAAATACATAAAAACATTCACAATTATTTGAATATTGGAGGCTGAATAATGCAAAGGAAGGGGGTTTCAACAGTGGTCTATTGATCAAAGACAACAAAACTCCTGAATAAAGCTGAAGATAGTGAAGAAAAAACCAAAATCTGGAGGCAGAAACAATCTTACCTGATCATCACACTTGTAACACAGGGAAACAAGGATGCATCCCACCTACTACACACGGGAGGTGAGATGCATCTAGTCTGCCAAAAGGAGATAGTGCGATGGTCCAGGGACGGGAATTTAACTTGGTTTTTGGTCACAGGTTACAACTTAGTTCAGGGATTTAGGCCGAGCTAATGATATTCAGTAAATACAAAGTATAGGGGCTGATCTAATGAGGTTACTTGAGCTACCTCTAGGGCACTTAGGATGTTTGCAAGTCAGTTGTTCAGTTCATCAACAAACCCGGAGATTGACTGAAGCAACATTGATCTACTTTGCACTTGCATAGAAAATGCAGTTCGAAGGTTAGCTGGCTTAACTTCAAGCTCCATCTGTGGTTTATGAAGCAAACAAATAGAGACAAGCAATCAAACTATTCGCTCCCCAGTGGAGTCGCGATTGTCAACGACGTTAAAAGCATTCGATGGATAAACATACACTCCATATGGGATTTTGAGTAACTTACAAGTTGAACTGGGGGGCAAAACAATAGAAATTGATGTTGAAGTTATCGATGGAAATCTCGATTATAACATCCTACTGGGAAGGCCTTGGATTTATGCTATGGCCACTGTTGTGTCAATGTACTTCAGAAAGATTGCATTTCCTTTTCAAGGAGGAATTACAATCGTTGACCAGCAAACCTTTCTCCCCAACAGTTCACAAGTTACGGGAAGCATCCCGATGATCCACGGAAGCTCTCAGTTGCTTCAAAATATCGGAGTAGGCCTGCTAAAAGACCCTACATTGATGGGTACTTTTTCCCTACCGCCTCCAAACAACTTGGCGGAAGTGGCCACGGTGGGAACCTGCAATATGATATCTTCCATTCAGAAGATGTCCGAACACGATGTTAGCATGGATCATCACCAGGTATTGCCTCCAAGCCCAATAGAAATATTGTAGCAATCAATGTTCTCGACATGGGAGGCAAACCAAAATGAACGCTCATTAAGCGTTTGGGTATATAGGTCTAAGGAGTATGGTACCTCTTCGGATCCTTGGTCGCATGTACATTCTACAGACAAAGTGTTAGGCCCCTACTACTAGTGTAGGGGCCTAACACAAAGGAATTGTTTAGTCAATGATCATAGAGGGGGCAACATGGGAAGATTACCACCATCGTTCCCGTCTTCTGGATTACAACGAAGATTGCTCCAGCGACCTTAATCATCCGCCAGCTTTTGATTTTCTATCAAATACTGTAAATACGGTGGATTCCGAGCGAAATTTGTCCAATATTGAAGAAACTATCGCCATAATTATCTTGACCAAACCAAATGTTGTAGAGAATATTCATGTTGGCAAATCTTGTTCTTCTTCAGAACTGGAAGTATATTACACTCTCTTTCGTAGGTTCAGAGATGTCTTTGCATGGTCATATGAAGAAATGCGAGGCATTGACTCGAGCATAGTTGAACACGAAATTAAGATGTATCCAGATGTCAAACCAGTAAGACAAAGACTTCGGCAGGTGCACCGAAAGAAAGCCGCTGCCATCAAGGCAGAAGTTGAAAAACTTCTCCATGTTGGTTTCATTTACCCAATTCCTCTAACTGATTGGGTATCAAACGTTGTTCCTGTAATGAAAAAGCAAGGAATGATTAGAGTGTATGTCGATTACAGGGATGTAAATCAAGCCTGTCCAAAGGACAACTACCCTACACCCTTCATCGACCAGATAATTGATGAATGCGTCGGATGTGAAATATTTTCGTTTATGGATGGATTTTCCGGGTATAATCAAATAAATGTTTGCCCACAGGACCAGTCAAAGACTGCATTTATTTGTCGGTGGGGCACATTCATGTACCGTAAGCTACCTTTTGGTTTAAAGAACGCAGGGGCAACTTTTCAGAGGGGAATGAATTATGCCTTCTGCGACATCAAGAACATCATTCAACCATACCTCGACGATCTTCAGGCTCATTCGCGAAAGCGGACCGAACATCCGTAGCATTTGAGAGCAATATTTCTACGTTGTTGACACTACAAAATAAGACTCAATCCACGGAAGTGTGTGTTTTGTGTCGGTTTTGGTTGTTTACTTGGATTTGTAGTTTCAAAGGACGGAATTCGTCTCGACCCATGCAAGGTTCATGCAATCATCGATTTTCCTCCACCTTCAAATTTGCTTCAGATTCAGAAACTCCAAGGGAAAGCAAACTTTCTGAGGAGGTTCATTCTAAATTATGCTGAACTTGCTAAAGGTTATACGCGTCTGTTGAAAAAAGAAGTACCCTTCAACTGGGATCAGGTTGCACAAGCTTCCTTTGATGCTCTAAAGGAATCCCTAATGAAAGCATCATTAATGTATGCTCCCGATTATCAAAGAGACTTTAACCTGTGTTTGGCTGCGACAGATACGACCATCGCAATGGTTTTAGTTCAAGAAGACAATGGAATCGAACATATTGTTTATTATTTAAGTCGAAACTTAAATGATACAGAAAGCAAGTACTCCTATGTTGAAAATTTGGCTCTCGCAGCTGTTCAAGTAATACATAGATTTCGACAGTATGTTCTCTTTCAAAAAACTACCGTTTTGTCATATTGCAACCCCATGACTTACATCTAGTCACGATAGTTGCTTGGGGGAAAATATTCAAAGTGGATTATAATTTTGCAAGAGTTTGATATGGAATTCATAAAATTGAAATCAAAGAAAGCTCTGGTTTTCGCGGAGTTACTATGTGATTTCCCATCGTCGTCCAATGATTCAACATCCAAAGCAACAATCGTGGATGAATCTTTGTTTCAAATATCTTCAAGCGATCCATGGTATGTATATATAATCATTTATCTCCAAACCCAAATGTATAGGTCTAACACCTCTCACTCAGAACAATGACGTACTCGATACCAAGCAAAAGACTACATGATCGTTGGTGATACATTTCTAAACTGAACTTGTGTCAATACAGTTCTGAGAAGGTGCCTCACCCATGAGGAGGCTGAAAAAGTCCTGAATGATTGTCATTCAGGCGCATGTGGGGGGCATCAATCTGGTTATGCTACGACACAAAAGATTTCACGAGAAGGATACTTCTAGCCAACAATGTTCAAAGATTGCATAACCACAGTCAGAAGTTGCCATGCTTGTCAAATCTTCAAACGCAAAACTAGAATGCCACCCACACCTCTGCAACCAGTAGTTGCTGTTGGGCCATTCACCAAATGGGGCATAGATTTCATGCAATGTAACCCCACCTCGGCCGGGGGGCATGGGTATATCATAGCCGCAGTTGACTATTTTACGAAATGGGCCGAGGCGATGCCTACATTAAACAACGGCGGTGAAACAACCACTCTTTTATTTTTCAATAATGTAGTCTCCAGATTCAGAGTTCCACAAGCTATAGTCACAGATCATGGATCGCATTTCCACAATCACATGATGGTTGAATTGGCTGCCAAATTAGGATTGTCCCATGAAAACTCTACTCCATATTATCCGCAAGCTAACGGGCAAGTTGAGGCGATCAACAAAGTCCTGAAACGCATGCTGCAAAGGATGATTGGAGTCCATAAACGGAGTTGGCACCTAATCCTGTACTCAACCTTGTGGGCATACCAGACATCAGTGAGAAATGTGACCGGGTTTATGCCCTTTCAACTGGTGTATGGCCCGGAAGCGATCTTACCAGTTCAGTGCGAAATTTCGTCTCTCAAGCTCGCAGTTGACCTCCTCCCCGGAACTTCAGAGGAAGAGGCTCGTTTCTTAGAGTTAATCCAACTGGATGAAACCTATTGTGACACCGCCTTGGCTAACGAAGCACATAAGAAACGAGTCAAAGCACAATTTGACAAGAATGTCAAACCCTGCGTTTTCTCAGAAGGTGACCTGGTCTTGCTTTACGATCAGGAATCCGATAAATTGGGAGCAGGTAAGTTCCAGTCTTTATGGATGGGTCCCTATATTGTTAAGCGTGTATTAGCAAAAGGAGCCTACGAGCTAGTACATTATGATGGGATTACACTGTCGCAAACCAGAAACGGGTTGTACCTTAAGTGTTAGTATGCTTGACTCGACATAGTAACCTCTTCATATGCTTTTGTTACATTTTTGTTTTCGTTAAGAGTGATTGTTTTGGTTATGTAATCCACTTTTGCATTTTTTTGCAGATGTCAAACCTGTTGGAATCATTTGTTGGATACGCCGATGGAGTGAGTCATAGTACACGGAACCTATCTTCTGCAGCTTGGGCCATCTTCGATCCAAGCAACGAGTTAGTGAGTTTCAGAGGGGTGTGTATTGGTCGATCAACGAACAACATTGCTGAATACAACGCATTGATAGAGCTCCTTTCTGATGCCATTGCGCATGGCATACGCCGACTTGTCGTAAGGCTAGAAGCACAACTCGTCATTCTACAGCTTACCGGCATCTATTCCATTCAGAATCTAGCTATCTATCGTATGTTCCTAAGGGTCAAGATTTTGGAATTCTATTCAATATCAACATATTTCCAGAAACTTAAACACATTAACTAATTCAGTAGCAAATTATGTGTTAGATAGACATTTGCAACATTTGTAAAAGAAAAGCATTTCATCAATATTTTCATCGGGATCATATAACTTAACCAAAATAAAGCTCTGAAAATAAAAAATATATATAACTGTTTATAGTTTGTACAGGGGCACCCTAATCTAATGGTGTTGGTGATAACTAGTCACCGCCTGTGCAATCGTGCATAAGAGCCTAGTCCATCGACTCAACACGCCAATGGTATGGCACTGTAATCTCAGAGGCAGCTCATCGGTCCTCACATCCAGAATATCGAGGGTGAGACGCTTGATCTGATCCT
The DNA here is from genome assembly GCA_031772625.1 of Pinus tabuliformis. Lineage (NCBI taxonomy): Eukaryota > Viridiplantae > Streptophyta > Pinopsida > Pinales > Pinaceae > Pinus > Pinus tabuliformis. The sequence continues at coordinate 301,076,037 of CM062804.1, read as the reverse complement.
GCAAGGGTCTCAGATACATCCAGATCGTGAAGGATGGCCCTCCCTTCAGCCTCTCCTGCTGGAACGGCAGCTGCTGCTCTCAGGCGCACTGCTGGTCGCACTGGCCCGCTGTCTACATGAGCACATAAGTTTTGATTAGTCTGGATAAACATTTGAAAAGCACAAGAACATTATAAAAACAATAAATAAAGATATGGTCAGAGATTTTTACCTATGATACCCCACTGCTCGCCGATCGGTAGCACCAAATCTGGGTCACCTCGGAAATCCATCCCAGCATATGGATACTCAGCAAAGAACATCTCCTGATGGTCGAACGACTCAAAGAAGGCATCAGAGAATGAAATTTGCGACTGACCGGCATGTTTGGCCATAAGATCGACCCATCTTTGCATCCGTGGTTCCGTTGGTACAGATGGTCCGAGTGAAATGTACTGTGGCTGCATCAGTGGGATCCTCTCCAAGGTGAAAGCGGTCAGAATAGAACCATAGCCAAAGTTCTTGGATCTTCTGTTTTTCACCTTGGTAAGATGTTCTATTATCACTGGAAGTACTACATCACACCAGTTCAATACCTTAGGTTCGAGGCATTCCAAGGCGTACTGCATATAGGACCTATTGGCCAAGTGAAGGGCTGCGCTACCAGCCAATCTAGCAAAGGTGAATAAAATAGTCCTCAAAGATCGGTCTGTGAGATCTCAGATACTGATCTTGCCGTCCCTGCTCATTTGAGATCCTTCTCTACAATATCAGCGAATATAATCCCTCACGGATTTGCCCCCACGGGCAGAACCTGATAGTGAGAGAGGGGGACCATGCCGCGATAAACCGGTCAAGAAGTAGATGTCCTCAATAGTCAAGGGGATGGATTTGCCTCTAATCTGGAACACTTGGTTGGTAGGATCCCATACATTGAGGAAATATTGCAACAAGTTGATTTGTGCCTCATGCTAGATATGCGGAAGAACTTGAGCAAGCCGCAGTTCCGCAATGCAGTTACCATACCCGGATCATGTAAGGCAACCATGTCTTCTTCTTCATGCTCGCGTTCATGCCATGTAACAACCATTTTGCTCCGATGAATCTCTGAAAAACAAACAACAGAAGAATTAGGGTCCTAATTTGGAAAAAAACAGGCAAAATTTCCATGAAAAATCAGTGCAAAAGTTTTTCTCCTTGCGCCCATCGCACCCTAGCTGTGTACTGGGTGGGATGCATACTGACTGGCCAGTGGCCAACCTAGGATGCATCACACCTTTCGATGTATACTAGGTGCGATGGGGGCAGAACGAAATGTTCAAACCCCAGAGGCTCAGAAAAGCAGGAAAACATGCTCAAAATTCAAAAAGGAAAGAATGCAATTGAAGAGCTCAGGTTTAGCTCCTACCTGGTCCAGACGGCACCAAAAATCGTCCACATAATCTCCCGAAATCAGCTGATGAAAATCAAGGGGGAAAACAACTCCAGAGCTCCAACGATCACAAATCCAAATGAAATGGTAAAATGAGGGGTAAAAAACTATTTTTAAGTTACTTTTCATGTAATTTAAGTAGGGTATTAGTTTTTTTACTCATTTTTCAAGCATGTGTTCTCATTTCTAATCAGTTTGATGGAGCAATTGAACAGGTAGTACGACCGTCAAAAGAACATAGTTTTAACGGTGAATCGAATATCAATGACCATTATCAAAAGCAGTTTTACGTGAAGTTCAAGCTTGTTAAAAAATAAGCCTAACAATGAGCATATCTTCCACCAGAGTTTAAGCTCGTTCAAAAATGAACCCACCTTCGGTAAATAACCATTGCGATCTCATTATTATCAACTTTTGAGCCTTGGTCGTGTTCTTACCATCACCTTCACTCTTTTTTAGCTGATCATACGCCTCCATTTGATTGTTTACCCCTTTTGAGGAACAACTGTGATGAGTGATCCTATTAGCCACCTTCTTTACACTGCCGTGATTGAAAAGTTCCAAACATGACCCGGAACCATCTACTATATGAAAACATCACTCGTTCCTCAAAAAACGAGTCTCCTTTAAGCTCTTGTCATCTGACTCATAAAATATGAAAAGATTGCCGAGCGATTGGCCTCTCCAGCTCGTTAAATTGATTGGAAGTGCCATCCCTCCTCTAGATTTTAATCTTTTTGGACCTGAGGGATTATTACACAAAAAGATCAAGCGTTTGTCTTGTTCGGCTCGTTAAAACTATCGAAAAGTCATCCCTTTCGCATTGTTTTATACTTTTTCAGACTTAAGGGATTATATTACGAAAAAGGAATATTGGAGTTTCCTTTCCATCTCTTTTCAGACTCTCTAAAATTGAAAAGAACTGAGTTATCCTTATCGTTAAACTCGTTAAAACAATAGCGACAAACTTGTCCATTCAGACAAGAGCGAGTCTCACTGTCGCTAGGCTCGTTAAAATATAGTGACGGGTTTGCCCGAAGGGCAAATTATAGAACAAGCATATGTTATCCTCCTCAAGCTTGAAAAAAATAAAGAGGTACTGGTCAGAAATGACTGGGGAAAATTGGGAAGAAAACTTGAAGAAACTTTATTGGTAGCAGGTTGCTCTTGAACATGACACTTTCACTCCATCACCATGATTGAGTCGGGTTGGGTTATTCCATTCACCGGTCATATCACCATTGGTCCACCGTACCATCCACTTTTGGGGTTAACGCTACCAATCCATTTCAGTGTCGCCGATATGTTCAAGAGAAGTCGCTCAGAGAATTCACCTACCCAGCTTGTGTCTCATCCATTGTAATACCTTCATGATTCATTCTTTCATGACCGCCACCCTGAACCTTGTATCATCAGATCATTTTCACCTCCACAAAATCATTTTCTTTGTTCTGTGTCATAGATGTGGGATTCATTAATGCCCTCCTACGACGGGTCACTTCTTGTCGACATTAGCTCATTATCCAAGAAGTCGACCTAGGAGCAACCCTTTCAGTACTTTGAAGCTTGCATGCCTCAATGGCAAGTTTCTCACTTCTGGTGACAGGTTTACATTAATGGCCTTCGACTGAAAGATTTTGTGTGGTGTTCGACATCGACTCATGTATTCACACCACATGAATTGTACTGCAGTACCTTGAGCGTCATCATCATCATCGGTGATTCCTCTCGCGCCTGTTAATAGATTACATCATTGGCTGGTAATCAGGCGATGTCTTTCCATGTTCAACATCAGAACATCTTTTCACATGGATCGAATTGTACTTCGGGCGAAGATTGAACGAGTTTTGAAGACCCCAGATCTAGTTTCATCCATCTGGGCTGCGATATATTCAGGAAAATAAAGACATCAAATGTACATCATTGGTTCATAGATAATCATCCAAACCAAAGGATGATGGCTCTACCAGAATCATCGGTCTGCTACATAGACGGTTGTCTGTCCTATGTACATGAAAATGAATTTATAAAGCTGAGCATGGGAATGCCCGCCTCAGCTAGATCATGAAAATATTATGAAGATAATGTATTGTATTGTATCTTATTACAGGTCACCTTCCAGTCTGAAAAACCTCGGATCCTCATGATAAAGCATTTCACCTGACATCAAAAAGATTTACGACCTCATGCTTTAGGGGGCAACTGTTAGAGACATATTTGGGCACTGCAACCCCAATCACATATGTCCATAAACCAAGGGCTTCTAAGTCCCTAAAAATGTTGTTTCATACCGTAAAGGAGCAAGGTCCGCTGATTACATCATCTCCCAAAAGTTCTCCATGAAAAACTACTCAGAACTGGTCAAAGCAGGACCATACAGACTGCCCAGTGCTAAGCGTGCGATGCATCTCACCTGCCACATGCAAAAAGTGTGATGCATGCTGGAAAGCCCTTCTATAGGGTACAATGAGCGAGAGAAGACAAATGGCACAAGCAGTTTGCTAGGTGGAGACCTTGAGAATCTTCTAGAAGTTGCTCATTTGACACTTGCCTCTCTGAATTCGCCCAAGAATGAGTAAGAGATCATGAAATCTCCAAGTGGAACCAAGAACTATCAGAGAGATGACACTAATCAAAATCCTAGAAGCTGACTCACCCCCCTGCAAACATATATATATGGATTCCTCACCTCAAAGATCCAAAGGCTGGAATTTTGTAATTTGCAAGGAAGTGCTGTTGGTTTCTCTTTGAAGACATTGTTGGGTGATATTGCTTTGTATGAGGTGAAGAGGGCTTTCATGCTGGGAGGATGGTGCTGGGTCAGACCAAGTGGTTGTAATCCTCTCTTCTACTACTTCTATCAATAAAGCTATTTGAGTTTTCCTCCATATTCTTGTGTATCTCTGAATCTTGTGTTGATATATGCATTTGTATGGTCAATATATATCTGATCCTATATTGTTTATGGTGATAGATCTCTATGCTTTGATGGTATTATGCTGCTTTGACTCTACAGGTGCTCTTTGAAGCGGGACAAGTAAGGAAGGAGTGGCGAGATTCTGTCAAAGGGGAAAGGGAACAAGCAAGGAGCCAAGCGAAAGACTGAGGTTGGTACTCTCTGCTTCTTTCTCATCTATCTCTCGTAAAGGAAAACACAAGTGACTTTAGTTTGTTTGTTTCTAAGATAGCTACCCGTCTTAGTGAGACTAGCAGCTCTGAATAGACACTAGTTTTCCTGATAACATCGGAGACCATGAGATTATATAAATAGGTGTGTCTTAGTGAGTCTAAGGCATAACTATGTCTTGTCTATGGGTAAGACGAATGGAATCTTAGAGAGTTAGGGCAGATAAGCAAGTCTTCGAGGAGGAAAAGGATTTATAGCTGAGTGCGCAGAGGCATAGAGTAGCGTTTGTAGCTGAGTGTGCAGACCTCTGCAGCTGAGTGTGTAGGGAAGTTTTGAGTCTGTAACCTTACATTGAAGATCAATAAAGAAGACTGTTGGAGAAATTCACGTGTTTACCTATTTACTTTTGTTTCTTATGTTTACGATATATGCTATGATGAAAGAATGTATTTATGAAATAGTAATTTATTGATGCGTGAATCTACTGGTTAAGTCATGTTAATTAAATGCAATACATGTTAAGTATTTACGTGAAGGTTCTAATACTTTATGTTATGTTTATTAAGCACTTAAGCTCATCTGTAGGGATTCTGATATGAGGCTAGTCTATGATGCACATAAGTAGATAACATATCTGTTAAAGGTTCATAAAAGTCGATCGTAGACCTTTGCGGAGGTCTAAGGGCCAATGGAAGGAAATTACAGCGCCAAGCCCTAAGGGCTTAGAGATCTGTGTGGAGGCAGATTTGAGACCTAAAAGGGACATCAGACTAATCTATGTGTAGAAATTTGAATAATATAATACTTATTCATAGAGATTATCCTAATTATACACTATTTGCGGAATGCATGCATAATACATAACCTCCTCTACCATTGATCATCAATTTGCGGAATTAAAAAAACAAATCGCATGCGCACATTGAAACATCAATCACACATATCAATGCAGTATGTAATGGGGAAAGTATACAGCTGAAAACCCCCAACTATCTGTATATTATAATGATAGAGAACATGTAACAATACATAGTACAATACTTCTCACAAGTACTCAGTACTATCTCCACATGCTACACACAAACTAGCTCAGATCTGAACAAGTCATGGGTTCAAATCTCCTCCACTGTTTGCCTGCCTCTACTGCGCAATCCAAGTTGAGAATAGATCAGATCCAAGTTCGAATTCCCTTGGCTTGTACTGCGCAATCCTCATTGGCAATCTCAATCAATGATTGTGCAAATCTCATGCACAGCTATAGTCGCAACTGATAGTAGTCTCACCCTTTCACCCACCTCTAACACTTGTCTCCACTGAACTGTCCATGCACTGAGTTAACTGTTGTATTCTTTTGATTTATGAGTTAATAATTAGTGAATTAATTAATAATTAATTCACATCACTCATCACTAGTGTATTTGGCAGTTAGACTAAATAAAACTAGTTCAACTAAGTCAAACTGAACACAACTCCATCAACTCCTCAATCAACTCCACCAAACTCAATCACTTGAGTTCTAATTGAAGTCCATCATGCAATAGCTCAACTAACCCATAGGAAAAGCGTATTTCCTTCTGGCAGTTGCATGTTCCACATCCGTAGCTCGAACTGAAGTGCTTCAAGAGGATAATATAATGTTTATAGTCCAAAAATATTAAGAGCTAATAATATTCGACTGTTCTATTTTTTGACTGGCAGTCTAAAAATAGACTCCGCCCATATGTCTAAAAATAGAGGTCCATCTATTTTCACCAACATGACCAATCATCCATAAATAGCATCCTGCAACTCATAAACCATGATCCATATGTCTAAAAATAGACATAGTCTAAAAATAGACTTTGCGCCAAAAATAGCTTGCGGGCCCACTTAGTGAAGGCGACTTCTTTTCACTAAGCTCCACCATCTTGTTGCATTTCAACACTATGGATGCAGAAACTTGGTTCCAACATCCCCCCATACTACTTCAAGTGAGCCTTCAGTCTGTGCTACGCGAGTTGATGCTGAAAGGGCCAGTAGTGTAGGGTTTTGTTTGGAACAACTAACTCTGAACCTGGGTCAGGACCCACTAAGCCAACAAATGGTTCCATTGTTGGGACCAAGATCTGCATAAAGAGATGTGTGATGCCACATCACTGGAATCCTACCAAAAAGGAAATTGAGAAGTGGTTGGATAGGAGGATCCACAAATTCGTGGTGCAAGAGTATAGAAATCCGCACCTGAAAAAAGAGCAGTGGCTGGACAAATATTTATACACAGAAATATACAAAATATTCTTCTGTACCTTCTTGATTGAACTATATGAGTGGATAGCTAAGTTGGCAGATGAACAAGGAAGGTGGAGGCTTGACGGTCCAATAGTGTGGACTCTAGAGCTAGCGCGGAGGTTGGAAGCTTCTGAAGATAAGATCACACGCGCTGTTGATCATTGGCTTGATTGGGTTATATGAGGATTTGTTACAGAATTTGCGGTGGATACCTCAATTAGTTACAATGAAGAAGAGTGACGCTTCTTCAAGGGGCCACGAGGTAAGTATTTGAGATCTTTGAACACCTAGATTAATATGCTCTTGTTTGAAAAGAGGGTTATGCCATTGCCTTTATGTTTGGATCTACGCGAAGTGGACGAAGCTTTAGAAATCAAGAAAAAACAGGGCCTGAATATAGCCCGTTGATTGGACCTCCTTGAAGTGATGATGAGGGAGCGCTATAGGCACCACCATAGAGCACTATCCAATTGATAAGGCATGGTTTCCTGCGGACACATCATCCATCCACTCCACCTCCGCCTTCGCCTCCACAGCATACACCTTCACCCACACTGCCACCACCACCAACACCATTCAACATGTCAAATACGATGAAGTTGCCAATTTTCAAGGGCGTAGGAAGTGAGGATGCATATCAGTTTTGGTTTGTTGTGAAAGCTATGTGGACAACACAACAAATTATGGATGATAATATAAATAAGGTACAGTTGATTACCACTCTGCAGGATCGCGTGCTAACATGGTACATTAAGTACTGCACTGATAATCCATTGGCGACATTAGAAGACACTCATGTCGCTTTGAAAAAAGAATTCGGTAAGCCTAAGTCTGACTCGCAATCAGTAATTGGATTCAAGGAAATCATGATGAGGGCTAGTGAAACATCCTAGGAGTTAGATCAAATATTGAAGTGTGTGATTCGCGAAGCTAACATGTAGCTCATAGATAGCCAGCCTCGCAAATGGTTTATAGCCTCACTCCTGCCCCACCTAAGGATTGCATTATTGCAACAGAAGATAGGGACTTAGGTGGAAGCTCTTGAATCATGATGAGATTGCATGAAACGCCTATTCAGGACTCATCTTTGGGAGTTCAACAAATTCACTCATAGTTGTAGAACCTATGCTTGGAATTGCAGAGCTTGAAAAAAGAAAAGGAGGCTAGGCCAGAGGTATGCGAGGAAGTTTGGTGCCTCAAGTGTAAAATCCAGGGGCATGATAAAGACCGCTGACCAGTCTTCGTAAATTATATTACAGGAGGAGGACCGATGCCCATGAGACAGGAAACTCCAGTAGGCCCAAGTATGGGACCCCCGCTATGGTGCACTATTTGTAAGGTAGTCATAAAACATGTAACAGATAATTTGAATTTGCTGGAAAAGTTTGTGCCTGCACCACAACAATTGTACTGTGATTTCTGCAAATCAGTGGGCCACAATGAGTGCCGTTGCCACAACTATGAATTAATGATGGAGAGGATGCCTACGTATTGAATGTAAGGAGAAACACAGCCTCAAGATCAGGGTGCTAGGGGAGTGCGCGGAGGATATCAGGGGTGTGGACGAGGCTGAGGAGGGGGAGGACCTAGTAGAGGTCATGCAAAGGTCATTTTCTATAATTGCAGGACACCATGGCACTGTGCCCTAGAGTGTCCGAATCAGACACACCTGTCATGTCAATACTGCACTAAGTTTTACCACACAATAGAAGAATACCATGTGTTGATAGCTAAGATGCAAGAGAAGAAGGCGTAGCCTCAAAAACCTACCCAAAACTTGCAGATGATGAGGGCTGAGTCCCATGAGGAAGATACGAATGTGAATATCATGCTAAGAAAAGGGTTAAGGACTGGTGACAATAAAGGAAAACAACCTGAAGAGAATGGGTGGGTCCACAAGGCCCTCAGAAAAGGAAGTTGGCTTCGATCAGAACACGCAAAGGAAATGTTCATGGAGGCGAAGAAAAGCTTCACTGAGGCATCCACCTCAGGCAGTCAGAACAAGCTACTAGAAACCAATGCACCTACAAAGATTGATCCCTTTGTACTCACCACATTCTTGGAGACCTGTATGAAGCTGGTGTGCGATAGCAAGGCCGTGAAGGGGAAACATGAATCGATAAACAAGTGTGCTGGTAAGGAAAATACTCCTGATGGACACCGTGTAGTTAGGAATATTGGAAAGCATAAGGCAAGAACAGGGTGCGAGATGAGGCTCACCACAAAAATAGGAGACTATGAGATGGACCAGGTTATTTTGGATATGGGGTCTTGTTTAGTCAATTTAATGTCCTTAAATTGTTAATCATAAATTATTGACCAGGGCAGGTATAATGATGAAGCACATGTGCACCATATGTGCTAGAAGTTATTTGATTTCGTTATGTTCCTATTAGATTCTAAACTTAGAATTAGTGTGGAGATGGTATTGTTTATTATATTAATGTATTGATCCCTAAAGTTGTTAGCTAGTTTTCTTAGGAATTATTCTCTATTGAATCAATTTATGGATGGTATGAGAGTGATTCTAGACTTTACTTTCATTAGACTATTTTGGATTTTTATCTTGAAATTTTATGCTGTAGCTAAATCTAAAATACTATGTGCAGGAGAGATCTATTCTATCAAATTTTAAATTAATAATGTATGAATTTAATTGCCAAGAAAAAGGCTGTCACTCTTTTTCTTATTCAACTTCATCCAAACAAGACATTCTGAAAAGCAGCTATTCTATGAAATGAAACAGTGGAACTACACTAATTAGAAAGCAAAGGAAAATTATCACACTATGATAGATAAAAAGCAAATAAAATGATAGAGTTAATCTAGGTAGAAAGCAAAGGAAATTGCTTATGCATACAACGATTCAATGGTGAATTCATCATTCTGCATTTCAACACACAAAACAGAGCATCTATGATTAAGTAATTAAAGAAATCTATGTGAAATTAGTTAAAGACCTGTACTTGTTGTAGGGGCCCTCCACAAAACAGTCAACAATCTCCAATCAACGCAGCATGGAACATTGAACATAAAGCAAGTCTATTACTTGCAAACAAGTCTTAACAAAATTTTCTCAGAAATTACATGAATCGGCGCGCACCCAAAACACAGAGTGGCCATAGATTTTATAATACTTCTTTGCATAACAGTACAAGACTTTAAAGCATACATATCTTTATTTCGATCAAACTATATCGCTACATAATCGATTTTCTATTCGGAAAAGCAAATCAATAAGATTTCGTGAAACTTGAATTCTGTCCCGGCAATAATCTTGCAGTTGACTTTGAGGTTGACCGTGTTATCATGTGACCTTTTTGATGAATTGGTTCAAGGGAATAAGAAAGAATCCATGAGGGGATCATTCCTCATCCATCCATATCTTCCTTCACTGAGCTGGAGCTTCTGGACCCTATAAAAAATGGAGGTAGCTATGGAAATCTAGATTAGCTACAGAAATAGACCAATTCCATAGCTGAATGCATACTTTAACAAAACAATAAGTTATATAGACAAATATGAAGAAGAAGACATGTAAGTGCTTACCTTTAACAAAACCTTGTGTCTATTGCATTATTTAGGTGATAAGTATAGGAAAAAGGGAAGAAGTATAGGCAAAAAGGGTGTCAAGGTAAGACAATCCTTGGACTCTACATTCCCCCATGCTGGAGGTTTTGTATGTCCTCATACAATTCATCATTGTCATTCTCTTGTGCCTTTTGATCATCGCCTCCAGGATTCATTTTTTTCTTCTTTCTGGCAACCACTGGCATCCTTGGTTTTCTCATGAGGATTTTATATTTTAGGTTGATAATTTCTCTTTGCATTGCTCTGTTTTCCCTCTTCAGCTTTTTGTTCTTTTTGTACCACAAACTGAAATGAAGGATTAGATTGTCACTCTTTGCAATTTGATTCTCATTCTGTGCTTTCAATGTCTGATTTTCATTCTTGAGATATCTGTTCAATGTCTCTATCTAAAAAATCTCTTGCTTTAAAACATTTGATGCTGAAGGTTCTTGTGGCTAATTGAATTGATTGCTCCCTTCTCTAGGACTTTGGATTGATTCTTTAGTTGCTGTTTCTTTTCTTTCTAATGACTCTATGTAGTAATAAATCTCTTGTTTAACAGGATCAACACCTAGACTGTGCATTGGGCTCCTTGGAAGCGAACTGCAAGGTGGTGATGACGCTCACGGTGATAGTTTTGATGATCCTCCTGGGGAACCTTCAGGGTTTTCAGTTGGCTCGTTTTCCTCGAGATCAATGTATTCTGTAGCTTCTGAGACTGCTTGTTGCATTTTGTTCAACCTGGTACTTCTCCTTAGTCCTGAGGTCTGTAACCCCTGTGATTTCCTTCTTTTGGCTTCTGGCTTTTCTCCTTGAGGAAGGGTCCTGGTTTGTGATAAATATTCAGTTCTTTTGCTAGCTTTCTTTCTTTTAAGATTTCCCTTTTTCATTTTCTGCAAAATATCCACTATGGGCAGTTCATCTTCTGATAATTCCGGTTGAGTTTGGGGTTCTTGTTCTGTTATTGCTTCCATTGTTCTCTTCCTTCCCATGAGGGTTCTACTGTTGCTGGGCTATTCAGGAGATCTTTCTTCAAAATGGTTCCTTACCAGAAAATTTTCCCAATTATCCCATATACTCTGAAGGTGGAACTCAACCAAGATTTTTATCAATCCATGATGATACATGGCATTATCTATGAATTGAATTTTCTTTTGAATGTTCATGGACATTTTCTTAAGACTATGCAAGAAGTAATAATGAAGATTCATTTGGTGTTCTTCAATGAAATCCATCATTATCCTAACATGGTAGAGATACATGTATCCAAGCCGACCCTCACAAGTGATGAATTTTTGCAGTACAAGTAGTAAATTCCTCCATTTACTCTTAAGGGCTGTACTAGGAATACCTTTCTTGAAGATGGTGGTGTCCATATTTGGATTTTTCAGGAAGACCTTCCAATATTCTCCATTGATTCCCCTGTTTTTGAACCATTTCTCTCCACTTTTAGGAAGTTTAGTAGCTTCTGCGATCATGGAATCCATTATGGTGATTTTAATGTCTCCTATTTCAGCCTCCGTTCCATCAAACGAGCGTGCAAAATTCTTCGTCAATTCCCTGTGAAAACCGTCGAATTTTTCTATGAATTGCAACCATTGTTTTTTTTGCAATAGCTCCCTAGTATGAGGATATCCTTCTAAGAATTTCTTCCCTGCTGGCTCGGTTCAGACAATAACACCCATTATGGAAGATGCTTCGTCTCAAGGACTGGTTACTTTGACAAGAGAATGGTGTTGGTAGGGTTTCGTTTAGTGGTAGAGAGACAAAGAGGCTATGTGAGTTTAGAGAAATGCAAGAACAGGTGGATTATAATGAAGGCTGTGAAAATGAATTTGATCGTTGGGGTGCATTTAAAATAATGATTCAGTGATTACTTCAGCAGATTCAGAATGAGGATGTGATAGGGTTTTTAAGTGGTGGATTATGATGTTTTTAATAAGCGACCATCACCCTTAAATTGCAATGATTTCGTTTAATTTTTTTTTTTTTTTTTTTAATTTATTTATTTATATATTTATTTTTTTTACATACCTTTGATTAACTTTGCTAACCTTATTTATTGTTTTGAGATCTCTTGCAGGTAATGTGTATTGTCGATTATCCTTCAATTCGAATCACCAAGTGTTCCTATCAAGTAGGCTTCAAAAATTTTAGGCTGCAGAAACTTGTTCGAGCTGTGGAAAGTTGCTAATTATGCAGTTGAGAAAAAAACTTTAATAAAGGAACTTTATTATTAATTTTTTTTTTGAAAAGAAAATTTAAAGTGCCAACAGAAATTGGTTTTCACTTCAAATTTTCTATATAAACATGCCAACATCATGTTGGTTTTCATGCTTATACCTTTTATCTATCTATCTATCTATATATATATATATATATTGTAAAAGTAAAACTGAGTAAAATTTCTAAGGTAGAAAAGAAGAAGAACTCTTCTTGACCATCTTCAGTTTTGAATTATCTTGGAACATTTTGACAAATTATTCTTTTGTCAATAGCTTTTGGTAAAGTCTGAGTTGATGTCCATTTACTAAAAGAGGAATTTTCTCTTCATCAATAGCCCTGAATCTAACTGCACCATTGTCAAAGACACTTTCAACTTCATAAGGTCCAAGTCAGTGGGTTTGGAATTTTCTTTGAGAATTTTTGAACTTTGAATCAAAGAGTAATGCCCAATCTCCTGGATGAAATTTTCTTTCTTTAATGTACTTATCATGCCATCTGGATCTTTGTTGTTGAACTAGGCTAGTTCTCTGGAGGGCTTCTTGTCTGATTTCATCAAGCTCATTAAGTTGTCTCATCCTTTGCTTCTATGCTTCTGATAAGTTAAGATATAACTGGATTGCTGTTTTATAAGTATGGATCTGGAACTCTATTGGAAGTAAGACTTGCTTCCCATAAACAAGTTCATAGGGAGTATGTCCTATAGTATTTCTCCATGTAGTTCTATAGGCCCATAAAGCTTCTGGAATATTTTCTACCCAGTCCTTTTTGTGTAGATGTACAGTCTTGGTAAGGATTGCTTCAATCACCTTATTTTGTAGACTCAACTTGTCCATTGGCTTGTGGATGGCATGGAGTGTACTTCCGATTTTGATTTTGTATTTCTCCACAAGCTTCTACACTAGTCTGGATGTAAATTGTGTTCCTTGATTTGTTACAATTTCTCTTGGAAAACCACAATGAGTGAAAATATCCTCAAAAAGAAATGAAACTACAGTATTTTCAGTAGCAAAAGGAAGTGCTTTAGCTTCTACCCATTTAGTGACATAATCAATACATACCATAATATACCTCTTTTGCTTTGAAGGTGGGCTGATTGGTCCAACAAAATCTAGTGCCCACTTTTCAAATGGTTCGATGAGTACCTATGGTTGCAGTGGCATTTCATTTGAAAGAGTGGGTTTTCCCATTCTTTGAAAACTACCATATATTTAACATATTCCTTGGTGTCCCTGAAATTGGAAGGCCAATAATATCCTAAAAGCAAAATTTTATGAGCAGTTCTTCTGTCAGAAAAATGTCCTCCACATGGCTCATCGTGGTGGGATTTAAGTATTTCTAGTATTTCATCCTCTCGAACACATCTTCTAATGATAAGATTTGGACCTCTCTTGCATAACTCTTCATCTATCCATGAATAAGATGTGCTATTTTAGACTATTCTCCTCTTTTCTCTAGGAGACAAATGAAATGGCATTTTTCTTGTAGCTAAATAGTTAAAAATATGTACATACCAAGGTGATTTAGTCGATACTAAAAAAAGATATTCACCAGGAAATTTATCCTCTACATGTTGATCATTATTATCATTTTGAATTCTAGATAAAAAGTCGGTAGTTGTGTTCTGTTTTCCAGGCGTATCTAGAATGGTGATGTTGAATTCTTGTAACAATTAGAGCCATCTAGTTATTCTTCCATTAGTGACTGGTTTATTCATTAGGTATCTAATGGTAGAATGGTCCATGTAAACAAAATTTTCATAGCCAGTTATGTAATGTCTGAACTTGTTAATGGAATGAACTACAGCTAAAAACCCCTTCTTAGTTACAGTGTAATTTAACTCTGTAGGAGTTAAATTTTTACTAGTATAATAGATTGCATAAGGAGTAAGATATTTTTTTCCTAACACAGCTCCTAAGGCTGAATCTGAAGCATCCGTTGAGATATGGAAATGTAATTTCCAATTAGGTCCTTTTAAGATAGGTGCTTTAGAAATTCTCTTTTTCAAAGTTTCAAAGGTTTTTTTATCGTTAAAGACTATGCTAATTCTATTATTTACAGTAACAGTAGAAAACAATTACAACCAGGAAAACATGTCGTCAGAGGCCAGGGGTGGCGCTCTGGAAGGATGGTATTCTCATCGTGACTGAAAACCCACGCAGGGGTGACACCATTAAGACCAACAACCCAAGCAAGGGCACCCTCATCGTGACTGAATACCCACGCAGGGGCGACACCATTAAAACCAATCACCCATACAGGGGCACTGTGACTGAGACTGGAAGCCCACGCAGGGGCTGTGGAGCTTTGAAGACCAGAAAAAACAAAATTAACTATCCCTCGCAGGGGCAGGAGAGAGAGAAGGAAAATTTCCAGCAAAATCCCTCGCAGGGGCATGGTCATGCACAAAACTGCATAATTGTCAGGCCAAACATAAACATTCACGACATACATTGAGTATTTGCGATAAGAGTAACAGTTTACAAAAAAACCTGAACGTTGTCTGAGGGCAGGGGCTTGGTTGAGCCGGCGTTTATTCGTCCGAGTCCTCCGGGTAAATCCAGTACTCGCCTTCTGGGGGAGGTCCCCAATCATACTTGGCCTTGCCTGAAGCGGGCGCTGGTTGAGATGATGGTGGAGCGACCCCTGGCTCAGGTTGTGCCTCTGCCTTTTCCTCAGCTGCTCTGGAGCTTTCAGCAAGATGAATTTGGGCGCTGGGTTGCTCCTCAATCTCCTCTTTCGCTTCCTCCAGGAATAGGACTGAGACGTGAGCTTGAATGTTGGAATTGCCCTGGGCACCGCTGAAGGAGAATACCGCTGTACCAAACGCGGGTAGCGGAGCAGCACTTGAATCCGGCGTCCTGGCGTCCATGAATTGCTGCGACTGGATGGGATTTGCTTCAGCCACCCGGTGGCACAGACAGCGGCAGCAGCTTGATGATGGATTGGCGACCGGGGGGCGTGAAGATCCGCCTCGTCCCGTGCCTCGACGGCTAATGAGCCTCTGTCTCGGCGGCATGGCTTCCTTGAAGTTCGATGAGGGTGTGAAACCGACTTCGCCCCCCTGTGATGCTTTATCTCCACCTCCAGATGCCAGAGGGAATTCTCGCGTTTGTGCCCTGAAACCTGAAGCCCAGAAGCCCAAATCCACAATTCGAACCTTGTTCGATGCAAAACATTCCAAATGCTTGCCATACTTAAGCTGTTCTGGCTTGCCTCGAAACTGGTAAGCCATAACTCCCCTCTGCAACAGTTAATGGCGCTTAACCTCGGCAATGAATTGCCGTCCTCTCCCTTCTTAGCTCTCACGCTTGCCATCCAGGGCGGCGGAGGGCAGTTAATGGCTTGATCAGACATGAGGCCGCCCATGCTGAGCAGGTGGTGCGCCGTCCTTCTGCTGCGTGGCACCCGCATCCGGGTTTCAAAGTTTCAAAGGTTACTTGACCTTCAAAATCCCAATTGAATTCACAGTCCTTGGTAAGTAATTTAAAAAGTGGAGATCCAATTTTTGTGAAGTTTTCTATAAATCTTCTATAATATCCAGTAAAACCAAGAAAAATTCTAACATCTTGCTCGCAATTTGGCACTGATAATTTATAAATGACCTCAACTTTAGATGAGTCCACCTTAATTCCATCTCTTGAAATATGGTGACCTAAAACAATTCCTTCGTTAAACATCATGAAACATTTTTCATGGATTAACGAGAGATTTGTTTCTTTACATCTTATTAATACTTTTTCTAAATTTTCCAGTGCTTCATTAAAAGAATCCCCATAAACTGTGAAATCATCCATGTACACTTCCACACAATCGTGAATAAGATCAGAGAAAATTCTGAGGACTACTCTTTGGAATGTTGCTAGAACATTGCATAATCCAAAGGGAAGTACTTGGTAAGCGTAAGTTCCCCATGGACAAGTGAATGTGGTTTTATCTTGATATTCAGGGGCTACCTGAATTTGGTTATATCCACTGAACCCGTCCAAAAAGGAAAAATACTTTTTCTCTACTAATGTGCCTAAGACCTGATCTATGGATGGTAGTGGAAAGTGGTCTTTTAATGTTTCTTTATTCAATTCCCTATAATCGATGCATACTCTCCATTTTCCATTTTTATTTGGAACAATTATGAGGGGTGAAACCCACTGAATGTCAGATATCAGATAGATGAAATTTACATTTAACAACTTTTATAATTCCTCCTTAACAATTTCTTTTAAATTTGGGTTCATTCTTCGTTGAGGCTATCTAACTAGTCTTGCACTCTGTTCAATGTAGATATGATGTATGTAAGTTTTAGGATCAATCCCTCTCATATCAGTGTATTCCCATGCAAAAGCAGAAGAATGTTTTTGTAAAACTTCTACCAATTGATTCTTTTGTAATTCTTCTAAGTTTTCATTAACATTCAAAGTTTTACCTGGAAAGATCTCTATCAAAGAATTCCCAAATTTTTCCATGGAGAGCAATGATACCTGTTTAGATGAGAGATACTCATTTCGACTACAATCATAATGTGAGGAAGATTCATTATTTTCTAGTAGGTTTAAAATTTGGTCTTCCTCTCTTACTTGTTCAGTAGTAAAAATAGGTTGTATATCATCTTCATCATCTATCCATTCTTCATTCTCTGTTTCTATTGTTGTTCTTGCAGGAGGGTATAATGTAAATTTTTTTGTAGAATTTCCATCTGAGATAAACATGTCACCTGATCTACAACCGATGAAAGCATCAACTATGGCTAACCAAGGTCTTCCTAGGATTAATGGATGTCCTCCTAAATTATTCTTGGGTGTTAGGACCATGAAATCAACAGGATATTCCCAAGAATCTAAGGATACACAAACATCTTCCAACACACCATCAGGTTTAATCATAGACCTATCTGCTAACTGTAATAAGGTTGGTGTGTATTGAAGGTTAGGAAGCCTAAGTGTGTCCATAACTTGTTTACTCATTATATTTATGGCTGCTCCTAGATCAATCAGTGTGTTTGGTATTTCAGTTCCATTAATGTGAATTTTTACAATGGGGTTTCCTCGATCTAGATAGTTTTTAATTTTCATTTTCCCCATCATAATGTCTGCAATTTTTCTGACTAATTGAATCCTTTTTATGTCTTTTATTTTTCTTCCTGATATTTGAGTACTTAGTTCCTTAATTTTTTTTGCAAATATTGGTATTTCTTTTATGGCATGCAATAAAGGAATCTTGATACAGACATTTCTCAATTCATCCATCATATTGTAATCAAGAAAGATAATTTGTTTTTCTACTCCATCAATTTTCAACAGTTCAGGGAAAGGTGGTCTAATTGATACTGAGGGTTGTTTTATGATAGGAGTATTTATTGGAACATTTTATGTTTGTTTATTCTCTCTTTGAGGGAGAGATGTCTCTCCTTCTTTCAATTGATTTTTTTGTTTTGGAAGATTTGGTCTTGTTTCCTGAATGACAACAGGGGGTTTTCTTTGTAACACTGTTCCAGACCTTAATTGAACATTATTTATATATAATGGAGTTATTACATAAGTTTGAGGATTATGCCCTTCCATGTTGTACAAAGGTTGTTGTGGTATTTTATTATTAGGATTCAGAAGTGGTTGAGTGGGTTGTTGCTCTGTTTTTTGTGGTAATGGTAGGGAGAGCTGTGGATTTTGATTTTGAACTTGGATATGAGGTAATTGATTAGCTTGGGGAATTTGACTAGATTGGGGTAGAAATTATGGTGGAATATAGGATGGTGTATATTATTGATATTGAGCATAAGCCCCATAAGGATTTTTCCATCCTTGATTCCAGGATTGTGACTGTGGTTGAGCCCGGGGCTGCCAAGACGGATTCCAATTATTTTGTGAAGACTGAGAAAATTGTTGTGGTATGAACCCTTGTGGTTGATTTGGTTGGGGGTTTTTCCATGGTATATTGGCTATAAAGTAAAGCGGGTCTACTTATTCTGGTATTCCTTCATCATTAAATACAACCTTGAGACCTGGTAAAGAAGGAAATTCCTTAGTATTGTGATTATCTGCACATATGACACAAGTTTCTATGGCTTTTGAATCTAAGGGACACTCTCTTAGAGCATGTTTCTTTCGACATCTAGGAAAAAAAATAGATAATGTAGCATTTTTAGATTTTTGCTTGTTTTGTATTTTAAGGGTGTCTATCTGCTCACTTAGACTCCCTAAAATATCTATCTTAAAAGTATCAA
This sequence comes from Pinus tabuliformis, assembly GCA_031772625.1. Taxonomy (NCBI): domain Eukaryota; kingdom Viridiplantae; phylum Streptophyta; class Pinopsida; order Pinales; family Pinaceae; genus Pinus; species Pinus tabuliformis. The sequence continues at coordinate 301,057,221 of CM062804.1, read as the reverse complement.
GCAAACTTCCTAATTCTACCCTGTTGATTATCCCAGCTGCAGATTTATTAATTCTTGATAAAAGAGGGTCTCTAGGACTCTTTCCAACTCATGCTTTATCCCTTGAGATATGTACACATAAATCACAAATATTTGTGAATGGTAATTGAGAAATATCTCCCTTCCCAGTTAAGTTAAGGAGATCAATCCATTCATCTTTAATAGCTTTGAGCAGGAGGGCTTTTAAAGTTTCCTCATCCAAATTGTCCATTTTTTCTCTTTTAATATTGTAGACAAATCTTTGTACTAAATCTTCAAGATTTTCATCTTCCTTTTGTGTCATTTTGAAGACTTCATCTTTAAGTTTTCTAGGCATACAATAATCTCTATATTTTCCTAAGAAAGCTTCTTTCATTTGTCCCCATGTTGTTATAGAATGCACTCCTAGACTCATGAACCATTTTAATGCTGAATCCTTTAAGGTAGTAGGGAACAATTTCAATTTTTGAGCATCATGCAGATAGTCATATGATCTGCATAATACCTCAAATTCGAAGAGAAATGTCTCTGGGTCTTCATTTCTTTTTTCGTGGAAATTAGGAAGAATTGGGGGTGATATATTTTTCATTATGAGGGTTGTATCTTCATCAAGAATAGGAAATAAAAAAGGATCTTGGTTTCCTCTACCTCTACCCCCTCCTCTGTTCCTATCTCTACCTCCTCCTCTACCTTTACCTCTACCTCCTCCAATCCTATTTTCCTCACCATTGACATTGTGTACCTCTCCTTCCCCTTCTTCAGCCATGATAGATTCCTCAGAACTAATATAGGGTTCTTCTAATTCTTCTGGTTCTTCTATCAATGGTTGTTCAAAATAAGTTTCATGTTCCCCTTCTTCACTAAGAACTTCTAATTCTTCTCCCAAAATTTGTTCACCAATGGAGGATAGAAAAATTACTCCTGTAGTTGGGGATATAGGATTTTCTTCAATTACAGCTTCAGTAGATGAAGTAGGTGAAGTTCTGGATTGGATTTCTGATCTTGAGACTTCAGGAAGTCTTTGTCGACCTCCAAATGGGATTCGGGTTTGAGTAGGTGGTGTGGAATCTCGAAATCGTGGTGAAGTGAGTGGATTTGTGGGAATTAGACTTCTTCCTTGCCCTACAAATCTACCTCTAGAGTCTCTATCCCTACGCATATCATGTTTTGAATTAATGATTTCCTTTTTTTTTTTACTTCTATTTGTACTTCCCCAACAACGACACCAAAATGCTTAAACAATTTAATGTCCTTAAATTTTCATTCATAAATTATTGACTAGGGCAGGTATAATGACGAAGCACAGGTGCACTATATGTGCTAGAAGTTATTTGATGTCATTATGTTCCTATTAGAGTCTAAACTTAGAATTGGTGTGGAGATGGTATTGTTGATTATATTAGTGCATTGATCCCTAAAGTTGTTAGCTATTTTTATTAGGAATTATTCTCTATTGAGTCAGTTTATGGATGGTATGAGTGTGATTCTAGACTTTATTTTCGTTAGAATGTTTTGGATTTTTATCTTGAACTTTTATGCTACATCCAAATCTAAAATACTATGTGAAAGAGAGATCTATTCTATCAAATTATAAATGAATAATGTCTAAATTTAATTGCCAAGAAAAATACTCACTCTTTTGCTTATTCAACTTCATCCAAACAAGACATTCTGAAAAGTAGCTATGCTATGAAATGAAACAGGTGAACTACACTAAATAGAAAGCAAAAGAAAATGATCACACTATGCTAGATAAAAAGCAAATAAAATGACAGAGTTAAGCTGGGTAGAAAGCAAAGGAAATTGCTTATGCATACAACGATTCAATGGTGAATTCATCATACTGCATTTCAACACACAAAACAGAGCATCTATGATTAAGTAATTAAAGAAATATATTTGCAATTGGTTAAAGACCTGTACTGGTCATAGGGGCCCTCCATGAAACAGTCGACAATCTCCAATCAACGCAACATGGAACAAACATAAGCCAAGTCTATTACTTGCAAACAAGTCTTAACACTATTTTATTAGAAATTACATAAATAGGCGCGCACCCAAAACACAAAGTGGCCATAGCTTTTATAATACTTCTTTGCATAACAGTACGAGAGTTTCAAGCCTACATATATTTATTTTGCTCAAACTATATTGCTACATAATCTATTTTCTATTCGGAAATCAAATCGATAAGATTTCGTGAAAACTCAGATTCTATCCCGACGATAATCTTGCGGTTGACTATGTTATCATGCGACCTTTTTGATGAATTGGTTCGAGGGAATAGGAAATAATCCACGAGGGGATCATTCCTCATCCATCCATATATTCCTTCGCTGAGCTCGAGCTTCTGGACCTGTTGAAGCCTCTAAAATCGTTGCTTACAACATGGGGGAAAACCACCTGGTCTGGAGCTTGGTTGGTAGCTCCTTTTTCGTTTGGTGTAGTGACTCCGACTAGGGATAATGGGACCAGTTTCCCAATATAAATTATGATAGTGCTGATGGGGTGATATATGATAGTTCGGAGGAATGTTTAAGCTAAAAGTAATCTAATGTAAACTAATAATCACATGCATATATCATAATTTAAACACTATCTAGCTATGACTATAATTGGGAATAAAATTGAAATATGCGATCTACAATAATGTCTTAGAGAAATTGGAAATAAATATCATTCAACTGCAATAAGGAGTGAAATCGTTTTAACAATAATCATTTAGGATAAATAGTTAGCCGAAACGATTGTGAAAGATATATCGCATAAGAAATTATTCATACATTCATTATAAAATTTAGGCCATCACCATACAAAAGTGCAATAATGCTAACCAAGATTTAAACTTTCATACATAAACAATTTGAAGAAAAATTATTGCTTAATACATAAATAAGACAAAATTAGAAGATAAAAGTACCATTTGTAATAAGTTCTGCTCATGTGTTTCAACAATATCAACCTACTTCCAATCAATCCAACACCATCTAGGAGTACAAAAGTGCAATTTCAGTAGAATATGCCAGATAAAATGAAAATAAATCCTGTTCCATTCATTTCACTAGAACTTCCTCAAAGGGACAAAAGTGCATGTTTTGAAGATTGTTTCTGATAAAATTTCTGGACCTCTCTCTAAATGCATGAGAGGGGTTTAAATACTAAATTATAAATCCTAAGAATAGATTATTACAAAAATAGTTGAGGAGGTTTAAACGACCTTCCTCAAATTATGCGAAAAAAAACTAAAATAGAAATAAAACATGGTGACTAACTCCTTTGCGTTTGATCTTTGAGATCACAGATGTCCATCATTAGTTTGAGCTGTGTCAGTCGATCGATTGCAGATTTCAACTGCCCAGTGAACATGACATCGGTTAGTGCTAGCACCATTTTCTACATGGAAGTGGTTAGGCATCGCAGGGTCATCCACTGGCTATAAGGTTTAACTAAATATTGCCAGTATGCTTCCCAGTTTAACTTGGTCATTTGCCTAATTGCTTCCTCTTTTTCCTCTGTTGCCTACCTCCACTATTGTTCGAGCTATTTGACATTTGGAAGAAAACTTGGTACAAACTCTGCCACCAGGTTGGCGCTGTGTAAATTCTCATTGATGTTTTCAATAACACTGTTTGTTGCTGCTGCTGCGACCGCTATTGCCTTTTCTGCTTGTCTAAGCCGAGAATCCCAGTCTGCAAATATAATTTCTTTATGTGACTCCTCCAGTTTAGGAAAATCGGCCTTCCTCCCATCCTCTGAATTCTGCCAGGTGATGAAGTCAGAAACTCTTTTCAAGACTTCATCATATTCAAGTCTCATGTCAATGACTTGACTCGTTAACTTGTCACTAGTCTCGCAATAAGGACTCAACTGCGAGACCTTCTGGCATAGAAGTTCTTTTTGGTGCATTAGCTGGGAGTTAAGGCTGAGCGCTTCAATTATAAACTGATCAATTTTCAGACTGTCCTTATACTTATCTGTTATTGCTTGTATCTGCGCTTCCTTTTCTGCTAAGTTGGCTTGATGTTTTATTTTCATCTGCTCAAATTCTTGCTGGAGCTTGGCTATTTGCAATTTTGCTTGTTGGTTAGATTTTTCTTGCTCTAATTGTTGTTCCAACAACAAAATTTTATTTTCATTTTCTCTGAGCAACATTTGTACCTCTGTTGCTTTATCAATAGTCACTGTAACATAGGCTACTGCAAACTGCGACAGTCTAGTAAGGTTCTCAGATGGGTAGATTGGTGAATCTTTCTAGACAATATCCATTGATTCATTATCGGGAGTAGTAGCAACTATAGCATCCAACTTCCTCTTCTTTCTTTTCCTTTTGATGATAGATTTGTGGGCTGGGCTATAGAACACATCTAAAGGAGGAATCTCCTCAATTCTCAAAACAATTTCAGAGGTAGGAGTGGCACGAATGTGCTCTACCTCTTGAGTACTTACAATTTTCTCTACTGTAATTTCTTGAGTTGCTTTGTGTTGTGGAGTCTGTAGCTTAGGTGCTTGTTCCTCTGTATGGATATTTTTATTAAAATGCTCCCATTCTTTCTCTAAATCAATCACCGAGGGTTTTGTTGGCTGGGTGGAGGTGGAGTGAATTTCAGCCTGTCTTTTAGCTGAGGTTTTCTCAGCTGCTTTTTCTATAAATACAACTGTATCTTTTTCTGACTCCTTACCTTTACTTCCCCCATTCTGTGACTATTGCTCTGAGTTATCTGACTCCCTAGTAGACTTCTCTCGGGACTCTACTTTGGAATCATCTTTAGAAGTTGCTCTGGAGCTTTCTTCTAGGCTTATGCTAGGAGTTGACTCCCTTATTGGCTCAATCTGTAATTGGTCCAATGGGACCTTTAACAATCTCCTTTCTCTGTATTCATGAAAGACTTCAAGATCTTATGGGTCAAAAAATAGTGATGCCATGTGCTTCACATCTGTGAATGTTTCTTTCTGTAGGAAGACGTCATCAAATGTATCTTCCTCATGAGTGAATGCCTTCACTTTCACCAGGGTAGTGAAGTCTTTGGCAGTGCCATTTGGGTCATACTGCCTTCCTGGGAATTTAGGTAATTTTAGAGATTTCATGATCTCTGCTTATTTTCATGCATGCCCAAAATCGTGTAGTGCAAATGATCCACACTGTAATGGAAATGTAGGCCAAATGGCCTTTTTCTGCTCCTTCAATCCTTTGCTCAACCCACCCTCACTCGCTGTTTGGTAGGCTATCTCTCTAGCCATCAATTTGTTAGGGACATAGTATGGGAGGACATGTGGTGAGGAAATGCTCCCAAATACTCTGATATATGTGAATGTTTCCTCCCCAAACCATCTAGCCACTGGGAGGATATCTACTTCGGCTTCCTTAGAAAACCTAGGGGCATTTTGGTTGTAAACCTGTTTATGGATAGGCAGCATGACTCCATGACAAATTTTGTAAAAATGGGGGTGAAATTGAGACTCCCACATGTCCTTATGATATATATGAATGGGAAGTGGATCCTTCACAGTCCACTTCCATCCCATGATAGGAAATTTTGAACCAAAATAGATTGCATCCATCACATAGGCACTCATAAAAAATGGAGGGTAAACCCTCGAAGAGATACTCCTTTTCCTCCTATAATCCATTATCGCCTTTGCTAAATTATTAAACAAAATTTGGGCCCAATTCATTATGGTTGCGTTTACGGCTGCATCTATTAATGGTAGCCATTCTGGGGAAAATTTAGTGCTATTGGGCTTGCCGAACATCCTACATAGCATGGCTGCTGCAAAACTATGAGGGGGAGAAATAGATGCAGTAGAGTACATACCTGTTTTGTCCTTTTTGATCTTGCCCTCATTTTTCAACCAGGTCTGCGTGACATCTGCTGGGTCCTTGTTCTCCTTGGAAAATTTCTCGAGGAATTATTTGTTGTAGAGCGTTTGTGGCTCTAGTAGGGTGTACATAAGCCGTAGGTTGTCTGGCGAGAAAGATCCCATAACCTCTTGGCTTCTATTCTTAAATTCTCTGTTCTAGATATCGACCTGATCAATTATCCACTTGACCATATTTGTATAAGTGATTATCTTTGGTCACGCTGATATGCGATGCCGAAATGAGCATGCCGTCTCAAAAATGGAGGCATCTGAGGAAACATGACCGTTAACTGTGACCTTTGTTTCTAGAGGTCTTGGTTCCTATTCTACTAATAAATCATACATGGTTCCCACGTAGAGGTTCCTCCTTCTTTGCTGCATGTAGTATCTGTGAATAAAGGAGTCATTTCTGATTTCTTAGACATAACTGCCTTGCTCTTCTTTGCCATTGCTCCCAAAGAATCCTTTTGTGGATTTTTCCTGAAAATGGAGAAAAACAACAACTATCGGATATACAGAGATAAGAATGAATGTAAGATGGAATAATATAGATAACTTGAAAAGGTGATAAGAAAGGAGTTTTATTTGAATGCAAGTGAGAAGATATCGTATCACGTTGAATGGATTTTCACACATAAATTCCATTAACCTTTACTAAATGCCCACTTAATGGTTCATTATCTCTTAGCTTTATTGCTCATTAATGTCTGCATCGTAAGTCAGGAAGAAAGATTTTAGGGTGGCGAGCCTTTAAATTGCGAAAATGTCGATTTTGCAATTGCGATGCAATATCGCAAATCACATTATCGCATTATGTTTGTATGCTTTCCTTATCGTTTCTTTAGTTTTTGCGAGATGCGAAATGTGGGCTGCTTACTATTGTTTCTAAAACATATCTTATTTGTCAGGTTTTTTGTTGTTGTAAAGCCCTTTTTATTAAGAATCAGACCTAAATACTCGTTTGTAACGTATCTCGGGATCAGGTCCGGGTCTCAATTGCATTTCACAATATCGCTGGATGGTAAGTTTGCGGTGTTCTTTTTAATGTCCGAAATGCGATGCAATAAGGGAAATGATGTCATCACAATTTTGCATCTCGCACGTTTTAAGGTAACTCATTAAGGTGCACCTTCTATAAATAGCGATATATGATGCAGGCCTTAGTTTTAATAAGAAATGCCTTAGGACTTAGTTTATATAAGACACATAATAGTTTCAAAGTGTTTAGCATGGAGTCCTCTTTTGATCACTTTTCGCTAGTTTTGGTGGATTACCAAGGCTTTCAATCACGGTTGATTGTGCGATATGCGGGAAAGACAGACATTTACTAGATTTTTGAAAAGGTGTTTGATTGATATCTTGTTTTTTTCCAAAATTTTATAAGGAATATGCCTAAATGCTAAACTTATTTTTTGAAGGATTTTTTTAAAGGGTCCCCATTTATTAATGTAATATTGACTACTACTATTAACAAATGGGGGGTTGTTGAATACCACAATAATTGGAAGAACCAATTATCTCTGAGAGTTTTTTGAAATTTCTAAAAACTTCCAAAATAAAGATGGTTTAGAAAATAAAAATTACATGATATATAAGGTAAGTAATACTGCTCTTTGAATAATTAAACAACATCCACTTAACTATCATTCTTTTGATTATCCTCTTCACATAAGAAAGTTACTTTGTCTACATCAATCATTACTTGGTTTTAAAGATAAAAACAGGGAGGCTCTTCACATATCAGTTTTTGGTATACTCAGTTGTCATAGGTAGAGCCTCTACTGCCAGCAGGCATTCATAGCCTCGACAGGGTTACCTTTTAACCAACAATGATTCAGTATCCCACCTAGGTCAGAATACAATTTTTTAAAGATAAGCTCAGATTTATATACTTATTGCCTTTTTATTTTCTGAAATAATTCTTTTTCTTCAAAATTTCATCTTTTATCCCTTAAAGGACAATGTCTTGGTTTGGTGACCAAAATTGACAATGCCATTCACTTGATTATAACTTAACTGAACAAGCTAGCTCTTAATGAGACCCCTTGTCTTTTGATCAATACAATCTCAAGCCATTACCCTATTTTGATATGCAGTATTGGTAATGTCAGCTAGTTATAACCTTATGATCATGGTAAGCCGGCTCTTGATGAGACCTCTTATCCTTTAAGTTTAAGTATATTTTAGAATTACACTCTAAAAATGAAAACTGAATAGATGGGGAGAATCATTGGCTCCTTAAGAGCTTCTGGATGACAATTGTAGAGTTTAAAGATGTTTTTCTGTAGAGAGACTTTGCTTTGTTATTGATACTTTTCTTGACTGATGTAGAGGCAAGGTTCCTTTCTAAAGTTAAGTTTCATCAAAGATCAAATAATTTTGGCAGAGAACAAGCAATTTCAGAGCAACAAAACTTAACCCTATGTTTTATGTGTGAAAGTCATTTTCATAACAATCTTTACTTATACAAGCGAAAAGTCAAAAATAAAAAGAGACTATTATTTGCAAAGCCAAAAGTAAATGTTCTTCAACTTGTATTATTCTTTCTAAAAAAAATAAAAATAAAGGCAATAATATACAGGGAATAGAAGAGATCATCTTCTATGGAAAATATTTCTTTAAGATCTGCCCATTAACAAGTAGATATTTTCTCTTGCCTGATAAAAGCAATAAAAAGGTTGATGGGCCTATTTGTTCCACAATCTGAAATGGGCCAAGCCACATTTGTTGGAACTTGGTATGCTTACCTTTTTCTTCGTGGGCTTTATCCCATTTCAATACTAGGTCTCCGAGTTGAAAATATTTTGAACTTACAGAATTTGAATCAAAGGAAGCTTTGACTAACTGTTGATGATGTGCGTGTGTGATTCTAGCCTTTTCCCTTTCCTCTTTGAGCTTAAGGATTTGTAACTGTCTAACTTGCATAGAAGAGGAAGGAGTTTCTTCAATGAAATGAACTAGGGCTAGAGAGGGAATAGCTATTTTGTAGGTAGGACAACTTCTTTCCCATAGACCAAATTAAAAGGAGAAGTGCCAATGGAGGCCTTCTGAGTTATTCGATCTGCCCATAGAGAAAATATTAAAGACTTATGCCAGTTCTTCTGATTTTGGTCAACAGTTCGTTTAATAATCCTTATGAGATTTTTGTTTGTAGATTCAACTAACCCATTTCCCTGTGGATAATAGTTAGCAGAGTATTTAAGCTTAAAACCTCTTTTAAGAGCAAATTTTGTCATAATATTGCTTGAAAAATAAGATGCATTATAAAAAAAAAGGGAAGATGATAGACCAAATCTGGTAATGATAAATTGATCGATGAATTCAATGATGTTTTCAGAATTGGCTACTGGTGAGCTCCAGTATTGCAACAATAATGCTACAACTCCTGGGACTCCTTTCTTTACTTTTATCAACCCGGTAGTTCGTAACAAACTTGGAAGCGACGGTGCTGTATGCACAAGTACTAGCTCTTGCCGTAGCTGTGGTCAGCTGGCACAAGTCCGCTAGGGGCTCAAGCCAACTTCTATGGGCTCTGAGAAGAAGCTTTTTAATTGATGGATGAAAGCTAATTTAAAGAAGTCTGATCTACTTAGAGAAAGACATTGGAAAGCTCAAAGAAAATGCAAACCCTAGCAAAACCTAATGCTACAAGCTAACCCTACTGATGCAAGGAAGAGGATGCAAGCTACTGAAAGAAATGCCATTGACTTCTAGGAAGGTAAATACATGTATCTAAGCTACTTCTATAGTAACATTTGAAAGAAACATATTTTTGTATTTTTGAATATGTTGCCAGAGTTATTATACATATGATTTGACTGTTTTTGGGCTGTGCAGAGGTGGATGGGCAAGAGGAAATGCTTGGAGGAGGTCAAGAAGGTTCAGAGAGGGCCTAAGGGGTCCCTAACACCCTTCCCTAGAGTTTCACCGAGTTTGGCTATCAAGAAACCTCATTTGTGAGCCTCTACAAGAAGTCTGCAGGGGTTCTACAGGATGTCTGCGATTTTCTATAAGATGTCTGGAATTTTCTATAGGATGTTCAGAAATGAGGTTTTTGGTGGATGAATGGAGAGGGAAAGCTGAAGGAGTGAGTGTGGAGGTAAGGTGAGGGTTGAAGATGGTCTAGAACTCGGCGGATGGAGTTGTGGATAGGTATGGATGGCTGTATTTGGTTCAAAGAAGACTAAAGCAATGTTACACACAAAACTAGGATTGTGGGAGCAAATGGCGAACAGGAGGCAAGGTTTCTAAGCAGAGGGTGGAGTGGATGGTGCTGATGGATAATGAATAGATGAAGGAGTGGTACAGGTGCTCTGCAATGCATTTCTTCCAACCGACCCAACGAAGACTTGGAATTTCAAGAAACCTAATTACGATGACCTAATCTGCTAGCTGCCAGTAAAGAGAATGAATCAGAAGTGTGACCTGCAATAAAACTGTGTATTTTAGCTCATGCAACTAAGCAAATGAGAGTCTGAACTTGTAACCAACTTCTACACATGAAAATCAAACACTAGCGATTGCATGGCAAAGCAAAATCAGTGTTTTTGTGGGCAGCAAAGTTATCCTGATCCCAGCTCCAGATCCTACTGAAGGAGAGGTGAAACCAGAGATGTTTGATGGCCCCTTTTTTGAAGCTTTTCTGTTAACAACCTATCAACTAAATCTGAGCATTCAAAAAGTCTATCTAACCATTAACAGTGACCTAGTCAATCAGCAAACTCTAATCTATTTAACAGAAATGTCTTTGCAAATGCATAAAGAACAACTAACAATACATAGAGGAGGCCTTAGCACTCGGGTTGGGCCCAACCCCAAGAGCTGCAGGCTCCTATAAAGGACTCAGATCTGATACCAAGTAAAGTTGCTTATCATTATTCAAGAATAACCATCATAAGAAAGTTGTACAACAGTAGCTACAATAAAACAGGCTGAGAAAAATGACAGCACTATAGTGCAAAAATAACAATAGTTCCAAAAGTAAACTACAAAGGCTGAGGCCTTCCTATTTGTACAATACGAGGGGGCTAGCAGCCCTCCTAGATTCAAGGGACGCGACTGTCCCAACTGCTAGTGAACAGTCACTCCTCCAAAAACTGTTTGGCTGCCTTTAAAACTCGTTTTGGTGGCCTGTGGAGCTCAGTGTTGAGCGTGGAGATTTCGAGGAAGGCCATTTAATGCAAGAGAAAACCTCCCTATGAATCCTCACCTCAAGCTTGGCTGTCAGCTGACCCATGATTGCTTGGTTTTGCTCCAAAATTTGTCCAAAAATCCTGAAATAACCACGTATTAGTCTCCTAGGTAGAGTGACCACCCTTATTCGTTCAAATAACATAAACATACTAGAAAAACATGCATAATCTATGAAAAACGGAGGATTGAACAAGGACAATTAGGCAAAATGATCCCAATAGGTTACCCAATTTGGGGGCTCATCATCACCCCCCTGCTGAATCGGTTGCTCATCCTCTGAGCAACTAGTCCAGCTCATCATCCTTTATGGTTTTGATCGCCTCCCTCACATCCCAAGCCTCTGCTGTGATATCCTCTTCCTGGTCATGGAATCCTGCCTTCCTCTCCACTTCCTCCCATTGTCTACCTTCCTCCTCTTCCTTCACTCCTTCTAGCAATCCCAGAAGTAACAGAGGACTGAATTTCAAGCCAATCCAATTGGCCTGAAAGTTCTGGATCAACTGTTTGTAGAGAGGTACCCTTGCCAAGGCCTTCCTCATCCTAGTGGGAGAGTGGTATTCCCTTATCTTCAGGCTGTGAGGCAGTGTGTTCCACCGCCTTGTGCAGGCATGCATACAGTTTTGTCCCAATAGTCTCTCCATGTCCTCAAAATGGGCAATGGCTTGAGCCTGTTGCTCAATGTATTTTGGTAGATCCTGAGGACTGTTGGCCAAGTGCTGGTGGGTGCTTATCACCGCTGATGGGTCATCTGGCTCTGCTCTGATCATGAGAGGCTCATTGAGCTCTCTGCCTATGATACTGCGGACCTCTACTGCTCTCTTCTCCTCATGGCTCATCCAAGAGGCCATGGCCATAAGTTGGACATCCCCTATCACCGTGTTAGGATCCCATGCGTTCATGTCCGGAAGGGAAAAGTTGTGCAGGTAGAACTCTGATAATTTGGCCCTATCCTCGGATGAACTACTGCCACATAGAGCTGCAAACTGATGATAATCTTGAAAAGGGGTGATGCCCCTTTGAGCCAAGGTATTGATTGAAACTGTAACCATTGGTCCTTGAGGTAAAGGGCATAGGATTTGGCAGGCTGCCTGCACTGCAGACCTTCCATTGCCCAAGCTGGCCATGCAGGCCAGTTGGGCCTCCTTTTCTTGCAGCTGCTGTTTTAGAGAATGTATCTGTAATTCTTGTTCCTGTAGCTGCTAGTTCAGTGCCTCAATTTCAGTCTGTGTTCCTTCCTTTCTTTGCTGTTCATAAGGGGTATCTGTGGCTGTTGTGGGCCCCTCTTGTTGCTCTTGTTCCCCCAAGATGTGAGGCCTATCTTCCTTCCTTTGTCCCTGTGATTGCAGCTGCTGTCTAAGCAGCTCATTTTCTTCCTGTAGCCTGACCCGCTGGTTGCTCTCCACATGTCGTACTAGAGCTAATTCCCTCCTTGTCTCTTTGAGCTGTTCCTCCATAGGACCTATATCTGCTACTCCCTTGGCCTTAGCGATTTTCATCCAAGTGTGGGTCCTTACCCTCTCTTCCTCTAATGCAAGGAAAAGTGGCATTGTGAATTTCCGAGGAATGATCTTTCCGGCCTCCAAGAAGTTATAATAGGAGCCCGAGCTGGGCTGGGGGCTAGGTTCCATAATGTGCTTGACCTCTTCTTCCTTATGTGGTGATTTGGCTGCCTCACCTTCCATTTCTTCGGTCTCCTTCAGTCTAGCCAATGTTTCCTGTAGAATGGTTTCAGCATCCTATAGAGAGGTTTTTGTGTCCAGCATTTTCATCCTCTCCCTCCAGGTGGATGTCTTCGGGCTTCCCCGCTCATAAGTGATGGCTGCCTTGGAGGGGGACCTCTCCCTTGGTGTGGTAGGGGTGTTGACAATGGTGATTGGTTCTTTGGACGACGGTTGGGGTTTGCCGGTTTTAATTCTTACACTTCTTCTTGCCTTAAAGTACAGGGGAGGCTCACTCTTTCACTTTTCCTTATGCTTGGGGGATGTGCTTAGGGTGGCCAGCACAGCTGCTACCTCCCTAGCTAAAATCTCGGCCGATTTCTCCTTTTGCCACCCTTTCCTCGGACTTCCTGTAGAAAGTCCTGTAGTGGCCATTTTCTGGCTTCCTGTAGAAGCAGTTTTCTGACTTCCTGTAGAAATAGTCTGCTGGCTTCCTGTAGAACCAGTTTTCCCTGATTTGGCTTGCTTGGCTAGGGGTGCCTTCTCTTTGACTTGTGCTGTGGTGGCCTTGGTGTGCCTTTACTTGTTTGTACCTTTTCAGTCCTCTCTACCCGGGTTTGCAACCGCTTCTCCCTTGGCGTTTGTGTTTTGACTCCACTCACAGCTTTGGCCTCCGCAGCTTGTCCCTTTTCTTGCTTTTCCTCTTGCCTTTCTTGTGGCTTTTCCTGTGATGGCATGCCCTGGGTTTTCTTAGCCTTAGCTTCCTTACCCTTAGTTTTCTTCTCGGCCTCAATATGCTCCTTCTCCTCACTGCTGGATGAAGTGAGTTCTTCTACCAGAGTCCGGATATCATCATCCTTGGTCATATTGCGGAAAATCTCCCAAGGAGATAGGGACGGTATAAGTATGGAGGCATATTCTACGAGGAGCTTGATAAGCCCATGATGAGCCAGTTGGTCTGGTGTCCCCTCCTTCAGTTTTGTGCCACACTCAATCAATGACTGCAGGAGGAAGTATGGGATGCTAAATTTTTGTTCTGAGGGCAAATCCATCTTATGCCTGAGCTCAGTTAACAAGTGGAAGTGATAACCATACACAATACTAAATCGTCCCTCACAAGTAATATATTTCATAATTTGAAGGCTGACCTCGCTCCAAAATGGCTGAAGGCTGGCTCTCCGGACCCCATTTTTATCCTCTGAAAACTGTTCTTCTAGTAGGAAGAATTCCTTTTTGGATTTTTGGCCCAATTTCCTTTCCTCTTTATCCTAGGGCATCCCCAATGGCAAATCAGTGACCCGGCTAATGAGTTGTGGGGTGAGTTTCACGGTCAATCCCCTGAAATTTACAGTTGCCAATGTTTTTGATTTGGGCTGCAGGGACCTTAGGAACTCCTCTGTTATTTCATCATTGTGACCTTGATTTTATCACATAAGGTCATCCAATTTGCACGGGTAAACAGGTCTACCACCTCAGGAGTTTCTCTCAACTTCTTGGAATCCGAGGGTTCCTTTCTAATAAACCCTCCTGGCATGGTGAAAATACCCTGTTCTCAGCTTGAGCTCTGGTTAGAATGGAAATTTGGATATGATTTCCTCCTCGGTTCTCAGGATAGGGTTTCTCTGCTATTTGTACCTCCCCTTTCACCAATTCTCTGGTTAAAATACTGCTGCCGCCCAAGACTCAACTTGTCAAAAGGAATGAAGCTCTCACAGACAGAGTGCAATTTTCATACCAATCATATAACAGTCACATTTTTATTTTATTTTATATTTGTACAGGTGAGCCTTACAACGGTTTATCGTTATAATGGGGAGAGTTTGTTAACAGGAAGCACGGAGGAGAATATGATGCAGCACCATTCGAAAGAAAATCGGTGTATTGTATAAGCAAACCACCATTCTTGACCCACCGGCAGACTGGTTTCAATTTTCCCACTTCAAATAAGCTAATTCACCACCTTTCAAAAATTAAGCATGGGGATGGCATGTTCGAGCCTACTTCTCTTTGAGATTTCCAATTCCGACGCATAGACACGGGTTTCTCTGCTCCAGGAGCTTTCACTCTGCTTCCTGTAGAGCTCCTTCCTGTAGAGAGCTTCTGGAGGATGTCACGACGCTGCGGAGCAAGTCTGGGATGCGGGAAGAGTTTGAACTGGGCCGAGGAACTCGGGCTAATGAACTGCAGAGGAGGAGGATGCTCATGTTGCTGAAAAACTGGTTGTGGCGTAAATGACAGTGGTTGATGTGCGTGCTTTGGCTGAATGATTTTGAAATACGACGCAATTCATGGCGCGGGGGGTGAGGTGTCCAGGTTGAGCCGTTAGACAACGTCACAGCCATCATTCCTCGGCGTGTTTCTGACTGCCAATATCTATCTCTGCCATTACCCGCCGTCATCCCTGTCAGTCCGCCGATTTCACTACAAATCTACTGATTTCCCCAACTGGACACTTCCCACGTGTCGGCTCCACGTCCTTCTGGCAGAATCGAGCGTAACCATGCTCGTTCGGATCCCACGAGACAGTTCTACTGGCTGTGGGTGGCCAGTTGACTGGCCATTGCATTTGTTCAATCTGCACATTCACAGACATGCAAGTTTCATAGTATAGTTCATGTTAATTTGACGAAATAAGGTTAGGCACTTACCTGGGGTGAC
The DNA here is from genome assembly GCA_031772625.1 of Pinus tabuliformis. Lineage (NCBI taxonomy): Eukaryota > Viridiplantae > Streptophyta > Pinopsida > Pinales > Pinaceae > Pinus > Pinus tabuliformis. The sequence goes on along the minus strand of CM062804.1, from coordinate 301,041,835 downwards.
TGCGGACGTGTTTCGCAAGTTTTTGGACGTGAAGCAATGGTTTTTCTCACTGCTCCTTCATGCAAAGGCGTGTGAATTCCCTCGTTCATTTGTTGATGCCGGATGCAAGGCTTTCAAGACCTGGTCCTCTGGTGGTGAACGTTGCATGCACAGGCCCGTATGCTCTCAGCTGTTGAGGAGGTGTTCATATTTACGCGGAGCTGGTTGCATGCCTCCTGTGTTGATTTCAACTGCTCCTGACTCCATAGTGTGTATTCCAGGCGGATCAGCTGCTATAGGATTCCTGTGGGACATCCTGTAGCTGTTTCTCCTCTTGGGCTGCATGCTGAAACAGGCACGGCTATAGTCATGGATGAAGGGTCCTCTTGGAGCTTTTGACAGGTATAGTGTGCGGGCCTTCATGTATTTGATTTGTCCCTTAGAAAAAATGGCGATCTGAGGAAAACATGACTTTTTTTTTGCATGATTGTGCAGGAGTACAGGACCAAATGGTGGTAATGGCAGTGGAAAGAGAGGAAATAGGTGAGGGATGGGACAATGGGGTGGCTACAGGCCTCACCAACAAACTTCAAGTCTTAAATCCTCCTCCAGAATTGATTTTGGCTTGTCCAAAAGTTCTACAGTATGTTTCTTGTAGAAATGCAGAAGTTCCTGTAGAAAGCCCTGAAACTTCCTGTAGGAGGTTGAATCTTGACCCGAATGTGTCCAAGTCCTGGAAAAAGTGTGTGGCCATGGAGGGAGTGTCGGTGAGGATGCCTGGTAGCTTGGGATGGACCCTTGTCCTTGATTTGCGCGACCCTATTTATCTGCATTATATCCCTGCAACCTGTAATAATTTCAAAGATCATACCTGTTTTTTCTTTGTTTTCTTCTTTTTCTCCTTGTTTTTTCCGTTTTTTTTTTTGAGAGACAGTAGGGGCGCCTCTATGAGGTTTTCACCCCCACTATCTGCCCTGGGTGCCTCAAAGAGGTTTTCACTCAAGGATCTTTTTTATTCCATTTCTTTATTTTTTGAGAGACAGCAGGGGCGCCTCCATGAAGTTTTCACCCTCACTGCCTGCCCTGGCTGCCTCAAAGAGGTTTTCGTCCAGGGATATTTTTGTTCTTTTTTGTTTTTGATGATCAAAGTGTGGCCAGAACAGAGGCAGAACCCTGCTCTATTACTAGCACTGATTTTTCCACAGCTTCAATGAATTCCTGCCTCGAGAGGGGTTTCTTGTAGATTTTCAGTCGATGTCCATTGACAAGCATGGGGATGGCCTCTTCATCAATGGTCCTGATAAGGACTGAACCATTGTCGTTACATTTCTCCACTATATATGGTCCTAACCATCTTGTTCTCAGCTTCCCTTTGAAATCCTTGTACCTTGAGTCATACAGCAGCGCCCAATCTCCAGTTGGAATTGCTTTTCATTAAGGTGCCGGTCATGCCATATCTTCCTCTGGAGTTGAACTACTTCTGAGTGGAGGAGGGCCAGCATTCTTTGTTCATCTAATCCATTTAGCTGCAATAATCTCTCACATTGAGCATGGCTGAGATCTAGGTCCAGCTGAGCTGCCACCCTCAATGTATTGTACTCGAACTCTATGGACAACAAAGCTTTCTTCCCGTAGACCAGCTCATAAGGTGTGAAACCGGTTGTGGTCTTTCAAGTGGTGTTGTAGGCCCAGGTGGCCTCAACCAGGCGATCTACCCAATCCTTTCTGCTGCTACTCACAACCTTGGTCAAAATCCCTTCCAATGCTCAATTAGTGACTTCCACCTGCCCATTTGCTTGAGGATGATAGGGGGTGGAAGTCTTGTGCTTGATCTTGTGATGAGCGAGCAAATCTTCAATCAAGTTGGAGGTGAACTGGCTTCCTTGATTTGTGACTAACTCTCTTGGGTAGCCAAACTTGTAGAAGATATTTTCCCTCAAAAACTCAACCACCTTTTCTTCTGTTGCTGCTTTGATTGCCTTTGTTTCTGCCCACTTGGTCAGATAGTCGGTGCACACAATGATGTAAGACCGTTGCTTTGAAGGAGGGTTGATGGGACCCACAAAATCCATGCCCCACTTCTCAAATGGCTCAAAGGTCACTTGAGGTTGGAGAGGCATTTCATCTCTTGGAGTTGGTTTTCCCATCCTCTGACATCGGTCACACTGGCTGATGTATCTTATGACATCCTGATGAAGGGTAGGCCAATAGTAGCCTGCCTGTAGAATTTTGAAGGTAGTCCTTTTTGCTGCAAAGTGGCCTCCACAAGGTCCATCATGACAGGTTAGGAGGATGTCAAAGACTTCCTCCTCCCTAACACAACATCTCAAGATCTGATCTGGGCCAAGCTTAAACAAGTTGCCCCCGATCCACGTGAACGGGGCACTCTTCCTTACAATTCTGCTCTTCTCCTTTGAGGACAGATGCAGAGGAAACTGTGCTGAGACCAAGTAATTTGCTATATCAGTAAACCATGGAGAGAGTAGTAAGATAGCAAATAGATGTTCGTCTGGCATCTAGTCATCCACTGTTTCTTCCTCACCTGCAAGCAAGTCCAATCTAGACAAGAAGTCAGCAACAACATTTTCCTTACTCGGCTTGTCGACAATTGTCAAATCAAATTGCTGTAACAAAAGTAACCATCTAATAATACAAGCATTGACATCAGGCTTATTCATTAAGTATCTAATCGCAACATGATTAGTGTGTACAAATGTTTGATAACCGGTGATGTAGTGTCTGAACTTGTTTAGGGAATGGACTACGGCTAGGAACTCTTTCTCGGTTACAATATAGTTCATTTCTGCCTTGGACAGGTTTTTGCTAACGAAGTATATGGCATATGGGATTTTCTCCTCAATTTGACCTAAGGCTGCCCCTATGGCTTTGTTCGAGGCATCAGTGTGGATGTGGAAAGGTAGGGTCCAGTTTGGACCTCTCAAGATCGGGGCGGACACCAGCTTTTCTTTCAACTCCTCCAGTGCCCCTTGATAGTTTTCAGTCCATTTAAACTCAACATCTTTCCCTAAGAGTCCAAACAAAGGCGAGGCTAGCTTACTGAAGTCTTTAATGAATCTTCGATAATATCCTGCTAAGCCTAGGAAACTCTGAACATCTCTTACTTTTTGAGGAGGTGGGACCTTTTGGATGATAGCAATTTTATTTGGATCCACCTGTAATCCTTGGTGAGAAATGGTATGTCCTAGCATGGTCCCTTCAGTCATCAGGGATTCACATTTTTCAGGACTGAGGGACAGGTTCATCTCAATGCACTTGGTTATAACTTTTCCCAGATTGGTCAATGCTTCTTGGAAGTTGGACCCATAAGGAGTGAAGTCATCCATGTAGATTTCTACCGAATAATGGACCAACTCAGAAAAGATGCTCAATACTGCTCTTTGGAAAGTGGCAGGAGTGTTGCATAGCCCAAAGGGAAGGACTCGATAGGAAAAGGTACCCCAAGGATAGGTGAAGGTGGTTTTATCTTGGTCTTCCGGGCTGATTTGGATCTGGTTATACTCGCTGAACCCATCTAGGAAAGAGAAGAACTTCTTCCCTGCCAGTCCATCCAACACCTGATCTATGAAAGGCAAAGGGAAATGGTCTTTCTTAGTGGCTTTATTAAGTTCTCGGTAATCTACACAGATTCTCCACTTCCCGTTCTTCTTGGGCAGAAGCACTAGGGGCGAAACCCACTCCCTATCGGAGATAGGATAGATGAATCCTGCATCCAACAATTTTTGCAATTCTTTTTGACAATGTCCTTAAGGGCTGGATTCATTCTCCTCTGAGGTTGCCTGAATGGTTTACAATCTTCTTTAATGTAGATGTGATGGGTACAGACCGAAGGATGGACTCCTTTCATCTCCTTATAGCTCCAAGAAAAAGCATCTAAATGTTTGTTCAGTAAGCTACACAGCTCCTTCTCCTGGGAAGGAGATAGGGAGGAGCTGATCTTCAAATTTCTCTCGGGGCCAAACTCCACATTCTTAACTCTGGGAGAGATTGGATCAGTTACACAGAGGTCCACTAAGGTGCTAGCTTGGGTATCCTCCACCAATTCCTCTAAGGACAATGCACTGGGAGGTGGATTCTGAATCAAGGTATCAATCAAATCATCCTCGGTTTGAGGACCTCCCCTAGTGGTTTCTATTGTGCACAAGGGTCTAGAGTATACCTCATCCTCATCTCCTTCTTCCAGCCAGAGTGGTAAGTCATGTTCTAGCAGAGGCTGGGCAGGAGGGTATATGACTAGTTGCTTGGACATAGGACCATTTTTGATGGTCATGTTTCCAGCTCGGCAACTGATGTAAGCATCCGCAGTGGCTAACCAAGGCCTTCCCAAAATGAGGGGGTATCCAGTAAGCTTTTCCTTTGGTTGAAGGACTAAGAAGTCCACAGGATACTCCCAAGAGTCAACCGAGACCAAGACATCCTCCACAATCCCTTCGGGAGTCACGGTGGAGCGATCTGCCAACTGCAGGACTGTCGAAGTCTTCCTTAAGGAACCCTGAAGGTTGTGGCTGAGCCGGTGGTGGAGGCAGAATGGCGGGAGGAGAGTTGTATTGGGGCCTACACCTCGGTTGAGGTGCATTCCACTGAGGCTGTGGCTGGACATGTGAGTGAAACGAATGAGCAGTGGGTTGAGTATGGTATTGAGGTGGATAAGACCACGGAGGAGGTGCAGACCAGGAAGGATGAGCAGGGGGACCCCAAGAAGGCATGTGAGCAGATTGGTTGGGGCTATAATAAGCTTGGGATGTCCATTGCATCCCCTGCTAGTAAGGTCTGGGTCCATGCGGTCTCCTTTGGTTGAGGAAGTAGAGAGGTTTAGTGGGTGCCTCAGTCCCTTGGTACATGGCTTTGAATCCGGGCAAGGTTGGGCATTGGTTTGTGGGGTGGTTCTCCTCAAAAATGAAACATACCTCCACTGAGTGCAATGGACACTCGTTCTTAGGGTGCTTCCTTGTACATCGGGGACAGAAAATGGCCAAATCCCTCTCAGCTTCCTCTTTCTTTTGTTGGATTCAGAAAGTATCAAGTTGCATGGCAATGGTCTGTCTCATCTCACTTTTGAGGTCTTCCATCTGATTAGCAAAATCATGCTTGGAGAAAGTAGTACTAGCTGAAAGTGGATTCCCCCTTCCTCTTTTCCGGGCTGCCCTAGAGTGGTTTCTAAACACAGTCTTTATGTCCTCATAAGGTAGTTGGTAAATATCTCCTCCAACTAGCATGTGAAGGGTATCTAGAAGGTCTTTAAGGACTCCTCGGAGCAGAACCAGCTTTAGAGATTCAGGGTAAGTGTGCACCTGGCCCGTTTATATCTAAGTTGGAACCTTTCCTCATAGTCCTCTAGAGACTCATCATTTCCCATGGTCATCCGAAAGATTTCCCCCTTGGTTTCCTTTGACCTACAGTAATCCTGGTATTTGTTGTTAAAGGCTTGCTGCATCTGAGCCCAAGTAGTGATACTGTTTCCAGGTAACCCCATGAACCAGCGTAATGCTGCATCCTTGAGGGTAGAGGGAAAGAGTTTCAACTTTTGCTCGTCTTCGGTATAGTCATAAGTTCGACAAAGGACATCAAACTAAAAGAGGAAGGTATCAGGGCCTTCAGTGGTCAATCCATGGAAATGAGGTAAGGTTGAGGGACTTATGTTCTTCATTTTCATGTCCCCGTTAGTCTCTCGGATGGGGAATGTACCTTCTATTCTCTCATCATCGTCTCTACCATTTCTGTTGTCAGCCATAGTCTCAAAAGGAATGTTTTCTTGCTCTTCTTCTATTATAGGATCTTCGTATATCTCAGGAGGTTCACCTATAGGTTCCTCTGGATCACTACCACCAAAGAAGAGAGAAGGGTGACTTAGTGAGGTGGTGGGGGTGTTGGGTAGGAACTTTCCGGTATTATCTCTGTTCCTACGAGGCATGAAAGGACTTTTGGATGTTTTGTTTTTTCTCTGCTTGTACCTACAAAATTGAAACAGATGGAATTACAACTAACTAAAATCTATCTTGCAGAAATGAAAATGCAGAATTGAAATGAAAGTAGGGAAAGACTAGTCTATTTTGCTGAAATCAAATTGCGAGAAGGAAATACTACACTACACTTGCAAAATTGAAATTCTATTTTACGCTTGCAGAATTGAAATTCTATCTTACGCTTGCAGAATTGAAAGGTTAATCTACGAAAGTAGGAAATGTCTAGTTTACTTTTGCAGAAATGAAATTGTAGAATGGAAATGAAATAAACTACTTAGCAGAAGGCGGGAGTAGGAAAATAGAAGAAAAGCATCAATCACAAATACTCTGACGCTTCCCCGGCAACGGTGCCAAAAAAAGGTGGTGAGCTCCAGTATTGCAGCAATAATGCTACAACTTCTGGGACTCCCTTCTTTACTTTTATCAACCCGGTAGTTCGTAACAAACTTGGAAGCGACAGTGCTGTATGCACAAGTATTAGCTCTTGCCGCACCTGTCACTTGGTCAGCTGGAACAAGTCCGCTAGGGGCTCAAGCCAACTTCTATGGGCTCTGAGAAGAAGATTTTTAACCGATGGACTAAAGCTAATTTAAAGAAGGCTGATCTACTTGCAGAAAGACATTGGAAAGCTCAAAGAAAACGCAAACTCTAGCAAACCCTAATGCTACCAGCTAACCCTACTGATGCAAGGAAGAGGATGCAAGCTACTGAAAGAAATGCCATTGAATTATAGGAAGGTAAATACATGTATCTAGCTACTTCTATAGTAACATCTGAAAGAAACATCCTTTTGTATTTTTGAATATGTTGCCAGAGTTATTATACACATGATTTGACTGTTTTTGGGCTGTGCAGAGGTGGATGGGCAAGAGGAAATGCTTGGAGGAGGTCAAGAAGGTTCAGAGAGGGCCTAAGGGGTCCCTAACACCCTTCCCTAGAGTTTCATTGAGTTTGGCTATCAAGAAACCTCATTCGTGAGCCTCTATAGGAAGTATGCAGGGGTTCTATAGGATGTCTGCGATTTTCTACAGGATGTCTGGAATTTTCTACAGGATGTTTAGAAATGAGGTTTTTGGTGGATGAATGGAGAGGGAAAGGTGAAGGAGTGAGTGTGGAGGTAGGGTGAGGGTTGAAGATGTGAAGAACTAGGTGGATGGAGTTGTGGATGGCTGTATTTGGTTCAAAGAAGACTAAGCAATGTTACACACAAAACTAGGGTTGTGGGAGCAAATTGCGAACAGGAGGCAAGGGTTCTAAGCAGAGGGTGGAGTGGATGGTGCTGATGGAGAATGAATAGATGAAGGAGTGGTACAGGTGATCTGCAAGGCATTTCTTCCAACCAACCCAACGAAGACTTGGAATTTCAAGAAACCTAATTACAATGACCTAATCTGCTAGCTGCCAGTAAAGAGAATGAATCAGAAGTGTGACCTGCAATGAAACCATGTATTTTAGCTCATGCAACTAAGCAAACGAGAGTCTAAACTTGTAACCAACTTCTACACATGAAAATAAAACACTAGCGATTGCATGGCAAAGCAAAATCAGTGTTTTTGTGGGCAACGAAGTTATCCTGATCCCAACTCCAGATCCTACTGAAGGAGAGGTGAAACCAGAGATGTTTGATGGCCCCTTTTTTGAAGCTTTTCTGTTAACAACCTATCAACTAAATCTGAGCATTCAAAAAGTCTATCTAACCATTAATAATGACCTAGTCAATCAGCAAACTCTAATCTATTTAACATAAATGTCTTTGCAAATGCATAAAGAACAACTAACAATACATAGAGGAGGCCTTAGCACTCGGGTTGGGCCCAAACCCAAGAGCTGCAGGCTCCTATAAAGGCCTCAGATCTGATACCAAGTAAAGCTGCTTATCATTATTCAAAAATAACCATCATAAGAAAGTTGTACAACAGTAGCTACAATAAAACAGGCTGAGCAAAATGACAGCACTATAGTGCAAAAATAACAATAGTTCCAAAAGTAAACTACGAAGGCTTAGGCCTTCCTATTTGTAAAATACGAGGGGGCTAGCAGCCCTCCTAGATTCAAGGGACTCGGCTGTCCCAACTGCTAGTGAACAGTCACTCCTCCAAAAACTGTTTGGCTGCCTTTAAAACTCGTTTTGGTGGCCTGTGGAGCTCGGTGTTGAGGGTGGAGATTTCAAGGAAGGCCATTTAATGCAAGAGAAAACCTCCCTATGAATCCTCACTTAAAGCTTGGCTATCAGCTGATCCATGATTGCTTGGTTTTGCTCCAAAATTTGTCCAAAAATCCTGAAATAACCGCGTATTAGTCTCCTAGGTAGAGTGACCACCCTTATTTTTTCAAATAACATAAACATACTAGAAAAACATGCATAATCTATGAAAAATGGAGGATTGAACAAGGACAATTAGGCAAAATGAGCCCAATAGGTTACCCAATTTGGGGGCTCATCAGCTACCTTGAGTGGAATGGATTCCACCCATTTTGTGAAGTAATCAATTGCTATAAGGATATATCTATGCTGCTTAAAAGAATGAGGAACAATCTCACCTATTATGTCCAATTCCCATTGCTCAAATGGTTATTCAATATTGATTGGATGTAATGGTAATACAGGTTTTCTCTGTCTCCCAACAGTTGTTTGACAAAATTTACATTTCCTTACATAACTGTGTGTATCCTTGAATAATGTTGGCCAGTAATAGCCAACATGCAGGATTTTATGTGCGGTGGTATCTCCTCCAAAATGTCCACCAGCTAGTTCATCATGGAGTTCTTGCAACACCTTCTCTACCTCGAATTTTTCAAGACACATAAGTAAAATAAAATCATAATTTATTCTAAATAGCACATCATTGACGATTTGATATTGTCTAGCTTTTAGCCTCAAGGCCCTTCTCTTCTTATAATTTAATTGCATTGGGGCATATCCATTTCTTAAGTAAAATATGATATCAGCATAACTTGACTCAGTGTCATTAAGGCTTACCTCATAGACTTGTACATCATCACCTGAGTCTTGTAGTGTTGATAAATTAGACGCTCCTGCTAACATCCTGCAAAAACCTTGACCTTTTACAATTTTCGCTGGTCTGATTTCAATGTCATATTCTTGCAGAGCTGTCACCCAATTTGCTCTCTTCTCACCTACATCCCTTTGTATCAACAAATTTCTCACTACTGAGAATGACACTATTACTTTAGTGTGGGTTTTGAGGAGAAAAGGTTTGAAGTGTTTTATTGATTTGAAAACAACAAAAGCTTGTTTTTCAACATTTGAGTAATTCAATTTAGCCCCCTGCAAATTGGAGCTAAAGAAAGAGATTGGGGCTTCAACTTTTTCTTCATTGACTTGTGTCAATATGGCTGCATATGATTTCTCGGAAGCGAAAGTATATAGAATGAAATGATTTGAAAAATTCGGAGTTGCTAAAGAGGGAGCATTAATGATTGCTTGTTTAATCAAATTAAAAGCTTCATGTTCTGTGTGTCCCCATTTAAAAAGATAATTTTTCTTTATCATAGATTGAAGAGGTAAAACAATTTGTGAGAAGTCAGGGACAAATCTTTTAACAAAATTTATCTGACCTAGGAAAGATTGCATGGATTTTTTGTTATGAGGTAAAGGAATTTCAGAGATTTCTCTTATTCTATCAGGGTCAATGTGAATCCCTACTTTGGATACAATGAATCCAAGGAGTTTTCCTTCACTTAATGTGAAGAAAGATTTCTTAGGATTAAGAGAAATTCCATACCTTTGACAACGCTCAAAGATTTGTTTTAAATCTCTCAGATGATTACTGCGCTTTTTGGAATATACAGTTATATCGTCTAAGTAGATTACTACTGATTTGTTTACTAAACCTTTGAAGGCTATGTCCATGGCTCTTTGGAAAGTAGCACCAACATTAATTAGTCCAAATGGCATCTTCTGATAAGCATAAGTGCCCCATTTTGTCCTAAATGTAGTTTTTAGTTGGTCATTTGGATGTACTAGGATCTGATTATTGCCTGAGAATCCATCGAGGAAAGTTGTCCTTTTGACAGGATTTGTTAATATTGCGGAAGTATATACATATTCTAATATCACTGTTCTTCTTTTCTGACCGGGACAAGGTTGGAGACCCACCTGGAATGTTTGAGAGGGAAAATAATCTTGGATTTCAGCAGTTTGTTCAATTTAGATTTAATCTAATTTTCTAAATTAGGATGGATTTTTCTTAATTTCTGCTGAACAGGCTTTTCATCAAACGTCATGGGGATAGTATGTTGAATAATATAAGTGTCATACGTTTTAAGATCTTCATAGTTCCATGTGAAGACATTCTTATATTTCTTCAACAAACGTATAAAGGCTGATTTCTCATCTGACGTAAGTCCGAGGCCTAGATTAATATTTTGAGGTTTAAGGTCAGTTCCAAGGTTAATCAATTCAAATCTCAGAGTTGAACTCTGAAGTTTTGAATTGGTGGGTCATTTGAATCTGTCCTTGAGGTCATATAAATCTTCTAACTTAACCACAGACTTTGGTATAACATTCTTGGCTATTTCTTGCTTAAGTTGGTTGTCATGCTGATCTTCGTCAATTATCTGGTCATCATAAGAGCCTTCTGATGTCAAAAATCTTATGATATCCGGATCGTTATTAAAGACTCTCCAGTTGGTGATATTGTCGGGAATAGAAGGCCTAAAAATCAATTCAATAGAAAAGCGATCATGACTATAATCTCCTGGTGGAATAAGCTTGGAAGCCACATTAGCTAAGAGATTGGTGCTTGCGTTTTGGAGTCTCGGAATAGGGGAAATATTAAACGCTGTAAAGTGGGAAGTCAGGTCTTGGACTAACGACTGATAATGTTTCAAATGTCTAGACAAATAATGTATAGTATTTCTTACCTTCTTTATCACAATTTATGAATCTCCAAACACTTGGAGGTGTTTGATATTAAGGCCAATGGCTTTATACAAACCTTGAACTAATGCTTCATATTCAACAGTGTTGTTTGTGCAATCAAATGCAAGTTTGCATGCTAACATAGTCTTTCCCCTTGTGGGCTAACTAATATGCATCCTGCTCTTGCTCCACCATTGGATTTAGATCCATCAAAAAATAATTTCCAAAATAAAGAGCTAACTACAAGTTTATCTACAAAATTTACACACTTAGAAGTATCTGTTCGGGAAAAGTTTTCAACTTGAGATACAACAGAGTTTTTCAAGAAAGCTAAAGTATAAGCATTAAAATTTCCTAGAAATGATTCTACTGAGTAGTTTCTGATGATATTGTTGCTATACACAACTGGTTCATTTTCTCCTTCTAGCTTTGTGACTATGTACTTTTGATGTTTTTCGTGATCAACCCTTATTTGATTTGGCTTGCCATTATAGGGAAGCCACATGTGAGACCAGTCAGTCGCGAAATAACCATGAAGATTTTCTAACTAGTCTCTACTAAGGATTAAGCCGTAGAATTCGGGAATATCAGCTACAAGAATGTCAATGACTTGACAAACTTTGGGGTTTGATGAGAGTCTGATAGTAACTTGATTAAGTTCCCCAACAACTTCGACTTGAGATCGATCTAACTGTACAATGTGTACAATAGATTTTTGAGGCTGAACATTCAACTTTGCACAAACTGTTCTAGGTAAAATGTTAGATGAAGCTCTTGAATCAACTAAACAATTGTGTAAGTTTCTATTAAAAATTTCAAAAGTAAGGAGAAATGGAGGAGTATGGGATTTAGATCTTCCTCCAATCAGAGCAATGTTAGTTGGATCAATTTTGTTTAAAGAGGTGCTAGGGGGTCTTCCCGTTTCTTGGGCAGCTTGTGAGATCACAACAACAGGAAGAGGTGAAGTAGGTACTGCTTTGAGTTCCTTAAGGAGTAGCTTCTGCTGATGTTTCAACTTGCTAAGCTCATGAAAGGTGATGTTTTCCCTAGTCTTTTTCATATCATCAACAATATTATATTCCATTTCATCAGATACTATCAGGGTTTTAGTTGAAGGTGAAGAATTCAATTGAGAAGGAGTAGTTTGAGTGGATTTTGGTGAATATTATTACTTGTTGTTTTGTCCCTGGGAGGTGGCATTGAAGCCTTTTGCTTTGGATTTGTTTGTGGAAAATAAATAGGGTTTTTACTTCGGGTGGCAACAGGCAATGCTTCTTGCGTTTCTTTGTTGGGAAGTATAAAATCCCACATTCCTTGTAACTCTACCACTTCTTCATCATCTATTTGTTCTTCATTTGTTGAAACTTCATCTTCCTCTCCATTTGATTCAACATTTGATATAGAATTTGGAGGTTTAGGATCAACAGGGGAATTCCTTTTAAATGGTCTAAAATATTTCTTAGAGGAAGTCTCTGCTACCTGTTTTTTAATATCAACCATTTCATTAGACATGGTTTTGATGACTTTTTGCAAACATTCAAGATTAAAAGGATCTTTTGGTGGTTTCTTCTTAGATTCATCCCTAAAAGTCACATTCTTGGATTTTCGTTCTTCTAATGCGTTTTTCTTATCTACATCTAGAATGCATTTTTTACAGCTATTGCATCTTTCATATTTTCTGCCAAAGTTGGTTTGGCAGCTCTATCGACGAAAATCGTCGTGTTTGAAGAGAGAGTAGAAATAGTCCACTCGTTTTGGACCTCATTGCCGGGCTTAGATGTTGCTGGTATCTTATTCAATAATTTATTGAAGTGAGATTTGAAGTCTTTTATTGGTTCTTTAGGTTCGACTTTCAAATTGGAGAGATCATTGATTAGGGTAGCCGTGGATCTATCATCTCCAAATTTAGTTAAGGACTTCTCTTGAAAAGCATTGCAACTATTAATAGAACCTGATGGTAATGAGAAGTACCATGATCCTACTGCTCCTTGTAAAGTATATGGAAATAATCTTACAACTGCATCTTCTTCTACTACTTCATTCAAGTTAATGGACAACATAAAATTGTTTATGTGTTCCTCAGCAAGTAGGCCATTATCAGGATTGAACTTTGGTAACCATTTCTCTGGATGGGATGGAAATGGATGTAAAGGTGCAGCCATCCTAATAGCTCCTGGATTTGTCCATGGCCTTTGAGGATTTTGAGCCATTGTTGGTATCCGAGAAGAGGAAGATGTCGCAGTGGTTGAAGGTGATTGGGTAGAGGAAGATGGAGTTCCAGTACCTGTGTGAATCACGATCTGGAGTTGTGAGGTGGATGATTGGTCTTGTGATGATATGGATGGAATGAATGAAGATGATGGTTGTGTTGATGAAAGAACCTCGCTGTGAGATTCAGATGGTGTATTCTTAGCTTTCTTACGGCTTGGTAGAGGGAATTCGAATGGTGGGATTCAAAACTTTTCATTATGTGCTCTAGTTAACCATTGAGATGGGGTAAATTGAGAGGTAACACTATCTTGGGATAAATCAGATTCCTCTTGAGATATCAAAATCCCCTGTAATTTATGACTCAAAGATTGGACTTCATGGGATTCAATAGAAGAAGAATGATCTGGCTTCTTTGGGATTTCAACAGTGGGTTCTGTAGTTGTATTTACAACTTGTCGCTTAGGATTAGAAGATTTGGAATGCGATCGAGAAGTTGAAGGTGATGGTGAGGGAGTTTTACTCATAGAATGATTTGTTAATTTGGATTTACTTGCCATTCACAGTCAAGCCCTCTTTCTAGCGCCAAAATGTTGAAGCCTCAAAAATTGTTGCTTACAACATTTGGGAAAACCACACGGTTCGAAGCTTGGTTGGCAGCCCCTTTTCGGTTTGGTGTAGTGGCTCTGACTGGGGGTAATGGGACCAGTTTCCCAATATAAATTATGATAGTGCTGATGGGGTGATATATGATAGTTCGAAGAAATGTTTAAGCTAAAAGTAATCGAATCTAAACTAATAATCACATGCATATATCCTAATTTAAACACTACCTAGCTATGACTATACCCGGTAATAAAATTGAAATATGCGATCTATAATAATGTCCTAGGGAAATTGGTAATAAAGATCATTCAACTGCAATAAGGAGTGAAATCGTTATAACAATAATCGTTTCAAAGAAATAGTTAGCCGAAACAATTGTGAAAGATATATTGCATAAGAAATTATTCATATATTCAGCATAAAATTTAGGCCATCACCATACAAAAGTGCAATAATGTTAACCAAGATTTAAACTTTCATACATAAACAATTTGAAGAAAAATTATTGCTTAATACATAAATAAAACAAAATCACAAGATAAAAGTACCATTTGTAATAAGTTATACTCATGTGTTTCAACAATATCGACCTACTTCCAATCAATCCAACACCATCTAGGAGTACAAAAGTGCAATTTCAGTAGAATATGTCAGATAAAATGAAAATAAATCATGTTCCATTCATTTCACTAGAACTTCCTCAATGGGACAAAAGTGCATGTTTTGAAGATTATTTCTGATAAAAGTTCTGGATCTCTCTCTAAATGCATGAGAGGAGTTTAAATACTAAATTATAACTCCTAAGAATATATTATTACAAAAATAGTTGAGGAGGTTTAAACGATCTTCCTCAAATTATGCGAAACAAAACTAAAATAGAAATAAAACATGGTGACTAACTCCTTTGCATTTGATCTTTGAGATCATAGATGTCCGTCATTAGTTTGAGCTATGTCGGTCAGTCGATTGTAGATTTCAACTGCCCAGTGAACACGACATCGGTTAGTGTTGGCACCATTTTCTGCATGGAAATGGTTAGGCATCGCATGGTCATCCACTGGCTGTAAGGTTTAACTAAATATTTCTAGTATGCTTCCCAGTTTAACTTGGTCATTTGCCTAATTGCTTCCTCTTTTTCCTTTGTTGCCTACCTCCACTGTTGTTCGAGCTGTTTGACATTTGGAAGAAAACCTGGTACAGACTCTGCCACCAGGTTGGCACTGTGTAAATTCTCATTGATGTTTTCAATAACACTGTTTGCTGCTGTTGCTGCGACCGTTGTTGCCTTTTATGCTTATCTAAGCCAAGAATCCCAGTCTGCAAATAGAATTTCTTTATGTGACTCATCTAGTTTAGGCAAATCAGCCTTCCTCCCATCCTTTGAATTCTCCCAAGTGATGAAGTTGGACACTTTTTAAGACTTAATATTCAAGTCTCATGTCAATGACTTGACTCGTTAACCTGTCACTAGTCTTGCAATAAGGACTCAACTATGAGACCTTCTGGCATAGAAGTTCTTTTTGGTGCATTAGCTGGGAGTTAAGGCTGAGTGCTTCAATTATAAACTGATCAATTTTTGAACTATCCTTATACTTATCTGTTATTGCTTGTATCTGCGCTTCCTTTTCTGCTAAGCTGGTTTGATGTTTTATTTGCATCTGCTCAAATTCTCTCTGGAGCTTGGCTATTTGCAATTCCGCTTATTAGTTAGAGTTTTCTTGCTCTAATTGTTGTTCCAACAGCAGAATTTTATTTTCCTTTTCTTTGAGCAACATTTGTACCTCTGTTGCTTTATCAATAGTCGTTGTAGCATAGGCTCCTGCAAACTGCGACAGTCTAGTAAGGTTCTCAGATGGGTCGATGGGTGAATATTTCCAGATAATATCCATTGATTCATTATCGGGAGTAGTAGCAACTGTAGCATCTAACTTCCTCTTCTTTCTTTTCCTTTTGATGACAACTTTGTGGGTTGGGCTATAGAACACATCTAAAGGAGGAATCTCCTCAATTCTCAAAACAATTTCAGAGGTAGGAGTGGTAGGAATGTGCTCTACCTCTTGAGTACTTATAATTTTCTCTACTGTAATTTCTTGAGTTGCTTTTTGTTGTGGAGTCTGTAGCTTAGGTGCTTGTCCCTCTGTATGGAGTTTTTTATTAAAATGCTCCCATTCTTTCTCTAAATCAATCACTGGGGGTTTTTTATGAGCCCCAGAAATGGGTAATTATATGGGCTCATTTTGCCTCCTAACTCAGCTTAATCCACATTATCATTAGTTTATTGCATGTTTTTGATTATATTTATGCTAATAGAGTGAATTGGGTTAGTCATTATGCCATGAAGTCTAATGTGTGTTTTATGCATATTTTTGGTCAATTTTGAGACAAAATCAAAGGATTAATGAGCATTTGGTAGCCAATATTCGAGGAAAACAAGGGAGAGGATTTGTAGGGGGGTGTCCCCTTCATTTATGACCCCTTATCTCAAATCCTCCATCAGAAACTTGGAGCACAAGCAGCCACATTGGTGCATCCAAGGGACAGCTGAGCAAGTAAAGAAGGACTGCTGTTTATCTTTAGTTTTGGGAAGCCAAGCCCCTTGATTTTAGGAGGGCTGTCGGGGGACTCCATTTGTATAAATAAGGGGGCTTAGAGCCTTAGTAGGTTAGCCAGTTATTAGTCAAATTTTCACACTTTTGTTCAGCTCTTGTTCAACTCATTTTCGAGCTTCTTTTTGTGGACAGTTCACGTAATGTGACTATTATTTTTGATAATGAAGATGAAATATTTCCTGAGCCAGTACTAGTCTCTTTCAGAGGGCTGAAGCTCTTGGGTTAGGGCCCAACCCAAGCTGCCCAACACCTCTTGCTTTGTATTTATATGTTTTTGCTTTAGTTCATGAGTTAATTTCTGTTAGATAGATTCATTTTAACTTGTTTAGAATAGGTTGCTTTTGATGGTTTACATAGTTGCTTTCATTTCAGTTGCTGAAGTAGATTAATACAGTGATAGATTAAGATTCAAAAAGGTCAACAACAGGCCCTGATCTCCTTTCTCCCTTCCTGGGATCATGATTTGAGGTCATGGCACCATTGCTGCCACCAAAAATACAGTTTTGCTCTTCCATGCAATTTCTAGTGTGATGACTTGATTTGAAAGTTAAATGTGTTGCTTCAGATTCAGTTTGCCAAGATCATTTCCTATTTTTACAATAGATCTCTTTGCATGCTTTTCTGTTCATAGGTTATTGTTCAACATTTTCTGTTTCTAGGTCAGAAATTAGGTCAACTAGAGATTTTTCTGTTTTCATGGTACAACTAGTCCTTTTCTTGCTCAGTTTCGGTAGTTAGATGTGCAGATCTCTCACAACACACCTCAGCTCACCATACATCCATAAAACAGCTAGCATCATCTCATTTCTCACAGGTTCCCCAAGTCATTCACAGCCTTTCACAAATCTGCCCTAATTTCTGCACTTTTTCCATAAGCTTCCCTCTCGCCATTTGAACAAATCCAACCATCATTTTCCCTCTTGATCTTCCTTGATAAGCTCCAGACACCTTGACACATCCCTCTAGTCTTCAGCTACCCTTTCCCACCATTTTTCCAACTTCAAAATCTCTAAAAATAACTCTCGGCATCCTCCTGTAGATCCCCTGCAGCCTCCTGTAGAATTTCTTGTGAGTGATTTTTCGAAGTCCGATTGCACGGGAAGTCTTCAGAAGGGTACTAGGGGCTTCTTAGGACCTCTCCACACCTTTCTCCACCTCTGGAAAAACCAAATCCACCCTCCATCACCACCAAACCTCTACCATAATCACACACAAACAAATTACAAACATAACAATTTCACATAAAAACACTCAAAAACACAAAAATATGTTTTTTCTCATTTCTTTTCAGAAGTAGCTTGAATAGATGTAATTTACCTTCTCAGTAGTCAATGGCACTCATTTCCTCAGTTTTCATCTCTCTTTCTGCAAAAGTAGGGTTAGTTAGAAAAAATAGGGTTTGTTAGGGTTTGCTTTACATTCCGGTCTTCTTTCTCTTTCTGCAAATAGAATAGCCTCTGTAGAGTTAGCCTTATTTCATCACAGTTAAAAGCTTCTTCTGGAATCTCATAGAAGTTGGCTTGAGCTCTTAGTGATCTTGCGCCAACTGACCAAGTGATAGCCTGCAGTAAGAGCTAGTACTTGTGCATACAGCACCGTTGCTTTCAAGTTTGTTATGAATTATCGGGTTGATAAAAGTAAAGTAGGAAGCCCCAGGAGTTGCAGCATTATTGCTGCAATACTAGTGCTCACCACTTTTTGGCGCCGTTGCCGGGGAGACGTCAGAGTATTTTGTGATTACTACTTTTCTTCTATTTTTTACTGCAACATTCTACGAAGTAGTTTATTTTAGCAAAAGTAGAGTAGTTGTTTCTTTCAATTTTTGAATTTCCTTGCTTTCATTTCAATTCTGCAATTTCCATTTCAGTAAAAGTAGATTAGCCATTTCATTGCTTTCATTTTAATTCTGCTATTTCCATTTCAGCAAAAGTAGATTAGTCATTCCTTGCTTTCATTTCAATTCTACAATTTCCATTTAAGCAAAAGTAGATTATTCATTTCCCTGCTTTCATTTCAATTCTACAATTTCCATTTCAGCAAAAGTAGATTAGTCATTTCCCTGCTTTCATTTTAATTTGGTAATTTCCATTTCAGCAAAAGTAGATTAATCATTTCCTTGCTTTCATTTCAATTCTGCAATTTCCATTCCAGCAAAAGTAGATTAGTCATTTCCTTGCTTTCATTTCAATTCTGCAATTTCATTTTAGAATAGTTGCAATTTGTTTGTTCATTCAATTTCAGTTTTGCAGGTACAAGCAGAAAAAACAAAAACCACCCAAAAAGAGATTTCCTTTCATGCCTCATAGGAACATAGATAATTCAAGAAAATGTTTTCCCAACACCCCCACTGCTTCACACAACCAACCTTCTCTCTTCTTTGGTGGCTGCAATCAAGAAAAACCCTTAGGTAACAACGAGACATATTTGAAGAACCTATAAGGGGAAGAAGAAGAAGAAAACATTCCTTTGGAGCTAATGGCTGAAAACAGAAATGTTGGGAGCAGTACCTTTTCTTCCAATTCATCCATTAAAGGTGAAATTGGAAGCATGCTGGAAGACCTCAAGAGTGAGATGCTGCAGATTCTTGCCATGAAAATGGATGCCTTCCATATCAAAAGGAAACAAGAGGAAGCAGAGAGGGCTTTGGCCATATTTTGTCCTAGATGCACCAGGAGGCATCCTAGGAACGAATGTCCATTGAACTCTATAGAGGTTTATTCAATCTGTGAAGAAAATCATTCCACAGACAAGTGCCCGTCCTTGCCTGGACTTAAAGCTGTATACCAAGGGGCTGAAGTAGTCACTGAACAGATCTATTACATAAACCAAAAGAGGCCGCATGTACCTAGACCATACCAATAGGGGATGCAAGGGACATCTCAAGCATATTACAACCCCAACCAAGTCACATACATACCTTCTTGGGCCCCCCTGCTCATCCTTCCTGGTCCATGCCTCCTCCTTGGTCCTTCACATCTCCATATCATGCCAAACCAACCACCCATCCATTTCAAACCTATGCTCAGCCGCAACCTCAGAGGAATGCATCTCATCCGGGGTGGAGGCCCTAATACAACTCTCCTCCCACTCTTTTGCCTCCACCACCTATTCAACCACAACCATTGCCTCTTGCTCCACCAAGGCAACCCCAAATGCCTGCCCAACCGAACTCGAAATTGAACAACAGAGAGGCCCAACAAGTATATAGTGGGTAACCACCATTCCCAAACCCGCACATTGGAGTAGCTCAACCCAATTATAATGCTGAGGTATAACACTTCCAAACAATTCCTCTTGAGCTCAATGATATTCACCATAGCTCAGGAAGAGTATTGCAAAAAAGAGATTATATTGATATCATTGAAGGGCCGCATCCAATAGAAGAAGATGCAAAAGAGAAGATCAAAGAACCATGGGTTGCACTTGATGAAGAGAAGACATTAGAATCAGAGATCGAGAGAGCTCCCTCATCGTTACCATCAAATCCTCCATGTATTCAAGAGAAAAATCAGCAAAAAGAGGAAGATGTGAAGGTCATGATAGAAGAAGACATGAAGAATGATCCAAATTAGCAAAAGGACCAAGGACATCACAACTATATTCAAGTATGGTTCTAGGCAGTCATTAAGTTGTAGCAATACTCTCTTCCTCAACTATGCTTGATCCCTTCAAAGTCAAATCATTTGGTCTTTGAAATCTGAATACATGTCAAAGCATACATTTCAAGTCTCCACATCATCTTGTCTATCATATCGATGTGCACATGGCTCCATCAGAAGTATTCTTATACTTGAAAATGATTTTTTTTTTCAAGTAGGGTATGGTAGAGGAAAAAGAAAAATGAAAAAAGAAAAAAAGAAAAATAAGAGGAAAAAATAAAAATCTAAGGTGAAAACCTCCTTGGAGGCGCCTCAGGTTGGCTCATTGATTGAAAACCTCCATGAGGCGGTCAATGGGTTGGAAAGAAGAGAAAATAAAAAAGAGAATAAGATCCTTGGGTGAAAAACTTCCTCGGAAGCGCCTAGGGCAGGCAATTAGGGTGAAAACCTCCTTGAGACGCCCTAGCTGTTTTCAAAAAAAAAAAAAGAGAAAAAGAAAAAGAAAAATGAATTCCCAGTTGTATTGTAGGTTTGCAGGAGAATTTTAGGAAGTAGTAGCAGGTGCCAAGAAAGCTCTGAAACCAATAACAACACCTATCCTACCTTCCCTCACCTTTCTCCATCATTCCTGACATTCTTTCCACCTCACTGTGCTTCTTTTCTGAAAATTGTGTTTTCTACAGGAGGCTCCTGTAGAAATTACAGAGAGCTAGAAATGGATTTCAAAAGTAGTTTGGGGAACATGGAAGCTTCACAAAGGGTTTATAAATCCTCCTGCAGTCTTAAAACCTCTCTTCCATCATTTCCAAGTCTACATTACACCCCAAGCTCATTTTTCTTACTGTCCAAAACTACATGATGCTCTAATACAAAAATACATAGACCAGAAATTTGTTTTTCCCCTAACTTTAAAACCATGCATCCATTTAAAAATCTGTTTCATGGGGAGTTGCATAGGGATGATGACAACACACCCAAGCAATTTCAGCCAATTCTAGTGCACGGTTTCCAAGAAATCAGCCTCCATCACCTTCAACCATTTTTGCATTTTCTCCATATCTGTGCATCCATTTAAAAACCTTTTTCATGGGGAGATGCATATGGGTGATAGTAACATGCCCAAGAAATTTCAGCCAATTCCAGTGCACGGTTTCCAAGAAATCGACCTCCATCACCTTCAACCATTTTCAGTTTTTCTCGAAATCCGTGCATCCATTGACCAAACTTTTTCTATGGGAGGTGTATAATGATGATGGAAACATGCTCATAAAATTTCAGGTCAATTTAGTCTATCGTTTGGGAGATATGGACAAAACAAGTCACTGTCCTATTAAAATCTAGCATCAACAACATGAGGGTGAAAATCTAAAGGTTGAAGTAGACTCCTGAAGATCAAATCCAGCCAGAGGATACCTCCACAAAGCAAACAACCACACATCAGAAAAAAGAGAGCATGAAGCAAGGGAAATACAAGCATGAAGCAGTCCAAAGAGCCATAGCACCTCACAACAAGCGCATATTTCGACTTACAGGTAAGTGTCTAAACCCGTTCCTCTGTTGCATTTGTATGACCCATAACTGTATGAAAAAATGGGATGGTTGAGATTAAACTATATCCGTGGCTAGCTAACTAGCCACCCTCATCTAGTTCAACAACGCTCAGCCGGAGTTCACTCTGCACGTGTCTAGTTAACTCATAAGAATCTCAAAACAGGTAGTGGTGGATATTTTGAACTTCAATGCGAATGATGGAAATGATTGCGGGCAGGCAACATAAAGTTTCATGATGACACTGTAGTGGGGACCAACGGTCCAAATGAGGGCAACGTACCTTTCCTGCCACCTCATCTCGTCATCGAAAACCTCTCCCATAAGCTTAAGTACGCTCCCTCGACCACACTCACCACTTTTGTTTTCATTTGTATCGTCATGCTTTCAACTGCAACAAGATACCGACCACCTCTAGAGCCTTGAAATAGTCGCACTCTGTCATTTTCAAAACCCTTTCGCTTATCGGGCTCTACAGGAGCATTATCAGGTTCCACAGGAGCAAAAATAGACCCTATAGGAGCCCTTTCTACAAGACAGCCAGTGAGCAGTCTCGCAGAGGAAAAATCGGGGTTTTATGGCAGATTCAAGATTGAAGAGGTAGGTTCTGGTAAACCCACTCTGCATATTCATATATACAAGGGGTGATGTGATTTCAAGCAAAGGATTAAGTGAAAAGGAAGGAGAATTGAAATCAAAAGTCTGCCTGTTTCTTAAAAAAAAAAAAACACAATCTTTTTATCTGCTCTCTGTGCTGAAGTGTTGGCTTTTTCTCCACCATGGTATTCTCATATACGAAGGAGTGATGCAATTTTAGAAAAGATTAAGCCTGTAAAGAAGGAAATTGCATTAAAAAGTTTGCCTATTTCTTAAGAAAAATACAGTTTTATCTGCTCTCTGTTTCTAAGATATTGTCTCCTTCACCACCTTCATACTCACATATACAAAGGAATAATGCAATTTTAGAAAGTTGAGCCTGGAGGGAAGGAAAAGTGTATTAAAAACTCTCCCTGTTTCTTGAAATAAACCCTCAGTTTTTTTCTTTGTTTTCGGGTTTGAAATTTGCTGTCTCCCTCTTCACCTGAGATATTCCAACAAACTCTGAACATCATGACATGGGGATTTATGAGGAAGGAGCCTCTGAACTCAACCAAGCTACATGAACACCCAGAAGTGGTAGCCCTCTTTACTAGAGAAAATTGGATGCCTTTCTTAAAAAAGTTTCATGGGTATGATGAAGAAGTAACAGACGAATTTGCATTGTCCTTGAAACCTCACTCAAAAACCCATGCCACTGTCAGTTTCAGGGGTCTAACCATAGAAATCACACCAGAATTCATCAATAGGGTCACTGGTCTCCCACTTGGACTCCCTTGGAGAAAGGAAGAAAAACCACTGGGTCAGGTTGCCATGAAAACCTTTTTCTAGCCTAATGAGCACCCTGTGGAGGACAAGAATGGCATCAGGAGAACCAGCATACCTTACCCCTGGGATGAGGTCAGCTATTAGATTATCAAATACATCTCTTGTGAAGGGACGTACAACATAGTTTATGGGTATCATTTTAGACTTTTGCATGAAATGAGGTATGGCATGGATCTTCTTGCACCTCAAAAACTCAATATTCCTTACTTTCTCATCCAATCCTTAATAGATTCCAGCATAAAATTGAAGGCAGGAGGCCCAGATCAATTGGCTCATCATGGGCTAATTAAATTGCTGGTGGAAGATGCCCTCCACACTTTCACAATCCCCATAGCCTGGGATATTTTTAGAAATATGACCAAAGAGGATGATATAAAAGCCCTCACTTATGACCTCAGTCCATCTGAAAGTGAGGAGGAAGAACAAAAAGGGAAAGCTGGGAAGGAAATCCAAGAAGAAGAAAGGAAAACCCAAATGGAAAGAGAAGAGCTTGAAATAGAGAAAGAGGAAACCCAAACAGAGAAGGAGAAACATGACACCAAGGAAGATAAGTCTAAAACAGAAAAGAAGAAGGAACCAAGAATAGAGAAGGATAAGACCACAACAGAGAAAAAGAAGAAGCCTAAAACAGAAAGGAAAAAGCCTAAGACAGTATAGAAAAAGGCTACCACAGAGAAGGCAAAAACTAAGCAAGAAGAGGAACAAACCAAAATAGGGACAGAAGAAACAGAACCAGTAGAGACAGGAAAGACAACAGATGAAGAAGTAGAGGCACTACAGTGCAGAAAACCAGCCAAATCATATGCAGTATACCTCAAATATTAGTGGCTACAATTCCAGATCAAGACCCTGGCCCAGAGGGGCACCATACCTTTCCAGGATTATGGACAGTTCATAGATTTGTGTGAAAACAGTTCAACAGAGGACAAGGTGAAGTTGGCAGAGTTTTATCTACATAACATGGCCCTTACTGATATGGACCTATGGGACCCCAATGCGAGGTTAGGTGACTTGTAGTTGATGGCTATGGCATCCTAGATGAGTCATGAGGACAAAAGAGCAGCAGAAATCCAGAAGTTGATGGCAAAAGAACAAAATGAACCCCTGATGATTAGAGCAGAACCATCAGACCCTATGGCTCTCATTAGCACCCACCAACAACTTGCAGCTGATCCTTAAAGTGCCCCTAAGTACATCAATGAGCAAGCTCAGGCTATTGCACATTTTGAAGACATGGAGAGATTGCTTGGGGATGATTGAATCCATGCTTGCATGAGAAGGTGGAACACACTACCCCACAGCCTACAGATCAGGGAGTACCACTCCCTAAATAGAGTGAGGGAAGCACTAAGGAGAGTTCCTCTGTATAAGAACTCTATGCAAAGTTTGAAGGTCCATTGGATTGGTCTGAAGCTGAGTCCTCCACTGCTGCTAGGATTACTAGAAGGCATAAGGGAAGAAGAAGAAAGACAGCGGTGGGAAGAGGTAGATGACAAAGCTGGATTTCATGATAAGGAAGAGGATCTCATATCTGAGGCATGGAATGTCAGGGAGGCCATCAAGGCCATCAAGGATGAGGAGATGGATTAGTTGCTCAAAGGATGAGCAAAACCTTTAGTAAGGGGGTAATGATGAGCCCCAGAAATGGGTAATTATATGGGCTCATTTTTCCTCTTAACTCAACTTAATCCACCATTCTCATTAGTTTATTGCATGCTTTTGATTATATTTATGCTAATAGAGTGAATTGGGTTAGTCATTATTCCATGAAGTCTAATGTGTACTTTATGAATATTTTTGGTCAATTTTGAGACAAAATCAAAGGATTAATTAGCATTTGGCAGCCAATTTTCGAGGAAAATAAGGGAGAGGATTTGTAGGGGGTGTCCCCTTCATTTATGATCCCTTACCTCGAATCCTCCATCAGAAACTCGGAGCACAAGCAGCCACATTGGTGCATCCAAGGGGCAGCCGAGCAAGTAAAGAAGGATTGCTGTTTATCTTCAGTTCTGGGAAGCCGAGCCCCTTGATTTTAGGAGGGCTATTGGGGGACTCCATTTTTATAAATAAGGGGGCTTAGAGCCTCAGTAGGTTAGCTAGTTATTAGTGAAATTTTCACACTTTTGTGCAGCTCTTGTTCAACTCATTTTCGAGCTTCTTTTTGTGGACAGTTCATGTAATGTGACTATTATTTTTGATAATGAAGATGAAATATTTCCTGAGCTAGTACTGAACTCTTTCAGAGGGCTGAAGCTCTTGGGTTAGGGCTCAACCCAAGCTGCCCAACACCTCTTGCTTTGTATTTATATGTTTTTGCTTTAGTTCATGAGTTAATTTTTGTTAGATAGATTCATTTTAACTTGTTTAGAATAGGTTGCTTTTGATGGTTTACATAGCTGCTTTCATTTCAGTTGCTGAAGTAGATTAATATAGTGATAGACTAAGATTCAAAAAGGTCAAAAACAGGCCCTGATCTATTTTCTCCCTTCCGGGGATCATGATTTGAGGTCATGGCACCATTGCTGCCACCAAAAATACATTTTTGCTCTTCCATGCAATTTCTAGTGTGATGACTTGATTTCAAAGCTAAATGTGTTGCCTCAGATTCAGTTTACCAAGATCATTTCCTGTTTTTACAATAGATCTCTTTGCATGCTTTTCTATTCATAGGTTATTGTTCAACATTTTCTGTTTCTAGGTCAGAAATTAGGTCAACTACATATTTTTTTGTTTTCATGGTACAACTAGTCCTTTTCTTGCTCGGTTTCTGTAGTTAGATTTGAAAATCTCTCAAAACACACCTTAGATCACCATACATCCATAAAATAGCTAGCATCATCTCATTTCTCACAGGTTCCCCAAGTCATTCACAACCTTTCACAAATCTGCCCTAATTTCTGCACTTTTTCCATAAGCTTCCCTCTCGCCATTTGAACAAATCCAACCATCATTTTCCCTCTTGATCTTCCTTGATAAGCTCCAGACATCTTGAAACATCCCTCTAGTCTTTAGCTACCCTTTCCCACCATTTTTCCACCTTCAAAATCTCAAAAAATAGCTCTCGGCATCCTCATGTAGATGCTCCTCTAGATCCCCTGTAGCCTCCTGTAGAATTTCCTGTGAGTGATTTTTCGAAGTCCGATTGCAGGGGAAGTCTTCAGAAGGGTACTAGGGGCTTATTAGTACCTCTCCACACCTTCCTCCACCTTTGAAAAAACCAAATACACCCTCCATCGCCACCAAACCTCTGCCACAATCACACACAAATAAATTACAAGCATAACAATTTCACATAAAAACACTCAAAAACACAAAAATATGTTTTTTCTCATTTCCTTTCAAAAGTGGCTTGAATAGATGTAATTTACCTTCTCAGTAGTCAATGGCACTCATTTCCTCAGTTTTCATCTCTCTTTCTGCAAAAGTATGGTTAGTTAGAAAAATTAGGGTTTGCTAGGGTTTGCTTTACATTCCGGTCTTCTTTCTCTTTCTGCAAATAGAGTAGCCTATGCAGAGTTAACCTTCTTTCATCATAGTTAAAAGCTTCTTCTAGAATCTCATAGAAGTTGGCTTGAGCTCCTAGTGATCTTGCGCAAGCTGATCAAGTGACAGCCTACAGTAAGAGCTAGTACTTGTGCATACAACATCGTTGCTTCCAAGTTTGTTATGAACTACCAGGTTGATAAAAGTAAAGTAGGAAGCCCCAGGAGTTGCAGCATTATTTCTGCAATACTGGTGCTCACCACTTTTGTTGACTGGGTGGAGGTGGAGTGAATTTCAACCCGTCTTTTAGTTGAGGTTTTCTCAACTGATTTTTCTGTAGATCCGACTGTATCTTTTACTGACTCCTTACCTTTACTTCCCCCATTCTGTGATTGTTTCTCTGAGTGCTCTGACTCCCTAGTAGAATTTTCTTGGGTCTCTGCTTCAGAATCATCTTTAGAAGTTTCTTTGGAGCTTTCTTCTAGGCTTACGCTGGGAGTTGACTCCCTTATTGGCTCAATCTATAATTGGTCCAATTGGACCTTTAACAATCTCCTTTCTTTGTATTCATGAAAGGCTTCAAGATCTTTTGGGTCAAAAAGTAGTGATGCCATGTGCTTCACATATGTGATTGTTTCTTTCTGTAGCAAGACATCATCAAATGCATCTTCCTCATGAGTGAATGCCTTCACTTTCACCAGGTTAGTGAAGTCTTTGGCAGTGACATTTGGGTCATACCGCCTTCTTGAGAATTTAGGTAATTTTATAGATTTCATGATATCCGCTTCTTTTCATGCATGCCCAAAATCGTGCAGTGAAAATGCTCCACACTGCAATGGAAATGTAGGCCAAATGGCCTTTTTCTGCTCCTTCAATCCTTTTCTCAGCCCACCCTCACTCGTTGTTTGGTAGGCTATCTCTCTAGCCATCAATTTGTTGGGGACATAGTATGGGAGGACATGCGGTGAGGAAATGCTCCCAAATACTCTGATATATGTGAATGTTTCATCCCTAAACCATCTAGCCACTGGGAGGATATCTACTTCCGCTTCCTTATAAAACCTAGGGGCATTTTTGTTGTAAACATGTTTATGGATAGACAACATAACTCCATGAAAAATTTTGTAAAAATGGGGGTGAAACTGAGACTCCCACATGTCCTTATGATATATATGAATGGGAAGTGGATCCTTCATAGTCCACATCCATCCCATGATAGGAAATTTTGAACCAAAATAGATTGCATCCATCACATAGGAATTCAAAAAAAATGGAGGGTAAACCCTCGAAGAGATACTCCTTTTCCTCCTATAGTCCATTATCGCCTTTGCTAAATTATCAGACAAAATTTGGGCTCAATTCATTATGGTTGCGTTTATGGCTGCATCTATTAATGGTATCCATTCTGGGGAAAATTTAGTGCTATCGGGCTTGCCGAACATCCTACATAGCATGGCTACTGCAAAACTATGAGGGGGAGAAATAGATGCAGTAGAGTACATACTCGTTTTGTCCTTTTTGATCTTGCCCTCATTTTTCAACCAGGTTTGCGTGACATCTGCTGGGTCCTTGTTCTCCTTGGCAAACTTCTCGAGGAACTATTTGTTGTAGAGCGTTTGTGGCTCTAGTAGGTTGTACATAAGCTGTAGGTTGTTTGGCAAAAAAGATCCCATAACCTCTTGGCTGCTATTCTTAAATTCTCTGTCTGAGATATCGACCTAATCAATTATCCACTTGACCATATATGTATAAGGGATTATCTTTGGTCGCATGGCTATGCGATGTAGAAATGAGCATGTCGTCTCAAAAATGGAGGCATCTGAGGAAACATGACCGTCAGCTGTGACCTTTGTTTCCAGAGGTCTTGGTTCCTCTTCTTCTAATAAATCATACATGGTTTCCCACGTAGAGGTTCCTCCTTCTCTGCTGCACGTAGTATCTGTGAATTAAGGAGTCATTTCTAATTTCTGAGACATAACTGCCTTGCCCTTATTTGCCATTTCTCTCAAAGACTCCTTTTGTGGATTTTTCTTCAAAATGGAAAAAAACATCAACTATCGGATATACAGAGATAAGAATGAATGTAAGATGGAATAATACATATGTCTTGAAAAGGTGATAAGAAATGAGTTTTATTTGAAAGCAAGTGAGAAGATATCGTATCACGTTGAACTACTTTTCACACATAAATGCCATTAAGCTTTACTAAATGCCCACTTAATCGTTCGTTATCTCTTAGCTTTATTTCTCATTAATGTATGCATTGTAAGTCGGGAAGAAAGATTTTAGGGTGGTGAGCCTTTAAATTGTGAAAATGCCGATTTTTCGATTGCGATGCATTATCGCAAATTGCATTATTGCAAATCACATTATCGAATTATGTTTGTATGCTTTCATTATCGTTTCTTTAGTTTCTGCAAGATGCGAAATGCGGGCTGCTTACTATTGTTTCCAAAACATAGCTTATTTTTCAGGTTTTTTTTGTGTAAAGCCCTTTTTATTAAGAAGTAGACTTAAATACTCGTTTGTAACGTGTCTCGAGATCGGGTCCAGGTCTCAATTGCATTTCGCAATCTCACCAGATGGTGAGTTTGCAGTGTTCTTTTTAATGTCCGACATGCGATGCGATAAGGGCAATGCTGTCATCGCAATTTCACATCTCAGACGTTTTAGGGTAACTCATTAAGGTGCGCCTTATATAAATAGCGATATGCGATGCAGGCCTTAGTTTTAATAAGAAATTCCTTAGGACTTAGTTTATATAAGAAACATAATAGTTTCGAAGTGTTTAGCGTAGAGTCCTCTTTTGATTGCTTTTCGCTAGTTTTGGTGGATTAGCAAGGCTTTCAATCATGCTTGATCATGCGATATGCGAGAAAGACAGACATTTACTAGGTTTTTGAAAAGGTGTTTAATTGATATTTTGATTTATTCCGAAATTTAATAAGGAAGATGCCTAAATGCTAAACTTATTTTTGGAAGGGATTTTTTAAAGGGTCCCCATTTATTAATGTAATATTGACTAATACTATTAACAAATGGGGGGTTGTTGAATATCACAATAGGACCCTATCAACAATGAAGGTAGCTGCGGAAATCTGGATTAGATGCAGAAACAAACCAATTTTGTAGTCGAATGCATACTTTAACAAAACAATAAGGTATATAGACAAATATGAAGAAGAAGACATGTAAGCTCTTACATTTAACAAAACCTTGTGTCTATTGCATTATTTAGGTGATAAGTATAGGAAAAAGGGAAGAGGTATAGGAAAAAAGGGTGTCAAGATAAGACAATCCTTGGACTTTATAGGTCTGATGCGAATGTTTTGCCTAAACAGACATGGGAGAGAATGGGGAGACCTGCGCTGTAGTGGTCTCCGATTCAACTGAGGATGGAGAACCAGTAGAAGATTATCCCTATGGGACGACTGCATGGAGTCACCATAGATATAGAAGGTGCGAGTGCACTAGATGATTTTGAAGTGATAGAAATTGTTGATGACAACAATCCATACCCCACGCTCCTTGGAATTGATTGGGCTATCGATATGAATGGGGTCATCAACTTGAAGAAGCAAACAATGTCGTTTGAAAGGAAATCTCTCTACGTTGTAGTACCTTTGGACCCTGCAGAAGGATCGCGCTATACTGAACTGGTCTGTGACTATGAAGAAATTGATGATGACTTGGAAGTTGGATCAAATCTATAAAATTACAGTGCGAGACCAAGACTAGATTAATCTGACAATTGATAGACAGATTTCATGGGACCGCGAAAGCTCCTGCACCTCGGATTCGGATGAAGAATTGGAGCACTGGCATAATAGGTTGCATGAAGTATCTGCGTTGCACTGCAACGTGATGACTAAATCGTTGTGCTGTGTGTCATCAGAGGTAATAAATTTACCATATTATGATGATTTAATTAATGTAGATAATTTTTTGGATGCCTTTGAATGAGAAGTCCCTGAGGATCACCACTTCCAAGCACTGGATTTGGAACTGCGTGGTACACCAGCGCGATGGATTCCGCAGATAGAGAACCCAAACATCACCGTGCCTTTGAAGACTAGGCAAGTGAACATTGGTACTGAAGCAAAGCCAAAATTTTTGAAGATTGGGGATTACTGGGATGATGCCATGGTGGATAAAGTTGTTGAGTTGCTCCACGAATATCAGGATTTTTTTCCTACAAAATTTTTGGACTTGAAAGGCATCATAGGAGACTTGGGCGTGATGAAAATTACTTTGAAGCTGGATGCGAAGCCTATTAAGCAGAGGCCATATCGCCTTAATCCCAAATACAAGGAAAAGGTTCACTTGGAGTTGGACAAGATGCTTGAGGCAGGCATTATCGAACCTATGGAGGAATCTGATTGAGTGAGCCCAATGGTGGTCAAAGAAAAGAAACAGAAGGGAGAAATATAGATCTGTGTAGATCTTATGAAGCTTAATGACACCTGTGTCCATGATCCTTTTCCGACACCGTTTACTGATGAGGTACTGGATAATGTTGGAGGGCAGGAGGCCTACTCATTCACTGATGGGTTCTCTGGGTACCATCATATTAAGATCATGCCAGAGGATAGGAGTAAGACAACCTTCACAACGGAATGGGGTTGTTTCCAGTATATTGTGATGCCGTTTGGACTCAAGAATGCGCCAATGATATTCTCTCACGTAGTCATTGCGGTGTTCAAAGAGTTTACTTACAAATTCTTGGAGGTGTATTTTGATGACTGGACATTGTTTGGGTTAGTGAAGCACCATGTAGCCAGTCTACGCTTAATGTTGGATACGTGCTGAAGGTATCAGATCGCGCTGAACCTGAAGAAGTTCTTATTCTATGTCCCCTTTGGGATTTTTCTGGGTCATGTGGTGTGTAAGAAAGGACTAATGGTGGACCCTACTAAGATCACGATAATATTCAATTTGGAGGCCCCGAGGAGTGTCAAACAGTTGTGCACAACGCTGGGTCATACTAGATATTATCGAAAGTTCATCAAGGCTTATGCTCAGATTAACGCGCCCATGGAAAAGTTACTAAAGAAGGACACTACATACTGTTGGGACGAGGAATGTCAGCGCAGTCTGGATGTATTAAAAGAAAAGATGGTCACTGCGCCAATCTTGGTCTTCTCGGATTGGAAGAAGGAATTCCATGTGCACGTTGATGCCTTGTCTACTGCGTTGGGGGCAGTGCTGACACAAGCTAGTGAAGGAGAGATGGATCACCCTATAGCCTTTACGAGCAAGAAATTATCAAAGGTTGAGAAGAATTACTCAATGACAGCGCAAAGGATTGGATATGCTGTATGTGCTCCAAAAGTTCAGACACTATCTGTTGGGCAGACATTTCAAGATGTACACAGATCATTCCGCCTTGAAATACCTAGTCAATAAGTTTATGTTGGGGGGGGGCAAATATGCAGATGGCTGTTGTTATTTCAAGAATATGAATTTGAGGTAATTGTGAAGCCAGGAAGGTTGAATGCAGGACCTGACCATTTGTCGTGAATTGAAATAGGGGAGGAGCCTACTAATTTGGAGGAAGGGCTGCCTGACGCGCAACTCTTCGCGGTGTGCGTAGCGGATAACCATTTTGCATATATTATCCACTTTTTGAGTATAGGGGTGGTTCCAGAAGGATACACCAGTCAACAAAAGAAAGAGTTAGTAGTGCACGAGACAAATTTCTCAGTAATTGTAGGACATTTGTATAAGATGGGCGTTGATGAGATACTGTGAAGGTATGCACCCGATTTCCAATGAAGTAGCATCCTAGTTGAAGCTCATGGAGGGTTTGCAGGAGGACATTATGCAGGTAAGGAAATGATGCAGAAGATTTTGTGCGCAGGATTGTGGTGGCCTACGCTGCATAAAGATTCTAAAGCATATTGTAGGGCATGCGATGCATGTCAGAGAATGGGTAGACCATCACGAAGGGATGGATTGCCACTGAACCCTCAGGTGTCATTGCAGCCATTTGAGAAATGGCCAATTGGATTTGTAGGACTGATTCAGCCCCTAGGAAAGAAGATAGGTGCACGCTATATCATCACTGCGACAGAGTACCTAACTAGATGGGTGGAAGCACAACTTGTGAAGGATTGTATAGGGACAATAACAACAAAGTTCTTGTTTGAGTATGTGTTAACCAGATTCAACTACCCAAAAGTATTGATGAGTGGTTGCGGAATGCACTTCCTCAATGAAAAAATCAATGTGCTGACTAAAGAGTTCCATGTTTATCATAAGAGGAGCACACCATATCATCCGTAGGCTAATGGCAAAGTTGAGGCCTTTAATAAGATCTTAGAGAACGCACTGGCGAAGATTTGCAACGCACAACGGAATGATTGGGACGTGCGTGTACTGACAATACTGTGGGAGTATAGGACTACTTGCAAAAAGATAACAGGTCAGACACCTTTTAGATTGGTCTATGGTGTAGAAGCTATGATTCTTATGGAATACATTGTGCCTAGTCTATGCATAATAGCTTTCATAGGGATGGTGGACCGCAGAGCCTTGGAAGAGTGGCTTGTGTAACTAATGGAGTTCAAAGAAGACATGTTCTTGGACGGATTGCATCAGCAAGTACAGAAGGAACGTGAAAAATCATGGCACGATTGACAGGTTCAAGGTAAATGAGTTGTTTTTATTATATGATAGCAAGTTCGCTTAGTTTCCAGGAAAGTTTTAGATGCACTGGCTAGGGCCATATGTCATCAAAGAGATCACAGATGGAGGTGCAATTCATCTCGTGAAGCTGAATGGAGAACCTTTTTTGGGAAGGGTGAATGGAAGCCGATTGAAGCCATATACAGGAGATTCGACTCAATGACTATATGATGGCATGACAGTCTTAATACTCCAGGCAACTGCAAGGGAGTGCGGGACTATAAATTGCATTGCCCGGTTTGAGGAACTCACGACAAAGGGACTGCATGAAAAAGGGAGATGTCACAGTATTAGAGGCTGCATGAAGGGAGCGACACTATGAAAGGAGATACCACGCAATATACCCAGAAAGTGACTGTTAGAGTCACTATTCATGATTTGACATCCAGGAGACGGTTAAGAGGAGCGGGCGGGCGACATTTAAGGCTAAAATCTTTGAAGATCTACCACCAAACTAGCATTAATGATTGAATTTTTGGGGGAATGGTTGGATTTGAATTAAAATTCCCTTTAAATTACATGTGCCGGTCTAGCAGAGAACACTTTGCACCCTTAGACTTTTTGAGCTATGCTATTTGTTGCTTATGAGCTACTCATTCTTTGAGGATTTGGTCGCGATCCCTGCTTTTGCCACTTTTCCCGAGCTAAATCATAAATTTATCTTGGAAAACATGTTGGGTCTGAGCCCTACTAAGGATGTGAGTATTGGGGGAGACATTGCATTCGAAGGAGCTGCTCCAGAGGTGGTGAGCATGGAAGCTCCAGCTCCTGTGCCTACAGTGCCGAGTTCGCCTAGGCAGAAGCCTACACCTGTGCGAGAAACCAAAAATACAAAGAAAGAAAAGCAAAAGAGGCCGGTGCTAGTGCACAAGTCGCTTAGGAAACATGCTCAGAAACAAAAGAAGGACAAGCAACCTGAGAAAGTGGTGGATTTGGAAGCTGAACAGGGCGCTCAGGATATAAACGTTAAGGGAGCGGAGCCCATCACCAAGTTACCTGAATATATCCCTCCGCAAAAAGGGAAGGCCAAGGTCCCCAAGGACTCAGACTCAAACAAGTTCCTCATTTGACATAAAATTATATGAGGCGAGTATATTACTGAGACTCAAGTGTCACTGAGATGGAGACAGTTGAATGGATCTGCGGAGTATAGCAATTTGGGTTGTTGAACCTACTGTGGGTGCCCCACTACCACCGCTCTAACATTAACACCATCTGTATACGAAAACTACTTACTCTAATGCACGATGGGTGCTTATGGCTTGGCACGCCTATACCCATCACGAATATGCTCATCCACAGGATCACGCACTTGCTGCATGAGGGTTTGAATCCGGCCAAGGAGTTTGGCAGAAAGACAAGTGAGAGAGACTTGGCAGACAAGATGAAAAAGAAGTTTGAGCTTATCAAGAAGTCGTGCAGCTATTCCATCACATCCATCAACGATCCCACGGTGAAGATTGCCACCCAAATACTGGCTGGAAAATTTATGAGGAAGTGCCACGTGGACAAGGTTTTTGACGCCTGTGGTGTCGTTAGCTGCACAATGCGCAGAGGGCGTGCAGTTTAACTGGTCATGGTACTTATGCAATGAATTCCTTGTGAATTGTCGCGAGGCCCAAGATGAGAGCAAGCCCTTCCACTATGCGTGGTTGCTGCTCTCCATTATGCTGGTTGAATGGGAGCTACCAGAGGATAGCTAGTTTCCTCCCTTCGAAGCAGGATTGCCGAATGCTACACAATTTGCCTCCCTCTGGACCACAAAGGACCCTGCGTAGGCCATAGAAACAAATATTTTCTAGGTATTGATGGAGGCGAGCTTCCACATGGCCATCAACCAGCACCCAAGGTTTTCCGGAACCTTGTATGAACAACTGTTTGAGTATGCTGTGTTCAAGGCAGATTTCCACCGCGTCTACATTCAAGAACGGAAGGACCCG
The DNA here is from genome assembly GCA_031772625.1 of Pinus tabuliformis. Taxonomy (NCBI): domain Eukaryota; kingdom Viridiplantae; phylum Streptophyta; class Pinopsida; order Pinales; family Pinaceae; genus Pinus; species Pinus tabuliformis. Next base: position 301,006,885 of record CM062804.1, on the reverse strand, counting down.
TAGCAGAAGGGGTTCGATTTGATGTATCTGGTAACCGATGAAGCCATTCATGAAGTGATCAAACACTGGCTAGTGGATTGGCACACCCTATCCAACTTGGATGCAGGTACCAAAAAAGGCGCGGGAAGCTCAACAAAGAAGAAGTAGAAGGATGCAGCAAAGTAGGCAACACAAAAATTGGCCGCGCAGTGGAATAAAGAAGCTGAAGAGAAGGATTGGATGGAAAAGGAGCGCACTGCAAAGGAATAGGCTGAGCAAGAAAAATGCGTCTCCGAGAAAAGTGAAAATCTCCTTCACCTGAAACCGAGGAGGGAGAGCAGTTTGTGTAGGGCGGTGGCGGCGATGAGGCGGCGATGAGGGGCAAAGCACCCCATTTCAGATAAGGAAGCACCAAGAATAGCAGCAGGAGAGTTCCTGAAAGAAAATGAAGTCATCTAAAACACATGTGGATCCTATCACTCTGACAGAGGGTGATCTTGACAAGATCGGTGACAAAGTGCACAACACTACAACTGAACTGTTGCGCAATTCGAGCAATAATACATGTAGGCATTGGGAAATGTTTAGAAGGATTTGTGCGAACTGCAAATATAGACTAGCCAAATACAGGTGGGCACAAGACAGGTGAGCGCCACATAGATGAGCTTGGCACCGGGGACAAGTCAGGTTGTAGAACTGGTAAGGAAAATGGACCTCAGAATGGTTGCTCTACCAAAGGGGTCCCTGAGTGCGGAATCGATCGATGACAAGATCATCATAGGTACCCTGAAGAACATCGACTTCAGTGTTTCAACGCTCCCCAACGAATTTATTCACGCGCTACAAAAATGAGTGACAACGGAACTAAGAGCTTGGGAGCAACGCGCTCTCAGTTTAATAAGCGAGTACCGGGTGAACAATGAGAAAATGTTCACCGAGAAGACACAGGCCCTAAAGGAAAGGGATACTATCCAGGCACAGAGCTCCTAGTTGGTAGCCACGGTTGTAGAGGCATGCATAACAGTGCCAGAGTTGCACATACTTGACGACGCACAACTAGAGGCCAAGATCCAAAAACTAGATGCGGGCATTTATGATGCAAAGGCAAAGGTGGAAAGAGTTCAATTTGATCTCAACATGAAAATCACAGAGCTGCAACTCAAGTCACAACCTTCAACTCTGCCCAAAGTCAGGGAATAACGTCGAGCCACCATTCAGGAAAGGATCGCTACTGTGGATGCCGCAGTCATTAACTGCACATCTTTGTTTGAATAGGAAATGGAGTTGGTAACAACCTTGTAGGAATACCCCAACCTGCAGATATTGAGTGCATAGGTCCACGAGCTTCAAAATAAGTTCGACGAGGTTAGGGTGATGACGCGCTTAATTGCTACAGCACAGTGCCTTGCCAAGTTGTAGGGGGGGAAGCAGCTCCTCACACATGTGGAAGAAACTTAGAAAAAAGAGGATGTGCTTAAGGCCATGCTGGGTCCTTGATTGGAAGAATCCTACCAAGTCTCCATTAACATTCAGGAGAAGCTGATGAAATTGAAGCTCACACAGCAGAAGATCAAGTTGGCCGGCGAAGGACCAACTACATTGTAGCTCATCGAACAAGTGAAGAAGGTGTCTACACAAAGCGCTGCTGAGGTAGCAATTATGTAGGTGGAGCTGGGGGACCTTCGTAGCAAGATCTACGTGCTAGTCAGTGACGCGAGGGCGAGTCATGACCTTTGTGTTGGGAGCCTGTTAGGATGGGGTCCCCTGGGTCAGTTTTGGGGTAAAAGCCCAAGCTTTGATGTAAATATGTAAAGTCTCCGTGAGTTGTGGATGTGGAGTGCATAGTTAGTTAGGAGTCAAAAAGGGTTTTTACCCTCGTTTATGTAAAGTTGAGTTGGCTTCTGAGATCTACACATGGTCTGCGGACCATGGTATTTTATAAATAGGTGTGTCTTAGTGAGTCTAAGGCATATCTATGTCTTGTCTATGTGTACGAATGGAGTCTTAGAGAGTTAGGGTAGAGAAGCAATTATTAGAGGAGGAAAAGGCTCTGTAGCTGAGTGGTTAGAGGCCTAAAGTAGAGTTCGCAACTAAGTGCATGAACCCCTGCAGCTGAGTGAGTAGGGAAGTTTTGAGTCTGTAACCTTACATTGAAGATCAATAAATAAGACTATCAGAGAAATTCACGTGTTTACCTATTTACTTCAGTTTCTTATGTTTACGATATATGCTATGATGAAAGAATGTCTTTATGAAATAGTAATGTATTGATGTGCGAATCTACTGGTTAATTCTTGTTAATTGAACACAATACATGTTAAGTATTTACGTGAAGGTTATAATACTTTTTGTTGTGTTTATTAAGCACTTAAGCTAATCTATTGGGATTCCGATCTGAGGCTAGTCTATGATGCGCGTAAGTAGATAACATATCTGTTAAAGGTCCGCAGAAGTTGATCGTAGACCTTCACAGAGGTCTAGGGGCTAATTGAAGGAAATTACAACGCTAAGCCCTAAGGGCTTAGAGATCTGCGTGGAGTCAGATCTGAGACCTAAAAGAGACATCACACTGATCTATGGATGCAGAAACTTGGTTCCAGCATCCCCCCATACTGCTTCGGGTGAGACTTTAGTCCGTGCTACGTGGGTTGATGCCAAAAGGGCCAGTAGTGTAGGGTTTTGTTTGGCAAAAATAACTCTGAACCTGGGTCAGGACCCACTAAGACAACACCCGCATGTTAAGATTGTCGAGCTATTTTACCAACATGGTAGGAGTCTTATCATTAACAAATTTATCTAAAAAGAACTTCTTGAACTCCCTCCAACTATGGATTGAATTTTGCAGAGGACTGTGATACTAGACTAATGCTCTACCTTCTAGAGTGTATGGAAAAATCCTACAAGCAACATCATTGAAATGTACCTCAAGCATTCATAAATGAATGTAGAAGTCATCAATATGGTCTTCAACTTTCATCTTCTTATTAGGATCAAAATTTGAAAGCAACTTTTTCGGGTGCTTAAGCATATGATGAATATTTCTTGGAAGAGCAAGTGACCCTTGGGTCATCCAATCCAACTGTTCATCAACCATATATTCTTCCTCCTCCTTTTCTTCCTCTGAATCTAAAGAGTCTTCTCCCTCACTATTCAAATCCTCATTATAACCAAGTTGTTCTCCATCCAAAAATTGAAAAAAATCCTCCACACCTCCTTCCAAATCCTCCTCAATAGGTGGAAGTTCCCCTTGTTGATTCTTCCTTTCAGAAGAATCAAATAGCTCTTCAAGGGTTTCAATAACCAAATATTCCACCGAAGAGGCCAATACACCACTGTAGGTGGTTTCTTTCTTTATAGGTTTATGAGGAGGAATAGTAGCAACATGAAGTACACCAAGAGATCTTGCAAACTGACGAGTAATAGGCCAGATGGTTTGAAGTGTAGGTGACTTTGAAAGCTTGTTCCAGACTCAAATTAGAGGGCTCTCCTATCTCAAGATTCCAAATTGGAGTGGAACTCAGAGAGTTACTTCCTTGTATGGAAGCTTGTTTATTTGGATGTGGTGAATTTCTAGCCATATAAAGGCTTCCCTCATACACCAAAATGTTGACGGTGCTGGATCTTGCCAGCATTTAGGGGGTCTCTCTAATATGAAGTCCCAATTAGACTTCACATCTTTTGGTATAGGAGCCCCATTTGATAATGTAGCCCAATTTCCATATACTTAAATATTTTCCTTGGCTGTAGTAGTTAGCATAGGAGAGCAATGCACATGTAATTTTAAATGGGAAAGTAATTGTGCCTTATGAAATGCCCATAATATGTATCAAGTTTCTTTCACTAGAAGAGAAATGGAAGTGAGCCTTTAGAAGAAAGGTATTAGTACTAATTTAGTAAAGGCACACACCCATAATTATTAAAGAATCATTAGTCATCAAGCGAGATAGTTCACATAGATGCAATGATTATGAAAATAAATACACCACATATTCAATAAGATGAGCACCAAAGCCACCAAAATAGTTCAATTTATTTAGTACATATGAATGCCAACATATACCGTAAACATCAAATAATAGTCTTAAAACATTCATGATATAAGCATGAAAATGTGTTGGCTCAATGAGCTTCGAATATTAAGGGAAAGTTCCAAGATACATTGATACAATGAACACCACTAGCTCCAATAATGGAGCCTTAAGCCACTACTCACTCTCCAAAAGAACTATCTTCCTCTCTAATGCTTGGTTGGAGAAGCCAAGGTTAAATGTCCCTTCTTTGAGTAATGAGGCCCATTTTATAACATGATCTGAAATTGATTACTAGTTAATGCTATGCTAGTATCATTTACAGATATAAAATTTTATTTGCTTTGGTTTGCTTATCCATAGAGAGTTTATCCATGAGCATGTGATTGTCAATTCATCTAACTTGGTGAAATTTAGTGTTTTGCATGAACTTAAAAGCATGAATTTAAATGTCCGAACATCAGCATATAGAAACACAGCAAGCACAAATAACAGAGCTCAATACACAAATTTTTGTTGAAGGAGTTCACCCCTCGTGGGCTACATCTCCTTGGTCCAGCTTCATGTGTGGGCCTTTGTATTAGTTTCAGTAGTGCTCAAATTGCTGTTACATGCATCCAATTCTCTTGGTACTTGTTCCAATGAGTTTAAAACATTCAAATATATCAGAATTGACTATTTTTTTACTCAAATTGGTTACCAGATGCTGTGGAAATGGCCTCCAACACCTGGTGGCCCTAGGTTTCAAAAATCTTCAAGTGACCAAAAAAACCTGTATATGACCTCTATTGCCTCTGAAACCTACTCTAATGAGTTTCAAGCATGCCAATTAGCCAAAAATGACTATTCATTTTCGAAATTTGGCTGAGAATTGAGTAAGTTATGGCTCAAACAATTTTTCCTAGAAAACCTTCTTTAAATCTGGAGAACTGCTAGTTAAGTTCGCCAAGTTTGGTGGCGGTTCTGGATTTAGTGGCTCTGCCATAAAGTCCACCAACTTAATTATGGATTAATTAAATGATAAACTGATTAGTGGCACACTAATCCCGCTTAACAGTTGGCCCTAGCTCCTGGTTTAGGCGCTTGGTCACATGGGGTGGGGGCTGGCCCCGGGGGGCTTTCTTTTTACCAAACTTGTAAAAGCTCTAATTTTTGCATACGATGTCGGTTTTTTGAATCGTTTGTGGTGTTGGAAATCTGGAGACGAATTCTATCCATTAATTTAGGTCTAAAGAAATTCTAAGCACTTTCAGTTTTTTAGCTAAAATACTGATACCTGATCATTCCTCCCCACTAGAAGCCTTTTGGACCCCAAAAACTCTCTTGATCACTGATTATGTTGATGAGGGGACTGTTCCCTCATCCTTCTAGTCTTTACCCATTGAAATTTTCCTAATTTCATCATTTTGAGCTTTTCATAAAAAGTCAAAATTTTCCTTGATTTCGACGACCATCTATTGCTATCTTTGACACCGTCATGCTGCAATATTTCTGAATCTTCATAACAACAATCTAATTTTGTAGAAAAATTATTGTTCCTACCTTGGTCAACAATCAAAGGAAAGTTGGAATCTTTCTCACCTTGCACTTTGTCTCTATGGCAATTTTCAGCTACTTTTGCCTTGTACTTGAGTCGACTCTTGCCCAACTTTCTTTTCCATTGTAATGTGCCTTTTGGAAACCAACAACTATCATTTTTGAAATCCATGCCTTCTATGCCAAGCTGCTTTGTCCTCTTCTCTTTGACCTTTACAACTTGCACCGACACCTTGTTTTCAACACCGCTCAACACCAATGTTGGCTGCTGCAAATGTTTTTCACCTTCTTTCAAAGGCAACCTGTTATCATTCTGAAAAACTCAGTACAAATATAAGCATATTTATGAAAAGTATGATTCAAAACATCTCTTTGTTTGATCATCAACAATGTCAAATTCTAACTTGCATTCACTAGCTTCTCCATTTGTCCTGAATTAACTAAAGAATTGTTCAGTTTCTTGCGATGAGCTCTCACAATATACTTCACCCCATCTTTAAGCAAATGATATTTTTTCTCATAGCGATGAAACGCCGCTTTCCTATCATACAAATATGGAATTCCCAAGATGATTCTAGAATTGTGAAGTGGAACCACGTCTAACTCAACTTCATCAACAAATTTTGCAGTAATAGCAAATCTAAAAATGCATTTCATTGAAACCTGTAAATTGGCATCCTTAACTATCCAACCAAAAGGGTATGGTTTATGATGTGGTACTGTTTCAAGTTTAAGCTCTTTAACTAACTCTTCTAAAATCAGGTTTGCTTGTGATCCACTGTCAAAGAGTGCATCAATCTTGGTATGATTTGAGATTACTCTAACAGTGAACAACTCTTCCCTTTTGTCTTCATTTGGAGTGTTGTTGTGACTATTTTAGGAATTAGTACTTTCAACATGTTGACCTTTCAAACCCATAGCTGTAATTTTTGTTTCATCTCCTAAATCTGACCCTAAGTCCTTTTCAACTATAGCAACAATTTTGCCCTTCTCTTTAGATTTCAATCTATTTGGTTTTAATTCTGGATGAAGTTGCCAACAATGGTCTTCATCATGGCTAGTATTTGAACAATTTTTGCATGTGAGTTTTTCCTTCTCTTTTTTGATACTTGCATTCTTATTTCCCTTCCATTTTCCTCCCTTCTCTTTTCCCTTACCCTCACTTTCAACTTTCTCCTCTATGTTTTGTTTTCCCCTTGCCTCAATATGCGTGGCTTGCACACATACTTCATCTAAGTTGCTTGGGTTAAACATAAGGATAATATGCTGCAAATAGGAATGTAAACCTCCAATATATTTCAAGAGTGTGTCTTGTGAATTCAAGTTTACTCCTAATAACAAAGCTGTTTTCCTAAACTCCTGTATATAATCTTGGACTGTTTGACCTTTAAGCTGCCTAATTTTCTACCAACTCATAATGGATTTTTGCATATAGGCTAAAGGATAAAACTATCTTTTAATTGTAGAAACAAATTCAACCCAAGAAATGGATATCTTACCATGGATTCGCATTTCCTCTTGAGTCCTTGCTTCCCACCAAACTAGTGCAACTCCTTCTAGCCTCAGTGAAGCCAACTAGATCTTTATGTTGTCTTCTTGAAGGTTTTGAATTCTGCAGTATACCTCCAATTGTCGAATCCAATTGTCCAACTTTTCTGCATTCACTTCTCCATTGTACATGGGAAGTTCGAATTTTATGTCCAATTTCAGTAATGGAGTTTTTCCTTTTGGGGTTTTGGAATGAGTATGGGTAGTGGTGGTTGTGGAAGATGATGTTGTGTGAGATGATGGAGATGATGAGGAAGATGATGAGGATGGTGGAGATGGAGGTGACTTTCCACCATTCCATTTGGAATCCTTATTTTAATCTTTTTTGTCCTCTCAGCTTCCTTCTCCATGTGGAGGTTTAGAACTCTCTCCAACCATTATGGTGTTCCTCTCTTCATAGAGGACTTTAACCATCTCAGTTAAAGTGTAGAAAGCTTTCTTGAATTCTTCCTCTTATGAAGAGGGACCTTCATGCTCTCTTTCTCCAGACATAATGGTTATGGATTTAGGCTCAGAAATTTGTATTGATTGTACATCTTCAATCACTTCAGCCTCTTGTGCAATCTGTGCCTCTTCTATATCAACTGATGGTGATGGAACTTGACGTGATTCAGGTGTTGCCTTGAATGGTCCTTTGGGTGAGGATGGTGCTTTCTTAGCCTTCTTCCTTTTTGTCCTAATCTCAGGACTAGCTATCCGTATCTTTCCTTCTCCTCTCAGCAACTTCAACCTTGTAATCATAACAACAATTGCAACTATTAAACACTTCAAGCAAATCAAGCAAGAAATCTTGTGCTCTATTACCAACTTGATCTGAAATTGGTTGCTAGTTAATTATATGCTAGTATCATTTCCAAATATAAAATTTTCTTTGCTTGGGTTTCCTTATCCATAGAGAGTTTATCCATGAGCATGTGATTGTCAATTCATCTAACTTGGTGAAATTTAGTGTTTTGCATGAACTTAAAAACATGAATTTAAATGGTTGAACAACAGAATATAAAAACACAGCAAGCACAAATAACAGAGCTCAATACACAATTTTTTCTGAAGGATTTCACCCCTCCTGGGCTACATCTCCTTGGTCCAGCTTCATAGTGTGGGCCTTTGTATTAGCTTAAATAGTGCTCAAATTGATGTTACATGCATCTAATTCTCTTGGTACCTATTCCAATGAGTTTAAAACATTCAAATCTATCAGAATTGACTATTTTTTTACTCAATTTGGTTACCAGTTGCTCTGGGAATGGCCTCCAACACCTGGTGGCCCTAGGCTTCAAAAATATTCAAGTGACAAAAAACACCTATAGATGACCTCTTCTGCCTTTGAAACCTACTCCAATGAGTTTTAAGCATGCCAATTAGCCAAAAATGACTATTTATTTTCGAAATTTGGCTGAGATTTGAGTAAGTTATGGCTCAAACAATTTTTCCTAGAAAACCTCCTCTAAATATGGAGAATTGCCAGTTAAGTACGCCAAGTTTGGTGGTGGTTCCGGATTTAGTGGCTCTGCAATAAATTCCGCCAAATTAATTATGGATTAATTAAATGATAAACTAATCTTGCTTAACAGTTGGCCCCTAGCTCCTGGTTTAGGCACTTGATCACATGGGGTGGGGGTTGGCTCCGGGGGGGCTTTCTTTTTACCAAACTTGCAGAAGCTCTAACTTTTGAATACGATGTCGTTTTTTCGAACCATTTGCGGCATTGGAAAGATGGAGATGAGCTATATCCATTAATTTAGGTATGAAGCAATTCTGAGCACTTTTAGTTTTTAGCTAAAATACTGATCCCAAATCATAACAAGAGGAACGACCTTTCATATTCCCATGACTCTTGAACTTACTCATGACTCTTAGAATTCTAATGTGACATTTGGACTCCTATATGAATTTTAAAATTCTATATGACTTTTGGACTTCTACATATTTACATTTACAATATTCCCAAAATTACATCATCATTTCCACATCATCATGTGACCACAACATGACAAGTCATAAACATTGATGAATTGTACCCATGGTGACTTTTACATTGAGTTCGTCGAGAAGTGACGAAACTACCACTATGTCTTCAGTACCCATGACAGATCTTGCACTGTGATTGCCTTCTAGCCTCCTAAGGGTTTATTTAGATTATGAAGTCTTCATGAGTCACTTTAATTATCAGATTCCACTATTATTTCAACTATTTAAACATGGTAACCTTGTGCCTTTTGTCTTCAATATTCTTCCTTGGGTAACCTTTCTTGACATATATCCTTGACCATCTTCACTTTGCTTTATTAGAAAACTATAGATTTAGATCACTCATGACAAGCAATCATTAGCCTAAAAATCTCCTATCCTATCATGTTTCATGCAAATTATTTGTTTGAGGATCAACAATGTGCAAGCGGAAGAGATAGAGACCTTATGGGTGTAGGGGGCACTAGAAAGGGACAAGAAGGGTTTCAATGATCACTGGGATTGTGTAATGCACAACGTTGGAGGAGGAGGAGGCCTGATGGAGGGTGCAAGACACATGAACAAGGGTAAAGGGGAGCATGAATGCTCACTGATAATGTGCTATGCACTAATAGAGAGAGCCAGGGCCACAAAGATGGTGCAGGGCATAAGAAAAAGGAACAAGGGAATCATCATTTCCCATTGAGAGTGCGTAGTGCACTCAACTAGGAGGCTGAGGCTTGGGGATGATACAAGGCACAAAGACGAGAAAAAAGCAAGAGGTTCTATAGACTAGGAGTGTGATGTGCATTGGAGATAAGCCTTATTGTCATAGTAAATAGTTCCAACTGACAAGGAGGGTCTCTGCTAAGACTTAAGAGTGCTTAGTGCACTCTTCTTGGCCTAGAGGGCATGCTTTGCATAGTTGGAAAATTGTCTAAGTCTAGAAGAGTGAAACCTTGAAAAGCACACTGAGTTGGGAGTAAAATAAAGCACGACACATCTCAACTCATAAACAAAACTTAGAAAGGACCCAATACTGAGAAATATACATCAAAACACCAATTCACAAACACTCTCCAAGTATAACAAACAAAGTATGTGTAGTTGTGACACATAAGTGTCATTTTGTGACTAGAAGGTATACTATGACTCCATAGTGTATTATTTCCATTCCTAATGATACGACGTCACTTAGGAAGGAACATGGACACTTGAAACATGTGTGTGAACATGAAATGACACTTGAAGACCAAAAGCAATACTTCACACGATGAGGGGTATGTTCTGAAACTCGAATACAACAAAATTTTGGAGGGTGTTGTAGCAAGGACAACAAGTGGAGGATTATTCAGATGTGATGTTGGGAAAAGAAAATATGGATTTCCTTAATTAGGGTTTATGTAAGGAGGTTGGGAGGTTGACATTCCTTTTGAAGTGTGTGCTGGAAATTGATTTCATTACTTGGGAGGGTCTTGAGAAGGTGCAGGTTGGTTGGGATAATATACAATATTTGATGGTGTTGGTGTTGTGGATGTCCTGGGGAATGATTGGAATGATGGTTGTATACCATACATAGGGTTAGGATATGGGAATGGGTTCCCTAGTTTAGTTTTTGTGAGGGTCCAAATCAAACCATCATAAGTGTTTGATGACCGTGATTTATCTTGAGTAAAGGAATGTAAGTGAGGAGAATCGAGAATAACTGAGTAGAGGTACCCTAATTACATGTAATTAAGATCAAATTGTTAAGATTTACTAACATCCTCTTCTTTAGTTTTCGTAAATGTGGTTGCAACATCTTTTTCTATGATTGGAAAAAGTGACTTCAAAATTAACCGAGAATAATTGTTGGTGAAACATCAACTTTACAAAGGCTACACCGCTTCCACCATTCATGAACATGGTCTAAAATATGGGTGGAGGTAGTATGTTGAAAGTGAGTTAATAATTCCAGCCTTGTGTCATGACAGTTTGGGAGCTAAAATAATGCGAGGAAAGAATTGGCTAAAGACTCAAAGGTTTGATGGGACCTTGTGGCTTCGCTAACATACCATTTCGCAAGAGGGCCCGTGAGGCTGCATTGTAATAGTCTCACTCGAACTGAGTGCTCAATCATATTGTTTGATAAACACCATAAATGAAAAGTCATGACATGGTTGGCAAGTTCATCCCCATGTTTACCCTCAAACTTCAGGAAACTTGATGGTAACTTGGTCAGCATGGGAAACCATTGAGAATAATGGGAAATGGGATAATTTGTAGACTTCGTAAGATCTATGAGATTTAATGAGGCTAAAAATGGTATTATTCTCCTCTTATCCATTGTAGTATGACGTTGCAATGTGGTGCTGGTAGGGGTACCCTACGGGGTAGTGTTGGTAGGGGTACCTTATGGGGTAGTGTTGGTAGGGGTACCCTGAGGGCTGGTGCTAGGGGCACCTTAAGAGGAACTAGATACTAACAAAGTAGCACCAAGAATGGATGTGCCAAAAAAGGTGAAAGGATGTTTTCTTCTATGATGAAATGGTGAGAGACCAAGTGTTATGGGATAAAACATCCTAGGGTCTGGGTTGAAAACCCCAACAGATCAAAGGGCATACACCAATAAGAAGCAAGCAAACGAGTCCTAATGCTTAAACTACTAAAGTGGGATGAAGAGAGAGTACTTGTAGGTCCTATGTTTGAAGATGTTCCCACAGGGTTCAAACCGTCTTCTTCCTCCAATGCTTAAAAACCTGCAACTCATTCCAGAAAAAGCATATATACTAACAGTAGTCCAAAGCATGTTCAAGATATGAATGTTAAATCATATACACATATGGATATAAAACATGAAATCATAAATAATTAGATCATAACATGAATTAAAGCATAAATATCATAACATCAGGAATGATACAAAGCTTCTTTATTGATGTCTGCAAAGAAATATGGAAGAATACAACCTGATTTGACCATGGCTCCAAGCGAAACCTTCCTCTGGATCCGTCCAGCCCAAGCCTCAACAATCCTCTTTCAAATGCATACACATAGATGTCATATAAAGGATATGAACATCTATGTGAGGAAACAAGGGTTTCCTATACCTGGGAGTGCAGGAGGCATAAGGATAAATCAGACTTGATCAGGGACCAATTGGATATAATATCAATATCCTATCCTTCTCCCCCCTTAGGCCTTCCCATGAGGTGTATTTATACCACCTCAAAACAATTGTTTCAGTTGGGATACAATTAGGCCACAACTTCTGTAGGTGGGCTTCCGGTGTAACACATAAACCTCGCCCAAAAATTGGGGGATTTTATATTTTTTAATATTTCAAATTATATATGTGGGTTGGGTATAGGTGAACTTGCGTGTGTATGTGGGTTGGGTATAGATGAAGCCGTGTTTGGAATTTAAAATAATGTTTTTTAGTAAAAGGAACAAGTCTGAAGGGAAAGGGCTGCCTATGGCCATGACTTAGAGCATCAAATCTACTAGGGTGGTAAATGCTGCTATAACAGATGCCCTATAATATATGAGGTCAGAAGGGGTACATGATGGCCGAAATGTATTAAGTGTATCAAAAGAATCATGTGAGGACTTGGGAGGAGATCACCAGATTCCAGCCTACCAAACCAGTGGAAGAGATCAGAAAGAAAGCTCATGTCTGAGGCAGGCATACCCATGCTCAGAGATAGTAAAGCATGTCCACATATCAAGTGTAGAGTGGATCCAATATGTATACAAGTACAAAGGAAACTGAGAAATACATAGTGGATCATCTTATCATAGCTGCAAAAGTACATATCAAGGCCATGTCACAATATCACATATAAAAGAACTGGTCAATGACGCTAAAAGATATATCTGATCACTTATGTCACATAATTGATCCTTAAAGTACCAAGTCAAAAAGTGGAATAATGGTACTGCATGCAACTCGGTTGCCAACATATAAAATGCTGTTGTGATGAACTACAACATATAAGATGGATGGTTTCAATGGCAGAAAAATAGAGGAACTAACAAGTGAACCAAAAAATGCTGATGCAACCCGAGGTCTTCATCGACCGCCATGGTACATTTCTACATTATGGGAATAAATGAGCTGAAGTCGACCATGTGAGAAATCGTTTGATTACCGGTCATTGATGTATACCATTAACAAATGCGAGACAACTCACCAATAATGATGATGAGAGTCAAGGTACCCCAATACAATCTAACAAGTGTGAATAAATGAGTTGAAGTCGAACACTTGAGAGAATCTACCAATCAGGAGACATTGATGTATTCTCACTGTCGATAGCGAAGGAGTCTGCCACTGATGACTGCAAACCCTAAGGTATTGAAAAAGGACTCTAGACCTTATTCCCAGAGAAATGAGTTGGATTCGATGGGAAAATATCTGCTGGAAGGAAGGAATTAAGGCATCCCACATCAATCCAGCGCGAGTGTAACCCACAGGCCAATAATTTGGAAGGAATCAGATAAAGAAAGATGAAGTAACTGTAGAAATTCTCACTGTAGCTTAACCTGATTATGCAATGTACTAAAGAAAAATACTTAATCTACTTCTACAATCAAACTTGCGGAAGCTTAATCGATTTTGAACAAGATCAACCAGAACACATATAACAGAGAAGAAGAATTAATCACACATGAAACATAGAAGAATACTCTGGGGAAAGCCTCAACTAAAAATCCCGCTATCTGTATTATCATACAAGTGGAAATATCTCAGAATTACACAAAGCTTTAGCTCTTACATCTATCCAGCACTCAGTACAATCCCTCATTGCTGCTCATAGACAAAATAGACAACACATATGCCTTCTCCTCTGTCCTCCATGCCTCGTATTTCCTTGCATTGTTCCCCTAGGATGATTCACCTTCAACCAAGTGGAACATTGCTCTTACACACTGTAAAACTGTGGAATCCTCAAGGAATGAATTACTTTTGCATGCAAGATATTTTCTCATAGGAAAATTCTTGCAACTGATAGTACACTATCCCTGCCTTTAATCTTAACTGGGTCTTTGTCTGAACTGATATGCATGAGTTATTTATGAGAGAATATTCAGTTATCTAGAGTACACTAGTTGCATGCATGCATGCATTAACTAAATGAACTCACAATCAGTTCCACAAACTGTTTGGAACTAATCTAACTGGACTTAACTTTGTTAACTAAGCTAACTAATTACAAATCAAATACAACTCATCCTTATCTCCTTAGATAACTTCCTCAATCAAAGGGATAATTGTTGCATGACTTCACAAAGACTTCATGTTTGAATTTCTCCAACTAATTAACTCAAGATGAATTAACTAATTATTTTTCAAACAGCTGTTGAGAATAAATTCGAATTTTAATTCTCAATTTAAATTCAACGACAAATTAAAATTGGAATATCCTGAAATGCTATCTTTAGCAATGCTATTTTTATCATTTCTTGTTGCTATTTTCAATAGTAACCATACCGAAGCACGTTTTTTACATACATAAGGTGTGGCTAGTGCACGATAGAAAGCCTCTAAACCAATCAATAATGAAATTTGACACAGATGCGAGGAATCCACCAATAGGGTCAAATGGAAACTAAGGTATTGCACGAATCCCAATGTGTGATAATGTAAGCTGACGTCGAACACAAGGGAAACCACTCAGTTAAAGACCCATGATGTTGATCGATGCTGAGTACAAGGTCACTTATCAATGATGGTAATAGGGCCAGGGTGAGGCTCTAGACCTACTCTCAGAGCAATTTTTCGAAGTCGATAAGAGTAGACCCACCAACAAGAAGTCAATGAACACTTTCTTAACTAGCATGAGCAAAGGACCAAATATATGATGTGATATTGAACATAACTCTGACAGGCCGGGTATGGTTGACTGAAAATGAGTCAAGCGACACCACATAAAGGCCGACTGAAATTGAGTCAAGCGACACCGCAGAAAGGCCAACTCAAGTTTACTTCCATTGAACAAAAGCACGACTCAAATATGATTGTATGGCAACATATGATAACTCTGTATAAGTTTGTCATGCAGGAGGCATAAACAAACTCTCCATATGATTGGAAGAGATAACCAACCGGAGGAGTACTGACTTAATGACAATGTTATTGCTCTCCTAATTCAAACTAAAGCCCATCCCGATGGAGGAAAGACTTGCTTTGAGTGCTTTGTTCAAGGGTGATACAACTGACTCTTTCTACCATCAATTATGGAAGTAAAGTCTTGTTCCCTCTCTTTTTTGAAATATATAATTTTTTTATTTTTTTCATATTTAAAAATCCTGAAAATGAATAAAATAATGCCTATGGTATAATGGAAAGAACGAGTGTCTAAATACAGATGTGCTAGTTCTTGGGAGTGGAACATTTCTATGCTCAATGCAAGGCGATGAAATTGGTCAATGAAACTCAAAGGAATGTTATTTCCACAGGCATAAGGTGTCAAGTTGCAGAGGCTAAATGATTGCAAGGTTGATTTTGCAGAAAGACATGGTCAAAAAGTGGCTTATACATGAGTCCAAGTGAAGTCGGCTTAAGGCCAAAAGGTACAAATAGTCAACATGCAATGCATAAGTACAACTCAACATGTGGGAGCCTCTAGGTTATAAAGCCAGAAAAATAGCGAAGAATAAGAGGAATGAGGCTTCATAGCAAAGTCATGTCGAGACTAAAAAGGACTCCTGAGCCTAAGAACAAAATTTCAGCATGGGTTCCAAGTGATAACAAGGTACTATCTAGGGCGCTCATGATAAGGTAGGCTCTACCACACAAGTTATGACACTTCTAAGGAATGAGAAGGTTCTGCGTCATATATTGGTGGGGTCGATCCTAAGGAAAAAATGGAGAAGGAGACTGATAAATACACAATGCAGGTGAAAAACCTAACATATATGCCAGTTTCAAGAGCCAATATCTGTCAGAGCGGACCAACCATAAAAATGCCCAAAGGAGAAGCCTTCCAAGTTATGTAGACATAATTAGGAACACTAGACAAGAAGTTAATACATCCCACATATAAACTTTAGATAAAATCTTGTGTTATAGAATATAAAACTTGAAAATGTGTATGTTATATGTTTAATATGGTACTGGGAACCATGCAAGCTTGCGGCTTATGCATAATAGTTCTTCAAGACAAGCCCCTTGTGGGGCTCAGGGAAAGTACTCCTTTGGTAGTTAAAACTCATGGCTTCAAAAACTTCCTCCTGTGAAGGAAACTCAATTTCCAGGAAATCATGAGAACTAGAAGGATCAAAAGGGGGAATTAAGGGGTCCCATGTTCCCATAGGAGAAATCACTTAGTCAACTGTCGGGACTGAGTCCCGAGAAGGAAAATAATAGTTGAAAGGATCCTTCTCAGAAGAAATTGAACATTGAGGATACAATGCCACATAGTTCACCCGTGGCCAGGTAGAGTCTACCTGAACACTTGGAACATACTAAGGGGTATTATGTAGTAAATTTGAATTAGGGGGGTGATTATCATATGTAAGCTAATCAATAGTGACAATATTTCCATTATGAGGAAAATACATCACTCGAAAGAGTGAAGACACCACACCATTCATAACATAGACGAAATGATGCCCAAGTAGCATATTAAAGTCTAAAGGATGATCAACTACCATCATATTGATCAATACAATCTTCCCACCTAAAGTAATAGGCAATTGAAGAAGAACACCCATAGATTCACCAGGTCTTCTATCATAGGCTAACAACTAACTATCAGCTGCCAACAACTTTGGAGAACCCAAATATTTCCAAGTCAAGGAGGATATAATACTTGCAGAGGATCCTTCATCCACCATACATCGATAGACGTTTGTGGAATTAACTCTAACCCTTATTTGGAAAGGTGCAGCAGAAGGAAGATGAGGCTCAATAAGATTATCCCAATCAAAGGAGACACTCCTAGAACTTGGAGGGGGTACACTCGAAGAGACCGAAATGCCCCCTAGATCAAAAGAATCTATACTAGAAATCAAGAAGACACTGTTGTTAGGCACTTCACGCCCCAAAAGAGGAGTGGAATCAACCAATTATTGCACTAGCTCAAACACTTCATTAACCAATGGTTGATTAGACTGTTGAGACACCATAACAGATTCAAGAGTATAAGAACCATCAGACTCGTACCATAACCTTTGTACCATTGAAATACCAGGGCACAAATGAGTAAGATGGTATCCCCTACATAACTTACAAGGGAACTTTGGTTTAAATCTTCGACGCCTAGTTTTTTGATCAACATCCATTCCACCAACATGACTAACAGTGGTTGGTGGAGAGTCCCCAACATGACTTGTAGAGGTTAGTGACTCTTTCACAAGAGAGATAGGACTTGTGCACCCAGTCCTACTCATAGAAGCAGGCGAGTCAACAGAAATATGACTCATAGAGGTAGGTGACCCATTTCTAGTATGACTTGTAGTGACGAGACTTATTCCCCCAGTCCTACTCACAGAAGTAGGTGATTCAATAGAAATATGAATCATAGAGGTAGGTGACCCATTGCTAGTATGACTTGCAGTGACTAGACTTATGCCCCTAGCGTGACTTGCAACAGCTGAAAGCTCATCTCCAACATGACTTGCAAGGGTTAGTGATGATTCATGGATAAAACTATTCTTCTTCTTCTTCTTCTTCCTCTTTCTGTTCTTTTTAGATCTCTTATTACAAGAGGGAGGAGAAAGAGGAATCCTAGATTTCTATTTTGAAGAAGATGAACAATTAACACCCATTTGATGCCCTTGAAATAAAGCATTCATCTAATAAGCTTCAAGAACATTTGGAATATTCGGAGTGGACCACAACCAAACTGGTAGTCCAACATTCAATCCAGGAATATTCAAAGTGGCCATCAAGGGGGTACCAATGTTTCCAAAGAAAGGAAAAGCACAAGGATCCCCTTTTGGAAGGGTCCCTTGGTTGGCTCCATAGGAATATAGGCCATACCCAACTTACACACACATCCTTCCCTTACGGGATCGTACAAATGACTTTCCAAGAAAGAGAGATGCACAATCAAACCTTTTCCCTTAAGGAGGAAACTCCACAAATTTCAAAAGAAATATCAAAAGCCTTTCAAGACTAGTAGAGTGGTTGGTTAGTCACTTAGAATATAATGTCCAAAAGTGACAAGACAAATGCGCCTAAAGCCAACTAAATACAAAGATCAAAGAGCACTCCACTATAAAGTCCCTAAAGATGTAACCAATCAAGCAACTTCCAAGTATTTCCGCTCAAGGTGATGCGGAACGGACACCAAAATACAAGAAAGTGAAGTAAAGGACCTCCTGAATATAGTTTGGGATAATTACGACCCAAACCTACCGGCAAAGGTAACAAAAATAGTTACATTGACCTCTAGACAAAAGCCTTTTCTGGTGCAAGTACCCTAGCTTTGCAAGGGCAACTTCCAGAAGTACTAATGAGAGTGATACAAAGTTTGCCTCAAGTACCATGGGTATTCCCCTTGCAATCACCTATATGGTCCCTAGGAATGGAAACTAAGATCACTAGTTAATTTTGGAAGTCGAGCGGAACAATCTTTGGTCAGGATCCAATAAGAAGGAGAGGGGGTATCTCTCTTCCCTGCTTTCACTCACCATGGTGATTAACTCCTGGAAGAGAAGAGATTTCCTAGCAAACTTAACGACACTGGATTTCACTCTTTTAATCAACCTCTATTTTTAAATTCAGAGTGTCCTTGGAGAGTTAACTCTCCACACACCTATTCCAAGGCCCTAAATGGCCTAGACTAGTTGATGTAACTATGACAAATAAAAAATTCTAGTTCATTTTAGTTTTAGCACTTGATTTTAATGGCTGTTCTTAAGTCAAAGGGTAAAATTGAAGTGCAACTTAGGATGCTATTTTATGCAAGAAGAGATCAATAGAAAACTTGGCTACATGCATATGCAACTCTTTTTCTTCAATGAAAGAGATTTCTACAAAAGGTTCTACGAACAAACTAAGAAAGCAAAAATTTCTTTTCTTTTTCAAAACACACACTCACACACTCAAAATCTACAAAAAGACTAAAAATTCTTACAGTGCATCTATCCTAATGCAAACTAAAAATTCTTAATGCAATATTCCAAGGATTTCTCTTAAAGCAAGCAAATGTGTTTCTCAAAGAGATCAAGAGGCCAAAACTTGACAAAAAGGAGGAACAAATTCAATCAATTTTTCCCCAAAATCAAGCAAATTCAACCTAATGAAAAGACTTCACACTTGCTCAAAAATGATAAGAAGACCAAAAACAAAACCAAAAAGAAAAAGAAAGGCAACAAAAAGATGTTTTTATCTTTTTTCTTTTTAAGGGCACAAAGAGTTCTTGAGAAAACAAAACTACTAAAGACTTCAAGATCAAATTCGAGCATAAAGAACCTCAAATTTCACAAGCCATAGGAATCATTAACATGATAAGACTTAAAGTGAAAAGAGGCTACAAAATCAAACAAACTGATCTGAACAACAACATACAAACTCCAACAAACAAGAAAGATTTCAAGAAGACCAAGAAAAACTTTTCAAGATTGCAAGAAGGACTTTCTCAAAAACCAAGAAAAAACCAAATATGTCAACTTTCAAGAAAGCAAGGAAAAGAAATGTAAAGGCTAGGTTATAAGTGAATTGAGACCAATTCCCTGTTCCAAAAGCTCAGAACAACCAAGAACTTCACTAAGAAGCCTTGAACCCAAACACAAAAACTAACACTTCACCAAAAAGCAAACCCTAGGTTGACTAGGTTTTTCCACAAAGAGAGATAGGAAACTGAAAATATGTAAGAAGCAAGACTCTCCCAAATAATCAATGACTAAACAGAAGCAATAAAAATCAGGCAAAACCCTTTACTGGACTCAGGATCTGAAAAATTCATTCAAAACCAAACATACGCGACTGTGCAGTGACAGACCTGCATGTATCCACGAATGTGCTCAAGAAAACACATGCATAAGCGTGTTTCTTTGGACAAAAGCACATGCGTACGCCACTGTGTGAACTAAAAACTGTGTATAAAAAGGCCAACAAAGAAAATTAAAATTTTTAGGCCTAATCCAGAAGATCAATTTTTTATTTTTTATTTATTTATTTTAATTTTTAATTTTTAATTTAATTTAATTTTATTATTTTATTTTATTATATATATATATATATATATATATATATATTTTTTTTTTTTTTTCCTTTTTTCATTTTTTTATTTTTATTTTTATTTGTATTTTTGTATAATTTTATTTTGTTTTATTTTTATTTTATTATTTTATTTTATTTTATTTATTTTTATTTTATTTATTTATTTTTTCTTTTCAAGATTACGAACAAGTCAAAGATATTGGAAAATTAAGAAACCAAACAAGAAGGCCCAGATCAAGAGATAAATAACCTAAACAAGGAAATACAAAATTGTATTCCCTAGTGGAGTTGCCAATTCTGTTACGAGATAAAACACCCTAGGGTCTGGGTTGAAAACCCCAACAGATCGAATGGCATACACAAACAAGAAGCAAGCAAACAAGCACTCCTAATGCTTAAACTACTAAAACGGGATGAAGAGAGTATACCCATAGGTCCTATGTTTGAAGATGTTCCTGTAGGGTTCAAACCCTCTGCTTCCTCCAATGCTTCAAAACCTACAACTCATTCCAGAAAAGCATATATACTAGCAGTAGTTCGAAGCATGTTCAAGATATGAATGTTAGATCATATATGCATATGGATATAAAACATGAAATCATACATAATTAGATCATAACATGAATTAAATCATAAATATCATAACATCAGGAACAAGACAAAGCTTCTTTATTGATGTCTGCAAAGAAATCTGGAAGAATACAACTTGATTTGACCACGGCTCCAAGCAAAACCTTCCTCCGGATCCGTCCAGCCCAAGCCTGAACGATCCTCTTTCAAATTCATACACATAGATGTCATATAAAGGAGATGAACATCTCTGTGAAGAAATAAGGGTTTCCTATACCTTGGAGTGTAGGAGGCACAAGGATAATCATACTTGATTAGGGACCAATTAGATATAATATCAATATCCTATCCTTCTACCCCCTTAGGCCTTCCCATGAGATGTATTTATACCACCTCAAAACAATTGTTTGAGTTGGGATACAGTTAGGCCACAATCTCCTGTAGGTGGGCTTCCGGTGTAACCCGTAAACCCTGCCCAAAAATTGGGGGATTTTATATTTTTTAATATTTCAAATAATATACGCGGGTTGGGTATAGATGAACTCGTTTGTGGAATTTAAAATAATGTTTTTAGTAAAAGGACCAAGTATGAAGGGAAAGGGTTGCCCAAGGCCATGATTCAGAGCATCAAATCTACCAAGGTGGTAAATGGTGCTATAACACCAATCACTCCTCCTAGAAAGGGTGGGAGGTCTTGTAGGCACCTAGAGCGACGGGAAACCCTAGGGTCCCCTATGGTGCCCTAGAAATTCTATGTGAAAATATTTTGAAGGGGGTTTTTTAACATACCAAATGAGTCACATACATAAGGCAAAGGGAAAAAATAAATTTTTAATTTTCCCTTTAATCTCTTTAATGTGTGAACCAATCAACAAAGAGGTTTGTAAGTTTTTGTGTATGATAAAAAATCCTAAAAGTCCTAGTGTCCTTCCTCTTAATCAATAATTGGGCCTTATGAAGGATTTTACAAGGGTATTAGGGCCACGTCCCATAAGTACTAACGATGTTTCCAACAACCAAAAAGCCAAGGTATGGAAGAGGGTTATAACGAGGGGTATTGTGGTCACATCCTAAAAGTTTTGGTGACACTTCCTGTAGCCTGATCGAAATTTACTCTAAGTGAAAGTGCTCCTGCACCTGCCACATATAGGGAAAGATTCCCTAAAATTTGGTGACTAAGCTACCTATGTCTAATGGGGATGAGAGAATCTCAGCTTCAGGTTTTCAACTTCAGACCCAGGGTCCCTACTTAGTTTTAGGACACAACAAGGAGGCTTGTGATAATTTAATTTCTAAGCCTTGCCCCTTCATGAGTTTTTTCTCATCAATGGTTTTGGCACTGGATTATGTAGGATTTGAAAGTTCCCTAAAAGAAAAACTTCTATGTTTTGAATGAAAAACAACCACTATGGCTTATGGGATGCCTACCCCCATGGTCCTAACCTAAACTATTAAATTATTGTGTGACTCCTATGGGGAATTTAAATGGTTCAAGTTAAGGTTTATTTTTAAAGAGTTTTTGCTTTGCTTAGGGTGTGCCGAAATGTAAATTCAAAATAAATTAAGTACACATATTGCAAAAGATTATACCCTTTGCACAAAGTTTAAATGAATTTAGTGTGTGTTGTGATGGTGTGTGCAAGGTGATGGTGAACATACAGAGTGTTTGAATTACAACAGTGTGGATATGGGATGATCCTTTACAATCCCCCCTAATTATACTATGTTATGTTGTTCCTTGCAAAAAGAAAAAGATGTGTGGATAATGGTGATCCGGATCTTGGATCTTGGGGAAGGCCCTCAACATCTAAAAAATTGAAATGCTGAAAGAAGAAGAGAACATACAGTAGACAAAACCACAAATAATTTTTTTATAAAAATGAAGAATAACTATAAAAGCTACATTGTGGAGGAAAATCTCTCCTTTTTACAAAGTGAGACCCAAATTTATAGTCTTATGAGTTACAATACCATGGGAGGATACCAAGGGTAAATGCCATGGGTGGATGAGTTACAATACCATGGGTGGATGCGAATTTCCATTCGGAACATTCCCCCCCCCACCCTCCCCCTTAAGATGAAATGGTCCCCATTGCGTGAGGTTCCCTCTGAATAAACTTGTTGAAGATGAGTTATGGGTTTATGGATGACCCAAAACCAAATGTTGTTGAAGTCAAGGGTTTTGTGTGATTGACCCATAACCATTATACATGAAGATCCGGGGATAGAGATACTATTAATTTTAGGCAACAATGCTATGTTTTATGCTTTAGAGCAATTTAACTTCAATTTCTTTATTAGCCCAATATCAATATTCAGATTAGCAATCACATCAACATGATAGTAAAAAGCAGATAGAACATAAACATAAAATAGTATAAGACAAGCCAAGAAGAGAGGACACAAGATGTGGCACCAGCCAGGGACAAACCCCAATGTGGGGAAACCCTTGATCGATTCTTCTTATAGTCTTCAATAGTTTAGCAGAGAGAGATAATACAATTTACAAATCTGATAATTTATAACAACAACAAAAGAGCCCTAACCAGAAAAGTCAACAAGGTAGATTTGACCCTCAACAAATTGGTCAACTTCATTTAACTTTGGCCTCCAAACAACAAGATGAATTAGCCCTCAAAACAACCCAAAATCAGCCTAGTCAAATCTGGTCAAACAACCAACATGCGGTCAGCCCTAGCTGTAGTCAACATTGGTAAAAGTCAACATTTGGCGTCGATTTATGTGCCCATAAATATGGCTTTCCCAAAATGAAATACCTCACCCAAAAACACAGTCAAATAGGTCAACACTGCTGGTCAACGCATGGTCAAACTGTCACATAATTTTGGTCAACGCAGTCAACACCAAAAAGAGAAATTTCGTCCTCCTTTCCTTCACACGTGTGAGAGAGAAAGCTGCTGAGAGATGCGTACCCAATCATTGAGGAGAGAGAGAGATGTGTGAGGATGAGTGTTTCTAAATGAGGCTAAGGCATCATGTATTTATAACAAACATTGAGGATGAATAGTTGTGACTGTTGGGCTTTTGAGCCTACATAAGTTTATTGGTCGACCTTAACAATTTGTCCATAATCAAAATAAATTCATAACTTCATTTGTACATGTCAGAATCAGATGATCTTTAGATAAATTCTACACCTCTCAGAGAGAGGAATCTAAGAAAAATATCGGTTGTCATAAATAAGATGTCCCATGTGGAGTTTGGCCCTAGTTGCCAATTTTAACATTCCCTCTTAACTAGGATCCATCTGCCAATCTATACTATCTCTACCATCAATGTAGTTATAATTATTGTATTTACCCGACCATTCATTACTATAAAATAACATTCTTTTTGTTACTTTTATTACAATACTTTGTATTAATGAAGACAAGGCGTAACTTCTACAAAGAAATTGTCTTCTTATTGAAGTCTACTAATATATCTTCAAAATTAACATTTGAATATAAGAATTTCATTGTCAGAAATAACATTTGGTTACCAAAATTAAAAGTGTAAGAATAGGAAATTCACATACTCATATTCAATGAATAAACCATTTGTTTCCATTTCACTTTTGCGAAGAGAATATAATTTAACTCTGAAACATAGGAAAATATATAATTTATGGCATATTAAAAATAATATTAGAAACACGGATTTGAAAGTTCTCTTTTGGAAAACTAAGAGTTAAGTACTTGAATCCTCCCTTCCTTGACATAGCTTCTCCTCGCCCCGCCAAGAAATTAGTCCTACAATTATCTTCTCTATATACATTCTTTTTTTCTGCTTCTCTTCAGTCTATCAATCCTCCTTCTCTCATGAATTATGAGACAAAAGCCAAAAAATAAGATATTTTTATCCATCTACCACTTTTGGGTGGTTATTAATTGCCTCCACCTCATCAACAGGTGGTAGGTAGTTAGATTCTCATTAATGAGCTCTTGTTTCCCACTTCTGGAGACAACTCCCTATCTTCTAGGGAACATTGAATTTCCAATATAGTAATTTCAAAATTAAATATAATCACCCAGATTAGATGCCTAGGACTTGCCGATGGATAAAATAATTTCTAAAACAAATTGCAGGCTTTTCCCTCTTCCATCCATATGTACTTCAACTATTAGTTTCCCAGTTTCTTTTTTTATTTATAAAATAAAACATATATATAACTTTATAAATAACAATTATACATTAGATATTACCGGTAAAATCATTGATAAATAAATATATGCCTATCTCCTAATGTAGTATGTTAAATTAAAATTAAACTTATACACATTTATTTACAAAAAGAAAATCCTTAAGGTGAGGGATATCACATTTATATCCACTTGACCTTGGGAAATCATATTATTAGATTTTGTGGGTGGATTACCAAAAACATGGAAGGGACATGAATATTTATTTGTAGTAGTTGATAGGTTCAACAAAATGTGCATTTTGATGCCTTGTAAAAATACCATCAAATGAAATGAAGCATTGAAGATTTTATTTGAATAGGTCTAGGTTCACTTTGGGATACCAAGGAGTCTCATCTCAAACAAGGATGGAAAATTTCCTGGTGCCTTTTGGACTGCGATTTGGGAAAACATGGACATTAAATTGAAGATGTCGACAACATTCCATCCACAAATAAATAGGAAGACATTAGTCAACAATAATGTTATGGATCTTTTAAGGGTTTACAATCAAAAGCATTTAAGACCTGGGATGAAAATATGATTTATATTCAACACTCTTATAATAGTGCAATTCACACATCTACTAGTAAGCCCCTTTGAAACTTACTTTGCGTATTTCCCCCTTCACATTTGGATGTTGTATATGGACAATAAGGAGCGAGGGAAGACATCACAAGAAAAGTATTAAAATTAAAGAAGTTTTTTGAAAATATTAGGAATATCCATTTATAAGTACATGAGAGACTGAAGAAGTCATAGGAAAGGTACAAGTCTTGATATGACCAACATAGAATAGATAAATCGTTCAATGTGGGGGAAAAGTTTAGTTACAACTAAATAAGAGAATATTATAGGGTCCTTGTATTAAGATCAAGGATCTATGGTATGTGTTGACTCATGAATGACTCACCACTACTAAAAAACATGTGCAAACCATCACAATTTGATGCTCTTCTGAAGATTTGATATAATGAAAAGTATTAAGTAGGTAGGGTCCCTGTAGGAAATAAGGAGGTATTGGTTCTCAAATACGTTAAATTTATATGTTAGGCATAGTTGTATAATCATTTTAGTTATTTATATGTGTTATGATTTATGACATCCATGAAAGAGAATTGAAATAATAAAGCAATTATTGGCAAGAAATTAGGTTGATTGATATATTGATATCTTTATTTATCGCCTTCAAAAGAAGGCTACGATAAATAAGTGAGAAAAATTGTTTTTGACAATCTCCTTAATGTTTTAGATTGACACAAGTAACATATTCCTTATGGGTGGCACACAAAAAATCTTGGTTTGACATGACAAGGTTCATTTCATTTTTTATGACATATGTTATAAAAGGTGGTAATGAAAATGTTTTCTTGTTCACATAATGGAGTTCTAGCTTCAAAATTGGTGAATACTTTTCATATGGTTATATCTTATTTTTTTTGCATATGATTTACTGTGGCCTATAATTATCATGCTCCATTGGTAGGATATAGCAAGAGTTTGGGCTATATGATACAAATTGTTGGTGTCATATGATTAACCTTGGATTATGTCATATGATGTGCATTTAATTTAATATTATGGATGGAACATTAGGATATATATATATATATAGATATATATATATATATATATATATATATATATATATATATATATATAATTGATCCATGATTCAGTTGGTGAGTAATGCTAATACAGTGGATATTGAATATGGGTTGATGAGGTGCATCCCAATACATCTCTTGGGATGCATGCCTCATGTATGGAGGTGGGTGAGCCTTGAAGGTAGGCCACCAACCCACCTACTCATTCATTTGAAATTATGATTGAAACTCTTCTCTTAGCTCTACTCCGACCCTAGCATGTCAAGGAAGGACTGTGAATATTAATGGCTAGAAAATGCATAGTAATAGTTTTGGGATTATTGGAAAATGGTATAAGAATTCAATATGCGAGGCATACATAGTTTCGACTCATTGTAAGAAGAATTTTTCTTGAAAACTAGCGGATTGAGTAATTTACCTATTATATCTCTATTTGTGTGACATTTTTTGGGTTAATCCCCTCACTCATTACTCATTCCTATTCCATTACACTTCCCTATGTTTTGTTATGACATTTTTTTAAGAGATTTGAAATCGTAGTCTTGTAATGTTGATGGGTTGTCTCTTTTTGAAATATATTTGGGACAAGTCCCTACAAGGGCCATAACACACTCATTTCTGGTCATTTATTTCAATTTTGGGGAATATTATGGTGGTTATAAGATCTTTTTGTGTCATTGCCATTTTATTGTTGAATCCACGATTCCAAAATGTGAGCTATCCATTTGTTCTATGAATAGATACCTCCCCATTGCATAAAAGCCCCAATGTTAATATCTATACTCCAATTTCATTGAAAGAGTAGCATGCCAATGTATTGATGTGGGTAATGGAAAAATTTGTCTCACTTGTTGGCTCAGGTTGAATTCATTGTTTCACATGCAAAACTACGGGTTTCCAAAGTCTCGAATCGATAAACTTTATTTACTCTAAGTCATAATGTCACCACATTCATTTCATTACACTAAAATCTATAATGTTGAGTGCATGCATTTTATTTATGCACATTCATGATGTCACACCTATTCTTGCATATCCATTATATTAACTTGAATTTATAAGTTGTATCATGAGTTATACACTATAATATCTTAAGTGGAGATCTCATATTAACTTTTCTTACTCAAGGCTTGAAAATTCTAACTCAAATGCATTGAAAACCTTTGTATAACCAACCACTATTCAAAATATATATTTAAGTGAATTCTTGTATACTTCCAGTCACCCCTTTCACGACATCTACATCCTATTGCACTCCATTAGTTTCCATTGTTATATATGATTCATGGGCCTCCTTATTAACTTTTTATAGTATGTTAAGAAATGAAGAGTCCAAGACATTCCCACAGTTAAAAAAATGATCAAAGAGTGATATGGGTTTCCTTCAAACCTGTGTTACTTAGCCACATTTTATTTTCTCATAGAAGATCACCTTTCATTTTTATTTATTTCATATATTGATAATAATTCCATCTTGTCTCAATGCTTTCCTCTGACTCATTATCACAGCATGAATGAAATGTTTTGGAAACTAGTACATGGATGGATCATAAAAAATATCAGGGTTTGTTACATTTGTTGCATATCCATATTTTTCTCATGCACATTCGATCACTCTAATTATATAACCCAATTTTTGTTTAGTTTTCATATGCAAAAGGATAAGTGGCTGCCAATGATTCAACCTGTTTTGATATGCATGCATGATGAAGCCCACAAAGAAAGTTTTGAAAGAGATTCGTTCATCCCATTTGCGTCATAAGCTTTTAATCACTCTATTTATAACAATGTAAAATTTGAAACGAGAACTATAAACTCAAAACGGGAACTCTAGCAAAAAAACCCAAAAGAACATGAAAAACGACGCTAAAAAAGAAAAGTGTGTATACTGGAATGATGTTTTTTTTCTAGGGTTAATTTTCAACATATTTAAAAAATGGTAGTAAAACCGATTTTTTTGTGTGCAAAAAACAATTGTTTTTTAAGAAAAAAAACACTAAATGTTTTTGGTAGAATAACATTTTTCTTTCCCAGGTATAATTTCAACATTTTTCAGTAATGACCATAAAGATAAAATAATGGGATCCGAAACACATGAAAATTCCATCAGTTTTCATCCATGTTGTTAAACATATAATAACATGACAGTAAAGAGCACTAAAATTCTAGTTATTTTCAACCATAACATTAAAGATAAAAAAATTTGGAAAATTTTCAACCATAGAATTAAAAAACTCTAAGTTTTCAACACATTTAAACCATGGCATTATGAACTAATTACATGACTAAATTAATCAAAATGTCAATACTTGTAGATTGAATGAAACATAAATTATATCTCTAAGTTATTGTTGCATTCTAGATATTCTAAACAATAAAAATCATCATAATTAAAACATATAATCCAACAAACATAAAAATGACTCATAACTTCATTTAACACCATATGGAAATAATTTTTATTTTATTTCAAGATACGATGCAAATATCAGTTATATAAATTGTCTTAGACAATTATTCAAATTCACTCATATTTTCTTGCACACCATCAGAATTCACATCTTCAGATGAATGACTGGATGCTGATGAAAATTTTCCATATTCTTCTTTTTCATCAACTAGTGCCCCATCTGAGTCCACATGCATACCCACCATTTTAGGTTTTAAAATTCTTCTAGATCTACGACTGGTTTCAGTAGACTCCCATCTCAACATTGTTTTTTCTGGTAACAACCTCTTCAGAATCTCTATCGTCTTGAAGTGAAGAGTTCCTCTCTTTATTGAATTGAATTCATAAACAAGTATGCCAACATCCTCCAATTTTAAGAGGCCTATGCGGCGATGATTTATATTTTTACCTTTTCTTTTTCTCTTTCTGCCAATTTTTTTGTCAACTACCATCTTTGGCTTGTACACACCATTGAATGGGTGTGTATTTGTGGCATACCAATGTACTTCAACACTTGCAACATCTTCATTTTCTGTAATGACCTTTACAACCTTAGCAAACCAGAATGGATAGCCATTGGGATCCCCATCTGCTAGCACTACGATCATGTAACCCTCCTTAGCATCATGTACTAAACCCTTGTAAAGGTCTTCCATGGCTTCACATTGTGCACAAGATCTCTTGGAACCAATATACATTTCTCTTTCCTCTACCTGTGAATAATATATCAATACCTTGAGATTGTTGCTGTTCAACAATGTTTCTTTCCTCATGTTCATTTGACACATTTTGTGGCCAAATAAATGGAGTTTTCAAAGGTATATCTTCATTTGTTGTTCTTGAAATGATATCACTTTGATTATTGAAAAAAATACTCCCACCAAACTGAATCAACAAAATCAAAGTACTCATATGTATATCTAATACATTTTTTAATTTCTTCCAGGAAATCAAAATAATTTATATCTCTATTATGCCTGTGTGCATTATGAACTTCAACAACTGATTGTAATAACAATATATTTGACACAAATATTGGATGATCTGGAATGAACTTCAAAAATGCCAAACCTGATTACGATGCCCATTCTACAGTGGTCGAATACTTCTTGCCCCATATTAGTGTTTTCCCATCAACCTTTTTGATACAAAACTGATGTTGAAAGCTAATGTCTTTAAGTTGTTCAATGCATTTCTCCTCACCATGTGATCCCAGAATAAACCTTCGCATGTCAACAGTTTCTTCCAACACATCGAAAATAGGCTCTGGCATGTATGATTTCTTAATACATTTAATTAATGATGGCAAGCTCCCAACTTCCTTCCTCCTCAATGTGATTTAAAAATGATTGAACATTTGATCAATATGGTCATGAGTGTGGCCAACGATAAGGAAACTAACCTTTACATTCTGAAAAATTCTCAATTCAACAAGCATGTTTAGATATCCAAAAAACAATCTGATTTTTGTTTTCATGACAAGTGTTGTCCAATTGTAGATACAAAACTTTAGGAAGATTGCGAGACCAATGAGAAAGCAAATCATGAATTATGGTTATTGTCAGATTTGGATCATTATGAATATTTGGAGCTGTGAAGTATACCCTTGGCAAGATTTTCCCATTGAAGACATATAACCGACCAAGTGATACTGAATAAAATTTTCCTCCTGTAAATTTTTCGGTATGCGAACAAAATGTGGTAGAAGTGTTTTCTTCTGGTCCATACCATCAATTATCAAACCCAAATATTTATTTGGATTATCATAACACTTATTTTGATGCTTGTACAATTTTTTCCTTTCACTTGTTTGTTGTTCGCGATTCTCTTGAAGCGCTTTGACAATGGAATCTACTCAACATAAAAGAAAGTCATTAATAAACACGATGACTATACAATTTTGAAAATTAATGTTATGAATGCTTAACTCTTTCTGCCCCCTCACATTTATCCATTTTTTTATTTAAGAGAAGCACATGTACTACAAATCCCCATCCTTGTCTTCTTAGGAATACGAATATTGTTGAATTCTTTCTTCCATATCTTCACAAAATTTTATATGTAATAAATCAACCATTTCCTTCAACACCTTTTGCATATTCTTTGTATAAGTTGTAGATTTCTCGTCTTGAGAAATTATCTAGAATATGTATTGCCTCTCTATTTGGCATACACTCTCCATGCTTTGAAAAGAATTCTTTCATCCATGACATTGCAGTATTTGATAATGGCCTAAAATGTTGTTTATGACGTACTTATGAATAAAATGTGGGATCCTTTTCCAAATTTTCTTAGATTCTTGATAGACTAAAATTACCCATTGAATGAAACATTTTGAAAGCCTTTCTACAGATAAATAAAGAACCAATATGTTAATCATAACCTGACAATGTAGATTGCATGCACCCCACTAAATAGGAATTTTGCATGCCTTTTTTCAATGACAAATATCTCTTCCTTTTCTCCAATGCAAACTTGAAATCCATATGTTTCAAACAATCTTTTTGACAACATTCACTTGAAATGAGAGCACTAATAGAACTTCTTCTCGTGAGATATTATGCTCTACCCCTTGTATAACTAGAACATCTTGGATTGATATGAAAAGGTTTGCTCCTACTCCTCGATACAATATTTGCTAGCAACATCTCCATCATTGGATCATCATCTGTATAAGCATTTTCATCATCATTATGAGGAATATTATCCTCACTATGATCATCTGTGCTTTTGAAATACTAACTTGGAGGATATTCTTCATCTTTCCCTTCTTCAGTGCTACCCTCATAGTCCTTAGAATTAGGATTAAATGGAAAATTTGACTCGATGTTTATTGGATATTCTTCATCATGTGCATTGTCAGTGCTACTCTCATAGTCCATAAGATTAAGACTACATGGAAAATGTGACTCTTTACTTACTGGACATTCTTCATCCTGCACTTTGTCACTGCTTCTCTCATAGTCTTTAGGATTATGACTAAGTGCTTCATCCTTCCCTTCGTCACTACTGCTCTCATAGTCCTTAGGATTAGGACTAGGTGGAAAATGTGACTCTCGATTTATTGGAAATTATTCATTATGGCCTTCATCACTGCTACTCTCATAGTCCATAGGATTAGGACTAAGTGGAAACATGACTCTTTATTCATTTGAAATTCTTCATCATGCTCTTCATCACTGCTGCTCTCATAGTCCATAGGATTAGGACTAAGTGGAAACCGTGACTCTTTATTTATTTGAAATTCTTCATCATTCTCTTCATCACTGCTGCTCTCATAGTCCATAGGATTAGGACTAAGTGGACACTGTGACTCTCTATTCATTTGAAATTATTCATCATGCTCTTCATCATTTCTGCTCTCATAGTCCACAAAATTAGGACTAAGTGGACACCTGAATCTCTATTCATTTGAAATTCTTCATCATGCTCTTCATCACTGCTGCTCTCATAGTCCATAGGATTAGGACTAAGTGGAAACCACGACTCTTTATTTATTTGAAAATATTCATCATGCTCTTCATCACTGTTGCTCTCATAGTCCATAGGATTAAGACTAAGTGGAAACTGTGACTCTTTATTTATTTGAAATTCTTCATCCTTCCCTTCATCAGTGCTTCTCTCATAGTCCTTAGGATTAGGACTAAGTGGAAGATTTGACTCTCTATTCATAGTGGAAGAATTTTCGTTATATTCATCAATATGAATAGAGTTGTTACGCGACGAAGATGTTGATGCTTCACAAAGCGAAATTTCATTATAAGAAGAATCCACGCCTTTCAAACAGAAGAGGTTGAATGATACAAATGCACTCTCTCCTAATGATAATATATATTTTAAAGAATGAAAATTTCCCTCTAAATTTTTTTGTCGAAAATTTTCCCTCCAAAAATTCCTTTTCATGTATTTTCCTCCAAAATTTTCTTCTACAATTTATTGAAAAATTTTAACTAAAATTTTCTTATGAAATTTTTAAATTGAAGTTTTGAATTAAAATTGTAAACTAAATCTTTTACCTAAATTAATTTTTTACCTAAACTATATAGAATTTACTAGACAATTGAATGTTTCTTTTGATTTTTATTATATCTTCTATCACACATTTAAAATAAACTGCTATATCGCCATAACACGATTTATATGTTAAGTTTTTATAAAAAAAAAAATACCACATTCACCATGCGGTAAAACAATTATGTAATGTCTTCTTTATCATAATTTAATATCGCCATAACAATATTTATATGTTAAAGTTTTTATAAAAACAAATTAATACCACATTCACCATGCAATAAAACAATTTCGTAGTTTCCGCTATATCATAAATTTCATTATCACTATTCCTCACATCACATCAAGACTTTTCGAGGCTCGTTAAAAGACTTGGAGCGATTTTGTGGATCAACTACATTGTTATTGACAACATATTCAACGGAAGATTATCACATTTGAAAGGTTAGTTTCCATTTTGCTGTGTGTAAGTCTTAAACTCCCATAAGTTTACTAGTAGTTATGTGTCAGTTGGGTTGTTATCTTTGTGTAAAATACAAGACCAAAAACATATTCTAGTAAAATAATATTTAGCTTTTTATTAACGAAATTTAGATTTTTGTTAGAAATTAAAAATTTAGATGAGCCAGGCTTACCTGACAGCCCCGTGGTAGGTAGAAGGCCACTACGTTAGCAGTGGGCGTGGTGGGCTCGGTTGTGCCCGCCGGCGGCACCCACCTTCACAACCTAACTCGCCAAGAGTGAGGGTTCATTCTTAGAATTGGGCGTCCACCCCCACGGGCCCATTGGGCTGCAGGGGTGGAGCGGGATGGGCTGCACCAACCCTAACCCACCCCACCCTCGTAACCTAATGGGCCCGTGGGGGTGGAGGCCCATTGGACCCATGGGGGTGGGGCAGGAGGGGATGCCCCACGAGACCATTGGGCCATTGGGGTGGGGCGGAAGGGGGACGCATTGCTCCCGCCCCACCCTTGCGGCCCAATAAGCCCATGGGGGTAGAGGCACGATTTTGAGAATCAAGCCTCCACCCCCACAGGTCCGTTGGGCCGTGGGGGTGGGGCGGTAGGGAGCCACCTCTCGCACCACCCCCGCGGCCCCTCCCGCCCCACCCGCGCGGACAAACGGACTCGTGGGGGTGGAGGCCTTGGACTCATAGGGGTGGAGGGCCATTTTTAATTTTTTTTTAAAAGGTTATGTTTTAAAAATTATTTATGATTTATGATTATTTATCGTTTTTAGATTTTGTTTCGTTTTATTTGTTTACTTAAGCTATTGTTTTTTTTGTAATTTACTGATTTATATATATGTGTATATTTTTTGCAGGAAAATGGCATCAAGGAAGATTTCTGTGAATCTTTCTGGACCAGACTGTTAAAATTAAAGGTAGATCCTCAGAAAACACTGATGAATGAACCAAACTTGAGCTAATAACTACAAATCTATCAAGTGCCTCAAGCGATAAGAAGATGATTTCTTACTGGAAGAAATCACAAGAAGTGAAACTTATAGAAAATGTATGGTATGTGAAAGATAGAGAAGGCAAACAACATCTGCATATATATCTATATGTTGATATCCCTAACAATAGTGGACTTTATGAGGTGCTGGGAAAAGTACTAGACATTTATTTGATACTAGACACTGAAGTTGTTTATGTACTTACAAAACTGCCCAAGTCACATGACAAGATTAAATATTAGTTATCATTGTCAATGTATGACACGACAGAGGAATCTACAAAGATGTGTAAACAAATCATAAATGAGATTGCACAAGATATCGTAAGTATTGTTATTTATATTTATGTGTTTTGCGTTATTGTAACTGTATCATTATATTTTTATAACTTAGTTTTTATTGACATATGATATTTTGTTTGATAGAATTTTATTGAAAATCTTTCAATTATGTTGGGAGGCATTTATTTCATAGAGCAAGATATTATGAATGTTGTCAACAATTTCTACTCAGGGTCAGAAGAAGATATGGAAAACAAGCAAAAAATAGTAATTCATGATGCTACAAAACTACATCCAAGGGATCAACAAAGAATGTCTATAGTGGATAAATCTAGCAAAGGTAGACATGTTACTTTTGAAGATGAGGAAGTTGAAACTAACGCTGAAGAATATGTTTCCATTACTGAGGATGAGATTAGAACTGATGTTAGAAAGGAGAAGAGCCATAAAAGACCAAAAGTAAAAATGCCCAAGAATGTCTCTGTTCTAGTTAATGATGAGAATGTTACTTATCTAGAAGAAAAGAGGAGGAAGAAAATGAAAGTTGATCATTCTCAAATAGTCAAGACCAACAATGAATATCCTAGTGAAAACAAAAGAAAGCGGGGAAATCATTACACTAGGAGGTGATTTAGAGGATGAAATTTTTAAAACAAAACAAAATGCCATTCGACATAACTTAACAAAGACAAACTTAATTGAGGGTGGTCATACATTTCATCTTAATTGAGACAAATCTATAAGTCAAGTGAATGACAATTTAAATATCAAATCATAAAGCCACACCACTTGCATGTTCACAACTTGAAGACATTAATGAGGTACAATTCATATGCTCATGTGGTTGATTTATGTGCTTCTTGTTGATCCAGTTCAAGTTCCCAAAAAAGAAGCATTTGATAAGTAAAAATGTTTTGAATAAAATTATTATGTGTTTGGGGGGAACCATTTTGTAGAAGTTCAAAGGAAATTGATGGAGGAATATCCCAATAACCCACGTTTTGAAACAATGAAATGTATCATTTATGTTGGTTTATCAAACACAAAAGCAAATTTATTGGCATGAGATCATAATACATATAATGACTATATGATGTCTATGACTTTCATCGAAAGTGTTATATTTATTCATAATTAATTTGAAGAAAAATGTGGTGGGGATAAGATAAATGTTAGTCTATAATTTCGAAAGGAATGTTGTATGGAAATAAGCTATCAAATTGAGGAAAAAATTAATTCAAAAGGAGGAAAAGTACATTCTAATATATCCAGAAGTATTGATAACATTTTCTAGTTGGAATTTAGAATTGGAGAGATATGGGAATTGATTAATGAGATTTTTAGCATGTGAGAGAACATTGGCATTAAAAATCGAAAGTTTAAAAAGTCTAAACCATTGATATGTAGCAACATTAAATCAAGTCCTGAAATGAAGCAACTTCTAGAAAATATGACTATCACACCTTGGAGATCATTGCAAGGAGTGAAGGATGAAAAGCTTGTCAACGCAATATTATCTCGTGTGAAGTCAGGGGAATTATCGTTAGACGAAATGTGTGAGGAATTTCAAATGTAAGTTTGTTGAATTATTTTTACTTATTTCTAGATTATAATTTTCTTTTCAATATAACATATTATTCTTGGTAGTATTTGTTATACATATAATTATATTAACTTTTTTAATTTATCTATTAAGTCACAAAGTTTACATGAATATACAATAACAAATGGTTAAATTGTTGAATGAAGATAGTTGGGATGATGCTGTACGCAACTACCTAGAATCAAGTTCTACATCAACACTAAAAGATTTTTATCTTGCATTTAAAAATGTATGTTGATTTATATATTCATTTTTATTCATCTGTATACCATTTTTAATTTAATAACTTATACATATATTTGTTTATTTTATTAAAGATGAGGAATGATGCAAATGGAGCACTAGATAGTTTCATAAGCTTTATTGAAAAAATTAAGATCGAAAGACTGAGAAAGCAACGTCTTAGGAATGTTGAACTTATCCAAATCTTACTCATTTCATTTGGAAGGAGCTTGACACTATTCAATATCAAGTAATACAAGGTGACTATGAAGAAATTTCTAAGCACATACCTAAAAGGGATTATTCCATAGTTATTGCAGATATTCCCCATGGTTTCAATATCCCAAACATTGACTATAATAATGACCCTTATACTTATCAAGCTCTTAGTGAAGTGGTTGCGGGATTTGTAGAAGTCACATCATCACCATTATGGAGATTTGTGATATTTCGTTCAAACACACAACTGGCAATGTTATTGACAAGCTTCAAGGGGAAAACAAACTCAAGGATGTAGTTTACATGGTAATACATTGAAATTGTATGTTTGATTAATGTTAAAAAATTCATTTATGTATAAGTTAATTGAACTTTTACTATTTCATGTTACAGGGAAAAGTCAAATCTTCTTAACTATGAAGATCAACCAATTATAAATGATTGTGAGTTTATCGATATTGATAGTTGGACAAAAGATGATAGCTATAAGTTTATGCTTCTTAATCGGGTAGATGGAAAGAGTCATAGCCAAGTACTGGTTTATGATGTTGTTGTGAAAAAACTAACATATGAAGAAAACAAAATGAGAGATAGTTAACATTTATCAAAAACTACAGTTATTGATTAACTATCTTATAGACTTATGTTTAAATCAAGGAGATTGGATTCTGGATTTATTTTTAGGCTCAAGAAAGATTTATTATATAAAATTGAATTTCAATATCTTCTTTTTTAATTTATATGTCATTATATTAATTTACTTCATTATTTCTTTTGTGCTTGATAATTAGGTACAACATTAGCATGTTGCCTACAAAAAGGAAGAAATTGCATTGCCATTGAAAAAGACCCAGTACAATGCAAATTTATTCAGGAAAGAATTAATGCTCTTCAATTTCTTCCAGATGCAATGCAAGAAATTGGGTTGAGGAAAGAGGATTTTAACGAATCACGTGTGGCAAAAAAGGCAAAGGAACTTCAACCACCATTAGATGGAATGATTGGAAATGCATACATTGAGAGATTCACTGACATCAAAGATCCATCAGAAGAGGAAAATGAGCAAAATGAAGCAGAAAATATTGTGGAAGAAGAGAATGATGAAAATCTAGAGGATGAAGAGTTTGGATTATGTGAAATTGTTGATTAAATTTAAGTTATGCTTGGAAATCAAGCTCATTTTTTGTAACTATTAATTAGTTATACTTGTAATGTTTTAACTTTGACATTTTATGAGAAGAATAAACATTCAATTATTGTTATATGTTCAATATTTGTATTATGTGATTTTCGTTTTAATTTTTATGTGAATCATTATTTTTTGAAAAAAATTGTGATTACTGCAATTTTTTTACATGAAATT
The DNA here is from genome assembly GCA_031772625.1 of Pinus tabuliformis. NCBI lineage: Eukaryota > Viridiplantae > Streptophyta > Pinopsida > Pinales > Pinaceae > Pinus > Pinus tabuliformis. The sequence goes on along the minus strand of CM062804.1, from coordinate 300,968,725 downwards.
CACAAATAAAAACTATTATTTAACAATTTTTTGTTAATTTTTTTTATTTATAAAAATTGTGATTTTGACATGTCATTTCTAGCAAAAATTATAAAAATGTGTAATTTTTTAGTTATATCTATGTTCAAAATGTTTATTTTTATGTCAATTACTAAAAATTATTGTTTGTTTAAAGACAATTATTTGATGTGTATTGAAAAATTAATTAACGATATATAAATATGTAGAATATCAAAACTTTAAAATATCAACCTTCTTCTTTAACTATGCAAAAAAATAAAGATCTCACTACCAAAAAATAAAATAAAAGAAAAACAAGAAAATATGAAGAAGAAGATCACTTCAAAAATTGTTCTTAGAAAATTATTCACATTTAATACATTAGAAAATTTAAAGTAAAAAAACAGCCTTTAAAAAAAAAGTATAATGCAAAATCAACACTTTTTAAAATCAACACACAAATCATTAACATTCTAAAAACTAATGTACATGAAAAAAAAATTAATTTGTCAAAAAGTATGCTATTTTTTTTTTTTTTTTTTATATATTCTATATCACCAATTTTCAAAATCAATTGATTTTTTCGCTAACTAAATGAAATAAATAGTCATATCAATTCCTGTTTCAAAAATTACATTGTTATAAAATAATATAACTCACCTAAATTACCCTACCCCTTTAACGATATGCTAATGCACATTACACCTCAAATCAAATATATTAAATAAATCATAAGTTCCCTCACCTTTTACTTCAAACAATGCAATTACAAAATAACGAGAATCAACACTAAATTAACCTACCTCCTCAATGAAGAAGGACTAGGTGGCTATATATGGATATTTTGAAAAACTAATTTTAAAAACCTTTGGTTTCCCACGAATTTTAGGAGGGAGAAATTAACGCATCGGGGTTGAAAAGACAACCACCAACCATTTCCAACCCGATCACTGTCCCATCATACTCATCAATGGTTTAAAATGCGTTTAGCCTAACTTACCCAGATGAAGTTAGTTATTTATATATATATATATATATATATAAACCTAAATTCTATATTCAAGTTCTAACTCAGAACTTTATCCAAGTATAAATCTGAAAATTTTATAGTTAAAATTTTTATTTTAATACATAGATTTTATTTTTCCAGACTTGTAAATTTTACTTCTAGTTTTTAACGAAGAAATTGTGCAGGTATAAATTTATCATAGGAGAAGCATTTAAGGGAAATTTATCAAAGATTTTAATAATTTGAAATTGTTTTTACGTTGAATGTTTTTAAAAGTCAATTTACACATTAAAATTATTTTTAACCTAATGCTTTTGTATAGTTAGAAAACATTTCAGTATTCTATCGAGGTAAAAATCAAATTCATTTTATAAAGGTACATGAAATAATTTTCTAGGAAGAAAAGTGAGTTTATATTTATCATTTATTTTACATTTGAGAATTAATTCACGCATTATTTTTTAGTGTAGGTAAATTATTAAAAAGGCTCATTATATGCGAGTTGTTCTTAGTGCAATTTTTTGAAAGTTTTTTTTGTGGGTTTTGTCCGGTCTAATTTCTCTAAAATACGGCAAGAATTTATTGAAATCACAAGTTTGATGGGCAACCCCTGCACAATCTAAGTGCCCTAGGGATTTTTGAGGGTGCCGAATCCTTATATATAGTCAAAAAACCAGTTTAAATAACACAAATCAAGATTTCACCTTAAATTTTTCCGTCGGATTCCGGCACCTGAAAATCCTGAAAGTCACACTAAAGACAACTCATAATGAGAGATTTGAGTGAAAGTCCATTTAAACGATGAAATATATATCTCATTTAGATAAATTTATTATTATTAATGTAATTTTAGTTTGGAAGTTACGAGAACAAAATGAGAAATTTCCTAGCCATACAAAAGAAGATCCAAACACTCATTTGAGGGGTTGGACAGGGACAAATTGAAGGTGGTGCATTGGAGATGAAGACTTATCATTTTTTATGACCATAATGTACTTGTTATAGTGGTGTTTCTCATGGTGACTAAGGATTTTAATTTAATAATATCATAATTCATTTATTTCTTCATTCTCTTTTTATGTGTTTTATTTATGTGAGGTTTTATTCACTAGTTCATTGTGCATGTTATTAACATGATTATTTAGTAATATTGCATACAATAATGATTTAAAATACTCGATATTTAAGGATTATTTAAATCATATTGGAGTGTATTTGTTGCGGAATGGAACTCTAATGATACATGCTATCTAGGGTTTATTTTCATAATAAACTTGAATATCATTAAAAACCCATCCTTTTATTTATTCCTTTTTTCTTTTTCTTTTATTATTTTTCTTCTTTATTTACTGCACTGACATATGTGAATGATTGAGAATACTTAGACTTGATCAAATTCTTAAATCTTTCACACATTAATTTGATTGAATATTTTCTCAAATATTTATTATTATAAATAAATAATTCAATTTTTCTAATTGTTTGTGTAGGGTAAACTAATAGTGATACTTGATGTCTTATTTTTTATTTATTTATTAATTTTTTACTAGAGGAATCAGCAACGACGGTGGTATCGTACTCGCGTTACACGGGGTCGAATCCCATCGGCTACCTCTATAACCTCAAGGAGGGTCCGCCCAGGCCGCCTTGAACGTAGCTCGGGTATTCTTGGGGTTTGAACTCGTGACCTGCATAACTGCACGAACGACTTAGCAAATCGTTCGCTTGCCACTAGACCAAACCCCCACGGCCGATACTTGATGTCTTATTGTTTTAACCTCATCTTTCAATTAGATACATTTAAGCAAATTTACTTTAATTTGTTTCTTTTTCCTTTTATTTTAAATGCTAACCCTAATGTTGTGTGTGGGTTATAATGTATTAATTTAAAACCTCATCTATGTCATGAATGATATTTTAATTTGATAAGTTTCATCTGTTATATGGCTGCCACCCATCTTTCCAAAAAAAAAACTTATTTTATTTATAAAACACTCATTATTATTAATTTGGCCTGATCATTTTGCTTTAAAGAATATTTATTTAATTAATATTACTACTAGGGAATACCCCTTATGGTGAAAGGTAGGCTAGCCCTTGTCAACAAAAGCAGAAAGATTCATGGAATCCCCAGTGAATGTCTTCTCGAGTTGTTGGCAGTTACCAGGATAATCCAAGAACCAACATTCTTCTGACGCTGTTGTCAGGGAGCGAATTGTTAAGGTTTCATCTCCTCTCGTAATTGATTTAATTGTTAAATATGTGACCTATTGTTGGACAGGGTTACAATTATACACGCCTTATAAGGTTTAAAATAAATCTTTCTTGTTTATTTGTTCACTTGACAACTCCCTGGTTTATTACGCCTTGGTTTATTTTTATTGTTCATTTTTGTTTCAATGGCTTCTTCATGGATTTCTTCACGCTTTTCTCCATTGGATTTTTCTCACATTCCAGGTTCTCCACATTAGTTACCAAACATAGACATATGGGATACTTACCTGCCCCGTTTTCGTGATGACGAAGATGATGATCTAGCGCAACAACTTAGAGATTTTCATGGCTGGATTCCAAAAATGGGAGTACACCATGAGGACGCTCTCATGAAACTCTTCATGATGTCCCTAGAAGGTGACGCTCGAAAGTGGTATAGAATGATGAAGAATTTGCATTGTATCACTTTCCATGAAAAGTAGTCTCCCTAGTTTCAATAAAACCTTACTCCGAAATGAATTTTATTCTTATGAATCTTAATTACTATGATTTATGTGGTTTATTCATAATTAACTTTAAGCATGTATGTCTTATATATGTGTTGAAATGATGTTGGGGGTGAGACATATTCCAATTTTTTTATTATGTGCCCTAATAATTATCATAGATACCCTGATACATTGAATATAGAAACAAGTGTTTTATGTATGTAAAGAACCATTGAACTCGTTAATATTTATGTACTAGGGCCTCATGTGTTATCTTCATTTCATTCTCACTTTTGATCAGCTGAAACTTTAAGATGTAAAAATTTTCCCTCTATTGTTTTATGTTTTTTTCTTTTGAGTTTCCTCTTTTCTCATGAGTTGACTCCATGCCCAATGCGAAGGCACATGATCTACGTTCTTGATGCCTCATAGAGAGGCATCATCCCCAATTGAAGCCGAATGTTGTCACCAAATTTGACCCCAATTAAAACTTGGCTCTTTCTCTTGGTTTCGCCTCATGCTTCTGTCGTTATATGACTTCCTCTCGTGTTCCTATGGCAAAAAATCACTCACTCAAATCTTCATCTTTATCCACGTTAAATTTATAACTTGTAAAAAATCATCATTATATTAAATATAAAAAACCCTAATTTTAAATTAATAATCGCATAAACTTTTTATAAGCTATAATTATTATTATAATAGAATAAAATTAAATTAAAAAAAATCAAATTAATTAATAATCAAAATCTTATAATGAAAATACAAAACTTTAATTAAATAATATATATATTTTTAACCAAAAATAGTAAAACAAATGTTAAACCAATGTTATATATTAAATAAAATAATTAAATCAAAATAAAAGACATTAAATAATGAATAAAATAATTTAACTCACCTAAACTACCTTACCCACCCTTTGCCATATGTTAATCCACCCTTTGCCATATGTTAATGCACATTACATGTCAAATACTAAATAAATCCTAACTAACCTCACTTCACTTCACTTCAAACAACTTGAAACAATGCACATTACAGAAAAAGAGAATTAGCATTAAATTAACCTCCCTCATGAATGAAGAAAGCATAGGTGGCTACCTTTGGTTTCTAACTAATTTTAGGATGGAACAATTAACGCATCAGGTTCGTCGAAAGGACTAAACCACCAACCATTTCCAGCCCGAAGATCATCCTATCATACTCATCAACGGTTTATAATGGGTTAGACTTATTATTATTATTTGAAACTTAAATTCTATAGTTAAGTACATTATCTTATTTATAAATTTAATTGGGAACTTATACCAAATATAAATCTGAAACTTATAGTTAAATTTTTTATTTTTATAAATATATATTTCAGATTTATTTTATTTCTAATGAAGGAATTGTTCAAGTACAAATTTAGCATGGGAGGAGCATCTAAGAGAAATTTATCAAAGCTTTTAATAATATGAAATTGTTTTCATGTTGAATATTTTGGAAAGTTAATTTACACATTAAATATATTTTTAATATAATGTTTCGTTATAGTTAGAAAAAATTTCACTATATTCTATTGAGGTAAAAATCAAATTCATTGGGGAGAATGGTGAGTTTATTGTAACAACCCCGACTTTAAAGTTCATGTAATAAAGTTAATAAAGGCCAAAATAAGACCAAGGTCATGGGACATGTATTCCAAGTTGAATGCTGGGAAAAAACATCCTAGTGGGTGTTCATTTGGTTTATTATGGCTAAGGGAAATTGTCAAAGACATTGACAAAGGCTTTGAAAAGGAAAAGAGGCATTATTTGGCATTTATTTATGAAAATAAAGTAAAATAGGAGAAAAGGAAGGTGAAAGGTCACATGATTGCATGTGAGGAGAATTGAAGGAAAAATAAAGGAAATTGAAGAAAATATAAGCCTCAAGAATAAAAAGGCTTCTGAGGATCAGTTCACAACTTTTTCCAGTTTAGTTTTGGAGTTCTCTCTATTCCCTCTGTCCTCTCATACTCTTGTACACTTAGAGCATTCTTGGGGCACTCTAGTGTTAGAGAAAGGAAGGCAAAGGAAGGACAAGGAAGCAAATGAAAGAAAGGGACAAGCAAGGGAAAGTTGGATCAAGCAGCTCCAGCAGGAATACTTGCAGGTGACAGGTTGTATGTGTGATTTTCTAGTCAGTTTGTGATTTCATGGTACATGCATGTACGCATTTGGTTCTCTTGATGTGATTGGCATGGGTTTTGCTAGGTCTGATAGTGGTTTCAGCCTTGCCTTGCCATTTCTGGATAGCCATGCTGTGATGGGGTTCTTATTTCAGTTGATCTTTTGATTGTCAAAAGGTTTTGGAACCAAATGAGGTGGTCTTAGGAAAATTCCTAAGGGCCTAGGAATCCCTTGACCGGTTTTGGTGGGATTACGATAAATCATGAGGGTGGAGATGGGAAAATTCCTCAAGGTATTGGTGAAGAAATTTTGAGACATCCAAGCTTGTTTTGGGCCTATTGATCCCTTCACTGTGTTTTGAGGGATTACAGTAAAACTTGGTTGTTTGTGTTTTTGTTTGGGCTTAGTGATCCCTTGACTGGTTTTGGCGGGATTGTGATAAAGACTGGTTGTTTATGTGCTCGTTGGACCTAATAATCCCTTGACTATTTTTGACAGGATTTTGTTAAACCCCGAGGATGGAGGTGGTTTAATCTCCAATAAGCCCTAGTCTTTTTTTTGTGAGCCCCACATTCATGCTTGGAATATGGAACGGGGGTGATTGGATGAAAGAATGATTTGGTTCAGCCTAATCTATTGTTAGGTGGTACATGTAAGTCCCTGACTTGGTTGCCTTTTGTCTATGTTAATAAGAGCTATTTTCCTCTTGTATTTCATGAGTAATTGTACTTGTTATTATGTTGCTTTAATGGTTGTTCTATCATGGTTATTATTTTATTTATATGATGGTTATAAGCATGGTTTCATAACAGGTTCTAGCTATGGCTCTTGATATGTTGATTAATGGTTACTAAATGCATGAGCTAACAAAGGTTATTGCAGTCATTATGAGAGGGAATTAAACCTTCTTGATGATTCTCAGATAAGTATGAGACCCTTATGTTCAGATATACATTCATGACTTGTAGATTACATGTTCTCAATATGTTTGACGAAATGATTATCATGGTTAGGCCTAGCTAGGTCAAGTCTCTGACTCAAGTTTGAATGTTTAGCTTTGTTGTCATGTCATTTATGTATATGAGAATTTACATGAAGTTTTGGGTAGTGGTATGGAGGCTGACCTGGAATTTAGGCTCAAAATCTGGGACCGCACCCTATGAACTGGAAAAGTTGGGTTGTAACCACATGTATGTAGGCTTATGCATGTGGTTGGAGGCTCCCAACCACATAGATGCCTTGTTGTGGGAACGATTGAGGGCTCAGGGCAAGGAAAAGGTGGTCCAACTTAGGATTTGGCCACCTGGGGTGGTTGCTCAGCCTCTGAGTGACCTGTAGCCCCTGTAGGATGTGTTGAGTTGTTAGTTTGTCATCAGTTGTTGGCCCCACTTCCTTAATGGGACATAGGAGGTTGGGTCATCTCATAGTAGCTCTTTGTCTCATGTTTACCTTGACTGACTGGTGAAAGTAGGTAAATGTGGGAGGAATGGTTATAGATTTGTATTAAAGCATGGTTCAATACTTGGATTGAATGGGAAGAATGTGTTTGTTGTGCATGCATGTCAATGTCTATATGGTTGTTATGAATGTACTTTCATGGTTATGGTTGTCGTTCATGAGGCCATGTTATGCAGTTGGTATTATCATGCATGATGTCGGTATATTTATATGATTATGTGTATACACATGTATCACTCTAATATGAATTGTTTTGCAGAAAAAATAGCCTCCCCTAAACTTCACTGAGGTATGTTGATTATGTTTGTTGGTTTATCTGACATGGTATGTTTGTAGGAAGAAGAAAATCAAAGATGGCAAGCAAAATGGTGGATTACAATTCACAAGACTCCCCTTACATATCATATGAGCATCCAAGAGATGAGTAATCTCCGGACATAGTAGACACATTGAGAATTTTGAAGGCATAGATAAGAAGTTGCAAAGTAGATAATGACAGAATCATTCAGTCATAAGAGAGACTTAACAAGGCATGAGAGAAACAAGAAGTCAATGTAGTTATTCTTCATAGTTTGTTAGAATTGCAGAGACATGGACAACCACAGATCAGTTATGGATAGGAGGACAAGACTAATGTGGCATATGGTAGCAGCTCTCATGGTGGGCACAGGTCGTACAAAGATGACATGGTTAGAGATGTCAGGTTATTGGATACACTTGATAGGAGAGGCAATGGACATGGGTTCTACTCTACTTTTGGTTCAGACAGGTATCATGGTCATCATAACTATCATCCTTATAGAAGGAGTGACAGGGGATATCTTTCGGATGAGTTCAAGAAATCCAAGTCACCTACATTTGACGAAGAGTTGAATAAATTGGTAGATGCAGAGGCATGGTTGCTTGGAATGAAGAAGTTATTTGGGATGCATGACTATACAAAGAATATGAAGGCCAGGATAACTATTTCCAGCCTCAAAGGGAAAGAAGACATATGGTGGGAAGATGTGAAGCGTGTCAGAGACATCAAGATAAAGGCGTTGAGTTGGCATGAATTCAGGAGACTTTTCTAGAATAAATACTTATCATAGAGGTATTATGATGGAAAATCCAAGGAGTTCTATGAGCTAAAGATGGGATTGATGATAGATGAGGAGTACATGAATAAGTTTCCAGAGTTTTTGAGGTATGTGTCGTATATTAAGGATGAGAAAATCAAAGTTCAGAGATTCATCAGTGTACTACCATTATCATTTAAGGATCGAATTAAGTATGATGAACCTCGGTCACTGGAGGAAGTAATTGGGAAGTTGAAACACTGTTATGAGAAAACGAAGCGTAAGAATGAATCTAAGCAGGGTTGGGAAGGGAATGAAAATACTAAAGGTAAATAGCTATTGTAGTGAACAAGACCTCAGGATGCAGGTGAGAAAGAGAATGGTTCTCATTACAAGAAGTTTAATGTAGTTGAGAAGGGACATGGGTTGCAGCCTGGAGAACATTAGAATAAAGGTGATTGTAGGATATAGTTGCAATGTTAGTTATGTGGCAAGGAGCATCTAAAGAAGGATTGTTTGTTGTATCAGGGTGGTAGGTCTCATATCTACATTTCTCTTGGATGCACAAACAATTGGGGATGTTGGACAAAGCATGCCTCAGATTTATGCAACATTTGATAACAGGAAGGCGAATCACCAGGCATCTATTATTGCGATGGAAGGTAAGCCTGTGATTGAGTTGTTTCTATTTTGATTGACCCTTGATTCAGGTGGATATTGGTGGCCACCCGCCTATTCCACCTAGACCCTCTAGTCAATTTCATTTGTTTCCTTGATCATTTCAGATCCTGAACTTCCTGAGCAGTTTTGACCCCCTAAACAACATTTTTTGGGGTTCGTAGTAGAACCATAGCCGTTGGCAGGGGCCCGCGATGAAACCTGTAGTACTCGGAGATACCTTTCCAACAAGGTATCGTACGCGCAAAATGAAGATAATATGACCAAGTTACAACCCCAGGAAGTTGGATACCCAACTAACCCCAACGTGGCCCACGAACTCTTGGTGTTAAATCTCCTGGGGTTAGGGTTTTGGTTGTTTAGGGTTTTCTCATGTTTTCCAATAATAAATAGGCCCCCTTGAGCCTCCTTGGGTTGTGTTATATTCTTTCCACGACTAGCCCACGTAGTTAACCGAGGGGTTAGAGGGGGGACGGAGCCCCTCTTCATTGCGCCGATTGTGTAGTAGGGAGGGGTCACAGGGGTTTGAGGCATACCCGTAACCCCACTTTATGGGGTCCGGGGTAGCGCCCCATGAAATTTTGGTTTTGGACCCTATGTTAGGTTGGGTGGACCCACCTATGGTTTTGTGCATGATTTTCGCACATGTTTTTTGGACGCAATGGTTTTCGGTCCATGGTATTGGATGCTTCGGCATGTATAAATATGTATTATAAAATTGAAAGGAAAATAATGAAAAATCAAGCTAGTAGTCCCGGTTTTGGGATCCAGGGGAAAATTTCTGTGTATATGTGTTTTATGTGTTATGCTCTCACATTGTTTATTTTCTGTGTTTTAGAATTCGTATGCAGGTAATTCCTGTACAGGGTTAAAACCTACATTTGGTATCAGAGAAATTTTGGCTTCAAGGGGACGCCTTTGTTGCTGAGGGGTTTCGCTTGGGCTTGTGGTAGACCCTATTCAGTGGGAGATCTGCGAGATCGATTCTGGTGGTAAAATAAGATGGCGAGCAGTGGAAAGATAGAGATCGAGAAATTTAATGGTCAAAGTTTTGAGTTGTGGAAACTCAAGATGGAGGATCTGTTGGTGGATAAATATTAGTGGATTGCGGTAGATACGTGTACTAAACCAAGGGGAGTGTCCGTTGAAGAATGGAAGAAGTTGGATAGGAAGGAAAAAAGCACAATACGATTGTGTGTCTCAGATTCAATATTGCTGAATGTATCATGGGAAGCTACGGCGAAGGCTTTGTGGGACAAGTTAGGGACTTTGTACCAATCTAAGTCTCTGGTGAATAAACTATTCTTGTGGAAAAAGCTGTATAACCTGAGGATGAAAGATGGAGACTCGGTGACAGAGCATTTGAATGCATTTAATACTGTGGTAAGTCAGTTAGCATCTGTTGATATTAAAATTTCAGATGAAGATAAGTGCATCAGTTTGTTGTGTTCTCTACCAGATTCGTGGGATAGTCTGGTTATTGTAATAGGTAGCAATGCAATTGCCTTGCAGTTTGATGAAATAGTCTTAGCCTTGCTGACGGAGGAGATGAGACGGAAAAATATGGAGAGCCAGAATGGTGATGCCTTTTTTGTACGACGATGGCTCCAGAACAGAAACAAAAATAAGTCATCGAGTGGGAGATCTAAATCTAGAGGGAGATCTAAATCTCCAGGAAAACCTGTAAAGGTGGTGTGCTGGAAATGCGGAAAGGAAGGGCACTTCAAAAGGGACTGTAAATCTAAAGCTCCTGATAAAGGAAAGGGATCTGATGATGCTCCTTCTGTAAAGGCAAAAACCACCTCAGATGAAGGTGGGGATGTGTACTTGGCTTCTTCAAGTACACATGTAGATCATGAGGCATGGTTGATTAACTCGGGTGCATCCTTTCACTTCACTCCCCATAGAGAGTGGTTCTGCAAGTATGAGAAATACGATGGTGGTGATGTCTTCTTGGGGGATGATAGGAAGGCTAGAATCATTGGTCGCGGAAAAGTAAAGTTGAAGTTGCAAGGTGGAAGGGTTAAAACACTTCCGGGTGTTCTACATATTCCTGCATTAACTAGAAATCTGATTGTTGTAAGCAAGCTGGATGATGTAAGTGTAAAGATAGTGTTCGAGAAATATACCTGCAAGATGGTTCGGGGAGCACTGGTATTGATGTGGGGAGTTCGGATTGGAACTCTTTACAATCTGCAAGGTAGCACTGTTGTTGATGGGTGCAACAGTTCTGTGGTTCCTGAAAGTGGAACTGAAAATCTAGTGGTCTCTGGAGAGAAGACCATGCTGTGGCATCAAAGGCTTGGACATATTGGAGAGAAGGGCCTTCGAATACTTCATGATAAAGGTATGGTAGAAGGTATGAGTAATAGCTCTCTGGACTTTGATTTCTGTGAAAATTGTGTATATGGGAAGCAGAATCGGGTGAGTTTCCCCTCTGGTGGTAAGAGGGCGAAACAGATATTAGAGCTTGTGCACAGTGATGTGTTTGGACCTGTGAAGGTTCCATCACTGGGTAAGTCTGTGTACTATGTATCATTTATAGATGACTTCTCAAGGAATACACGGATATATTTCCTTGAGAAGAAATCTGAAGTCTTTGACAGGTTTAAAGAATTTAAGGCTTTGGTGGAAAACTAGACAGAGAAGAAGATAAAAGTGTTGAGGACAGATAACGGTGGAGAGTTTTGCAGTAAGGAATTTGAAGAATTCTGTAAGAAGTGTGGTATAGCACGACAGAAGACTACTCCATATACACCTCAGCAAAATGGAGTTGCAGAAAGAATGAACAAGACGTTGATGGAAAGGGCAAGAAGCATGCTTAATGGTGCTGGGTTAGGACAAGAATTCTGGCTAGAGGCAGTGGAGACAGCATGTTACCTGATCAATGGATCACCTTCATCAGTGTTGGACGATAAGACTCCACAAGAGGTATGGACTGGTAAGAAACCCTCTCTTTCACATCTGAGGGTATTTGGATGTGATGCATATGTACATGTTCCAAAGGAGAAATGAACCAAGTTGGATAGTAAATCTGAAAAGTGCATCTTTATTGTGTATAAGGATAGTTTAAAGGGTTATAAGCTTTGGAACCCAACAACAAGGAAGGTTGTGTACAACCAAGATGTGGTGTTCAGAGAGGTGGAAGATGTTATTAAACATGAAGTCCAACCAAAGGAACCTAAGAAGATAGATTCTGATCTAAAGGAGGAAGAATCAGACTCTACCGCAGAGGAGGAATCAGAAGATGAAGAGCCACAAACTCCGGGTGTAAGAAGATCAGTTCGAGAAAGAAGGAAACCAGAAAGGTATAGTCCATCTGCTTTCTGTTCAAATTTTTCTTTATCTATTACTAATGATGATCCCATAACTGTGAAGGAAGCAATAGATTCAGAGGATGGAAAACTCTGGAAAGAGCCCATGGTTGATGAAATGGCATCTTTGCACAAAAATGAGGCTTGGGATTTGGTGGAGTTGCTGGCTAGAAGGAAACCCATTGGCAGCAAATGGGTGTTCAAGAAGAAGACAAATCCAGAAGGAAATGTGGAGAAATACAAAGCTCGGTTGGTAGAAAAAGGTTATTCCTAGGTGCTAGGAATTGATTTTGGTGATATTTTTTCCCCTGTTGCCAAGGTAACTTCTATTAGGTTACCTTTATCTGTTGCTGCTGCTTTTGCTTTTGAGGTAGAACAGATGGATGTGAAGACAACATTTCTTCACGGGGATCTAGAAGAGGAGATCTACATGAAGCAACCTGAAGGCTTTGCGGTGAAGGGTAAGAAAGCACTGGTATGCAAGTTAAAGAAGTCTTTGTATGGGTTAAAACAGTCACCAAGGATGTGGTATCAGAAATTTGATACATTTATATGGGGACTTGGCTTCAGCAAAAGCAAAGAAAATCACTGAGTGTATTTTAAATTAATTGGTGACCGTGTTATTTATCTGGTCTTGTATGTGTATGATATGTTGCTGGTTGGAAATGACAAAGAAATTATCCAGGATTTGAAGACCCAATTGTCCTCCAAATTCGACATGAAATATCTTGGTGCTGCAAACTATATTTTGGGCATGGAAATTAAAAGAGATCGGGCAAAGAGGAAGCTTTGGTTAAACCAGAGGAAGTATGTCGAGACAATACTGCAAAGGTTTAATATTTAGGATAGTAAACCGGTGAAGGTTCCTATTCCTGTAGGTGTAAATTTATCTGTTGAACAATGTTCCAAGACACAAGAAGAGGAAGAGGATATGTCCCGTGTTCCATATGCAAGTGCAGTCAATAGCCTGATGTATGCAATGGTCTGTACTAGACCAGACATTGCACATGCAGTGGGAGTATTGAGCATGTTTATGTCAAAACCAGGGAAGGAGCATTGGACAACAGTGAAGCAGGTTTTCAGGTATTTGCGTGGCACTAGTGATTATGGTTTGTGCTACCAAGGAAGACCAGGATTGGATAGAGTTTTGGATATCCGTGGCTTTGTTGATGTAGACTGGGCTGGAGATTTGGATTAGAGAAGATGTATAAGTGGGTATGTGTTTAACCTATTTGGAGGTGCAGTCAGTTGGATAAGTAAGAAACAATATGTAGTGGCACTATCAACTATAGAGGCAGAATACATAGCAACCACTCATGCAAGCAAGGAAGCAGTTTGGTTGCAGAGATTGTGTTCAAGTATGGGGTTAGTACAGGGAGCTATAAGGATAGACTGTGACAGCCAAAGTGAAATTTTCTTGGCAAAGAACCCTGCTTATCATTCAAAGACAAAGCACATTGATGTTCAGTATCACTTTGTGAGGGATATGATAGAAGACAAAAAGGTGTTGCTGGTAAAGGTGGACACTTTGAAGAATACTGCAGATGCATTGACAAAATCTATGAGCTCTGAGAAGTTCTCTTGGTGTAGAGAGACAATGGGCGTTTCAGGGCTGGAAAAATGACTAAGCTCTCTTGTGGCCCCCTGTGGAAAGAAAACAACAAGTGGGAGAATGTTGGGTTGTGTTATATTCTTTCCATGACTAGCCCATGTAGTTAACCGGGGGGTTAGAGGGGGGCGTGGAGCCCCCCTTCGTTGTGCTAATTGTGTAGCGGGGAGGGGTCATAGGGGGTTTGAGGTGTACCCATAACCCCACTTTATGGGGTTCGGGGCAACGCCCCAGAAAATTTTGGTTTTGGACCCTATGTTAGGTTGGGCGGACCCACCTATGGTTTTGTGCATGATTTTCGCACATGTTTTTTAGACGTGATGGTTTTCGGTCCATGGTATTGGATGCGTCGGCATGTATAAGTATGTATTATAACATTGAAAGGAAAATAATGAAAAATCAAGCTGGTAGTCTCGGTTTTGGGATCCAAGGGAAAATCTCTATGTATATGTGTTTTATGTGTTATGCTCTCGCATTGTTTATTTTATGTGTTTTAGAATTCGTATGCAGGTAATTTCTATATAGGGTTAAAACCTACATATTGTACGCGCCAAATGAAGATAATATGACCAGGTTACGACCCTAGGAAGTTGGATACCCAACTAAGCCCAACGTGGCCCACAAACTCTTGGTGTTACATCTCCTGGGGTTTGGGTTTTGGTTGTTTAGGGTTTTCTCATGTTTTCCAATAATAAATAGGCCCTTGAGCCTCCTTGTAACACAGTTCGGAGGCATGTAGCCACCACATCTCTTCTAAGAGATAAGCTATGATCGTTTGAGCTATCTTATTTCCATTCCGTTTGTAAGCATAGTTCAATATTTTTCTATTAATGAAATGAAATGTTTTTCTGCTGCATCTTCGTGTTTATGATTATATCTCTAAGTTGTTGCATTCCTGTTTAAGTTCAGATCAGTGGTATTAGTGTGGTCTTCTCTTTCTCTGTTTTTCTTTATATGTGCCCAACGAGGTCAGGGAATAAGGAGTTAGGGTTTGATCTGGTTGAACCATTGCAAGATCAACCTCGCAAAACCCGACGACCTCCCATGGTGGAAGAAAAGAAAGACGAGGGGGTAGGAGATCCTTTCAAAATGTTGCTCGAGGAAGCCCTTGAGCGACAGAGGGATGTGATTGTGGATAAATTTGCCCAGATCCTTCGACGAATACCCACATGCAATGCATCTTCATCCAAAAACCACTTTGGAGGCATCACTATGCTATAAGGATTAATGCACGGCTGTTTGGTGATGTAGAAAACCCTCAAGGATCTTCCTAGGATCCTCCGCAGACAATCCAATTAGCTGCAGCTGTCACAAAGATACATGCATATCTATGTTTAATAAACGAATATCAAGGCGAGAATGAATTATTACCTCGAGTCTTAGTGTGGTGTTACTGGAGAGCGCAATGTAGCTAGGCTGAAGACCCCTAAGCTGACTCTAGATCAAAACCCACACATAGCAAAGACAAGTATAATATCACATCATAAAACCCTAATAAACAAGTGCATGAACATATAAAAGATATCTAGTTTCATATAACTAAGCCACACATGCTAGAAGATATTAGATCAACATATAAACAAGTTTATACTACCAACATCATTGAGTGGACAACACAACTATAGTTCTATATTGATGTAGAAAGAGTGATTACAACCATCAGTTGCATTAGCCTTCCCTTACCCCTCTAGCTCCTTGTTCTCTCTCTCTTCTTAACCTCTTCTGATGCCTTAGTCTAAGACTCTGCTTGACAGTCAAATAGGCAATCCTTTCAAATGTTTCAACCTATTTCACAATGGCCTAAGCCTTGCATATATAGCATGTAGGTTTAGGGTTTCCAAGTCCTTCATGAGTTCCATTAGGAAAAAGCAGTGATGTTTCATGCTTTAGTGCTCTTTCCCATTTGCATAATCCATTAGGAATTAGTAATTCCCCCAAAAAGTTGAGTTCGGATGTTTCCCTGCTTTTATGAGTTGACATAGGAGAGAATATAGGGATATTTTCTTAGTCAATTCGCTCCTTTGACCCATAGAACTTGATGTAGGTTCACTAACGCTATTCCCGAGGTAGCAAGTAGAGTTACCCTAGGCACTAACACACCCTTAAGCTTGCTGAGAAGTTTTATAAAGCAGGTTTAATGTGTCTGAAAAACGTTAACTTGACAACTGGGCCTGTGAACTTGGTCAGTCCTTCAGTCATCATGTCTTTGTCCTCTGAGTTGATGAGGAGGTCATTTTCCTATATAACAGATGCCCCCTAAAGTGTGAGATCAAAGGCTGTGACGATGATCGAAATACTTTATATTTAACTGTCATTTTATTTGGAAAACAGAGAGAGGATCAGAGCTTCGAGTGGTACAGAAAACCTAATACAACACATATATATAAAACAACTAAAATCATGTCTTGAGTCGGGAATTCCCATGCTCAGTAGCTATGTCAGAGTGATTTTCTAAAAAAAGAGATATGAAGATGCTGGCCGCTGATAAGCACAATGCGGAATTGGTTTCATAATAGGATCATTTTGATGAGCTGTCTCCAAAAAACAATAACCGCGACTTGGGAGAGGAAACAAGGTTGAGTGATGCAAGCCTCTACCCAAGGTCTTGATTTCCGCTTCACCGAACAAAATAGATCGATACATGTGAATATATGCGTTGATGTCGAACATGCACGAAATCGTCTGATTACCAGTCAATAATGGAGACTGTTAACAGATGCGAGGATGGCCACCGATAATGGTGATGGTCTCCAAGATGCATAGTACAATCTAGCGAGTGCGAAAAATGTTTTTTTCATCGAACACTCATAGAATTGTTTAACCAGGAGCCAATAATGAAAACCCCTGATCAAACACAAGGTGACCTGCCACTGATGTTTGCAAGTACCAAGGAACTAATGTGTTTCTAGTTCTTTTTCCTAGATAGAGTGTTGAAGTCGATAGGAAGAGACCTGTCGAAAGGTAGGCAATAAGGTGTCCTACATCAGTCGACACGAAACGGGACAAGAATGATTTTTTTTTGAGGAATCTTTTGAACATTGGGTCAAAGCGACAGAGGGCATGATGGTAGGATATGCTTGATGGGTTGATGGAGGAAACAAAAGATAAAGGTTTTCCCTTGAACAATAGAAGGCACGACAACAGTTTTAACCATGCAGCACTAGACTCATGAACACCAAAGAGTGTTAGGATATAAAGATGCAAGAACATCGGGGTATATAGGCTAAACTCATAGGATGGTAAGATTCATATTGAGAGGCTGTCACAAGGAAGGTTTATCTAAGGGAGTGCCATGTTCAAGGGAGTGACTGCTACCAAAAATCTCTTTCAAAATACGGAACATAACGTAGTTGTATTGTCCACTTTCCCCATCTGATTAGTTTAGTGAGTCTAGACGGGTAAACTCATCGATATTTTCATGTTTTAAGAGTCTAAAAAGGACTGCAAAAAGAGCGACTCTATGTCCTATCTGATTAGTTTAATGAGTCAACGCAGGAAAACTTGTCAACGTTTTCATGTTTTAAGAGTCTGAAAAGGATCATAAAAAGAGCAACTCGATACCTCGTCTGTGTAGTTTAATGAGTCCAGATGAGATAACTCAGTGGCCTTTTCATATTTAGGGAGTTTGAAAAGATCGTAAAGAACGACTCTAGGGTGGTCCCTTTGTCATAGTTCTTAACTGGGTGTGACAAAAGTTTAATAGTATACCCGGAACGGTTCCTTTTTTGTGAGTTAATCTACTGAGTCTGGATAAAGAGAAACCTATGCTTAATAGATGTTTGCCTCATTTTGTTATGATTACGAGGAGATAGAGTAAACTCGATTTTTGTCATGAAATTTTAATGAGTCATGCGACGATAAACTCAATACCTTCATCGAATTTTAATGAGTCAAATGAAGAAAAATCAGCGTATCTTTTTCAGTTTAGTGAGCGAGGAAAAATGGGTAAAAGAATTTCTATTTCCTTCTTCATAGATTTAACGAGCTCGGAGAAGGGAAAAACTCGGGAATTTTTTGATTTAAGGACAAGAAATAGTCCCAAAAAAGCAAGCGCTAATATCGTCATCGTAAATGTTTAACAAGCCTAATGATGAAAACTCGGGGTTTTTTCGATTTAATGAGTGAGAAAAGTTCCTAAAAAGGATTCTCGAAGCTTCTTCACAAGTTTTTAATGATCCTGAAGAAGGAACTCGGGGTTTTTTCAATTTTATGAGCGATAAAAAAGTCCCAAAAAAGAATGCTCAATCGATCTTTTTCAGTTTAATGAGCTAGAAAAAGAGGGAAAAAGAGTTGCTCAGACCATCATCGTATGTGTTTAACGAGCCCAACAATGAAAAACTCAGGGATTTTTCGGTTTTAGAGTGAGAAAACATCCCATAAAAGAAAGCGCTCATAGAGAATTGCACATGGTCATTTCTGTCGTTCAATCCTGAAAATTCTTTCATCAAAACATGAGCAATTTATGTCAATATGGGGTCATGGCGCATGATAATTATCATTGGAAATGGACTACTTCTACTTTAATGACTTCAATTAAGATAAGTCATGTCTCCAAAGTGACTATAAGGGAGTTCTTGAGCCTTCACTTTCACCATTTGCATCATTTGAGAGCTATGAGAGTGTTTTGGAGCTAAAGAGGAGTAGATTTTCCACGGATGATTGCGGGAGATCCGAGCGACTATTCAACGTGTTGTCAGTCCCAGGTAGGAGCTAAAACCTTAATATTGAATTGTTAAACCTTTTTTACTAATTTTTGGGGTGATTTTTTGGAGATATAGGGGGCCCTAGTTCTTAAAATGTGCCTAACACCCCCGATCAAGCCTGTAGGGGGTATTAAACGCCCTTTATGACCTGCTGGAAGGCGTTAATCCTCCCTATATCTCACTATTGGGGGCGTTAGTGCATGAGGGCGCACCCTAAAACCCTAGGAAATGATTTAATATGCCATTTTTCCCCGTTTGCACTGATTTTTGGGTTGATTTGTGCAGGTTTTGAGCCATTATGACTAGTCTATGGAGAGAACGGGCCCATGATTGACAAGAATTGCTGATGCGAAATGATCCTGCTTGCATACTTGCATTGCGCCATTGTGGGTTGATGAAGTATGCTAATTTGGACTTGATGAAAGGTCAAGAGGACCTGTTGAGTTGGATTATTTAACGCTAGGACGAACATGAGTAGGTGTTCAGGATTGGAGATCATGAGTTGGCCATTAATTGTGATGATATATACTTTTTGACCGGTTTTTCGTGTAGAGGAGCATGAGAAAACCTGACCGGGGGTAGGCTTGATCCTCAATCCACCCTAGAGCTAGTTCAAGCTTATTGTATCCCTGGGAGTGGACTCGTTAGAAACAGAGTCCCCATAGAGAGGATTAGGTCCAGATCTATGAGGGCCATTTTATGGTTGATTGTGCATTTGGTGGGGTCAAAGAGTCCCCACGTTTCAACAAAGGCCCAACTATTGCTTGCAGTTGATTGTGTCCAGCCTCAAATGTTCAATTGGTGTGAAGTAGTGCTTCACTAGTTGAAGGCAAAATTGACCGCATGCAAGACTCAAACCCAACAGAGTTTTGGGTATGGAACTCTCATTGTCTCATTCATACTTGAGAGGGTACCTGTTATGTGCCCAAGGATGAGCTTAGGTCCCTTTGATCTGAGGGATCTGAGACAGGGGTTATGGGCATCACTTAATCCTCGCATAGGAGGAGGACCTATTCGACACTTTTTCGAGGAAGATTTCTTCGAATGGCTTAGTGGCCAGATTGTGATGATTGACGACTATGCCTATGAGGGCATGGACTTCACCGACGACCCTGACTTGATTTTGCCTCCTGGGACCAACTGGGGGCCTCAAGGTAAGAATGATTTTTGAGAGCACTTAAAGTATTTTTAAGCTTTTGAATATTTATGTTATGTTTTATTTTATTTTATGGGTGAACAAGTACTGACATGAAGCTTTTTGCTTGACATAGATGTGGCACCGGTATGACCTGCAGGTGAACCTCGACAAGTGAGGCATGGAGGCCAACTACTTGATGCAGGGGGGGGGGTGATGTTGATAGCCTTCATGAGGTTTTGAGGAACCTAGAGGGCTCGAGCATGGGTGTGCCCCCCCTCCTATGAAGGACATCCCCGCTCATATGCAGCGACACACATTCGGTGTGCCTGAGTAGTTTCTGGTTTCTCTTCAGAGGATAGCTAGAGCGGTGTTATCATTTCATGAGCAGTAGGCCCTATTAGTAGGTGCTTTGGCATAGCTAGTGGGGGTTTATAGCTAGGCTTAGTAGCCATTTTGTACTTAAAACAACCAAGTTTTGGAATATTTTGATGTAAAAGATTGGATTCGATATATATATATATATATATATATATATATATATATATATATATCTATATCTATATATATATATATCTATCTATCTACAGATATTTTGGCATTTTATGATGTAAATGTTTTTGTAGATTTTTAACTATGTAAATATTTACTTTTCATACATGTATCTATAGTGAATGAGACAGATACCAATCTGATGTAGGAGCATCCGGACTTAGCCAACAATGTGAAAGCTTGTTCACATGTTGTGGCTAAACAAAGTTGAAATTCATTGACCTGATGGGTCAAAAGGCAGTTTTACTGAGAGGGTTTGATCTCTCAAGAAATGAGTTGTATTTCATTATTGTAATAAGTTAGAAATTGTCTTATTTTAGGCTAAAGGATGAGTTGTTAGCATAGGTGGAGATTGAGCTAGGAATTAGAAGATTTGCTATTAGATTTATTAAAAATAGGGATTGATTGTTAGATACAGTTAGAGTGGTATCTGACTTACAAAAAGGAGGAAAAATGTAATGAAAAAGAGAGAGGATTGAGGAGTGGATTTAGTAGAGTGAAAGCAAGATAGTGTGTGGATTTTTATTTTGAGACATAGGTCTTTATTTGTGTAATCAGGCCCAAGGCTGAGACTCTGAAATTTTATTATGAATGAATTGTTGTCGTGCGCATAATTATATATATGCAGCTCGTGGAGGTCCTCGAATGATAGTTTTCTCTATATTTGGTTGATATTGATGCTTGCTCTGCTTTCCACGATTTACAATAGATAAACACTGAGTTAAAAGAGTAATTGGCGTGGGTTTTATATCGTTTTGATTCCGCAAGGGAAAACTCAGTTTACACTAAAAATCGTTGCAAAATGCCTTCGGATTTAGAATTCGGGCTTCAAATTTTATAGACGGAGGTTTTGAAGGTTATCAGGTCCATAGGCCAAATCACATTGCTTAAGAGGAAAGGAACCAACTTGTTGAATCGCCGAACTCCAACTTGCGATACAACCGGATCTGAAAAGTTATAGAACAGAGTTGATAGTCTATCGGGTCTGCGAAGGGTGATCGCATCGACGTATTAAAGCATAAGGAGTCTAGACTATTGAACTTTGTGATTGCGATTGTGCGATTTAATCGCAGCCGTTGGATCGTGATCGATCACTGTCATTGGATCGCAAGTGGCTTTCGCTACAGTGGATGGTATTTCGGGCATATAAAAGGTGGTAAGTTGTTTTGAAGGCCCGACCTCTGATTCCATTGAGGAGGTGCCACGTAGCAAGGCGGAATAGAACGAAACCATATATTGGGTGGTTAAACCCCGATATATTGAACCACCTGAAACCTTTGACAACTGTCAGATCTCGCAGTTCCAGATCGACGACCATCAGCGCTTGGTGCATTGACTTTCGTGTACGGTAAGCGCACCAATACAAAAAGGTAAAAATCAATGTTTTGCGGGTTTTTTTTAGTGTATTTCAGTTTAAAAGGAAAACAATCGGGTTTAGTTTAAAAGGGGATCCATGGGGTGATTTTGGGGTTTTTGTGCATCCTGCTTCTGCTCTGCGTCATTTTTGGCATTGGAGCAAAAGAAAGGGTTGTTTGCAGCAAAAATGCCACCGAGGAGAGGCATTGGTCGAGGAAGACCTAAGGCAAATGCAATTCTACTGGAAGAGGTATGGAGTCTGTGTACGAGAATGGAGACAATTGAGACTACCCAGAGAAGAGCACCTGCTGAAGGAGCTGAAAGTGCTTTAGAAGAATCTCCTGCAGAGGAGGCAGTGGACGAAGACAATGAAACTACCAAAATCATTAAGATGTTGGCGAAAGTAGGAGGAAAATCTAAGGCGGAAATCCCTATGTATGAAGGGAGTCTAAACACAGAAGAGCTAATGGATTGGATTAGATCCTTAGACCAATACTTTGACTATGAAGAGGTTGATGAGAGGAAGAAGGTGAAGTTTGCAGTTACTAGATTGAGGGGTCATGCAGCTATCTGGTGGGACGAGTTACAGACATCAAGAACGAAGAAAGGGAAGTCCAAGATCAAGTTATGGGACAAAATGGTAAGTAAAATGAAAGCCAAGTTTTTGCCTAAAGACTATCATTTGAATCTTTTTAAGCAATTGCAAAATTTAAGGCAAAAAGGAATGTCTGTTAAAGAATACACAGAAGAGTTTTATAGATTGAGTATTAGAGCAGGGCATGTAGAGGATGATGTGGAAAAGATAACTAGATATATCAATGGCTTAAGGTATGATATGCAAGATGAGATTAGCTTGTTAAGTCTGAAAATTGTTGAAGGTGCCTATCAAGCAAGTTTTAAGGCAGAAGAGAAGATATTGAGGAAAAAGAGTGAAAGGAATAGAGGAAAAAGTTCAACAAGAGGTAGGGGAACTACCAAACCAAGGGGACAACAACATCAGCATGAAGCAGGAAGCTCAAGTAGCAGACCACCACAGAGGGGAGAATCTAACAGAGGAAGATTTGTGCCCAAAGGAAGAGGGTGAGGAAGAGATGTTCAGTGTTATACATGTGGAGAATGGGGACATATGTCATGGGATTGTCCTCATAATAAACCAGCAAGTCAGAGGAATGCGAATGTGGCTGAGGCAAAGCCAGAACCACCTCGACTTATGGAGAAGGAAGAACCCCCTGAAGAAGGTGAATCACTGTTATTGAGAAGGACTTTGCTTAGGGCAGAGCCGGAGATTGGAGAACCAGCACAAAGGAAGAATTTGTTTAGAACTACTTGTAAATCAAAAGGTAAGTGTTGCAAGGTAATAATTGACAGTGGAAGCACTGATAATCTTGTTTCTACAGAGATGGTGGACAAGCTCGGACTAGCAAAGACCATGCACCCTACTCCTTACAAGGTATCATGGTTACAGAAGGGACATCAGATTATTGTGACTGAACAATGCAAGGTGGAGATACAAATTGGTATGTATAAAGATGTGATATTATGTGATTTAATGCCCATGCATGTATGCCATGTATTGCTGGGAAGACCGCGTCAATTTGATCGGAAAGATATTCATGATGGAAGGAGAAACACTTATACCCTGGAGAAGGATGGAACTAAACACACATTGCTACCATTGAAGGACAATGTTGACAAAGGAACACCAGGAAGTAGTATTATGCTAATAAGTGGAAAGGAGCTGTTGCAGGAAGTAGTGAAGAATGAGGAGTTGCATTTTGCTATTGTGGGAAGACCAAAGTTAATTTTGACTTCCACAAACTTGGATGATTTTCTTGAAGAAATTAAAATGCTGTTAGATGATTTTGCTAACATTATTGTGGATGAGTTGCCAAATGCATTGCCACTGATCAGGAGTATTAGTCATCATATTGACCTAATACGAGGAGCAAGTTTGCCAAATAAAGCAACATACAAATTAACTCCTCAAGGGAATGCAGAAGTTGGAAGACAAGTGTAGGAGCTGATGGATAAGGGGCTAATCAGAGAAAGTCTTAGTCCATGTGCTGTACCAACAGTACTCAGTCCAAAGAAAGGAGGAGAATGGTGCATGTGCACAGATTCCAGAGCCATCAACAAGATCACAATCAGGTACATATTTCCTTTACCACACATGGATGATTTAATGGACTGTTTGAGTGGATCAAAATACTTTACTAAAATAGAGTTGAAGAGTGGATATCATCAAATAAGTATCTGAGAAGGAGATGAGTGGAAGAATACACTTAAAACAAATAGTGGGTTGTATGAGTGG
Source organism: Pinus tabuliformis (assembly GCA_031772625.1). Classification (NCBI taxonomy): domain Eukaryota; kingdom Viridiplantae; phylum Streptophyta; class Pinopsida; order Pinales; family Pinaceae; genus Pinus; species Pinus tabuliformis. The sequence goes on along the minus strand of CM062804.1, from coordinate 300,944,684 downwards.
TTAGTGATGCCTTTTGGACTCATTAATGCACCTAGAACATTCACAAGATTAATGAATGAAGTCTTGAAAGAGTATGCATGCAAGTTTGTTATTGTTTATCTTGAAGATATTCTAGTTTTTAGTAAAATTAAAGAAGAACATTTAGAGCATCTTAATTTGGTCCTAAGAACTGTGTAGAAAGAGAAACTATTGATAAATATGAAGAAATGTAGTTTCATGAAGGAAGAACTAGTTTACTTGGGATTTGTAGTTTCTAAAGAAGGCTTGAAGATGGATCCAAAGAAAGTCCAAGCAATTTGGAATTGGCCTACTCCTATAAATATATTTGAGGTAAGAAGATTCCATGGTCTTGCAAGTTTTTACAGAAAGTTTATCAAAAGCTTTAGTCAGATTTGTGCACCAATACTTGAGACAATCAAGGAGATCAATCAGCCATTCAGATGGACAGAAGTAGCAGATAGAAACTTTAATTTTCTGAAGAAGAAAATCATAGAGGAATCAATTTTGGCTTTACCTGATTTTGAGAAAGTCTTTCAAGTAGAAACATATTCTAGTGGAGTTGCGGTTGGAGCAGTTCTGAGTCAAGAGCAAAGACCAATAGCATACTTCAGTGAGAAATTGAATGATGCAAAGAAGAAATATTCTTCTTATGATAAAGAGTTTTATGCTATTGTGCAAGTCTTAAAGAAATGGAGACATTATTTGCTGCAAAAGGAATTCATATTGTATTTAGACAATCATGCCTTACAATTTATTAATAACCAGCCGAAGTTGAATAAAACACATGCCAAGTGGGTAGAATTTCTGAAAAGTTTTACTTTTGTAATAAAGCACAAGAGTGGTAAGTCAAATAAAGTAGTAGATGCATTGAGCAGGGTAAGTTTTATTGTACAAGAATTCAAAGTGGGTGTTGTAGGATTTGAGGAAATGATTGAAATGTACAAGGATGATGCAAATTTCAAAGATATCTATATAATAGTTCAAAATCCAATGAGTCATAATAGAAGTTAGTGGTTGGACTATCTCATTCAAGGAGGCCTATTGTTTAAAAGCAACAAGTTGTGTATTCCCAAATGTTCCATGAGGGAAAAAATAATAAAGGAGAAACATAGTGGAGGATTATCTGGTCACTTTGGACAAGATAAAACCTTTGCTCAGGTGAATTCTTTTTATTATTGGCCAAAAATGCAGACTGATGTTAAGAAGTTTGTTGAGAAATGCAGGATATGTCAGCATGCAAAAGGAAGGAGTCAGAATATAAGATTGTATCAGCCATTGCCAATACCAGACTGACCGTGGGATGCAGTTAGCATGGATTTTGTTCTGGGATTACCAAAAAGCCAGAGAGGGAATGATTCCATTTATGTTGTAGTAGATAGATTTTCCAAAATGGCACATTTCATCGCATGCAAGAAGACTAGTGATGCAACACACATAGCTAATTTATTATTTTCAGAAATTGTAAGATTACATGGATTGCCTGTAAGTATTGTGTCTGATAGAGATACAAAGTTTGTAGGGAATTTTTTGAGGACTCTTTGGAAGAAACTGGGAGCTAACATCAGTTTTAGTTAAAAATACCATCCTCAAATAGATGGACAGAGCGAAGTAGTAAATAGGAGCTTGGGGAATATATTGAGGAGTTTAGTGTATCAAAATCCTAAACAGTGGGATTTAGCACTAGCTTAAACTGAGTTTGCTTATAATGATACTCCAAACCGAAGTATTGGAATGAGTCCATTTAAGATTGTTTTTGGAATGAATCCAAGAGGTGTGTATGAGCTAAGGGACTTGAGTAAACAGGAGACCAGAAGTGCAAAAGCTGAAGAGTTTGCAGAACAGATGCAAAGATTATAGGAAGAAGTCAAAGGCAAATTACAGGAAAGTAGTAACAAATATAAACAGAGGGCAGATCTAAAGAGAAAAGAGAAAGAATTCCAAGTGGGAGATTTAGTGATGGTGTATTTGAGGAAAGAAATATTTCCTGTTAAAACTTACAATAAACTGAAAATGAAAAAGATAGGACCATGTAAAATTGTAAGGAAGTTTTCAACTAATGCATATGAAATTGAGTTGCGAAAAGGGATTGGAATATAACCCATTTTTAATGTTGCATATTTGTATCCATACAAAGAGGCAGAGACATAGTTACAGGAGATGAAGTTCAAATAGTGAACTGGGAAGAACATATGCCAAAGACAACTAAGAAAGAAGTGGAAGCTATTTTGGAGAAGAGAGTATCCAAAAGAACTAGAGGACAAACTTATTTCCAATATCTAGTCAAATGGAAAGGATAGCCAGTGGAGGATGCTAGCTAGTTGACAACAACAGAATTACAGAAGTATGGAGTAAGTCTTGAAAGTTTGAAGGACAATTCTTTTCTTCCCCTGGAGTCTGATGCAGGAGCATTAGGACTTAGCCAACAATGTGAAAGCTTGTTCACATGTTGTGGCTAAACAAAGTTGAAATTCATTGACCTGATGGGTCAAAAGGCAGTTTTACTGAGAGGGTTTGATCTCTCAAGAAATGAGTTGTATTTCATTATTGTAATAAGTTAGAAATTGTCTTATTTTAGGCTAAAGGATGAGTATTTAGCATAGGCAGAGATTGAGATAGGAATTAGAAGATTTGCTGTTAGATTTATTAAAAATAGGGATTGATTGTTAGATACAGTTAGAGTGGTATCCAACTTACAAAAAGGAGGAAAAATGTAATGAAAAAGAGAGAGGATTGAGGAGTGGATTTAGTAGAGTGAAAGAAATATAGTGTTTGGATTTGTATTTTGAGACATAGGTCTTTATTTGTGTAATCAGGCCCAAGGCCTAGACTCTGTAATTTTATTATGAATGAATTGATGTTGTGTGCATAATTATATATATGCAGCTCGTGGAGGTCCTCGAATGATAATTTTCTCTATATTTGGTTGATGTTGATGCTTGCTCTTCTTTCCACGCTTTACAATAGATAAACAATGAGTTAAAAGAGTAATCGGCCTGGTTTTTATATTGTTTTGGTTCCGCAAGGGGAAAACTCAGTTTACACTAAAAATCGTTGCAAAATTCCTTCGGATTTAGAATTCGGACTTCAAATTTTATAGATGGAGGTTTTGAAGGTTATCAGGTCTGTAGGCCAAATCGCATCGCTTAAGAGGGTAGGAACCGACTTGTTGAATCGCCGAACTCCAACTTGCAATACAACCGGATCCAAAAAGTTATAGAACAGGGTTGATAGTCCATTGGGTCCGCAAAGAATGATCGCATCGGTGTATTAAAGCATATGGAGTCTAGACTATTGAACTTTGCAATTGCGATTGTGCGATTTAATCGTAGCCGTTGGATCATGATCGATCATGACCATTGGATCACAAGCGGCTTTCGCTATAGTGGACAATATTTAGGGCATATAAAAGGTGGTAAGTTGTTTTGAAGGCCCGACCTCCGATTCCATTGAGGAGGTGCCACGTAGCAAGGCGGAATAGAACTAATCCATATATCGAGCGGTTAAACCCTGATATATTGAACCGCCCGAAACCTTTGACAACTATCAGATCTCACAGTTCTAGATCGACGACCATCAACGCTCTGTGCATTGACTTTTGTGTATGGTAAGCGCGCCGATACAAAAAGGTAAAAATCAATGTTTTGCAGGGTTTTTCAGTGTATTTCAGTTTAAAAGGAAAACAATCGGGTTTAGTTTAAAAGGGGATCCACGGGGCGATTTTGGGGTTTTTATGCATCCCGCTTCTGCTCTGTGTCACAATCTAACACATAGTTTGCCAATGAATCAACAACTGTATTAAATTCTCTAGGAATGTGCTCATATGTGATAACTTCAAATTGACGTTCCAAGAGTTGTACCCTTAAATAATGACGTAACAAAGTTGGATTACGAACGTGATAATGATTTGTGAATTGCATAAAAACAAGCTGAGAGTCTAACCTGACCATCAGATTGGAGAACTTCCTTGATTACGCTTCAGTGAGAAGTGAAATTACAGACATGTACTCAACAATATTGTTTGGTGGTAGTACCAAGAAAGACTCCCCCGGAACAAAACAATTTCAACTCAGGTGTGTAAATGACCCAAGCAACTGATTCAATGTGCCGTGTGTGACGACTGGCACCATCTGCCTATCCTACGTATGTTAAGGGTAATGAAGGCATCTGCATTATGAGAAATATGTATGAGACAAATAATTCAATAAATACCAAAAATCCAGTCACATAAAAAAGAGAAGCAAAAATTATAAATACATAAAATTACAAAACACATGCCTAGTGCAGTACTAGGCATAATACTTTTTTCAGATACAACCCATTTTGAGGCTCAGCAAGCGGGACTCCTTCCTAGTCCTGAAGTTCATATGCCCCTTTTGAGAGGGCTTTTTTGATGACATATGGACTGATCCATAAGGGTTGAAGTGTTCCTGCCCCCAAGAGGTCATGTTTTTGATCATAGAGTAAAACAAGATCTCCCTCTTCGTAAGAACGAGGCTTGACCTTTTTTTCGTACTGGGATTTGACCCGACGCTTATTGGCTTCCAGTGCCAATTCGACATCTCGATGGGTTTCATCCAGTTGATTGATGTATAGTAGGAACTCTTCTTTGGCATTAGTGCCGGGAAAGAGTTCAATGACTATTTGTAAGGAAGGAATCTGACACTTGATTGGTAAAACTGCTTCCAGGCCATAAGCTAGTTGAAAAGGTGTGAAGCCTGTAGCAGTCTTAACTGAAGTTTTGTATGCCCATAGCGCATGATATAACATTCGATGCCAGTGGGTTTTATGATTCCCTACTAACCTACAGATCATGGTTTTTAAGATGCCATTGACGACCTCTACTTGACCATTAGCTTGGGGGTAGTAGGAGGATGATTGATCCCGTCGAAAACCTTGTAGCGATGTTAAGTCAGACATCATGTGATTATGAAAATGAGACCCATGGTTTGTAACGATCGTGCGGGGCACACCGAAGCGACAGATGACCTGATTAAATAGGAATAGCGCCGTGGTTTATCCATCGGCCCGGAAGGTGGGAAGGGCTTCAACCCATTTCGTGAAATAGTCCACAACTACAATAATATAGTTGTGTCCAACAGAGGAAACAGGGCTGCAAGTTACGAAGTCTATCCCTCATTTGGCAAAGGGGCCGACAGAGATAACTGGGTGTAGTAGGGCTGGAGGAGCACACATTTTCCTTGTAAACACTTGACAAGGATGGAATTGCTGATAGTCTTGATACAATCTTTGAACAAGGTAAGCTAGTAGTAGTCTGCGCGCAAAATTTTCTGTGCAGTATGTATGCTAGAAAGATGACCACCACATGCCCCAGCATGGCAGTCATTTAAAATGTGTTCTGCCTCTTCATGAGTGAGGAAACATTGAAGAATTGTATCCACGCCACTGTGATATAACGTATCGTTAAGCACTAAATAGTGTCACGCTTGGTGGCGGATGCAATGACGGTCACCTGACGAAAGCTTAGGGCAGAACCGTTGCACTTGGAGGTAGACAAGAATGTCACCATACCAAGGGTCAGTGGTGTCGATAAGATAGGTAGATTCATCTGGAAGAGGATCGTGGGCTATCTCATTAGGATCAACAATGGGAAGGTCCGACAAAATTTTGGTGAAGATTAAAGAATTTTTTGCCTTGGCAGAAGTGAAAACTAAATCAAATTTTTGGAGGATCACGATCCATTTTGAATATTTTCCCTCCAATTACTTGACGAGACAAAATGTGTCTCATGGGATTCTCCAAGGCGATGATAGTAGTCTGTCACAACAATATGTAATGTCGGAAGTGGTAGATAGCAAAGACAACTGCCAAGGACAACTTTCCACATGTTAATATATGAGTTTGGGCCCAACCAAGCCTTTCGACAGATAATATATCACACGTTCACTCTGGTCATCATGAGTTTGGACCAAGACCATTCCTAGAGAGGATGGCAAGGCTGCCAGGTATAGAAGAAATTCGCACCCATAATTGGGAGTGCTAAGGAGTGGGGCTGATATAAGTGCCTTTTTCAAGGCATAAAATGATTGTTGATCTTGATCATCCCACAAATACGACACTCCCTTCTTAAGTAGGTGCATGAAGCCTTTCGTCAACTCAACATAGTTTACGATGAACCGTCATAAAAAGTTTGTTTTCCCTTGCAAATGTTGGAGTTGCAAAATGGATTGTGGTTCAGGCAATTGAGTAATTCCCTTTACCTTATCGAGATCAACCCTAATCCCGTACTTGGAGACAATGAATCCAAGTACACCTCTAGACTCAAAAAAGAAAACAAATTTATGTGGATTCAGACGTATGTTATAAAACTGACACCTAAGAAAGCCAGCTCTTAAATGATCTAGGTGCTACGTTCGCTTTTTAGAATGGGCTATAGAATTTCCCATTGTATATCACCTGATAATGCAATTTACTAAAGCAATATACTAGATCTACTTCTACAAACAAACTTGCGGAAGCTTAATAAATTTGAGCACGATCAATTTAGAACACGTATAACAGAGAATGAGAATTCAATCACACATGAACACAGAAGAATAATTTGGGGAAAGCCTCAACTAAATACCCCTCTATCTATATTATCAAAAAAGTGGAAATATATCAGAAATTACACAAAGCTTTAGCTCACAAGCTATCCAACTCTCAGTACAATCCTTCACTGCTGCTCATAGATAGTCAAAGGCTTCTCACAAAGCTTCTTCTCTGCCCTCCAAGCCTTCTATTTCCTTGCGCAGTTTCTCCTGGGGTCCAACAGTTGCCACCTGTGTGAATTACCTCACGCACTGTTCACTAACCTCTGATCTAACTGCACAGTTCTGAAGGAGATAATTCCTTTTGCATGGATGAGTTTCCTTTTTAGGAAAATTCCTCCAATTGATAGTACACTATCACTTCCTCTGATCTCAACTGGGTCTCTGTCTGAACTGACATGCATGAGTTATTTATGAGAGAATATTCAATTATCTGGAGAACACTAATTGCATGCATGCATGCATTAACTGACTGAACTCACAATCAATTCCACAAACTATTGGAACTAATCTAACTGGACTTAACTCAGTTAACTAAGCTAACTAATTACAACTCAACCTTATCTCCTTAATTGATGGATAACTTCCTCAATCAAAGGGATAACTGTTGCATGTCTCCACATAGACTTCATGTTTGATTTTCTCCAACTATTTAACTCAAGATGAATTAATTAATTATTTTTCAAACAACTGTTGAGATCAAATTTGAATTTGAATTCTCAATTTTAGTTCAGGGATTAACTAAAATTGGAATGTATCCCGAAATGCTATTTATAACAATTCTATTTTTAGCATTTCTATTTTATCATTCCTTGTTTCCATTTCAAACACTGGTACCCAAAATGCTATTTATAGCATTTATTGTTGCTATTTTCAACACTCCCTCTCAACAAGAAAGGCATTCAACCCGAACCCGATCCTGAACCTTTGGAATGTTCTGCATGCAACACTTCTCCCTAGTGTTGTTGCTCCAGCAACTCTGAAACAAAAAAATATCCAAGATGAATCAGAATGATGCCTCTATCATCAAAGTCTCTGACTGCTATTGCCTCTGTTGAATGAAAAATCTGCACCTCTGTGCTCTTCATTATCTAACTACTCTAGCCTCTGTCACTTTGATCTCTGGTTGCATCAATCACACTGATTCCTCCTGTTGCATCCGTGCTGCTGCTAGTCCCATCTCCCAGCATGCATCCACACTACACCTCCTATCATCATGTTGCATCATGCTTCCCACTACTGCAATGCAACTCAGTTACTAAGAAGTAAGTAACTGATCTCCCAACTGACCTCCCTATTGGGCTAGAAACACCCTCTCATGCTGAAGCTCCCTCTGTCGCTCCATCCACATCTGTCTCTACCCACTCAGTCAGTCCTTCTATTCCTTGTCGAGGCTCCCGTAGCAAGGTCTAATCCAAGAGGCTAGGTACCTCGAGGATCCTGCCCCTATTTCAGCCTTCTTGGGACTGTCACTCCACATCGCCCCACCTCCTACCTAGAGGTATGGATGCATGTGATCCCTCTGCCCACTTGGCTCAAAATTTCCCCCTACTGGAGGTCTTTGCATGAGTGGATGCCTCCACTCGGTCTCCTCTCGGCTTCTCCAGTTGTGGCTACTCCACAACTTCTTGAAGCTGCTTCACCAATTGTGGCTCCTCCATAATTTTCTGAGACTTCTTCTAGCGCTACATGTTGAGAGGTAGTGTACTCTCCCTCTCAACCACCAAGTCTCCAATAGTTGCCTTGCTCCTCAAGGCTTTGCATGCATCTTGAACCTCAAGAGCATATAGGTTCTTGTCTCGTGAACTGATCTGGTTCACCTGTCTCGTGGTGATGTGTCTAAGGAAAACCTTTCCCTTACTGAAGACTACATCATAGCCTTTTTCTTCTAGCATCTCGATCGATACCAAGTTCTTCTTCAATCCTGGCACATAATTCACATCTGTCAAGTTAATGCGATCTCTATGCTCCCTTTGAAAAGAAACCGTGCGCACACCTAAAACACTATACTTTTCATCATTACCCATCGCTATGAGTATCTTGAGGTCTTTCTCCTCCAAGGTACTGAACAAATTCTTATCGCCGGTCATGTGGAATGAGGCTCCACTTTCAAGAAACCAACCACAACCCATCATTGATGAAACCATGCATGTGATGAGAGTAAAATCCAATTCGAACTGAGAGGCCAATGCCTCCCCTTTAGATCCTTCCTTGGATCCCTTCTTGGATTTCTTCAATGGACAATTCGTAGCATAATGGCCCACCTCATGAAAATGAAAGCATCGCACTTTTGATTTGTCAATCTTCTTCCCACCATGGAAAGAAATCGATTTGGGATGAGAATCCTTCTCCTTCCGTTTCTTTTCCTTACTCGCTAAGGCACAATTTTCTTCATCCTCCTTGGATGAAGAACCATCTCTGGTGCTTCTTCTGATCTCCTCCTGCATTAGATCTGACCACAGTCGTTCCCAATCTGGCAGTTTCTCTCTTCCATTTACTGAGTCTTGGTAGCTATGCCAGCTCTTAGGAAGACCGAGGAGATCAAGAATCACCATGTCATCATCAACTACCGTGATTCCTACACTTCCAAGCTCATCCCTGCAGGTGGTGAGCTTGTTCAAATATGTAGAGATCGTGTCGCCCTTTTCACACTTGATTTTCTGAAGCTTGTCTTTTAGCACCAGCTTCCTCTGATCGATGTTGTTCTGATATAGATCCTTCAATGTTTTCCACATCGAAAACAGTGTCTCCTTCCCATGGAGACTCGAGACAATGTGGTATCGAACTCCCTCTAGAAGAATCCTCCTCGCTCTAGTCACACATTTCTTCCATTCCACCAATTCTTGGGCATTAGTAGCTATTGGCTTGGGGACTTCTTGATCAATTAAGTCCTTCAAACCGTTGTCCTCTAATACCGCTTCCATGCGATCCTTCCAGACTATATAATTCGAGTTGCCATCTAGGGCATACTCGAGTCTCAAACCGTTGAACACCATTGGTGAAATTTGAGATGTGATAAGAATTTGATTTCTATAATCAGGAACTTCAAACTTCAACCTTCTCCCTTCTTTGTATATTGTTCTCTGCTTTGATCACCTTTGCTCTGATACCATGTAGAAATTTCCCACTGTAGATCACCTGATAATGCAATGTATTAAAGCAATATACTAGATCTACTTCTACAAACAAACTTGCGGAACCTTAATCAATTTGAGCACGATCAATTTAGAACACATATAAAAAAGAATGAGAACTCAATCACACATGAACACATAATAATAATCTGGGTAAAGCCTCAGCTAAAAACCTCTCTATCTATTATCCAACAAGTGGAAATATATCAGAGATTACACAAAGCTTTAGCTCACAAGCTATGTAGCTCTCAGTACAATCCCTCACTTCTGCTCATAGACAGTCAAAGGCTTCTCACAAACCTTCTCCTCTGCCCTCCAAGCCTCCTATTTCCTTGCGTAGTTTCTCCTGGGGTCCAACAACTGCCACTTGTGTGAATTACCTCACACACTGCTCACTAACCTCTGATCTAACTGCACAGTCCTGAAGGAGATAATTCCTTCTGGATGGATGAGTTTCCTTTATAGGAAAATTCCTCCAACTAATAGTACATTGTCCCTCCCTCTGATCTCAACTGGGTCTCTGTCTGAACTGACATTCATGAGTTATTTATGAGAGAATATTCAGTTATCTGGGGAACACTAGTTTCATGCATGAATGCATTAACTGACTGAACTCACAATCAGTTCCACAAACTGTTGGAACTAATCTAATTGGACTTAACTCAGTTAACTGAGCTAACTAATTACAACTCAAAATTACAACTGAACCTTATCTCCTTAATTATGGATAACTTCCTCAATCAAAGGGATAACTGTTGCATGTCTCCACATAGACTTTATGTTTGATTTTCTCCAACTAATTAACTTAAGATGAATTAATTAATTATTTTCAAACAGCTGCTGAGATCAAATTCGAATTTTAATTCTCAATTTTAGTTCAGGGACTAACTAAAATTGGAATGTATCTTGAAATGCTATTTATAGCAATGTTAATTTTAGCATTTCTATTTTATCATTCCTTGTTGCCATTTCCAACATTGGTACCTGAAATGCTATTTATAGCATTTCTATTTTTAGCATTTTTGTTGCTATTTTAAACATGGGCTGGAAGGTCATCCAAGTAAGCTTGAATGATATGTCTGATATCATGAAATGCGTAGTCCATGGCCCTTTGAAATGTTTCTCTAGCATTCTTTAAACCGAATGGGAGTTTTCGATAGGCAAAGATTCCCCATGGGTAAACAAAGGCGGTTTTGTGCTGGTCTTTGGGTTTTATAGCAATCTGGTTGTAACCTGAGAATCCATCCATGAATGAGAATGACTCACAACCGGTGCAGTCATCAATGATTTGGTCGATGAACGGTGTCGGATAATTATCCTTTGGACACGCGGTGTTCAAGTCTCGATAGTCGACACATATGTAAATGGTTCCTTGTTTCTTATCGATAGGAACTAGACTGGAAACCCATTCCGTTAAGGGAACGAGATAAATGAAACCAGCACGTAACAAATTTTCCACCTCAGTTTTGATGGTTGCCGTTTTTCGGGGGTGGACTGGTCGAAGCCTTTGGTGGACAGGTTTAGCATTTTCGTATATCTTGATCTCATGCTCGACAATAGAAGGATCTATGCGGGCATTTCCTCATAAGACCAAGTGAATACATCACAAAATTCCTTAAAAATGCAAGTAAAGCTTGCAATTTCCTCAGGATTGAAATCTTCTCCAACCTGGATGTTTTCTACGATGCCTGTCGTGACAGAAGTATCGATGAGCAATGTATTTGAAATATTGCCCATGTTTCCTTCCGAGTCCAAAGTTTGGATAGTCATATATGGTGAGGAAACGATTTCAGGTGCATCAGATGATAGGATTTGAAGAGGCATCACGCCCGAATCAAATATTGAAACACGATGGTGCGAGTTCTCCCAAGGTTGTTCTTCTAAACTCATGACCTCTCTAATAGCTTCGACTGTAGGTAGGAATTGATTGAGGGGATTGAAAGAAGGAGCATTTATGGGAGGGGCAGTGGTACCGTTGGACGTGAACAAAGTGACTGGAGACTCGGATGGAGATTGAGTGGCCTGGTAGGCCAATTCAGCTGGTGACAACGACATTTTTCTCCGTAAATGTCAATGTCTGAAGGGGGCGGTAGGATCCAAGGATCGGTAGTTTCATGAGGAATGGTTGAAACCATATTGATTGTCTATGGAACCGCTGACGGCAGAAGAGAGAAACAACCCATCAGGGAAGAGCCCTTCAGTAAACCGATACTGATACTGATGTAAGAGTCAGGTACACCACCCACTAAGGGTACAGAGCCGCTTGGTAACGAGGAATAATCAGGGGTGCAAAGGACAGCTGGTCCACTATGATGACCTTTCCATCCAATGGAAATAGGATGATGCAAAAGATAGTAGAAAAAATGGTAGTCATGGCATAAGTCCAACTGCGACCCAACAAGAGATTATAGTCGATCTTTCTATCTACGACTTCGATGTCCACCGTTACCGTTTTCCCATACAAGGTGATGGGGTAGCTAGCTAGGTAATCTGTTGGGATGAAAGTGTGGCCGTTGAAAGCTTTAAGGGAATTCGATGGTGGGGATAGGGTTGGAGAACCCAAAGCAAGCTAACATGAAGCAGACATTACGCATTGTTAGGACTCCATATTTTCTACTTTTGACCTTATATTTTGTCATAATGTTACCCTCTTCAACCCATAATTGAAAGCCTTTGCTAGCATTTTGTCCTAATTAGTCCAAAGGTATGAAGTAACTCTCCTCATTGCTATATGTTTAATCATTCAACACATAATCATGTTATCTTTATAATTAATCTTTGAAGTTGACTAAGTTGCTGAGTAATTTGTGAAATTGTTCAAAGTCTGCAGAATTATATTTTGCAGTTGCCGAAACAACAGAAACAACAACTGTCTAAAGTTGGAAAAACCAGTTGCCGAAACAGCAGAAACAACAACTGTCTAAAGTTGGCAAAACCAGTTGCCGAAACAACAGAAACAACAACTGTCTAAACCTGGTAAAACCATATTTTGCAGTCGCTGGAATAGCAGGATCAGCAACCGTCCAAACTGGCAAGACCTCAGTCGCAGATGCTGAAACAACAGAAACAACATGAGAACTTCGAGGAAACAGTTGAGATTTACCAAATCTGTAACAATGGTGAAATAGCAAAGGACAACACGTGAATTTCAAGGAGACGGTTGAGACAAAAAAGGGATCCGATCAATGAAGGAATACATAGTTACACACTGTTGTAACAACATGCTGTAACAGGAATTGATTTACTATTTTTGTACAAAAGGGTCAAACTGAAATGAAAAATGACAATCTATTGTAATAGATGTCTCCTCTATAAAGGGGAGACATCTACATTATAACGGGGGGAACAAGTTGTAACAGAGGAAATTGTAGTGAAGGAACAAGATTGAATCTCTATTGTAATTTAGCATATTGGCAGATGAATAAAGCATTGTTCTGAGTATTTTAACTTAGCATCTGTGTCCTGGGGAATCTTGTGAGAAGGACAAGGCCCACCTTCATCACAAGATTCACCCATTCCTTTTCTGTTGAGTGTGTGTGTGTGATTTCTGTGTATCTCTAGTCCATGAGCATTGCTTCTGATATTTTACCTTTGTTGTTATTATGTTTTCTTAATCAATTGATGCTGTAAAAGAGTGTCTCACCGGTGATTAGGATTTACAGAGTGTATTGGCAAACTGGATAACAGGGGCAGGTGCTGAATGTTCTTAATCTGAGGATAGGATCCTGATCCTCTGTTACAAGACACCCATCATTTCTTTTTGCAGATTTGTTACCTTTAATTAGTCATCCATTTCATTCCATTCCTGCAATAGATTATAACTGCTGTAACACAGAGTAAGGGTTTGACAAAAAAATAGATTGTTTATACTACATCCTTTAATGCTTTTAGAATTGAGTGCATATAGTACGAGGTCACCTTTGAGATAAAAGGACTTTCCCGGGTTGACAATTTAATGTGGTACTCGACTGTTTAATTAATAAACAATTAGAGCAGCCAACATTTTGGCGCCGTTGCCGGGGAAGGCGACTAGAGATTTTAAAGGCATTAATGATTTTCTTTTAGAATAACAGGATGCATGAGAGGATGCAGGAAAGCTAACCTTACAGGCGGCAAAGGCAGAGGAGGAAGAAAAACTTTCATTGACGAGATCATTTCAAGAGCCGAGACATCCCAGAGGACAAGTTCCCGAAGGCCTTAGATCCAACATTCCTCCCAAACAGATCACCAGATGGAGGAAGTACTAGGACCTGAAAGGAAGCTGGAAACACCAGAGCACATTGAGGAACCGGTAGAAGAACCTGAAGAAACAGAAGATACTGAAGACCGGGCAAGCGATTCAGGAAAAAGACCAATGGATGACAACAATGATGGACTTTACGGTGGAGGTCGCAGAGCAAAAGGAAGGGGAGAAAATTCTCTCTCCACCCTGGAGTTCCCTATTGGGGAGCTCCCAAGAGGAGCAACCCCTATGAAGAACATTCCACTCTCAGCACTACCCAACTTTCATGGGTTATCCTCTGAAGACCCTGATGAATTCCTCTTTGAATTTGATATACTGTGTAGGAGCTATGATTGTTTTAACCCTACTCAGAAATTAAAACTGTTTCCAGAAACATTGAAAGGGAACGCGTTAAGATGGTTTGTGAGCTTAGGAGCTCATGTAATCACTACATGGGATCAGATGAAAGAAAGTTTTCTGGCCAAATATCAGGATTATTGTCAAACAAGAGAAAGGAAGGAAGAACTGTTTAAGATGGTTCAGAAGGAGGACGAGAATCTGGAGGACTTCGTGGAAAGACTAGAGTATAATCTGTAGTGATCTGATCATCTGGATATGAGTAAGGATATTCTTAAGACAATACTGCTAAAAGGGGTATGAGATGATTGCTTGGACATGCTGAATATGCTTGGAAAAGGGGATATTTCCAAAGAATCATTTGATGAGATTGTCAACCTCTGTAAGAGATGTTCAAGAGGAGCAGCAAGCAGACCAAAAAGCAGGGATGATATATACTCAAGAGTCCAGAAATCAACAAGTGGAGGAGCAACATGGGCTGAAATAGGTAACTTACTTGAAGAATTTAAAACTGAAATTTTAAGCTCTTTTGCTTCACAAATTGATGCTTTACAGGTTAAAAAGAAGCAGGCAGAAGCATAAGCTGCTCTGGCTATTTTCTGTTCTAAATGCAGAGAAAAGCACCCACTGAGGGAATGCCCACTGGACAAGGTACCAATTTTCACTATTTGTGAAAAGGACCATGAGACTCAACAATGCCCTTCTTTGCCAGGAATAAAAACAGCGCTGCAGTCAAATGAAGAAGAAGCTGAAGCAGTGTACCTGATGACACAGAGGAGGCAATGGCAACCACAAAGACAAGGTAGAATTCTAACACATCATTTAGTCATTGGAATAATCACCTTCCTTTTCAAGAAAATTACCCACCCTTGAATCAAATGCAATACCCACCCTTTAATCCAATGCATTTCCCACCCATGTAGCAGCCAATCCTCCTTTTCCTGATCCTACCGTGTGGAATCCTTGGGCTCCACAACAATCCTATTTTAATCAATGGAATCCAAACTGGACAACCCAACAGATTCCATTTCCCTAGCATCAACAATCTCTTTCCTTACCATCTAACGCTCCACCAAATAACCAAACAATCAGACCCCAGTTGCCTGTACAACCTAACCCCAACCCAAATAACAATAAAGCTTTGCAGGTAATTGATATTCAAAACCAACCTATTTCCCCTATGCAATGCAATGATATTCATTTACGCTCTGGGAGAATAGTTGAACCCATTATTGATGACATTACTGACTCTGATAAAGAAGAAACTAGAAAAGAAAAGTCATCTAACAATAATGCTGAAATAGTTGAATCATCCTCTAGTAAGACTGTTGAAACAGCAGAGCCGCCATTTCCTGAGCGTCTGGCTCTTACCAAAACACTTGAGCCACCTTCTTTTAACCTTTTAGGAGAACTGCAGAATTTATATGTCAAAATTCCACTTTTACAAGCACTGAGAGATGTACCAATTTATGTTAGAACTGTTAGGGATATTTGAATTAAGAAACCTGGAAGAAAAGCTAAAGATCCCCTTACAGTTCATGTGATGGGAGAACTAACTGCTTTAATGACAGAAAAAAACCCCTTGTGAAATATGGTGACCCTGGTCACCCTACAGTCACAGTTCAGGTTGGTAAAACCTTTGTTTCTAGAGTTCTAGTAGATCTGGGTGCTGCAATAAACATCATGACACTTGAAACAACACAATTACTGCAGTTAAAAAATTTAATTAGGGAAACCCCAACCATTCTAGAGCTGGCTAACCGCTCCATAATCAAACCTGAAGGAGTCATTGAAGACCTGATAATTTCAATAGAATCTTGGAATTACCCAGCCGATTTTGTTGTGTTACAAACTAAAACAAAGTTGGGGGGTCATCCGCTAATTTTAGGAAGACCTTGGCTGGCTACAACAGATGCCTTCATCAGCTGTAGGTCAGGATCAATGACAATCTCTAATGGGCAGGAAACTAAGCAACTTACTCTTTATCCTCATGCTACACCCATGATTAATAATGATAATTCTGTATGGTTAGATTATGAGGATGAGGAAACCCAACCCATCTTGACTGTCGGACAAGCTTTAACTTTTAAAGATACAACCGAAGATGAATTAATCAGCAACTTTATTTCTGAACCTTCTTCGGTTAGCCCTGAAATACATGATCACTTGACTGCAATCTTGGAATCTGAATCTCAGCAAAACCTTAGAACTGAAAATCTATCTCAGACATCAGCTGGCAGCTCCTCCAAAAGTATAACAGTAGAAATTGAGCCTGGAAAAACATTAAATATAAATCCTAACCTAACAGATGATGAAAAACAACAGTTAATGAAGCTACTCCGTGAAAATAAAGAAGCATTCGCATGGGATTACACAGATATGAAGGGGATCTCTCCTGAACTATGCACTCATCACATTTATATTAAAGAAGGAACCCGCCCAGTTTGTCAACCCCAACTACGAATGAATCCCAATTTAAGGGAAATTGTGAAGGAAGAACTTCAAAAAATGTTGAATGCAGGGTTTATATATCTGATATCTGATAGCGAATGGGTTTCTCCACTAGTAATTGTAACCAAGAAAAATAGGAAATGGAGAGTATGTGTGGATTACAGAGCTCTAAATAAAGCCACCCAGAAAGACCATTTCTCTTTACCATTCATTGATCAGGTACTAGATAATTTGGCAGGTAAGAAATTATTTTCGTTTTTGGATGGATTTAGCGGATATAATTAGATCAAGATTGCACCCCAATATCGGGACAAGACCACTTTCACTAGCCCATGGGGGACCTTTGCCTATAGAGTTCTTCCATTTGGGCTATGTAATTCCCGAGCAACATTTCAAAGAGCAGCGATAGGGATTTTTTCTGATATGCTTAATGATTCCTTAGAAATATTTATGGACGACTTTACTCCTTATGGCGTGACTTTTGAAGATGCATTACAGAACCTTGAAAAAGTACTTTAGCGATGTATAAAATCACATCTTGCCCTAAGCACTGAAAAATGCCATATGATGATGAATCAAGGTATTGTATTGGGACACTTCATCTCATTCCTAGGAATTCAAGTTGATCCAGCTAAAGTACATGTAATTCAGACTCTCCCTATCCCCAAAACACAAACTGATGTAAGAAGCTTTTTAGGACATGTTGGATATTATAGAAGATTTATCAAGAATTTTTCTAAAATAGCTTCTCCTCTGTTTGTGTTACTCACGAAAAATGCTGAATTTAAGTGGATTGATGACTGTGAAAAAGCATTTAATGAACTTAAACATCAGTTGTCTATAGCTCCCATTTTAAGAGGACCTGACTAGGCACTCCCCTTTCATATATCCTCTGATGCCTCAGATACTGCAATTGGAGCTGTCTTGGGTCAAGAAGAAAACAATCTTCCCTATGCTATTTATTTTATTAGTAAAAATATGACCCCGGTTGAACTTAATTATACAGTTACTGAGAAGGAATTCCTAGCAGTTATTTATGCTATCAATAAGTTTCAACATTATATTACTGGTTACACTACTTTTGTGCATACTGATCACTCGACCATTAAATATTTAATGAACAAATCAGTTACAAATGCTCGAGTTACCAGATGGTTATTATTATTACAAGAATTTGATATCACAATTGTAGATCGACCAAGTAAAGAGAATGTAGTTGCTGATTTCCTTTCTCGGTTAAAAATTGATGAGAATATTCCAGTAGATGATTCTTTTCCTGACAAGTATTTATTTGCAGTATCTGCTCACTCACCTTGGTATGCAGACATTCCCAACTACTTAGTTGCAGGGAAACAACCATCACACCTATCGCATAGAGAAAAAACAAAGATCATTCAACAAAGTGCTAGGTACAGCTAGATAAGCGGGTGTCTTTTTCACACAGGACTTGATCAGGAAATTCGGAGATGCATCGGTGAAGATGAAATTTATGATGTATTGAAAGCTTGTCACGATGGCCCTTGTGGAGGGCATTTTACAGATAAAAGAACAACACACAAGGTTCTCAGAATGGGTTACTATTGGCCCTCACTCTTCAAGGATGCAAGGAAATATGTAAGGGCCTGCGATAGCTGTCAAAGAATGGGCCAGCCTAATCACAGGGATGAAATGCCACTCAATCCCCAGGTAATTCTTGAACCTTTTGAAAGATGGGCACTAGATTTTATAGGTCCCATTAATCCTCCATCCAATCAAAAAGTTTATATACTAGTTTGCACAGATTATATGACTAAGTGTGTAGAAGCTAAGGCACTCCTCAAATCTAATGAAGAATCAGTACTAACGTTTTTATTTGAAGAAATATTTGTTAGGTTTGGTTTGCCTAGAGAACTAGTCACAGATGGAGGACCTCCTTTTAACTCTCATGGCTTCAAAGATACACTTCAAAAATATCATATTAAGCATAAAATGACTACACCTTATCACCCCCAGGCAAATGGGCAGGTGGAAAGCACCAATAAAGTCATAGAAGCCATTTTGAAAAGAACGATAAAGGAGAATAGAGGGGATTGGTTTCAAAGGTTGCCTGAAGCACTATGGGCTTATAGAACCACTTGGAGGAACACTACGGGCTTTTCACCTTATGAATTATTTTTTGGTAAAAATGTTGTTTTCCCTGTGGAGTTTGAAATCAAAACCTTAAGGACTGCTTTAGCTGTTAACCTTGACTTGACTGATGCAAAGACAGCCAGGTTGCAACAGCTTCAGGAATTGGACGAAAGGAGGTTGGATGCCATCCATAAAACAACCATGATAAAACAACCATGATAAAACAACAAAGAATCAGGTGGCACGACAAAACCATTAAGCAAAAGCAGTTCCAGAAAGGTAATTGGGCTCTACTGTATGACTCCCGTTTTGAAAATTTTCAAGGTAAATTAAGAACAAGGTGGCTAGGACCTTATGAAGTAGATGCTGTTTTTCCAAATGGAACAGTCAGACTCCTAACGATTGATGATAGTATAACACCATTATTAGTGAATGGGTATCGACTCCGTTTTTATCAAAGGCCTGTTTCTAAAGAGGATTTCAAAGCTACTTGCATGGCAGACATACATTATGTTTTTTTGGGGGGACCTGCTGTCCCTCAATGCACTTAAATTTCTATTTGTTTATTTATTTTAGATTAGATTTCTTAACTAATAATCCCTGTCAAGGGTTGCCATGTTACAATTAATTATTTTGCAGATCTTAGTTTCAGAGGATGGCTGAGAACAAAAATTCCAAAAGAATCACTTTGCAGCTTGGGAACCTCTTTCAGACCATAAATCATTCCTTACACCATTTCCCGTTGTTGCAACACCATTTCCCGTTGCTGCAACACAATTTCCCACTGCTGCAACACCATTTCCCGTTGCTGAAACACCACATTCCAGTGCTTAACACCAATCTTTTTCATTTTTACTAAAGAGTACCAATTTCCCCATTTTTGTTCCCGAAAATGAACCATTATTCTGATGGAACATATCATTCTTCATTAAAGGAACCAGCCATGCGCCCTGATAATTACATTTCTTCACTACTACTTCCTGTCAATAATGAAAACTGCCTGTATTTTCATACTTTTAGACCCTTTTTAATCATTATTGATCCAGCGAAGACAAGATAATACTTTTTGGCACATCAACTAAAGGTAAATATAAAGGTACGCATGTTTAAGTGTGAATATTAAATTATAGTTAATGTGGAGATGTTGATACGATTGCCCAAACCATCGTACTACCAATCAGATCATTCAGCCGTAGCTTTGGGGGGATTACCAAAACATCATAATTATGACATAACACGTCAATCACCGCCATCCCTAGTTCTCGCGGTAGTATCTAAGTCACCTCGACTGTACCTTATTGTGTCATAACCTCATTTGTAACGGTTTACTTTGTCTTGATCTCGGCTACTCGGCTCTGCACTGTGTATTTTGTTTGAACCAGCAACTATGGGGGGAAATCTGATTACACATGAACCTGGCTCAACAGCACTACTGGAACTTTACCCAGAGGCTTACCAAATCTTTCTTCAAGCAGGATGGGTAGAGTATTTCAGAAGACTGCTAGATTTTAATACACAGCAAGTTCTGGAATTTGCATGCAACTTAAGGGAAGGATTCTCCATTGTCCAAGGGGTGCAAATTCCAGTGACAGAAGAAGACATAGCGCAAGTTTCCAGATTACCAACCAATGGTACTCGCTAGTTCAGCAGGAAACATCTTATTCTTAATGCACAACAAGACTTTCTGCTACCAGGTGAGCATGTGGAAACCAAAGGCAGAGGGGTCGCACTTCTGTCACTGCCCCCACCATGGTCAAAGGTTGTAGAATTCGTTAAGCAGTATTTCACTTGCGAAGGTCGTTATCAGGTAATCTACCAACACGACTTCGTTTTACTAAATCATTTGAGGCATGGTCATTTAATAAACATGCCCTATTATCTATTGGGTTGCCTAAAAAATATGTCACGTTATACTGTGAATGCAAAGCATCAGCTCCTTTCCCTCAAACACCATCGTTTAGTCCAACTCCTAATAAATAGAGGCTTTGCCCTGAACCACCCACCTCTCCTCATTAACCCTCCCTAGCAAACAGAAGAAATTCCCCAGCAAACAAAGGAAAATCCCCAGCAAGCTGCTGAAAATTAGCAATCAGTAGCAGAAACACCCCAAGTAAGCACTGAAAATCTGCAGAGGACCCCATCCCCCAATGAAGCTGAACCATCCACTCCCATAGTTGATATTTCCACTGATGACTCCGATGATAATACCCCCATCATCTTTCGCAAAAAGAAAAAGTAGCAGAAAGCTGTAACCCCACCAAAAAGAAGAAGAACTAGGGCTTCAGTTAAGGAAGCCGCTATTCTTGATAGTTCCCCTATTCTAACGAAAAGCGGCCGTAAGAGAAAAATCACTGATTTTCCTGCTTCCTTACCAAGGTGACGAACAAGGTCGCCTGCAGCGATTGAACCCATTATCCCCATTATCTCCAGTTCCCCACCCATCATGCTAAGATCTCGTATTCCAGCTAGCTCTGAGTATTCACCTGCCTCACCCTCTAGTGCTGAAATGCAGAGCGTTGACAATTTTGTGACATTATTTTCTTTAAAAGAGGCAACTGTTACACAAGAACAAGCTGCCGAAACATCTAAAGTAGACACCCAAGATGATATTGGGCATGTGGTTGTTACACAAGAACCAGCCACTGACCCAACAGGTGTTACACAAGAACCACCTGTTGGGAAACAAAAAGACAATGACCTGCATGTGGCTGTTACACAAGAACCAGCCACTGACCCAACAGGTGATACACAAGAACCACCTGTTGCAGATGCAAATGATCAAACTGATGCCGAACAACGATCCCTTCCTCCACTGGAATCTGTAGCTACACAAGCCTCGACTACCTTAGCCTCCTTGCAGGAAGAAATTGAGTTTTTAAAATCTCAAATTAATAATTATCAACAGGAGATAATAATGGTTAAAGAATCCTATCAAAACGAATTCAATCTGCACATCCTAGCACGGGTAGCATCTGCAACCGAAAAGAGTCAATACAATGAATATATGTGCAGTGAGTGTGGTGAGCTTTACACTCAAGCGGGATACAAGATAGTTGAAGTTCCAATGACTGGAGCCAGCCCACAGACTTCTCCTGTTGTAATCAAAACAGAACAACCTACTGTTACACAAGAACCAGCAGGCTCTTCAAGAATTGCAGAAGAAGACATAGAACCACCCCGGCCTACCCAAACTATCACAGAGCAGAAATCTTTTACAGATGCCTATACACAGACTGAACCTCCCTGTGTCAGCACTGCTTACACTGAGACCTCTAGTTTTCAAGAACTAAAGGATACATGGAAGACAGAATATGAGCTCTCACAAGGGAGGGCATTTCAGCAACAAAAGTCAACCTGGTTCAGCTATGCATACAAAAATTGGGAAGCCCTCGAACAGTCTCGAGCTCAACACAAAGAGAATAGGAAATTAAAAGCTAGGCTATCCTATATCTTTGACTTGGTCTAGAGGGTACTTGCTACAAGGAAAAATTCTTTTAATTATGCAGTATTCTTGAGATAACGCTTAGTGTTATTACAAATAAAGGCAATCAGAGATGGAAGACCCCACCAGGTTGCTACACCAGAGCAATTTATTGAGACTTTCACAGAAGCACCAAATAACGACCAGAACTTGCTCTGTGAACTCTATCTTCACAATGAGGCTATGCCTGAAGATAGAAAGATGAATATACTCCCTCTTGCTGGCGACATCCAAATAAGAGCCTTCATTTCTTTCCTAGCCAATCAACTTACTTGGCCGAATGCTTTTATGTCAACAACACACAGTGAATAGAACTGCCTTCTCTGGATTCGTTCTGAACCACAGAGTGCAGCCACCTTCATTGCACAACATCAACAAAATCTAAGCAAACCAGGGATGGTTGATCATATTAGGAAACTACAAGCAACAGTCTTGCAAGACTGCCAACATTATGTGAAAACAAAGGGAGCTCTGGCTATCAAAGCAAACAATTTATTTTGGGAAAATTGTCCGAAAGAAAGATAGGAATATCATCCTTACAATCCCCTCAATCTTCAGGTCGCAATTTCACGCATACCTTATTATGTTAAATGTATGGGACAATGTGTTGAAAGGTGGATTGGTTACCGTTTTCATTTCCCTCTCTTGTGGTTACCTGGTCAGCAATATAAGGCTCATTTTAAACTGACCAAAAAGGAGGAGTTGGCAGCATGGCAGCAACTACAGACTGTCTATGGGTTCAGAAACAGGTTTGACAACACCTTCTATAGCTACTGTATAAGCAACTTACACTCTTCATCCCAGTATTCCGACTCAGATTCAGAGTAAATGTTGCATGAGGACATGCAACCCTTTCAGTTGGGGAGGATATTAGGACTCCATATTGTCTACTTTTGATCTTATATTTTTTCATAATGTTACCCTCTTCAACCCATAGTTGAAAGCCTTTGCTAGCATTTTTTCCTAATTAGTCCAAAGGTATGAAGTAACTCTCCTCATTGCTATATGTTTAATCATTCAACACATAATCATGTTATCTTTATAATTAATCTTTGAAGTTGACTAAGTTGCTGAGTAATTGTTGAAACTGTTCAAAGTCTGCAGAATTATATTTTGCAGTTGCCAAAACAGCAGAAACAGCAACTGTCTAAAGTTGGCAAAACCAGTTGCCGAAACAGCAGAAACAACAACTGTCTAAACCTGGTAAAACCATATTTTGCAGTCGCTGGAACAGCAGGATCAGCAACCGTCCAAACCGGCAAGACCTCAGTCGCAGATGCTGAAACAACAGAAACAACATGAGAACTTCGAGGAAACAGTTGAGATTTACCAAATCTGCAACAATGGTGAAACAACAAAGGACAGCACGTGAATTTCAAGGAGACGGTTGAGACAGAAAAGGGATCCGATCAATGAAGGAATACACAGTTACACACTGTTGTAACAGCATGCTGTAACAGGAATTGATTTACTATTTTTGTACAAAAGGGTCAGATTGAAATGAAAAATGATAATCTATTGTAATAGATGTCTCCTCTATAAAGGGGAGACATCTACATTAGAACTGGGGAACAAGTTGTAACAGAGGAAATTGTAGTGAAGGAACAAGATTGAATCTCTATTGTAATTTAGCATATTGGTAGATGAATAAAGCACTGTTCTGAGTATTTTAACTTAGCATTAGTGTCCTGGGGAATCTTGTGAGAAGGACAGGGCCCACCTTCATCACAAGATTCACCCATTCCTTTTCTATTGAGTGTGTGTGTGTGTGATTTCTGTGTATCTCTAGTCCATGAGCATTGCTTCTGATATTTTACTTTTGCTGCTATTCTGTTTTCTTAATCAATTGATGCTGTAAAAGAGTGTCTCACCGGTGATTAGGATTTACAGAGTGTATTGGCAAACTGGATAACAAGGGCAAGTGCTGAATGTTCTTACTCTGAGGATAGGGTCCTGATCCTCTGTTACAAGACAACCATCATTTCTTTTTGCAGATTTGTTACCTTTAATTAGTCATCCATTTCATTCCATTCCCGCAATAGATTATAACTGCTGTAACACAGAGTAAGGGTTTGACAAAAAAATAGATTGTTTATACTACATCCTTTAATGCTTTTAGAATTGAGTGCATACAGTACGAGGTCACCTTTGAGATAAAAGGACTTTCCCAGGTTGACAATTTAATGTGGTACTCGACTGTTTAATTAATAAACAATTAGAGCAGCCAACACGCATGTTGAAGCACCTTCATCAATGAAAAAAATTGCACTTGAAATGCAAGCTAGTGAGAAAGGGGAGGTTTAAATTTTTCCATGTCAAAAATCACAAGCATGGAATCCTGAGGGTCGATTCCACCAATGGCCGAAAGTGGAGCTTTCCTTTGTGCTGGATATGTTTGTAATACTTCAAGCGCCAAGATAGCCGATGACGCTTGTGCCAAGTCTTCTACAATGATGTAGTTTTGGGTGGCATGTGCAGATGTATTGTGTGTATTGCGTCGAAGTGCCCCTTTAGGGGGGCGAATCACAAGGTTAGCAACCGGCCTTTCGATATGAAGATCGTTAGGCGGCAGTGGGTTTTGACTTGAGGAGGGTTCCTCTGCATGAGTGATAGGAGCTCCATAAGATTTGGCTTTGGTTTGTAGATCTACCATTTCAAAGGTGTAAATAGTAGAGGGTCCTTCACCAGTTGAAGGATGTTGCAAACTGCCATTGCCCCCTTGCAGGGGTTGGGGTTGGTTTGCAATAAGGTGTTGCTGCTGCTGAGCGGGGAAAGGATTATTCAGGACAACAGGGGTCCTGCGAGTGTCCTTTTTAGCAATGAAATATGTGCATTCCTGAAGACACAGACAACGATAGGTCATGTGGTCTTCGACATAGATTTTTCAAAGGAATCTGGTGGGTTTATCCTTTCCATCATCAGAGGAAGCATCAACCTTCTACTTTGGGTTTTTACTGCTTTGTTGACTGCTCTTCAGAAAGAGCGGTCTTTTTCTTATTCTTCTTCTTCTTACCACTGTGTTTTTGTGTAAACTGCATAGAGTTTATTGCGGTGGTAGGAAGAGCAGTTGATTTGGTAGAGGGGTCCACTGACATCTAGGCAATGTGAATGCTAAGTTGTTTTACAGTAGCCCTGGAGGTTGTGACGATAATCCCATCGGCGTACGATCCAAGTTGCTGAGTAGTGGGAGCATTGGAGTTGCGAGGGGAATTGGGAATTATGTCGTATAGAGTGCCAGATTGCGAATATATTAGATCTAGGTGTTAGGCATGACGAATGGATTGGTCTTCTGTGATTGCACCACCTAAGGCAACATCCTTAGTGATTTGGGGGAGTAGAGACTTGCAGAACCAATCAGCTAATATATAGTTTGGGAGGGGAGCTTTGACTAACCTCTGCCTACGTCTCCATTCATGTATATGATCAGAGATGTGGGTGGCGCTATCCTAACATAATGAAGTGAGGATTTCTATCCCAGTTTCATAGCGGATGGGTAGTTGGAAGTGCTTTAAGAATTCCATCACTAGAGCGCCAAAGGTATTGACTGACGCGCGTGGTAACTCAATGTACCACTTGGCTGCATTGCCAGTAAGGGTGCAGGGAAAAAGATGTAACCAGATACTATCATCCACCATGGAGTTAGAAACACACCATAGATGATAGGTGGTGATATGTGTACCTGGATCCTCCCCTTGTTTCCCTTCGAACTTCGAGATGTTTGTCGGTATTTTATGCGAGATTGGCGGCCAAAGTAAGTTATGATAGATGGGGTCATTTGTAAGTTTGTACAAGTCGGGGATATCAAGCGTTGCCAAGAAAGGCAAAGTGTTTGATGCCCCTGAATCAAACCAAGGCGATGACATATGACTTGAGGATCCTTGTGGTCCTCCCATCGTGTTGTTCCCAATATTATACATAGGTTGTGTGGTATAGTAGGTGCCTTGGGGTATGGTATTGTATTGTGGATTTCCATAGGGATTGTTAGGTTGGGGGATAGAAGTGCCCCCAGGATAAGCAGTGCCCCCTTGACTCATTTGAGGTTGTGAGTAGGGTGCCCCCATGGATTGATTGGGACCTCCTTGAGGGTTCCCACTCGCCACATAACTAACCATAGGTCCTTGACTAACATAAGGAGTGTTCATGTCAATCAGTGACTGACCATGCATGCCTGAAAATGAAGGGGGAACTATTACGCTCCCGGCCGATATATGCATATTGGGAGTGGTGCCCCTAGATACCTGAATCTGGGGGTTAGAACTATACAATGGATGCCAACCATATTGTTGGTTGAAGGGACCCATGCTAACTATGTAGCACTTGTTAAAGATCCAGGGGCTGACACAAAAGGGGCGGAACCTAGAATGGAATAGGTTCCACTCATGGAGGGTGTCATGATAGGGTTTGAACCTGGGACAAATGGGATATCGAGGTTTGCCATCAGAGGTGTGGTGCTGATTGTCGACTGGGGAAGTGGTGGGGGACCAAAAGTGTCCAAAAAATCCCACTACCCATTAGTCGTCGACAAGATGGGTGGAAGTGTTCCAACTAAAGAAAAGGAGGTAAAAATGCAATGGGAACCAAGAGTGGGCCCAACAGATTCGTGATTGGAGGATTGTATGGAGGAAGAAATCATTCAGTAAATAAATCCTCCGGTAAGCTTGAATCGTGGGATGTCCAAACTGATTCTGTGTGAGATCTTGGAGACTGATTTCCCAAAGATGGGGAATCCAGTTCACTGGAGCTCGACGGATCCTCCACAGTGAGTGGGGGAAGTCCTAACAACCGTCTAGATTGACGATGAGGGTCGGATGTAGCCACAATGGCCGATAATTTTTATTAGTAAATTTTACAGTGATGTTTATTAAATTCTCAGTGATAACACTCTGGCACCTAAAAAATAAAAAATACACTAAGTAAATCAACCAACACGCAGAGGGAAATGACCTTGTCTGATAAGCACTGATCACTAGAGATGAAACCCAGTATCACAATGAATAACAGAAATAGCTGGCCAAATGTACAATTACGGTTACTCTAGAGCTTCGTCCGAACCTCAGATTAAGGGGCCAAGTACTCTCGTGAAGATGAGCACCCTCCCAAAAACTGAAGACAGAGTAGGTCCGTCTGTGTTAGGTACCAGGGTAGACTGCCCCAATCACCTTGTGTTAGTCCCTAAAATTATGGCCGTTAAGGATACCTCAGATCATAGACACTCCTAGGGGGGACATAGTCGCAAATAGTACACTGTGTGGGCAGGATACCTGAGTCCCCGACTTAGCTCCGATATCCTGGAAGGGATCCCCAATACACATAATACCCAAAGGAGATGTAAGCAAGGTTGGGCTACCTTCACTTACAGTCCAATGTTGTCTTGTATTTGGCTCCGCTTTTACTGGAGTGGTCCCGAATAGTATGAGTGCAGAAGGATTTCTCTCTTTTAATGACACTAGTTTCGGTGTATGATCTTGGGAAGTTAACTCACACTACCTATCCCAAGATCCTAGCCTAAAATAAAGTGTGTTTACTCTAAAAAGAGTTTCTGATGGATTTTATTAGGTATATTTTAAATGTACTTCGTTAGAGTCTTCAGTGGGGGTGTTGACATATGAAATTATATGGGACTCTGACTCAAATCGTGCAAAAACAATGCTTGTAAATTTTCACTTTTGATGAATAAGCTGCTTCTACAAAGGGAGAGTCATTCATATATCAATATTTATTCAATGCATCCTATTCAACACAACACTAACATAACCGACAAAACTTCAATTCTCACTAACAACTATTGAAACCAATTAATGTAGAACTTTAACTAGCTAAGTAGAATACAATAATTTTTTTTGGTATTTTTTCTTTTAATGAAAACAAAAACTTTAAGAAGTAAAGCTATTTTATTAAAAAAAAAATTGTTCATGACATAGAGTAGTCAAACAAGTGTAGCTGCAGATCCTTGATCTATAAGCAGATTTCCCATCCCATGAGTTCAGAGGGTAAGTTGTTTATCAAGAAGTGGTTGACTAACGCTTTGTACTAGAGGCTACAGAGAGTTAGTTTCAACACTAATGCTATGTTTGTGAGGGCACAATGCTTTATAAAGCACTTTTTTCACTGGTAACCTATGTTAGTGAGGGAAAACACTCAAAAAAATAGGCTGTGGGGATCAGATCTAGGGCTGAGCACTGAAAGAAGGGTGTTGTATGGTCCTGAGTGGTCGGAAAGGGAATGAAGAAGTACAAGAAGGCCTGGAAGAAAGAGAGATCTAGGAACTTTCTGGGAAAACCGGGAACTAAGTGTAGTCCCCAGTGGAGTCACCAATTCTGCTATAGGGATTAATGCACGGGTGTTTGGTGATGTAGAAAACCCTCAAGGATCTTCCCGGGATCCTTGGCAGACAATCAGATTAGCTGCAACTATCACAAAGATACATGCATATCTATGTTTAACAAATGAATATCAAAGCGAGAAGGAATTATTACCTCGAGTCTTAGTGTGGTGTTGCTGGAGAGCGCAATGCAGCTAGGCGAAAGACCCCTGAGCCGGCTCCAGATCAAAACCTGCACATAGAAAAGACAAGTATAATATCACAACATAAAACCTTGATAAACAAATGCATGAACATATAAAAGATATCTAGTTGCATATAACTAAGCCACTCATGCTAGAAGATATTAGATCAACATATAAACAAGTTTATACTACCAACATCATGGAGTGGACAATACAACTGCAGTTCTATATTGACGTAGAAAGAGTGATTACAACCATTAGTTGCATCAGCCTTCCCTTGCCCCTCTAGCTCCTTTTTCTCTCTCTCTTCTTAACCTCTTCTGATGCCTTAGTCTAAGACTCTGCTTGACAGTCAAATAGGAAATCCTTTCAAATGTTTCGACCTCTTTCACAATGGCCCAAGCCTTGCATATATAACATGTAGGTTTAGGGTTTCCAAGTCCTTCATGACTTCCATTAGGCAAAAGCAGTAATGTTTCATGCTTTAGTGCTCTTTCCGTTTGCATACTCCATTAGGAATTAGTAATTCCCCCAAACAGGTCAAGTTCTGATGTTTCCTTGCTTTTATGTGCTGACACAGGAGAGAATATAGGGATATTTTCTCAGTCAATTCGCTCTTTTGACCCATATAACTTGATATAGGTTCACTAATGTTGTTCCCGAGGTAGCAAGTAGAGTTACCCTAAGCACTAACGCACCCTTAAGCTTGCTGAGAAGCTTTATAAAGCAAATTGATAGTGTTTGGACAATGATAGCTTGACAACTAGGCCTGTGAACTTGGTCAGTCCTTCAGTCATCATGTCTTTTTCCTTTGAGTTGATGAGGAGGTCATTTTCCTGTATAACACACTCCTTTTAAGGTACAAGTTAACTTCGATATTCCCATATTCGAAGGCCTGATAGATGCAGATGTCATGGATAAATGGTTAAATATATTGGAAGGATATTTTTCAGTTCATGAATTTTCCAATCAGGAAAATATTACTTTTTCACTTCTTAAAGCTGCTCCACACATCAAGGATTGGTGGGAAACCTATTGTGAGAAAAAGGCTGAGAGTGAACCCTCACTATTTTCAGCTACACCCACTTGGAATTATTTCTATGATGCCATCAAGGAACAATATTACCCTCTCGGGATATATGAAAACAAATACATAACGTGGACCACGTTACGGTACGAAGGGACCAAGATGTGCCAGAGTTTACAAATACTTTCCATACCCTTGACAAGAAGCTGGGTATCAATGATATTGAGTGGAATTTGGTGCTAAAGTACCGCGACTGTCTATAGAAGTACATCTAGGATGAGATGGAGTTCCTAAACATTTCCTCGCTTGGCACGACATATCGGTACAATGTCAAGATTAAGTAGCAGTTTAAACAGAAGAAGGGAGACTTTGGATATGTGAATCCAAAGTAAGGAAAAAGCACCCCCAAACCATAGAACAAAGGACCAATTCAAGGCAGCACTACCTAGGACATCCCGCTGAAGCCACAAGAAAAGAAAAACACCCCGAAGATGAAGAAGGACACGTGAAAATGGTGTGAGTTCCATAAGAGCTCCACTCGCAATACAAGTGAGTGTTAGGCCAAGCAGTCACTGGTGGCCGAGATGAAGGCTTCCGAATTAGATTCAGGTTCTAACTCTAAATCAAAACCAGATAAGGGAACTGACAAAGGGAAGTAGATCATTGATGCAGAGCCTAGTGCCACCGTGGCCACTGCCAAGATCCAGAAGATTGAGCCTAAAGATCCAGAGTAGGACGAACGCATCTTCCACTCATAGATGTGAGTGAAGGGTTCTCCGCTGCAGTTCATTGTCAAAAGAGGGAGCCAAAACAACTTCATTTTAGTAGAGGTCGTGAAGTGGTTGGGCCTAAAGACTATAGCACATCCACAACCATACGCCATCAGGTGGCTTCACCAAGGACGAGATCTTTGTTTCACTCAGTAGTTTCACCTTCCCTACAGCATCAAGCCCTTCACAGATGAGGTATTGTGTGACGTTGCTCCTCTTGAAGTTTGTGATGTAATGTTAGGACAACCATACTTTTGGAAGCGACATGTTGTATATGAGTCTAGACCTCGCTCTGTGATTATTACTTTGGCTAATAAGTTGTACAGGATACTAGAGGTAGCCCCACCTACCGCCATATGTTTGATTAAAGCAAAGAAATGCAGTAAGATCGTTTCCCAGATCAGGAAATTTGTTTTCCTTATGATTCACCCCTAGGGAAAGAAGAAGTTTGTGGGCACAACTTCCAGGTAGGGTTCCTCTTCACAGCGACAACAAATGGATGAGGTTGTGGATGAGTATAGGGATATTTTCACCTCACCCACAGGGGTACCTCTACACTATGATGTCATGCACTTCATCGATCTGACCCCGGGCGCAGCACTACCCAATGGACCGATCTATCGATGCTCTGTTTTGGAGAATGATGAGATCAAGAGGAATATTCAGGAATTATTGCAGAAAGGGCACATCAGGCCAATATCATCACCTTGTGGGAGCGTGATTGTATTTGTATAGAAGAAGGATGGGACTTGGAGGCTCTGTATTGACTATCAGGCACTAAAAAAGATCACTATCAGGAATAGGTACCTAATCCTGCATATTGATTGTAGGTTTAAACCCCGTACAGAAATTACCTGCATACGAATTCTAAAACACAGAAAATAAATAATGCGAGAGTAGAACACATAAAACACATATGCACAGAGATTTTCCCCTGGATCCCAAAACTGGGACTACCAGCTTGATTTTTCATTATGTTCCTTTCAATGTTATAATACATATTTATACATGCCGAAGCATCCAATACCATGGACCGAAAACCATCGCGTCCAAAAAACATCTGCGAAAATCATGCACAAAACCATAGGTGGGCCCACCCAACCTAACATAGGGTCCAAAACCAAAATTTGGGTGCCCCTCAAACCCCCTGTTAACTACGTGGAAATAATATAACACAACCCAACATTCTCCCACTTGTTGTTTTCTTTCCACAGGGGGCCACAAGAGAGATTAGTCATTTTTCCAGTCCTGAAATGCCCATTGTCTCTCTACACCAAGAGAACTTCTCAAAGCTCGCAGATTTTGTCAATGCATCTGCAGTATTCTTCAAAGTGTCCACCTTTACCAACAACACCTTTTTGTCTTCTATCATATCCCTCACAAAGTGATACTGAACATCAATGTGCTTTGTCTTTGAATGATATGCAGGGTTCTTTGCCAAGAAAGTTGCACTTTGGCTGTCACAGTCTATCCTTATAGCTTCCTGTACTAACCCCATACTTGAACACAATCTCAGCAACCAAACTGCTTCCTTGCTTGCATGAGTGGCTGCCATGTATTCTGCCTCTGTAGTTGATAATGCCACTACAAATTGTTTCTTACTCATCCAACTGACTTCACCTCCAAATAGGTTGAACACATACCCACTTGTAGATCTTCTCTGATCCAGATCTCCAGCCCAGTCTGCATCAACAAAGCCATGAATATCCAACACTTTATCCAATCCTGGTCTTCCTTGGTAGCATAAACCATAATCACTAGTGCCACACAAATACCTGAAAACCCGCTTCACTACTGTCCAATGCTCCTTTCCTGGTTTTGACATAAACCTGCTCAATACTCCCACTGCATGTGCAATGTCTAGTCTAGTACAGACCATTGCATACATCAGGCTACCGACTGCACTTGCATATGGAACACAGGACATGTCCTCTTCCTCTTCTTGTGTCTTGGGACACTGTTCAGTAGATAACCTCACACCTACAGGAATAGGAACCTTCACCGGTTTACTATCCTGCATATTAAACCTCTGCAATATTTTCTCGACTTACTTCCTCTGGTTTAACCAGAGCTTCCTCTCTTCCTGATCTCTTTTAATTTCCATGCCCAAAATACATTTTGCAGCACCAAGATCTTTCATGTCGAATTTGGAGGAAAATTGGGTCTTCAAATCCTGGATAATTTCTTTGTCATTTCCAACCAGCAACATATCATCCACATACAAGACCAGATAAATAACACGGTCACCAATTAATTTAAAATACACACAGTGATCTGCTTTGCTTCTGGTGAAGCCAAGTCCTCGTATAAATGAATCAAATTTCTGATACCACATCCTTGGTGACTGTTTTAATCCATATAGAGACTTCTTTAACTTGCATACCAGTTCTTTCTTACCCTTCACCGTAAAGCCTTTAGGTTGCTTCATGTATATTTCCTCTTCCAAATCCCCATGAAGAAATGCTGTCTTCACATCCATCTGTTCTACCTCAAATTCAAAAGCAGCAGCAACAGATAAAAGTAATCTAATAGAAGTTACCTTGGCAACAGGAGAAAAAATATCACCAAAATCAATTCTCAGCACCTGGGAATAACCTTTTGCTACCAACCAAGCTTTGTATTTCTCCACCTTTCCTTCTGCATTTGTCTTCTTCTTGAACACCCATTTGCTACCTATGGGTTTCCTTCTAGCCGGAAACTCCACCAGATCCCAAGCCTCATTTTTGTGCAAAGATGCCATTTCATCAACCATGGCCTCTTTCTAGAGTTTTCCATCCTCTAAATCCATTGTGTCCTTCACAGTTCTGGGATCGTCATCAGTAACAGACAAAGCAAAATTTGAACAGAAAGTAGATGGACTATACCTTTCTGGCTACCTTCTTTCTCGAACTGATCTTCTCACAGCCGAAGTTTGTGGCTCTTCATCTTCTGATTCCTCCTCTCCTATAGAGTATGATTCTTCCTCCTTTAGCTCAAACTCTATCTTCTCAGGTTCCTTTGGTTGGACTTCATGTTTAATAACATCTTTCACCTCTTTGAACACCACATCTCGGTTGTACATAACCTTCCTTGTTACTGGGTTCCAAAGCTTATAACCCTTTAAACCATCCTTATACCCAATAAATATGCACTTTTGAGATTTACTATCCAACTTTGATTTTTTCTCCTTTGGAACATGTACATATGCATCACATCCAAATACCCTCAGATGTGAAAGAGAGGGTTTCTTACCAGTCCATACCTCTTGTGGAGTCTTATCCTCCAACGTTGATGAAGGTGACTTGTTGACTAGGTAACATGCAGTATCCACCGCCTCTGCCCAGAATTCCTGTCCTAACCCGGCACCATTGAGCATGCTTCTTGCCCTTTCCATCAACGTCTTGTTCATTCTTTCTGCAACTCCATTTTGCTGAGGTGTATATGGAGTAGTCTTCTGTCGTGCTATACCACACTTCTTGCAGAATTCTTCAAATTCCTTACTGCAAAACTCTCCACCATTATCTGTCCTCAACACCTTTATCTTCTTCTCTGTCTAGTTTTCCATTAGAGCCTTAAATTCTTTAAACCTATCAAAGACTTCAGAGTTCTTCTTAAGGAAATAAATCCATGTATTCCTTGAGAAGTCATCTATAAATGATACATAGTACACAGACTTACCCAATGATGCAACCTTCACAGGCCCAAACACATCAATGTGCACAAGCTCTAATATATGTTTCGCCCGCTTACCACTAGAGTGGAAACTCACCCGATTCTGCTTCCCGTATACACAATTTTCACAAAAATCAAATTCCAGAGAGCTATTACTCATACCTTCTACCATACCTTTACCATGAAGTATTCGAAGGCCCTTCTCTCCAATATGTCCAAACATTTGATGCCACAACATGGTATTTTCTCCAGAGACCACTAGATTTTCTGCTCCACTTTCAGGAACCATGGAACTATTGCACCCATCAACAACAGTGCCACCTTGCAGATTGTACAGAGTTCCAATCCAAACTCCCCACATCAATACCAGTTCTCCCCGAACCGTCTTGCAGGTATCCTTCTCGAACACTATTTTTACACCTGCATCATCCAACTTACTAACAGAAATAAGATTTCTGGTTAATGCAGGAATATGTAGAACACCCGAAAGTGTTCTAACCCTTCCACCTGGTAGCTTCAACTTTACTTTTCCACGACCAATGATTCTAGCCTTCCTGTCATCCCCCAAGAAGACATCACCACCATCATATTTCTCATACTCACAGAACCACTCTCTATGGGGAGTGAAGTGAAAGGATGCAACTGAGTCAATCAACCATGCCTCATGATCTACATGTGTACTTGAAGAAGCCAAGTACACATCCCCACCTTCATCTGAGGTGGTTTTTGCCTCTGCAGAAGGAGCCTCATCAGATCCCTTTCCTTTGTCAGGAGCTTTAGATTTACAGTCCCTTTCGAAGTGGCCTTCCTTTTCGCATTTCCAACACACCACCTTTACAGGTTTTCCTGGAGATTGAGATCTCCCTCTAGATTTAGATCTCCCACTCGATGAATTATTTTTGTTTCTGTTCTGGGACCATCCTTGTATAGACAAGGCATCACCATTTTGGCTCTCCATATTTTTTCGTCTCATCTCCTTCGTCAGCAAGGCTGAGACTATTTCATCAAACTGCATGGCAGTTGCATTGCTACTATTGCAATAACTAGACTATCCTACGAATCTAGTAGAGAAAACAACAAACTGATGCACTTATCTTCATTTGAAATTTTAATATCAATAGATGTTAACTGACTTACCACAGTATTAAATGCATTCAAATGCTCTGCCATCGAGTCTCCATCTTTCATCCTCAAGTTATACAACTTTTTCCGCAGGAACAGTTTATTCACCAGAGACTTAGATTGGTACAAAGTCCCTAACTTGTCCCACAAAGCCTTTGCTGTAGCTTCCCTTGATACATTTAGAAATACTGAATCTGAGACACACAATCGTATTGTGCTCTTTGCCTTCTGATCCAACTTCTTCCATTCTTTATTTGACAATCCCGTTGGTTTAGCACCCAGATCTACCGCGATCCACTGATCTTTATCCATCAATAGATCCTCCATCTTTAGTTTCCACAACTCAAAACTTTGACCATTAAATTTCTCGATCTATATCTTTCCACTGCTCGCCATCTTCTTTCACCACTAGAATCGATCTTGCAGATCTCCCACTGAACAGGGTCTACCACAGGCCCGAGCAAAACCCCTCAGCAACAAAGGCGTCCCCTTGAAGCAAAATCTGCTCTCATACCAAATGTAGGTTTTAACCCCGTACAGAAATTACCCGCATACAAATTCTAAAACACAGAAAATAAATAATGTGAGAGAAGAACACATAAAACACATATACACAAAGATTTTTCCCTAGATCCCAAAATCGGGACTACCAGCTTGATTTTTCATTATGTTCCTTTCAATGTTATAATACACATTTATACATGCTGAAGCATCTAATACCATGGACCGAAAACCATCGCGTCCAAAAAACATGTGCGAAAATCATGCAAAAAACCATAGGTGGGTTTGCCCAACCTAACATAGGGTCCAAAACCAAAATTTTTCGGGGCGCTGCCCCGGACCCCATAAAGTGGGGTTACGAGTGCCCCTCAAACCCCCTGTTAACTATGTGGAAAGAATATAACACAACCCAACATTGATGACCTTCTGGACCAGCTCAAGGGGGTCAAATATTTCAGCAATATTGACTTGAAGTCAAGTTATCACCAGGTGCCTATCAAACCCTTCGATGTGTGGAATACTAGCTTCAAATCCAGGGAGGGCCTTTTTGAATGGTTGGTCAAGCCGTTTGGATTAACAAACACCCTTGCAACCTTCACGAGACTGATGGAAAACATATTTCGGCCCTTTACCAATGAATTTACAATGGTGTATTTATATGACATCTTGATATTCAACCAGAGTTGGGAAGAGCACCTCCACCATATTAGATAGGTCCTTCAAACCCTGTGCCAACACAAGTTGTGTGCTAACATGGCGAAATGCACCTTTGGCCTCACCCAGGTTCAAAATATGGGGTACATCATTGATGAGCATGGTGTACATGTGGACCCATCCAAGATACAAGTCATTCGGGATTGGCCAGCCCCAACCACTCTATTAGAGCTCCAAAACTTTTTAGGTCTTGCCAATTTCTATGGTAGGTTCGTGTTGGGGTTCTCTCATATCACTTGGCCTTTATGTCAAGTCACCAAGGGTAGAGCGGAAGCAAAGGTTTTTTGGATGGAAACCCAACAACAAGTATTCTTCGAGTTGAAGAATCACGTCTATTCTACACCAGAGCTCACATTACCAGACCTGCAACAACCATTAGAGATTGAGATAGATGCCTCTGACTATGCTATTGGTGCGGTTCTTACTCAGCATGGGCATCTAGTGGCTTACCACAGTGAGACACTTTAAGACACAGTTTGAAAGTACCCCACTTACGACAAAGAAATGTATTCCATTGTGCAGGTCTGCTGTCAATGGAAGCATTACATTCTGGGGAACAAAATGATCTTCCACACAGACCACTGGCCTCTACAGTTCATATAGACACAAGGGATTTTGCATAACAATCACCATCAGAAATGGTCCACCTATATGCAATAGTTCCATTTGAACATTAAGTATAAGAAGGAAATCAACAACAATGTTTCTTATTGCCTCAGCCGACCATCGGTCATGGCGTTGATCATTGTGCTCGACTCTTGTAGGCATGAGATGTCAGGGTGGCCGCATCTTTACAAGAGCGATCTAGAATTCAACAACATATACCAGACACTCCGGGAAGGGAAGCAAGTTCCAAATTTTCACCTTCAGGATGCATTGTTATGCCACCTGGGACACATCTATGTTCCTTCAAGTAAGTGTGTGAAGATTATTTGGGAGGCGCACTACAATCAGGTCACTTTATAGTTTGGAGTAGTGAAGACAATGGCGATATTGCAGAAGTATTTTTATTGGCCGAAACTTCATCAGGATGTTGGGAAGTACATTAGACCCTGCACCACCTGTGTCATTGCTAAACCAACCATCAAGAAGCAAGGCATTTATAATCCTCTACCTACTCCTAGCCAACCTTGGGAATCTGTCTCCATGGATTACATCTCGGGCCTTCCTTCTACTAAGCACGACAATGATTGCATTTTCATGGTCATCCACAAATTCTCTAAGATGGCCATTATGGCGGCTTGCAAGAAGAGTATCACAATAGAGGCCACTGGTAAGATCTTCTTTGAGCGAGTATGGGTACACTTTAGGATCCCACAGTCCATTGTCTCATATCAGGACAATAGATTCTTGAGTGCATTTTGGTCAAGTTTCTGGTTGATGTTGGATACAAAACTTACTAAGTCCACGACTTTCCATCTCCAAAATGATGGACAAAAAGAGGTTGTCAACAGGATGATCGTACACATTCTGCGCATGTACAACTCAAAACATCCACGTACGTGGGATGAAAATCTCCCCTATGTCCAACACAACTACAAAAGAGCTCTCCCCAGCTCAACACGCCACAACCCCTTTCAGGTAGGGTTGGGATTTCAACCATTATGCCCAATTGATGTGGCCAGACCATTTGTAGCTACTCAGGTAGATTCAGCTCACATTCAGTTCGAAGCTGAAAGGGCTAACAACTTCATTGAGCACATTCAACACATCCACCGGTAGGTCCATGATTTATTGGAAAGATCCAATTCTAAGTATAAACATTGCCATGATTAGCGTCAAGTGCCACACAAGTTCTAGGTGGGCGACAAAGTTTGGCTACATTTGTAGAAGGAGCACCTTGTTGGACCCCACTGCAAGCTTCACCCACTCTGATATGGACCATACACCATCACCAAGGCCATCGGTGACAATGCCTTCGAGCTCAACATCCCACCGTTCCTTGGTCTGTACCCAGTGTTCAATGTAGATTTCCTTCGGCCATACTTTCCACCATTGTTGGACACATCTAACATTGCAAAACAACTCACACCAACAAATCTCAACCTGAACTACGTGGAACATGCCACCACTGGTCATATAATGGAAGCACAGATCAAGAACACTCACCAACAAAGGATATAACTATATCGAGTTGTCAAAGCAGGCCAACTCCTTCACCAGAGCAAGTGGTTCACCAGGGACCAGGTTCAACAAAAATTTCCTCACCTCATGGAGGGTCTACACGCAATGGGGACCATTACTTCCTAAGGGGGAAGGAATGATCCAAGTGGATATTGTTGGCCACCCACCTATTCCACCTAGACCCCCCAGTCAATTTCATCTGTTTCCTTGATCATTTCAGCGTTTACTATTTTTAGTAGTTTTTCAGGTCATGAACTTCCCGAGCAGTTTTGACCCCCTAAACGACATTTTTTAGGGTTCTTAGCAAGCCCATAGTCATAAGAGAGGGCTTGTGGTGAAAACTGTAGTACTCGGCAAGACCTTTCCAACAAGGTATCGTACACGCCAAACAGAGAGAATATGACCAAGTTACGACCCCAAGAAGTTGGCTGCCCAACTAACCCCATCGAGGCCCATAAAATCTTGGTGTTACATCTCCTAGGGTTAGGGTTTTCTCATGTTTTCCAATAATAAATAGGCCCTTGAGCCTCATTGTAACATAGTTCAAAGGCATGTAGCCACCACATCTCTTCTCAGAGATAAGCTACCATTGCCCAAGCTATCTTATTTCCATTTTGTTTGTAAGCAAAGTTCCATATTTTTCTATTAATTAAATGAAGTGTTTTTCTGCTGCATCTCTGTGGTTATGATTATATCTGTAAGTTGTTGCGTTCTTATTTAAGTTCAGATCAACCCTAGATCTAATTATAGTTATGTTAATCTTGACCTGGTGGATAAGTGTGGCTTGAGAAAAGAAGTGCACATAGAGTCTTGGTTGGTGCGGTTGGCTACAGGTACTAAGAAAATAGTTCATCATTGCGTAAGAGCTTGTGTTTGTGAATTTCATGTTAAGCCATATTCAAGTCATCAAGGATATCATAAGACATTTATTGTTGTGAAGAATTTCTACTATTGGACGAATCTGAAGAAAGAGGTAGTTGAGTTCGTCGCCAGGTGTTTGGATTGTCAACAGGTAAAAACATAGTGCAAGAATCTAGGTGGTCTATTGCAGCCGATTCTGATTCCAAAGTGGAAATGGGAGGTCATTTATATGGATTTCATTATAGTTTTTTCAAGAACATCTGAGAAAGAATGATTTCATCATGGTTGTGGTTGACACATTGACTAAGGTAGCTCAATCATAACGGTTAAGTCTACTTATTCAGATAGTGAGGTAGCATAGGTCTTCATCAGGGAGATAGTGAGATTGCATCATATTCCTAGAAATATTGTGCCAGACAGAGATGCTAAGTTCACTTCTAGGTTTTGGAAGGAGTTATTTGTAGTTTTGGGTACAAAGTTGGCTTTCAGTATAGCTTATCATCTGCATACATATGGATAGATAGAGAGGGTCAACAACATCATGGAGGACATGTTGAGAATTTATGTTCTGCACCAGGAGAGGAAGTGGGAGGAGTATCTTCCAATGGTTAAGTTTTCATACAATAATGGGTATCAGGAGTCACTGAGGATGAGTCTATCTAAGGCACTATATGGG
This sequence comes from Pinus tabuliformis, assembly GCA_031772625.1. NCBI lineage: Eukaryota > Viridiplantae > Streptophyta > Pinopsida > Pinales > Pinaceae > Pinus > Pinus tabuliformis. The sequence goes on along the minus strand of CM062804.1, from coordinate 300,904,429 downwards.
CGAAGTTGTAATACTCCCATCATCTGGGGTGATCCAGTGAACATGGTTTTGATCGGGCCAGACATGTTGGTAGAGATGGAACAAGAAATGAAGGTTATCAAGATGAATGTAAAGGTAGCACAAGATAGACATAAACGTTATGCATATCAACACATGGAATTTAATGAGTTTCAGGTTGGGGAGCACGTGTAATTGTGCATAAAGCCCAAGAGGATATCCTTGAGGATTGGATCATGTGCCAAGTTGGCACATCAGTATTACAGGCCTTTCATGATCCTTGAGAGGATTGGAGCTGTGGCCTACAGACTTGCACTGCCTCTGACAATGAAATTCCATGATGTTTTCCATGTTTCATTGCATAAAATATATGTGAAAGATGTTGATCATGTGATTGATTGGTTTTTATTGTAGGTGGAGCCAAAAGGAGAATTTCATCTAGAACCTCAATGCTTATTGCAACGGAAACAACTAATGCTCTAGAACTGAGCAATCGAGCGAGTTAAGGTGAAGTGGAAACACTTAGGGCTCGATGAAGCTACATGGGAATTGGCTAATCAGATGCGAGCTAGGTATCCTTCATTGTTTGTTGTTTGAGGAAAAGTAATTTTGGTATATGTATACATTTTGGGTTTTTTTGTAAATACCACAGTGATATGTGTTATAAAGCTCCAATAAGTGGTATGGTTTTCATGTTTTTATGTTTGTCATGCTGGTGATTCTTTTCAGCAGGTTGTTCATTGTAAATATTGCATCGAGTTGGGTTATAAAGCTCCATGGGAATTATTTTTTGGTTTTCAATGGTATTGTTGGTATTAAGTGTCATAGAACACTAAGGACAGTGTTCCCCTAAGGGGGAAGGGTTTGTAAATGCCCCGGGTTAAAATTTCATGTAATAAAGGTAAAAATATGACCAAGGTCATGAGACACATATTCCAAGCTGAATGTTGGGAAAAAACATCCTAGTGGGTGTTCATTTGGTTTATTATGGCTAAGGGAAATTGGAAAAGGCTTTGAAAAGGAAAAGAGGCATTATTTGGCATTTTATTTATGAAAATAAATGAAAATAGGAGAAAAGGAAGGTGAAAAGTCACATGATTGCATGTGAGGAAAATTGAAGGAAGAATAAAGGAAATTGAAGAAAATAGAGGCCTCAATAATAAAAATTATTCTTAGGATCAATTCACAACTTTTTTTTTTTTTTTTTTATGCTTTTGTTAGTTCAATTTTGGAGCTCTCTCTTTATTCTCTCCCTTCTCTCATACTCTTGCACACTTAGAGCATTCTTGGACCACTCTAGCATTGGAGAAAGGAAGGCAAATGAAGGAAAAGGAAGCAAAGGAAAGTAAGGTACAAGCAAGGGAAATGTCAGGCCAGGCAGTAACTCCAATAGGCAGTAAAACTGATTCGATCTATTCCATTAGGTATGTTATTGTTATATACAAAAGGGTGTGACTGCTCAATTCATCTCCTGATGACTGTTCACATTCCTAATTTAATTATTTACATAAATTCACCCAATCGTGAGGATTAGGTGTCAACATTCCCCCCCTTAATCTGAAGGGATGTTGGTGAGTCCAAGCATCGTTCTGAATCTTTCAAGATTTTCTCTTCCAAGCGCTTTGGTGAAGATGTCTGCAATTTGCTCATTTGTGGAACAATGACGGAGATGGATTGTTTTGGCCTCAACATGATGTCGGATCAGATGATATTTAGTATTGATGTGCTTTGTTCGATCGTGGAACTTTGGGTTCTTGGCCAACTTTATTGCAGAGCTGTTGTCAATCATGAGTGGAGTTGATTGTACTTGTTTTACCTGCAAATCTTCAAGAATTTTCCTGAGCCACACAATTTATTTTGTTGCTTCAGCTGCTGCCACGTATTCTACTTCTGTTGTGGAATCTGTTGGAACTGATTGTTTGTGTGATCTCCAGGATACAGCTCCTAATCAAAGACTCATAGCATATCCTGAAGTAGATACCCCAGTTTCTTTGTCTCCATCGAAGTCTGAATCAGAGTATCCGATCAAACTGAAGTCATCCTCCTGTGTGTACTTGATTCCAAAGTCTTGAGTTCCCTTCAAGTACTTTAGAACTCTTTTTACAGCAGACCAATGTCCCTCACAAGGCTTTTGCATAAACCTGGAGAGGGTTCCAACAACAAATGAAATGTCTGGTCTGGTAGTAGTTAGGTAGTTGAGACTTCCTACAAGCTGTCTATACTTTGTTGCATCCTCAAATTCCTTTCCTTCGATAGATGTGAGCTTTAAGTTTTATTCCATTGAAGTAGTAAGATAATTGCACTCTGTCATGCCAAACCTGTTCAACAAATCTCCAATGTATTTCTTTTGAGAAAGAAATATGGACTTTGGATGTTGGGTTACTTCAATGCCAAGATAGTAATGAACATAGCCCAAATCAGTCATTTCAAAACTTTTCCCCAATTCCATCTTTATGGATGCAATGTAGCTTTCATTGTTCCCTGTTATTAAAAGATCATCTACATAAACCATAAGATATACAACTGTTTTGCCAACATTCTTGACAAATAAAGTTGCATCATCAAGATCAAAATGATTGAAATTGAGTTTCAGAAGATGCTTAGTTAGTTTTTCATACCAGGCTCACGGTCCTTGTTTGAGGCCATACAAGGACTTCACAAGTTTGCATACTTTATGTTCATGTCCTTTCACAACAAATCCTTTAGGCTGGGACATAAAAACATTCTCTTTTAGATCTCCATTCAAGAAGGCAATTTTTACATCCATTTGATGGACTTTCCAACTGTTCTGAGCTGCTAGTGCAAAGAGTGTCCAGATGGTGGCCCATTTTGCTGTGGGGGAAAATTTTTCCTCATAATCGACCCCTTCCTTCTGTGCAAAACCTTTTTCCACAAGCCTAGCTTTGTGCTAGTCAAGTGAGCCATCAGCTTTGTACTTGTTCTTGTAGACCCACTTGCAGCCAATTGGTTTGGTTCCAAATGGAGGATCAACCAGCTTCCAAGTGCCGTTCTTTATGAGGGCATCATACTCCCTTTGCATCACTTCTTTCCATCCATCATGAGAAGTAGCTTCTTTAAAGGAAGTTGGTTCAAAATCTGTAGACAAGTTCAATTCACAATCATAAGAAACATCCATATCAACAGGTGAATTAGAGTCATCTACATCACCTCCATTTTGTCGGTTTGAATTTCTGGTTCCTGTTTTTCCAATTTCATAAGGATGAACACTTTCAAGTGTCTTCGTCAGCCACTTTGGGGGACCTTTATGAGATGGTCCAGGCTGCTCTGTTGATTGAGTTGGGACTGAATCAAGATTGAGTCTCCCAATTCTATCAATTACATCACTTAAAGCATCATCCGTTGTTGGAGTTTCATTCGGGGGAGAGTGTTCTTCGGAAGAAGATTCCACATGTTGATCTAGAATAGGAATCCCCACTTCAAGATGTGGAATCTGATTATCAAATTCTTGAAATGATTTTGTTTTTGTGAATCTATCCAAGCGATCAAGTTGCCGCTCAACAACATTGTCAAATTTGGATGATTCAAGAAAAATTACATCTCTAGATAAAAAAAACTTTTTATTTACTTCATCATAGAGGCGGTATGCTTTGGAGGTGTTTGAATACCCCAGGAAGATACACTTACGACTTCTAGCACCAAGTTTGTTTCTATGCACCTTTGGTATCAATGCATAATAGGTGGAACCAAAGACCCTGAGATGTTTTACCGAAGGAACATGTCTATACCACAATTCATAAGGAGTCTTGTTTCTTATAGCATTAGATGGACTTCTATTCTTTATATATGCAGCACATAGAAGAACATCAGCCCAAAACATTATCTTTACATTTTTGAAGAAAAGCATGGATCGTACCATATTCAAGATTGTTCTATTCATTCTTTCAGCTACACCATTCTGTTGGGGATTATAAGGCACAATTGTTTGATGTTTGATCCGATGTTGGCGAAGATAGTTTTCAAATTCATTTGATGTGTATTCTTTTCCATTATCGGTGCGAATAGACTCAATATGAGATTGTGCATCATTTTCAATCCATTTATGAAAATTCTTGAATGTTTGAAAAGCATCAGATTTGTTCTTCAATAAATAAACCCAACACATTCTGGTGTAGTCATCAATAAATGTCATGATATATTTATTTCCATTTGCAGAAGGAACAGGCATTGGACCACATAAATCTGAATGAATAAGTTCAAGCTTCCTATGTGCTCTTGAATGTGAATCATGAAAAGACTGTTTGCTATGCTTTCCTAGAATGCAAGCATCACATTGCTTAAGTTTTCTAGGAATTGTAGGCAAACCAGCAACACCATTTTTCTTCAATAAGCGGAGACTGTCATAGTTTAAATGTCCAAATCTAGCATGCCATAATAAACTTGATGGAAGTGTACCTTCTTCATGATGAGAAATATATGAGAAATGTTGTGCATGAGCAGAGGTTCCTTGTAGTTTGAGAAGCCTTTCTTCTTCTATTCCCGTCATGACAAGTGAGTGGTCAGATGCTTTTCTTACCTCAAGCTTTCCATCAAACATATGAATGGAGTGACCTTGCTGGCGGATGTGGACCAAGGACATCAAGTTTCTCTTAAGCTGTGGGAGATATAGAACATGATCCAGAAGAAAGTCTGGAAGACCACGCAGTTTAAGCCTGATTGTGCCAAGCCCTGATGGCTTGATTTTTGATTGATCTGCAAAGTATACTGCTCCATCAACATTGTCAGTGAAATCTTCAAAAAAATCTTTTCTACGAGACATGTGACAGGTTGCTCCTGAATCAAGCAACCAATCATTTTTCCATGAAGCAAGTGAGGCATTAAAGAAATCTTCATTTACTCCAATGTTACATTGTGCCTCAACATAGTGAGTGGATTCAGGTGCTTTACCTTTGTCTGTATCATCAGTTTTACCTTTCTATTGGTTTCTTTTCTGCTCAATTTTGTCCCATGGTAGGTTGCATTTAGAGGCATCATGTGATCCGTTTCTTTTGCAGCGAATGTAGTGCAGATCTGCCTTTTCTCCTTGAGAATGTCTCCCCCCCCGCCTCTAAAATATCTTTCTCTTCCTCTTCGTCCACCTCTTCCTCTTGTAGAATCTTGAGCAGGATGCTTTTCTTTTCTAGCAAGGCACACAGTCTCTTCAGAAGATTCAGGGGCTGTCTTCTTTCCGAAAGCTTTCTCTCTTTCATCAAACTTTTTCACAAGAGAGTCAAAGGTTATATCTTTTAGATTTCCATTTGCTTGTAATGACTCAAGATAATTGGAGTAAGTAGGATAAAGTGCCTTGAGAAAGGCAATAAGAGGAATATCTAGTTCAACCTTAGTGGATTTGATATCATGCATTATAGACTTTACTTCAGATGCAAGAGCAAGAGGATCATTATTTTTCAGTTCAAGAGTGAAGAGTTTAATCATGAGTTGGAAAACTTCAAGTGCAGAATGTGAGTCATAGAGTTCTTTCAGCTTTTGTAGGGCTTCAAAGGCAGTTGAATATGACGAAATATGGCGACTCACCTCTTCATTTATAGATGCTGCGATTAATGCATAAGCTTTGCTATTCTTGTTTTCCCAAATGACGAGCTCTTTGTCTGAGGTAGGCTGTACTGGGTCATTGTCTCCTTCTTCGACACACACTCCTTTCCACAACTCGTTGAAGATGAGGGTGTGTTTTATCATCCGGGACCATTCAGGATAGTTCTCCTTGCCAATGAGAACTATTCCTACCATGGAGATGATTGAATGCATTCTGTAAGAAAAAAATTACTTCTGCTGATAGAAAACAATATATATGTTATACCTTCCACTTCTCAAATATATATGCTATACCTTCCATATACCCATATATGTTTTTTTTTTTTTTTTTTTTTTTTACCATATAGCATATCGCCATAAAAAACTTAATGAATTTCATGTCATGTTCACTTTTTTTTTCCATTCAAAATAATATATTATCACTCCATATAATATATTATTATTCTTATTACACATTAATCACGACCTTCACACATGAACATATGTTTTCATGTAAAAATTTGTCGCACCAAACTGAACAATAATTTAAAAAACTGCGCTGGTAACCAAACCAAAACAATCACCAGAGAGTATGTCGATTACGCCAAACAACATTCAAAACTTATTTGAAATAGCAGGCAGCGTTCAAGATTTATTTGAAATAGCAGGCAACGTTGAAAACTTTCATAACCAGCGTTCATAGCTAGCGTTCATAACCCAGAGCAGGAGCGTTCAAAACCGGAGTTCAGGAGCTTTGCCACACCAAGCTATGATATGACCTTCCGTGGAGACGTGGGCACACACACCATTCCACTGCATTGATACCATTCGAACTTGGGAAGAAACCTGGGCTCGCACACCATTATGCCATGATCCAAGCACGATTTCCCATTGCAATCAAGCGAAACACGGATTGCAATCAAATGCAATACCAATTGCAATCAAGCAACATGAATTGCAATCAAAAGCAACACGATTTGCCATCAAACGCATACCAATTGCAGTAAAATGCAATACCAATTGCAGTAAAACACAATACTAATTGCTATCAAACGTAATACCAATATGCCGAAAATGTTTAACGCGTTCTTCTGTTCTGCGAAACTCAGAGAATCATTTGACAAACAAATCCAGCAACGTTACTATACCAAAAATGCAGACGCACCAGCAGTGTTACTATGCCAAAAATGTAGACTTTACAGGATTCCTCGGATCAGAGCAACGCAACATTACAATACCAAAAACGTAGTTGGGTCAGTCCAAACATTCGAGAGATATTTCAGAGGACAGAGGCGTTGAGGCAAGTAGGATAGCGTTCAGGGGAACGTTTTATTGTTTTATGACAGCGCTCAGTCAGGACAGTGCTCAGGTCAGGACAACTCTTAGGAATAGGAATGCATATGACAGATCAACGTACAACCCACAGTAGCAAAAATGAAGGGAGTTACAACTATTTTGAGAAATAGCTCTGATACCATGTCAGGCCAGGCAGTAACTCCAATAGGTAGTAAAACTGATTCGATCTATTCCATTAGGTATGTTATTGTTATATACAAAAGGGTGTGACTGCTCAGTTTATCTCCTGATGACTGTTCACATTCCTAATTTATTTATTTACATAAATTCACCCAATCGTGAGGATTAGGTGTCAACAGGAAAGTTGGATCAAGAAGATTCAACAAGAATACTTGCAGGTAACAAGTTGCATGTGTGATTTCCTAGTTGGTTTGTGATTGCATGGTACATGCATGTGCGTATTTGGTTCTCTTGTTGTGATTGGCATGGGTTTTTCTAGGTGTGATAGTTGTTTAAGCCTTGCCTTTAAATTTACGGATATCCATAGTGTGATGGGGTTCTTATTTCGGTTGAGATTTGGATTGTGTTATGAAACCAGCTCAAGAAAAGATAGAAAAGATAGATCAACGCCTTAGAATTCAGCCTCTTCGAGGGGGCAACCTCCTTTACATTACATAAATGAACAATTCTTGGATGATTCAAATGACAAAACCTCCTTTCTATATATAGGAGTCTAAGGAGTCACAATATAATCCAGCCGACCTAACAATAATAATATAAAGCCACAAAAATAACAATAGAGGGATTCTATGGGGCACAATAGTAACAATATGGGGGCAATAGGGGCACAACAATATTAATAAGGAGTATAACTACAATAGTAATGGGGTAATCACTAGTATTATAGGGACCCAACATGCCCCTCTCCTTTAAAAAAGTGTTGTTTTCAACACTTGAGTAGTTCTGGATACTTCTGCATAAAATTCTCATCCTCCCATGTGGAATCTTTAGCGGATAAGTTCTTCCACTTGATAAGATACTTTGAAATTGGTCGATTTCGTAGCTGTCGAGTTCTTGTTTTTGTGACTGCTTCCGGTTCCAATATAATTTTTCCTTACTCGTCAAGTTCTGGCAATATTGTTTGAACTGGGAGCTTGTCGCCTATAACCTTCTTTAAACACGAAACATGGAAAACTAGGTGAAATCGAGAAGCTGTAGGAAGCTCCAATTTGTATGCCATAGTACCAATCTTTTGCAACACCTTGTACGGACCATAATACTTTGGTGATAATTTATATCCTTCTTAGCTTGCTTGAGGGACATTTGCTTATATGGTTGTAGCCATAGGAGTACCCAATCACCTACATCAAAACTTCTTTCACTGCGATGTTGATCTGCCTGTTGTTTCATTCTATTCTGTGACAACACGAGGTTATCCTTTAAGAGTTGGAGGACTTGTTGTTGATGTTCGATGTGGTGTTCCACTGCCTGAACCTTAGAATTTTCTCTTAAGTATGATGTGATGGATGGTGGTTGATACCCATAAAGTGCCATAAATGGGGTCATTTTTGTTGCTATATGGAAGGAAGTGTTATACCACCATTCAGCCAGAGGCAACCATTTGACCCATTGTGTCTGTTTATCAGATACAAAGCAACAAAGATATCCTTCCAAAAATTTGTTTACTATCTCAGTTTGCTCATCAGATTGAGGATGATAAGATGAGATATGAGCTAACTAAGTACCAAGACAAGAAAATAATTCTGTCCAAAAATTTCCAGTGAAAATGGGATCTCTATCACTTACAATAATCTTTGGGTTTCCATGTAGCTTTTGAATTGTTTCCATAAATGCAGTAGAAACTGTACTGGCTTTAAATGGATGTGATAATGCACAAAAGTGTGCATACTTGTTAAGTCTGTAAACTACCACCATGATGAAACTCTTTCCCTCAGACTTGGGTAAACCTGTGATAAAATCCATTGAAACCTCCTCCCAACGTTGGCTTGGAATGGATAAAGGTTGTAATATACCCGGTGTATTAATTGTTTCAACTTTATTTTGTCGGCAAACCAAACATTCCACCACAAACTTTTGAATATCTGATTTAAGGCCATCCCAAAAAAATTCCTTCTTAACCCTGTGGTAAGTTTTTAAAAATCCTGAGTGCCCTCCTAAGGGAGAAGTGTGCAATTCCATAAGAATATTTTGTTTTAGCTGGGAATTCTTACTGAGGTATAAGCGATCTTTGTACCATAACGAATCATTTTTCCAGCTAAATGTATCAGACGTACTGGAATCTTGTTGTAACTTTTGAATAAGTGCCCACACTTCTTCGTCATTCTTCCATTCCTCCCTTGATTCGTTTATCCAATCTGGTTGGATAATAGAAATGGCGCACAACAATGCTTCCACATCCTCATCCTTTCTTGAGAGTGCATCTGATGAGCCCCAAATTTGGTAACATTTTGGGCTCATTTGGCCTAACTACCCTTGCTCAACCCTTCATTTTTCATAACTTATGCATCATTTTTTAGTATATTTATGTCATTTGTACGAATGAGGGCAGTCACTATTCCTAGGTGGCTAACACATGTTTATTTCAGGTTTTTTTGACATTTAATGGAGCAAAACCACGCAGATGAGGGCTAGGAGACAGCCAAAATGGGATTGAGATTTTGTAGGAAGGTTGTCCACAGCATTGAATGACCTTCCTCATGATCTTCACCCCCAACTCCGAGCTCCAATAGCCACCACCACCGAGCTAGAAGGCAGCCAAACAGATTTTGAGGAAGCAGCAGATTACTCTTAGTTTGGTCAGCCAAACCCCACTAATTTAGGAGGCCAGCTTGGCCCTCGTAATGTATAAATGATGAGGCTGTAGCCTTCGATGGGGACTTTTGAAACCTTGTTGCATATTCTGAACTACGACCTGATAGCTCTGTTTTGCTCTTTGTAAGCCATTTTTGGCATGTTATTTGACTTATGACTATTATCTTTTAATGAAAAGCAGGCAGATTCGAGTTCAGTTCTGAGTTCTTAGAGGAGCCATAGCTCTCGGGGTTGGGCCCAACCTGAGAGCAATAGGCCTCCTTCCTTTGTATTGTTACCTTCCTTTCAACATTGTATTTCTTTTCCTTTACATGCATTTGGAAACACAGTTGGCTGAGTTGAATTTCTTGGTGTGGTTACGTAGGTTAGTTTCATGAACAGAGTTGCTTCAGTAGTTTAGATTAGAGTAAGGAGATTGGAGTTAATCAGAGTTCCAAAAAGGGTTGACTACACACTCACTTTCACCTCTGTTTAGGGATTGGAATTGCAGACCGTGCCACCCACCAAAAACACTGTTTTACATGTTCATACAAGCTTTGATGCAATGTTCTCATTTGTAACAGTGTCCATGCATTCAGATCTTGTGGAATGATTCTTTGCTTCAGTACCATGCATGATTTTCCTTAAAAATCACGTTGCTGTTCTTTGGTTTTTATAAAAACAGTTAGAATAGTTTGATGAAATTTTGGTTATGTGTAGAACATGGATGATTTGTTTCATTTACACTGTGCAGTACTACTCCCTCACTCCCTTATCCTTCTAAGCCGTGCCTAGGCCATCTACTCATCTCCCAGTTAGACCACTTGCCTCCCAACTCTTCTATTACCCACGTTATTCTACCTTTTCGGCCTTCCATTCCCTCTACCCTCCTCTAAACCAACCAACCTTGCACACCCCCTCTTCATCTCATCTCTCTGTCCATAAGCCATCACAAGCTCCCCTCCTACCTCCCTATCCATCCATACAACCTCTTCCACTCATCCATCACCCAAAAATCTGATTGCAGAACATCCTGTAGGGATTACTGAACTTCCTGTAGAAATCCTGAACATCCTGTAGAACCCTTGCAGACTTCATGTAGAAGCTCATAAACATGGTTGCTTGGCATCCAGACTTGGTGAACTTCTCTGGAAGGATGTTAGGGATTCCTTAGACCCTCTCTAGGCCTTCCTAACCTTTTCCAAGCATTTCCCTCCTTGATCTATCTCTGCGCAGTCAAGACCCAGTTAGAAGCACACACATAATAATTCCAACAACTTGAACAAAAATACAAAAATGTGTTTTCTTTAGATCAAAGTAGTCTAGACACATGCATCTCACCTTCCTAGAAGTAATGGCATCTCTTTCAGTAGTTTGCATTCCCACCTTTTGCATCAGTAGGACTAGCTGGTAGAATTAGGGTTTGCTAGGGTTTGTGATTCTTGTTGGCTTTCAGTTCCTTCCTACAGTAGGTTAATTTCCTTTGAGATAGCTTTCGTTCATCGGTTAAAAAGCTTCTTTTGAGAACTCATAGAAGTTGGCTTGAGCCCTAGCGGACTTGTGCCAGTTGACCAAGTGACAGCTGCGACAAGAGCTAGTACTTGTGCATATAGCACCGTCGCTTCCGAGTTTGTTACGAACTACCGGGTTGATAAAATTAGAGAAGGAAGCTCCAGGAGTTGTAGCATTATTGCTACAATACTGGAGCCCACCATCTTTTTGGCGTCGTTGCCGGGGAAGCGTCAGAGTATTAGTAATTGTTGCTTTTCTTCTATTTTCCTACTCTCGCCTTCTGCTAAGTATTTTATTTCATTTCCATTCTGCAAAAGTAGCATAGACATTTCCTGCTTTCATAGAATAACATTTCAATTCCGCAATTTCATTTTTGCAAGCGTAGATTAGCATTTCAATTCTGCAAGCGTAGACTAGCATTTCCCTTCCTGCAATTTCATTTGAGCAAAGTAGATTAGTTCTTTCCTGCTTTCATTTCAATTCTGCATTTTCATTTCAGCAAGATAGTTAGCTGTAGACCAATCTGTTTCAGTTTTTGCAGGTACCAGAAAAAAAAAAAAAAAACAAAAGCAATCAAAAGTCTTTCCATTTCATGCCTCGTAGGAATCGAGATAAAACAGGCAAATTCTTACCCAACACCCCCACCACATCACTGAGTCACCCTTCTCTCTTCTTTGGTGACAGTGATCCAGAAGAACCTATAGGTGAACCTCCTGAGATATACGAAGATCCTATAGCAGAAGAAGAGTTAGAGACCATTCCATCTGAAGCTATGGCTGACAATAGGGGAGAAGATGAGAGAATAGAAGGTGCCTTCCCCATCCGAGAGACCAATGGAGACATGAAAATGAAGAACATAAGCCCTTCTGCTTTACCTCACTTCCATGGACTGACTACTGAAGATCCTGATACCTTCCTGTTTGAGTTTGCTGTCCTTTGTCGAACCTATGACTATACTGAAGATGAGCAGAAGCTGAAACTCTTCCCCTCAACCCTTAAGGATGCAGCATTACGCTGGTTCATGGGCTTACCTGGGAACAATATCACCACTTGGGCTCAGATGCAGCAAGCTTTCAATACCAAATACCGGGACTACTGTAGGTCCAAGGAAACCAAGGGAGAAATCTTTCGGATGACCATGGGAAATGATGAGTCCTTAGAGGATTACGAGGAAAGGTTCCAACTTAGCTATAAATGGGCCAGATGCACACTTGACCCTGAATCCCTCAAGTTGGTTCTGCTCCGAGGAGTCCCTGAAGACATCTTAGATACCCTTCACATGCTAGCTGGAGGAGATATTTACCAACTTTCTTATGAGGACATAAAGACTGTGTTTAGAAACCACTCTAGGGCAGCTCGGAAAAGAGGTAGAGGAAACCACTTCTTAGCTGGTATTCCTTTCTCCAAACATGAGTTTGCAAATCAATTAGAAGATCTCAAGAGTGAGGTGAGACATACCATTGCCATGCAACTTGATACATTCCGAATCCAGCAGAAGAAAGAAGAAGCTGAGAGGGCCTTGGCTATCTTCTGCCCTAGGTGTACAAGGAAACACCCTAAGAACGAATGCCCATTACATTCGGTTAAAGTATGCTTTTTTTGTGAGGAGGACCACCCCACAAACCAATGTCCAACCTTACCTGGGCTTAAAGCCATGTATCAAGGGACAGAAGCCCCCACTGAACCTCTCTATTTCCTCAACCAAAGGAGGCCACAAGGACCTAGACCTTACCAGCCGGGGATGCAAGGGACACCCCAAGCTTATTACAGCCCCAACCAATCTACTCCTATGCCTTCCTGGGGCCCCCCTGCTCATCCTTCCTGGTCTATGCCTCCTCCATGGTCTTACCCACCTTAGTACCATACTCAACCCACTACTCACTCATATCATTCACACGCCCAACCACAGCCTCAGTGGAATGCACCTCAATCGGGGTGGAGGCCCCAGTACAATACTCCTCCCGCCATTTTGCCTCCACCACCAGCTCAACCACAACCATTACCTCCTGCTCCTCCAAGGCAACCTCAAATGCCTGCTCAACCGAACCCGAACCCCAACAACAGACAGGCCCAACAGGTATATACTGGGGAAACATCATGCCCTACCTATGCTGTGGAGATCCAGGAGATCAATCTGCGATCTGGAAAGACTCTTCCGGATCGCCAACCTCCTCCCCCAGAGGACGAGGAAGATAAATAGAAAAGTGAACCAAAGGCTATTCCACCCTTTCCTGAGAGACTAACAACCACCACACAACCCAACCCAGAGGAGGACGAGCTTCTGGGAGAACTCAAACAGTTGTGTGTGAAAATACCACTTCTCCAAGCCATCAAAGATGTACCAATATACAACAAACTGGTTAAGGAAAAGTGTTTCAGACACGCAGGCAGGCGAAAGAGAGATGCTTCAACCATCAATGTCATAGGACAACTGTCTGACCTTATGTTGGGACAAGTCATCTGCCCAAAGTATCTAGACCCTGGGAGTCCTGTAGTAGATGTCCATATCAATGGCACCATCATACCTCACACCTTGATTGATCTGGGGGCTGCCATTAATGTGATGACCAGAGATACCATGCTCAAACTCAACCTTCAGGGTTCCTTGAGGAAGACCTCGACAGTCCTACAGCTAGCAGATCGCTCCACCGTGACTCTCGAAGGGATTGTGGAGGATCTCTTGGTCTCTGTTGACTCTTGGGAATACCCTGCAGATTTCTTGGTTCTGCAACCAAAGGCAAAGCTCACTGGATATCCTCTTATTTTAGGAAGGCCTTGGTTAGCCACTGCAGATGCTTACATAAGCTGCCATGCAGGAAACATGACCATAAAAAATGGTCCTATGTCCAAGCAGCTAGTCCTATACCCTCCTGCCCAACCCTCATTAGAGCATGACTTACCACTTTGGTTGGAGGAAGGAGAAGAGGATGAGGTGTACTCACCACCTTTGTGCACCCTAGACACCACTAGGGGAGATCCTCCAACTGAGGATGATTTGATTGAGACCTTGATCCAGAATCCACCTCCCAGTGCACTATCCTTAGAGGAATTGGTGGAGGATGCCCAAGCCAGCACCTTAGTGGACCTTTGTGCGACCAACCCTGTCACTCCCAGAGTCAAAAATGTGGAGTTCGGGCCTGAGAGAATGTTAAAGATCAGCTCCTCCCTATCTCCTTCCCAGGAAAAGGAGCTGTGTAGTCTGTTGGCCAGTCATCTAGATGCTTTTGCTTGGAGCTATAAGGAGATGAAAGGAGTCCATCCTTCGGTCTGTACCCATCACATCTACATCAAAGAGGATTGTAAACCGGTTAGGCAACCCTAGAGGAGAATGAATCCAACCCTTAAGGACATCGTCAAGGAAGAATTGCAAAAACTGTTGGATGCCGGATTCATTTACCCCATCTCGGATAGCGAATGGGTGTCCCCTCTGGTGTTGGTTCCCAAGAAAAATGGGAAGTGGAGAATCTGTGTGGACTACCGAGAACTGAAAAAAGCCACCAAGAAAGACCATTTTCCTCTACCTTTCATAGATCAAGTGTTGGATGGACTGGTAGGAAAGAAGTTTTTCTCTTTCCTAGATGGGTTTAGCGGGTACAACCAAATCCAAATAAGCCCGGAAGACCAAGATAAGACCACCTTCACTTGTCCTTGGGGTACCTTTGCCTACCGAGTTCTTCCCTTTGGACTATGCAATGCTCCTGCTACCTTCCAGAGAGCCGTCTTGAGCATCTTCTCCGAGCTGGTCCATGATGCGGTGGAAATCTATATGGATGACTTCACTCCTTATGGGTCCAATTTCCAGGAAGCATTGTCCAATCTGGGAAAAGTCCTAACCAAATGCATTGAGATGAACCTGTCCCTTAGTCCTGAAAAATGTGAATTCTTGATGACTGAAGGGACCGTGCTAGGCCATACCATTTCTTGCCAAGGGTTACAGGTGGATCCTAACAAAATTGCTCTCATCAAGAAGGTTCCACCTCCTCAAAAGGTAAGGGATGTTCGGAGTTTCTTAGGATTAGCAGGGTATTACAGGAGGTTCATTAAAGACTTCAGCAAGCTAGCCTCGCCATTGTTTGGCCTCTTGGAAAAAGATGTGGAGTTTAAATGCACTGACGATTGTCAGAGGGTTCTGAATGAATTAAAGGACAAGTTGGTGTCTGCCCCAATCTTGAGAGGTCCAAACTGGGCCCTACCTTTCCACATCCACACTGATGCCTCGAATAAAGCCATAGGGGCAGCCTTAGGACAAGTTGAACAAAAACATCCATATGCCATTTACTTTGTTAGCAAAAACTTATCCAAAGCAGAACTGAATTACACTGTAACTGAGAAAGAATTCTTGGCCGTGGTCCATGCACTGAACAAGTTCCGACATTATATCACTGGCTATCAAACATTTGTACATACTGATCATGCTGCAATTAGATATTTAATGAATAAACTAGATGTGAATGCTCGTATTATTAGATGGTTACTTTTGTTGCAGCAGTTTGATTTGACTATTGTTGACAAACCAGGTAAAGAAAATGTTGTTGCTGACTTTTTATCTAGATTGGATTTATCTGCAGATGAGGATGGAATAGTGGATGACCAGATGCCTGATGAACATCTGTTTGCTATTTCAGTACTCTCTCCATGGTTTGCTGATATAGAAAACTACCCTGTTTCAACACAGTTCCCTCCACACCTATCCTCAAGAGAGAAGAGCAGAATCATCAGAAAAAGTGCCTCATTCACTTGGATCGGGGGCAACCTGTTCAAGCTTGGCCCTGATAAGATCTTAAGGCATTGTGTAAGGGAGGAGGAAGTCTTTGATATCCTCCTCACCTGTCATGATGGGCCTTGTGGAGGACATTTTGCAGCAAAGAGGACTGCCTTCAAAATCCTACAGGCAGGCTACTATTGGCCCACACTTCATCAAGATGTCAGAAGGTATATCAGCCAATGTGACCGATGCCAAAGGATGGGGAAACTGACTCAAAGGGATGAGATGCCTCTCCAATCTCAAGTGACTCTTGAGCCATTTGAGAAGTGGGGTATGGATTTTGTGGGTCCAATCAACCCTCCTTCGAGGCAAAGGTCTTACATCATTGTGTGCACCGACTACCTGACAAAGTGGGCAGAAACCAAGGCAATCAAAACAGCGACAGAAGAAAAGGTGGCTGAGTTCTTAAGAGAAAACATCTTCTACAAATTTGGCTACCCAAGAGAGCTAGTCACTGATCAAGGAAGCCAGTTCACATCCAACTTAATTGAAGACCTACTAGCTCATCACAAAATCAAGCATAGGACTTCCACCCCCTATCATCCTCAGGCAAATGGGCAAGTGGAAGTCACCAATAGAGCATTGGAAGGGATCTTGACTAAGGTGGTGAGCAGCAATAGGAAAGATTGGGCAGATCGCTTGGTTGAGGCCACATGGGCTTACAACACCACTTGGAAGACCACAACCGGCTTCACACCTTATGAGCTGGTCTATGGGAAGAGAGCTTTGCTGTCTATTGAATTTGAATACAACACTTTGAGGATGGCAGCTCAGCTGGACCTAGATCTCAGCCATGCCCAACAAGAAAGGTTATTGCAGCTGAATGGATTGGACGAGCACCGAATGCAGGCCCTTCTTCACTCAGAAGTGGTTCAACTTCAGAGGAAGGTGTGGCATGACCAACGCCTCAATGACAAGCAATTTCAGCCAGGAGATTGGGCGCTGTTGTATGATTCCAGGCATAAAGATTTCAAGGGAAGCTGAGAACCAGATGGCTGGGAACATATGCAGTGGAAAAATGTCATGACAATGGATCTGTTCTTATTCGGACCATTGATGAGGAGGCCATCCCCATGCTTGTCAATGGGCATCGATTGAAGATCTACAGGAAACCTCTCTCAAGACAAGAATTCATCAAAACTGTGGAGAAATTAGTGCTGGTCATAGAGAAGGGTTCTGCCTCTGTTTTGGGCACACCCTGAAGATCTTAAAAAAAAATAAAAAAATAAAATAAAAAAATAAATAAAAATAAATATCCTTGGGTGAAAACCTTTCCGAGGCTCCCAAGGCAGATGGTAGGGGTGAAAACCTCATTGAGGCGCCCCTGTTGTCTTTCAAAAAAAAAAAAAAAAAAAGAGATTTGAAAAGACCCTTGAGTGAAAACCTCTCTAAGGTGCTCAAGGCAGATAGTAAGGGTGAAAACCTCATGGAGGCGCCCCTACTGTCTTTCAAAAAAAGAAAAAAAGAAAAAAGAAGAAAAAACAATAAACAAAAAAAAAACAGGGACATCAAGTTCACAATGTGGCAATGCATGCACGTTGCAGGTATCTTATGAAGGAAGAAGAGGTCCCTCAACTCAAAGACAAGGGTCCTTATTATGCTGTCAGGTGACCTCACCAGCACCTCCTCCGAAAACACTCATCTTCTCCAAGGTATGGGCACGATTTCATCACAGCTTAGTCTTCTACAGGAAGCTACAGACTTTCTACAGGAAGTTCTGTATTTCTACAGGAAACTTCCTGTAGAAGTTTTGGACGGCCCAGAACTAATTGTGTGGGGAGATCTAACGACCAAGGTTTGGCATGGAGGCATGCAAGCTACTATTTTCTCCATCGCACACTGCTGTCACCTCCTTCTACCACCCCAATTGACATGCAATAAAAGTACCTGCACAATCAAAACAGATCATTGAATTATCAAGAGGAAGCGATTCTTAAATGAAAAAAGATGCCGAGATGCCATGCAATACTCATCACAGCTATCCAAGGGCCCTGCGAGTGTGATCGTGATGCCACTGTCTTCACCGTTCAGCATGCACCCGAGGAGGAAAAACTGCTACAGGAAATCCTACAGGAATCCCGTAGCAGTTCAGCCAACTAGAGCGTACACCATTCAACTACCTGCAACATGCAATAATAAAGCAGGCACATGCAGCTGAGTCACAAGCTTCATCATCAACAGCCTGCGAAGAGGAACCTCCGGGCCTGTGCAAATAGCAGCAGCAAGTAAATCTAGTCATCGTTGTCCTGAAGCCTAGAAAATCATGTCGCGACTGCACAGGTAAGTGCCTCGCCCTTTCTTTCGTCGAATTACATGAATCCTACTTTGAAATGTTTGCAAGTATGAAATGAACGGGTTGAGCAGTCGTATGGCCATTCAACTGGCCACGTCGACCAGTCAAATGGTCTAGTCGGATGTGTAGAATGGTGGTCGTGGCAAAAAGAACGGGTAGTGGACACGTGAGAACCGTCCAGTCGGGGAGAAGCGCGTTTTAACAGAAATGGCGGTGGCGGATCTGCGGAGAATGATGCAACAGTCAGGGAACTTGTAGTGGAATGAGTAGATGATGTCGTCCAACGGTCCGGCAGGGACAACTCACCCCCGCGCCACGGATTCCGCTAGATTCAAATCTATCAGCTAGATTGCCACCCCACGCATTTATCATCAGCCGTTTCGAAGTCGGGTGAGCATTCGAATTCCTATGAATCTCGACACTCCAAGTCTTCGGCCGTTCGAACATCTGATAGCAGCACAGAAGGTGCAGAACCACTGCAGTGTTCTCCAGAACCCGTGCGCTGCTTCTACAGGAAAGCTCCGCTACAGGAAGCTCACTGCCACGAGGAAAATTGGGCTCTTCACGTCAAAGGTGGAGAATTAAAAAGGTAAGCCTGAACCTGTGCCTCCCATGCAATTGGTTTCGAGGGTGGCAGAGTCGACGTTCTACAGTCTGATCATAAAAAAATTGCAAGTGTTGTCTGCCGTTTACATGAATTGTCGTCGAAGTGTATGCAAGGTTTCCTACATGATATGATTTGTAATTAAGCCCTGTTAAGGCTCATATGGAGATAGTCTTCGTGAATTATATGCGTGGCAGAGGCGTAATTCTACGCTCTGTCCCAAAAGGCTAGTTTTTTTCGCACCTGCCACCTCCAACTAACGTAGCAGTTTTTCACCATGCCGGGTGGGTTCATCAGAAAGGAACCAACCGACTCAAAGAAACTAAGAGAGAACCCTGAGGTGGTAGAGTTGTTCACTCGTGCGCAATGGATGTCGTTCTGTGAAAAATTGCAAGGATATGATGATGAGGTGGCAGAGGAGTTCTTGCGGGCTCTGAAGCCAAAATCAAAAACATTGGCCACCGTCAATTTCAGGGGTTTGAGTCTCAGACTCACCCCACAGTTCATCAGCCGAATTATTGAGCTCCCAATGAGGGTACCATGGGACAAAGAAGAGAGGAAATTAGGCCAAAAGGCTAAGAAGGAATTCTTTCCACCAGAGGAGCAATTCTCAGAAGATAAGAACAGGGTTCGTAGAACTAGCTTACTGCCACTTTGGAGCGAAGTCAGCCTCCAAATTATGAAATACATCACCTGCGAAGGTCGGTTTAGCATTGTGTATGGGTACCATTTTCGGCTACTCACAGAATTAAGGCATCAGATGGACCTACCTGCAGAGAACAAACTAAGTATTCCCTACTTTCTACTGCAGTCTATGACTGAATGTGCCACCAAGTTGAAAGAAGGCACACCAGACCAGGTAGCCCACCATGGGCTCATTAAGCTCCTCGTGGAGGATGCACTCCACACATACAAAGTCCCTCTCTCGTGGGAAGCCTTCCGGAATTTGACTAAGGATGGCGATATAAAAATGTTGACCGAAGAGCTTGGTTCCTCCAGCAGTGAGGAGAAGGAGTCAGTACCCGTAGAGAAGAAAGAAAAAGGCCAGAGACCCACGGCCAAAGCACCGAAGAAAGAGCAAAAGGAGAAACAAGAGAAAAAGGGTGCCAAAGAGAAGGATGACACACCCATGTTGACGGCCAGAGAGAAAAGATTACAAAGCAGGGTGGACAAGATTGAGCAGGTCCACGTCAGTAAAGGCACCTTGACAGCAGCCTCGACCAAGTCAAAAAGCAAAACCCACTCAACAAAACAAGCTAAAACGGTGCCACCTGTTTCTATAGGAAAACCAAAACCAGCTTCTACAGGAAGCCGGAAATCAGCTGAAAAAGGGCCTTCTACAAGAAGCCCTGAGAAAGGAAAACCCAAGGAAAGGAAAGCCGACATTCTTGCAAGGGAGGTAGTAGCCGTGTTGGCCGCCCTCAGTACAGCTCCTAAGCCAAAGGAAAAGAGAAAGAGGGAGGCCCCTCTATATTTTAAAGCTAGGAGAAGTGTGAGAATAAAAATGGGCAAGCCACAGCCTCCATCCAGCAGCCCAATCACTATAGAGGATGCCCCTACTTCGCCCAGGGAGAGGTCCCCCTCAAAGATATCAGTCACCTATGAGAGGGGGAGCCCGAAAACAACTACTTGGAAAGAGAGGTTGGACCAGTTGGCCTCAAAAGCTCGGCTATAGGATGCTGAGGCTGCTCTACAGGAAACCTTAGCCCGGCTTAAGGAGACAGAGAGGATGGAAGGAGAAGCACCCTCATCACCACCGAGGGAGGACGAAGTAGAGCCACCAAGAGAAGAAGAGAAAGAGCATATTCCGGAGCCTAGCCCTCAGCCAAATCTGAGCTCATATTATAACTTCTTAGAAGCTGGCAAAATTATACCATAGAAATTCACAGTGCCACTGTTCTTTGCATTGGAGGAAGAGAGAGTACGAACCCACACGTGGATGAAAATAGCCAAATCAAAAGGTGTGGCAGACATAGGCCCCTTGGAGGAGCAACTCAAGGAGGCAAGAAAGGAATTAGCTATGGCTAAACACGTGGCAAATTGCCAGCGGGTGTTCCTACAGGAAGAAAACGAAAAACTTAGACTGCAGCTACAGGAGCTGAGGAGAGGAACAGGAACATCCTCAGGGGACATCACAGTAGAACAACAAGGCAGAAAGGAACTGCAAATCAGTCTTGGGGAGCCAACCACGCATCTACAGGAAACAGAACTGCAAGCACAAATTGAGGTGCAAGCTCTCAAACAACAGCTGCAGCAGAAAGAGGCACAGTTGGCCTGCATGGCCAGTTGGGCCATGGATGCTATACAATGCAGACAGCCGACCAAATCCTATGGCCTTTACCTGAGAGACCAATGGCTACAATTTCAAATCAATACCTTGGCGCAAAGGGGTATCTCTCAGTTCCAAGACCCGCAGCAGTTCACTGAATTATGCAATACCAGTTCATCAGAGGATAAGGCCAAACTATCGGAGTTCTACCTCCATAATTTGGCCCTTCCTAATGTGACTTCATGGGATCCCAACACGGTCTTAGGGGATATGCAGTTAATGGCATTTGCCTCATGGTTGAACCATGAAGACAAAAGAGCAGCAGAAGCCAAAGCGGTCATGAACCGAGAGCTGAATGAGCCATTACTAATTAGAGCAGAACCAGGGGATCCAACTGCATTAATATCAGCACACCAACACTTATCCACCGACCCTCAAGCTTCATTGAAATATATGGATCAGCAGGCCCAGGCCATAGCGCATTTCGAGGATATGGAGAGACTGCTAGGGGACAACTGTGTTCAAGCTTGCACCCGCCGATGGAACACATTGGCCCACAGTCTAAAAATCAGAGAATATCATACTCCAACTCGAATGAGGGAAGCTCTAGTACGGGTGCCCCTCTATAAGAAATCTATGCAGAACCTCCAGGCCAGCTGGATTGGCCTCAAGCTAAGCCCACCGCTGCTGTTAGGATTGATGGAAGGCAGTGCAGAGAAAGATGAGCATGAACAGTGGGAAGAGGTGGAAAGAAAGGTTGGGTTCCATGTCAGTAAGGAGGACACTACTGTAGAAGCTTGGGATGTGAGGGTGGCAGTAAAGGCAATGAAGGATGAGGAGCTGGATTAGTTGCTCAAGGATGAGCAATCATTTTAGCTGGGGGGTGATGATGAGCCCCAAATTTGGTAACATTTTGGGCTCATTTGACCTAACTACCCTTGCTCAACCCTTCATTTTTCATAACTTATGCATCATTTTTTAGTATATTTATGTCATTTGTACGAATGAGGGCAGTCACTATTCCTAGGTGGCTAACACGTTTATTTCAGGTTTTTTTGACATTTAATGGAGCAAAACCACGCAGATGAGGGCTAGGAGACAGCCAAAATGGGATTGAGATTTTGTAGGAAGGTTGTCCACAACATTGAATGACCTTCCTCATGATCTTCACCCCCAACTTCGAGCTCCAACAGCCACCACCACCGAGCTAGAAGGCAGCCAAACGGATTTTGAGGAAGTAGCAGATTACTCTTAGTTTGGTCAGCCAAACCCCACTAATTTAGGAGGCCAGCTTGGCTCTCGTAATGTATAAATGATGAGGTTGTAGCCTTCGATGGGGACTTTTGAAACCTTGTTGCATATTCTGAACTACGAGCTGATAGCTCTGTTTTGCTCTTTGTAAGCCATTTTTGGCATGTTATTTGACTTATGACTATTATCTTTTAATGAAAAGCAGGCAGATTTGAGTTCAGTTCTGAGTTCTTAGAGGAGCCATAGCTCTCGGGGTTGGGCCCAACCTGAGAGCAATAGGCCTCCTTCCTTTGTATTGTTACCTTTCTTTCAGCATTGTATTTCTTTTCCTTTACATGCATTTGGAAACGCAGTTGGCTGAGTTGAATTTCTTGGTGTGGTTACGTAGGTTAGTTTCATGAACAGAGTTGCTTCAGTAGTTTAGATTAGAGTAAGGAGATTGGAGTTAATCAGAGTTCCAAAAAGGGTTGACTGCACACTCACTTTCACCTCTGTTTAGGGACTGGAATTGCAGACCGTGCCACCCACCAAAAACACTGTTTTACATGTTCATACAAGCTTTGATGCAATGTTCTCGTTTGTAGCAGTGTCCATGCGTTCAGATCTTGTGGAATGATTCTTTGCTTCAGTACCATGCATGATTTTCCTTAAAAATCACATTGCTGTTCTTTGGTTTTTATAAAAACAGTTAGAATAGGTTGATGAAATTTTGGTTATGTGTAGAACATGGATGATTTGTTTCATTTACACTGTGCAGTACTACTCCCTTACTCCCTTAACCTTCTAAGGCGTGCCTAGGCCATCTAATCATCTCCCAGTTAGACCACTTGCCTCCCAACTCTTCTATTACCCACGTTATTCTACCTTTTCGGCCTTCCATTCCCTCTACCCTCCTCTAGACCAACCAGCTTTGCACACCCCCTCTTCATCTCATCTCTCTGTCCATAAGCCATCACAAGCTCCCCTCCTACCTCCCTATCCATCCATACAGCCTCTTCCACTCATCCATCACCCAAAAATCCGATTGCAGAACATCCTGTAGGAATTACTGAACTTCCTGTAGAAATCCTGAACATCCTGTAGAACCCCTGCAGACTTCCTGTAGAAGCTCATAAACACGGTTGCTTGGCATCCAGACTTGGTGAACTTCTCTGGAAGGATGTTAGGGATTCCTTAGACCCTCTCTAAGCCTTCCTGACCTTTTCCAAGCATTTCCCTCCTTGATCTATCTCTGCGCAGTCAAGACCCAGTTAGAAGCACACACATAATAATTCCAACAACTTGAACAAAAATACAAAAATGTGTTTTCTTTAGATCAAACTAGTCTAGACACATGCATCTCACCTTCCTAGAAGTAATGGCATCTCTTTCAGTAGTTTGCATTCCCACCTTTTGCATCAGTAGGACTAGCTGGTAGAATTAGAGTTTGCCAGGGTTTGTGATTCTTGTTGGCTTTCAGTTCCTTCCTACAGTAGGTTAATTTCCTTTGAGATAGCTTTCGTTCATCGGTTAAAAAGCTTCTTCTGAGAACTCATAGAAGCTGGTTTGAGCCCTAGCGAACTTGTGCCAGCTGACCAAGTGACAGCTGCGACAAGAGCTAGTACTTGTGCATACAACACTGTCGCTTCCAAGTTTGTTACGAACTACCGGGTTGATAAAATTAGAGAAGGAAGCTCCAGGAGTTGTAGCATTATTGCTACAATACTGGAGCCCACCAGCATCTGCCACGACATTTTGCTTCCCTTTTTTGTAGATGATTTCAAAGTCATAACCCAACATCTTTGTGACCCACTTTTGTTGCTCTTCAGAGGATAATATTTGTTCTAAAAAGTATTTAAGGCTATCATGATTCGTTTTTACCTTGAAGTGTCTTCCCATTAGGTAGGGTCGCCATTTCTTAAGTGCATGGAGTATTGCCAACATTTCCTTCTCATAAATAGATTTGCTTAAAAACTTTCCCTTGATTGGACGACTTTCAAAAGCAATGGGTCTTTCATCTTGCATTAGAACAGCACCAATTCCATTTCCTGAAGCATCACATTCCACAATAAAGGTTTTTGTGAAGTCCGGTGTAGCTAAGACCGGTGCTTGGCACATTGCCTCTTTAAGATGTTCAAAGGCCTTTGTTGCTTCCAGAGTCCATGAAAATGCATCTTTCTTCAATAATGTTGTTAGAGGTGCTGCTATTCTCCCATAATTCTTAACAAACTTGCGATAATACCCTGTCAACCCAAGAAATCCTCGCAGATGCTTTATGGATGTGGGGATTTTCCATTCCTTAATGGCTTTAATTTTGCTAGGGTCTACCTTAACTCCTTCATGAGATACAATATGACCCAGATATTCCACCTCCTGGACTCCAAAGAAACATTTGGATCTTTTTGCATATAATTGTTTCTCCTCCAATAGTTGTAGCACCCTGTCAACATGTTCAACATGATCCTTCCAAGACTTGCTGTAGATTAGTATATCATCAAAAAATACTAACACAAATTTTCTAAGGAATGGTTTGAAAATTGAATTCATCAAACCTTGAAATGTTGAAGGTGCATTGGTAAGGCCAAAAGGCATGACCAAAAATTCATAATGACCCTCAAGAGTTCTAAATGCTATTTTCAGAATGTCTTCAGTCTTCATTCTGATTTGATGATATCCTGAACAAAGATCCAACTTGGTGAAGTAAATTGATCCATGCAATTCATCCAGTAATTCATCAATGACAGAAATGGGGAACTTATCTTTAATAGTGAGCTTGTTGAGCTCCCTATAATCCGGACACATGCGCCATGATCCATCCTTCTTGTGCACCAATACTACTAGAGCAGAGAAAGAACTTTGACTTGGTTGAATTATACCAGCCTCTAGCATTTATGCAACCATATGTTCAATTTCACTCTTTTGGACATAGGGATATCTGTACAGCCTAATGTTTGGAGGAAGACTTCCTCGAATCAGATGAATAGCATGATCATGATCACGTATAGGTGGGAGACCTTTGGGAGTCTCAAATACCTTGGAATGATTGTCGAGGACTTTTTGGAGATCTGGAGAAATAGATGATTCCGATGTGGAAACATCTAGCGAACATAATTGTGCAATTACACCTCTTTGCTCCTTTTTTAGAAGCTTTGTCATACCATTAGAGCTGATTATCTTTCTTGGTTTCCCTGCAATACCCCTTAATTCAACTTCCTTTCCTTCCATAGAAAATTTGATGAAAAGTTCTTGAAAATTAAAAGCTATTGTACCCAAGGATTGTAGCCATTGGACTCCTAGTACAACATCAGCACCTCCCATTGGAATGGAAAGCATTGGGCTAGTCAATACATATTCTCCCATGGATAGCTTGATATTATGGCACTTTCCAGAGCAATTTATTGTTCCTCCATTTGCAATCATCACTTGACACTCTGGTGCTGGATATAGGAAGCAATTCAATTCTTTTGCTACCTTACAATGAATAAAATTGTGGGTGCTTCCTGAATCAATCAACACTATTACCTTTTTCTTCTTGATTTGTCCTTCTATCTTGATGGTTTGAGGAGTGGTAATTCCCGCCAATGCATTACAAGATATGGTCAGATTTATTTGTTCTTCATCTAGGCTTTGTTCTTGGAGTATATCCTCTTCTTTTGACCTTTCTTGCTCCTTTTCTTCTTCCTCTTCACAATCTATGTAGAATAATTTCTTCTTAGCACACTTATGACCTTTAGTATATTTGCTATCACAACTATAAAAAATCCCTTTTGCTCTTTTTTCTTCAAATTGTTGTGGTGTCAACCTTATAGGTTGTGGAAGACTAGGGGCAACAACACTTCCGTCTTTATAGTTGTGAGTGGTATGCTTCCTGGTTGCCATAATTTTGCTTTCCATTTTCTTGCTAACTTGAATGCCTTCTCTAATGAATCAGGTTCCCAAAGGCAAAAATCATGTTGGATATTATCCTTTAAAGACCCTATGAACACATCAATCCTATGCTCCTCTGGAATATCTTTTACCCTTATGTTCGATTTTTGGAACTCCTCAATGTGCTCCATTATTGAACCCTTTTGTTTGAGACTTATCAATTGGCTAAAAAAAGTGTTGCTTTTTGTATCCTCATAATGTGCTATCAATTCTTCCATAAAAATTGCCCAAGTGATAAATTGTTTACGAGAGCAAAGCCATTGATACCATACAAACTGATTTGGTTCCAAATATAAAGTTTCCATACGTACCTTTTGTGTGTTTTGCACATGATTGATATTGAAGAATTGCTCCATCTGTAATATCCATGTGGCGGGATCCTTTCCATCAAACTTCCTCATATTGATTTTTGGAATATGGTGAGTCTTCGATCCAACATTAGAGTCTATGGAATCATGATTAACATTTCTTTTGTTCTCATCATGAGTTTCCTTTAGTACCCTTTCACCCTCAGTGACGATTTCTTGTAGCAACTTATTCATATTTATCTTCAATTCTTCCATCTTATCATCCATGCCATCAATTTTAGCTTCTACGCCTTTCTTTAAACAATCCATCTTAGCTTCTACACCTTTCTTTAAACCATCCATCTTAGCTTCTACATCTTTCCTTAAACCATCCATCTTAGATTCTGTTGCTTTTTGTGCAAGTGACACTTGTTGCACTTGTTCTTGTAATTTTGATATATCATATAGCATTTCTTCTTCTTCTTCATGAGTCATGCTAGAGCTTTCAGGTTCCTTACTAGGTGTTTGCATTTTCTTTCCTCGGGGCATCAGTTACCGATAATAATGCTCTATTATGCCCTTTGAATTCCTTCAAAATAAATTTTCAAACCAAGCTTAAGCAAAAATTTAAGAAAATCTACACACCTTTTTTCACTTTGTATGAACTCGATATTGCCTCTGATGTATCTCTGTACTTTCCGATCATCTAGTTCTGAATTTGTGACTTGCAGTATCCCTTTGTGTCCTCTTTCCAATGTCGCAAGTCTGACCCAAATTGGATTCTCCAAGGAAGAGTTATGCGAAATCTCCCACAGTGACTTGATTATAGACTAGTTCAGTAGAGCGAACTTGTACAACATGCCACAAGTCACTGTTTCGACCTTTGGATCTGAAAAATTCATACAGGAAACTACAGTCAATCCTCTTTCTGTACCTTCTTATGAAATTTCAATCCGATCCCCAGAGAGAAAGTTATGACGATTTTCCCCAGGTCACCTGTTTGGAATGTAATTCAGGAGTCTGCAAAAATACCAACTTAGATCCTATCTCCGCAAATATAGAGCGAAAAGCTTTGAAATTCAGACCCAAAGTTCAGCGTGATTTCTTCTCAAATGGATTTTTTTTGCAACTTCTGAAACGTCGCAGAAAAAAAATTATAGCGAAAATTCCACGATGACCTGTTTGGAGCAGCGAAACCCTAGAATCCAAAGTTATGATACCAAATGTTATGAAACCAGCTCAAGAAAAGATAGAAAAGATAGATCAACGCCTTAGAATTCAGCCTCTTCAAGGGGGCAACCTCCTTTACATTACATAAATGAACAATTCTTGGATGATTCAAATGACAAAACCTCCTTTCTATATATAGGATTCTAAGGAGTCACAATATAATCTAGCCAACCTAACAATAATAATATAAAGCCACAAAAATAACAATAGAGGGATTCTATGGGGCACAGTATAACAATATGGGGGCAATAGGGGCACAAAAATATTAATAAGGAGTATAACTACAATAGTAATGGGGTAATCACTAGTATTATAGGGACTCAATAGATTGCTAGATGGTTTTAGAAGCGGGTGAGGCAGTCTCAAGAAAATTCCCAAGGGACTTAGAATCCCTTGATTGATTTTGGTGGGATTGAGGTAAATCGTGAGGGTAGAGACGAGAAAATTCCTCAAGGTATTGGTGTAGAAATTCTGAGGCATCCAAGCTTGTTTTGGGCCTAGTAATCCCTTCACCAGTTTTGGTAGGATTTCGGTAAATCCTAGTTGTTTATGTTCTCATTTGGGCCTAGTGATCCTTTGACCAGTTTTGGCGAGATTGTGGTAAATCTTGGTTTTTTATATGTTCGTTGGACCTAGGAATCCATTGATAAGTTTTTGTGGGATTATGGTAAAGCCTGAGGCTTTAGGTGGTTTAATCTCCGGGAAGCCTTGCTTGTTTTGTTATGAGTTCCACATTCATGCTTGGAATATGGGATGGGGGTGATTGGATGAAATAAATATTTGGTTTAGCCCAATCTATGGTTGGGTGGTACGTGTAAGTCCCTAACTTGGTTGGCTTTTGCATATGTTAATAAGAGCTCTTTTCCTCTGGTATTTCATGAGTAATTGTAATTTTTATTACGTGGCTTTGATGTTTTTTCTATCATGGTTATTATTTTATTTATATGATGGTTATAAGCATGGTTTCATAATAGGTTTAGTTATGGCTTTTCATATGTTAATTTGTTGATTAATGGTTATTGAATGCATGAGCTAACAAAGGTTATTGCAACTATTATGAGAGAGCCTTAGACCTTATTTATGATTCTTAGATAAGTATAAGTACCCTATGTTCAGATGCATTCATGACCTGTAGATTACATGTTCTCAATATGTTTGATGAAATGACTGGCATGGTTAGGTTTGGTTAGGTCAACCCTCTAGCTCAAGTTTGAATGCTTAGATTTGTTTTCATGTCATTTATGCATTTGAGAAGTTACAAGACATTATGGGCATTGGTCTAGAGGCTTACCTAGAATTTAGGCTCAAAATCTTGGACTGCACCCTCTGAACTAGAAAATTTGGGTTACAACTGCATGGATGCATGCTTATGCACGCGGTTGGAGGCTCCCAGCTGCGTAGATGTAGGCTTATGTATGCGGTTGGATGCTCCCAACCACATGGATTCCTTGCTGTGGGAAAATTTCAGGGGTCAAGGAAAGGAAAAGGTGGTCCAACTCAGGATTTGGCCACCTGGGATGGTTCCTCAATCTTTGAGTGACCTATAGACCCCATAGGATGTGTTGAGTTGTCAGTTTGTCGTCAGTTGTCGACCCCACTTCCTTTATGGGACCTAGGAGGTTGGGTCATGTCATAGTATCTCTCCATCTCATCTTTACCCCGACAGACCAGTGAAGGTGGGTAAATGTGGGAGGGGTGGTTATATTCATATTTAAATTTTACTTATCATTTAGTTTACATTTGAGAAATAATTCATGCATTTTCTTTTTTAATGCAGGAAAACTATTAAAAAGGCTCATAATATGAGAGATTTGAGAAAAATTTCATTTAAACGATGAAATATATCTCTCGTTTAGGTAAGTTTATTATTATTAATTTAATTTTAGTTTGGAAGTTACGAGAACAAAATGGGAAACTAACTCCCATCCATACAAAAGAAGATCCAAACACTCATTTGAGGGGTTGGACAAGCACAAATTAAAGGTGGTGCATTGGAGATGAAGGCTTATTATTTTTTATGAACATAATGTACTTGTTACAGTGGTGTTTCTCATGGTGATTGTGAGGATTTTAATTTAATAATTTAATAATTCATTTATTTCTTCATTCTCTTTTTTATGTCTTTTATTTACGTGAGATTTTGTTTATTGGTTCATTGTGTAGGTTATTGATATAACATGATTACTCAACAATATTGCATGAAATAATGATTTAAATACTTGAATATTTGATATTTAAGGATTATTTAAATCATATTGGAGTTTATTTGTTGTAGAATGGAACTCTAATGATGCATGCTATCTAGGGTTTATTTTCACAGTAAACTTGGATATCCTTAAAATCCAGTCCTTTCAATTTATTCATTTTTTCTTTTTCTTTTATTTTTTGTTCTTCATTATTTATTGCGCTGGAATATGTGAATGATTGAAAATACTTAGACTTGATGATATTCTCAAATATTTCACACATTAATTTGATTTAATATTTTCTCAAATATTTATTATTAGAAATAATTGATTCGAATTTTCTACTTGATGTCTTATTATTTTAACCTCATATTTCAATTATATACATTTAAGCCAGTTTACTTTAATTTATTTCTTTTTCCTTTCATTTTAAATATTAACCCTAATGTTGTGTGTGAGTTATGATTTATTAATTTAAAACCTCATCTATGTCATGGATGATATTTTAATTTGATAAGTTTAATGTGTTATATGCCTACCACCTATATTTCCCCAAAAACCTTATTTTATTTATAAAACACTCGTCATCATTAATTTCGCCTTAACATTTTGCTTTAAAGAACATTTCTTTAATTAATATTACTACCAGGGGACACCTCCTGTGGTGAAAGGTTGGCTAGTCCTTGTCACCTAAAGTAGGAGGATCCTTGGAATCCTTAGTGAATGTCTTCTTGGGTTGTTGGAAGTTACTGGGACAATACAGAAACCAACAGAAACACATCCTAAAATTGTTGCAAAACATGATACTTCATGAAGACTTCATCATCCTAAACATCCTTCCCTTTGTCATTAGAAATATGCACTGTTTATAACAAACATCCTTTCTTGCGGTTGTGCTTTTCTTACATAGCTGTGACCATTCTCACTGATGTAGATTTCTTCTTTCCCTGTAATATTCTCCTTTCCCTAACATCATCTAGCCACTCAATAGCCTTGTCATAAAAATCCACTTTAGTCCTATGAAAGAGTAGTGAGTCCATGCTTAAAAGCATAATGTATGAACCCAAAGGAAGCACATTTAAATGTGTTGATGTAGGCATACCATTCAGCTCAAATGCACAAGATCTCACCCAATGATAAACTCTTCTCTTAATCCCTATAGCCAACTACACCAACCAAGATTATACATGCACTTCTTTACTCAATAAACATTTATCCACCAGGACAAGACTAATATAACTATAGTTAGATCTAGGGTCAATCAAAATAGAAACAACTTGATCAAAAATCTTACCTTCCATTTGGATAATAGATGCTTGATGATCAACCTTCCTACTATCCACTGCTGCATAAATATGAGGAATAATATAACCAATTTCTCCAACTATTTGTGCCTCCTGAGCACTATAAATATGAGGTATACCACCATTATTTTGTGGACAATATCTCCTGTGATTCTCTCTACCACAAGTCCAACACCTCAAAGGTTGTCTACCATTTCCCTTGTCTCATTCTTTAAGATGAGATCCATGTACTCTGTCAACCAAATTAAACTTCTTGTATAATGTTACATTCTCTTTATCACCGATGTATGGAAGTATTCCTCACTTCTTATCCCACTTGCCTTTATTCTTCTCATTCCCTTTCCAATCCTGCTTAGACTTGGATTTGCACTTTAACTTCTCTCAATAGTGCTTCAACATTTTGATGGATTCCTCCAATGATCGAGGATCATCAAACTCAATGCTCTCTATGAATGCTACTGGAAATACACTAATGAACATGTTGTCACTGTGACAATGACCCTCCAAAACTTTTTGCCTAAGTCAATTTTGGAGCCTACATGAACTATCATTTCAAGCCCCTTAGTGTCGTCACATTGTTTATTTTGTTATTCTTATGTTTTATCCTAGTGTCACATCCTCCTAAGTCAATGTTTCCTAATTGTCATCATCTAACCCTTAGAAGTGCTTGTGTTATTTGGCCCATGGTTAGGTGGAATCATGAATTTTCTTGACTTAGAAACTAGCCCTTTCTCCATGCATGCACTTGAAAAGAAAACAAAAGAAAGAAAAGTGCCCTAGAAAGGAAAAAGTGCACTTCAAGAAGATGAAGACATGCTATTATGTTGAGTGCACTCCTTTTGGTTGAAGAAGTGTGCACTCCTTCAAGCTGAATACATGCGCCATCCATGAGCGCATTCCTTCATGCAAAAGACATGAATTCTTCTTGAATGCATCATATGAGCTTCATATTGTATGTGGGCACACTCGTAGAAAATATGAGCCCACTTAACTTCCTTCAACTAACTCATTCACTTGTCGACAAGTGGAAATCATGCATAAGACAATTTTGCATGTAATCTCTTTTAAATCAACCCAACTAATCATTCATTTTCATAATCATTTTCAGTTGGGTTGGGCGCAAAACTATGGATCAAGAAAATATTTGTCAATCTTCATTACAAGTAAGTTTTTCGTATTGAATCTATTCAACTTTCCTTGTTAGTGTTTCTTAGTTTTTTAGTTTATTTACTAGTATTTCTATTCAAACTTGCTTCTACAAGTGTTAATCTACTATCGAAACCTAAAACTATGCACGTTCCTCAACCTTTCATATTTTCACCATGATTGCAACTACAACCATAAAAGATTGTAGATCTTCCTTCTTCTCATTTCTACGATGAATTTTTTTTGTTATACTGTCCTTGATCCAACCTCAGGAAGAGTGCACTTTTGGAACCAGAACCCTGATCAGCGATGAAAATTGCGCCTAGAATATCCCAGTTTCCCTCTTGAGTGCATTCCTTCACCACGAGGAATTGCGCCCTCATTGAGCGCATGAGTGCACCATGAAGGCTTGAATTTTTTTCCTTCATCCCTTCGGCATGCGCTAGTGTGCCCTCCTTTCCCTTAAGTGCATGAGCATGCCTTTAAGGTCTGAAGGCCCGAAGACATGTTCCTTCATCCCTTCAGAGTGCACCAGTGCACCCTCTTTGTCTCTTTGAGTGTATGAGTGCACCTCAAAGGCCTGAAGGCCTGAAGACTCACCCCTTCGTCTCTTTAGAGTATGCTAGTGTGCCCTTGAGGTTTTCCTTACCTTTCTTGAGTGCATGACCACACTACAAAGCCTTGAATGATCCTTGATCCCCCTTCATGATTTGAAAGTGTGCCCTCCTTGTTTGCATGCCTATTTTCTTACACATGCAAGTAATTATGTGTTTTCATTGATATATTTACATTCCCAATACATTTAATGGCTCTTTGAATATCATTTGTAAAGGTATTATTGCAATAGTTAGGAGATTTCATAGAACTAATCTTGTCATCATGGATGTGATTCCACAAATAGGTGTTCATGCTACAAGTATTGTCACCTTTTCATCATCTGTTAGATCCATGCCTCCTGCTACACATAAAGTGGCCTCCAAAGAAACTTCAAATGTAAGCACTAAGGAAGTTTTTGAAGTGACAAAGAAAACCATTCCCATATATGCAGACACACAATGCTTCATTTATAAGTCTACTTAGGTCACTTGGAGTAGCATAAAAGACACATTCATGCATAAAAATTATCTTGAGAACTTGGAGGATTTGGAAGTATACATTAATATCAAGCAGTCTAGGATAAATAGGATAACATGCATATTCTCAGTCACCCCCTATGAAAAAGTGATTGAGTGGATCATCACACATATGGATGACTGTCATCTTGTGCTTCATAGTGAGAGTGGCAGTCGACTCACCACCTGTTATGGAGAAGACATGTAGACCTACTACAACATTCTTAGACCCATAAAATATGCAAATAATAACTTCTATATTAGATGGGCCGATCTCGACACAAGCGACATCTTGGTGTTGAGAACTTGCTAACTTTCATTACCACCCAACTGCATTTTATTCGAACATGATTCTCATAGATGTATATCAATATCTTATTGCCATGTGTTTTTGGTTGCATGGTGAAAGAACATTGAGGTGTTTGAGGAAAAATGGGTATATATGCTCAATATGGTTGTTACTCAGGGTAAAGCTTTCAATTGGGGAGATATATTATCATTTGAGTTGCAACGTCATGTGGGGCAGGAAAAATCATCTTTGAGGGCGAATCAAGCTCCCAAATTTTATATTTATGCATTTATTTTAGATGGAATATGTGCATAATATGATTTCCCAAGAATGTACTAGAACTAGACCCCTAAGAACAAGTTCCCAATTTACTTCCACTGTAGAGTCTCGTCAGAATTAAGCTTCAGAGGTTCATATGAAATAATTATCAAGATATTATTTGCAGTGATATTCCACATGATTTTCAAGATTGATCCTCCTTGCATGATTGATCAAGTGAAGGAGTCACTACAGGATATCACAGATTGGTTTGCAGCACTTGAGGGCACATACATTCATTATTTTGGATGTCATATATCCCCTCATCTCATGTCGTGATATGTGACCAATAAAGTGGTCGTGCAGGAAGTATCATATCAATTCGACAAGGGATTGTCAAGAATTCTTCATAGGAGGAAGAGTAGACAACCTTCCCTTTAAGGATAAAAATTTATGATTTGAAAAGCCACAAGGCAGTAGAAATAAAAATACAAGATTTGGATCGCTTTCACTTCGCAACTAAATACTTTCATGGATATAATCCCAAGAGAGTGTGCAGGAAGCATTGTGAAAGGATCAGTTTCAATTGGGGATAATCATAAATGTCCATAGAAAAAGATGAGAAGGTGAAGAACAGGTAAAATTTAGCTATAAAGACACATCTAGGGATGGAGACTAGTTCACCCGAATATCCACCAGCTTAAGATATGAATGTGCAGGAGGAATAACATATTACTCCTCAAGTGAGGAGTGTAGCTTGTAGGAAGAGGATCGAGTATGACTCGATGGGAGAAAGAAACAAGAAATGGAAAGTCGATCCTTTAAACACAAGAGCTATGAAATATGAACAAGAAATGAGAGAAGTAGAATAAGAGGAGAAGAAGAAGAATGATGAGTTGCTTGGGAAGCAACAAGAGTAATAAGAGGAAAGGATAAGAATAATAGATGAACAACAAAGGTAGTCCCAGGAGGTAGAAGCGACATACAGACTGGAAGAAGAACAATTGACTCAGGAGATAGAGGAAGCGTTAGAGGAAGAAGATATCATATAGCCAATAGATAATGAACCAAGTTATCTAGGAGAACCTCCTCTCATAGGTGGTCATCTTCTATTTGATGAAATGGGAAGCACACCTCCACCTACAGAAAAAGTCATGGATGTGTGTAGTGTTATGTTTGATCATCATAAGAAGATGATAGTGCAACATAGATGAAGATATTTCTTGAATGATCCATAGAACCCAGTATCAGTATCTACAGAGAAGGTGATAACATCCAATACCAGGAGGAATTCTAGGAAAACTCTGAATATCTATTAAGTCAGAATGATAGCTTGAGGAAAGAACTTGATGTAGTAAAGCAACATGACAAAAACCTAGAAACATAAAATCAACAATTATCTTCACACAATTACAACAATGTAGAATGGAAGTCATCAATGCAGGAGGAATTGGGGCCAATGGAGGACACCATAACATGATTATATGATGAGATTATGCTTCTACAACAAGTGGTGGCTCCTCTCATTCCCATTCAGAAGAAAGAAAAAGAATTGGTAAAAATCCTAAAAGTGGAAAACATAGTAGTCAACCAACTTCAAGAATGGGCTACCAAGTATTCGAATGCTTCACAACATTTGGAAAGAAAAGATAGGTTTACCTCTAAGATAGACAAAGTTCAGTTGATACTCCACCATTAGAACTACATGCAACTTAGAGAACATTTGATTAGTACTATTGTTTCTTATAATCGACTACACAATGGTTTCGAGTCTCTAACGCAGAAACATGGGATATCCACAATAGGAACACTTGAACAAATAAAAGGTAGGGAAATCATCAAACAGGAGATCAGGAAATACATAGAAAAAATCAAGCAAGTATCGAAACAGAGAGGCTTGGAGATTACCAAAGATATTATTCTGTAATACACCATCGCACTAGTCAAAGCTCATATGAAACTTTCATGGGTATGGAATAATGTACAATCGAGCTCCAAGACTATATTGATAGAGGCTCTAGAGGTGAAGATGTGATATGCAGGGGACTTTCCAATTTGGGTCAAAGTCATCTCAATGGAGTTCAGAGCATGGCACACATACATTACAAATGAACTCCATGAGGAAGAAAATGATTTGTCAATTTGATGAGACTTTGTCCTATTATCAGTTTTGTCTTTTATATCCACCGTCTCATATGTAATTCTTTTTTGCTAATAAATGGTATGTAATGAAGTTCAGGAGACACATGTGGAATGTGAATAACCACATATGCAATGTAAAGAGTCATGTATAGAATATGGAAAGTTGTAGGAGTTGAAGATTCATGAGGAATATCCAAGGTCATTTTCATTAGTCTTAAATAGGTCCTAATAACTCAAGCTAAAGGCTTGGATTCTTGGATTCTTTCCTTGGCTTCTCTCTTAGTGCATAGGAGATAAATCATTCTTTGGAGAAGCAAATTGTGGCTTCATGTTCCACTACTAGATATAGTGTTTCATCTATGTAACAATGTACTTGTGACCTTTCGTTCATAATCATAAGCTCTATGAGACTACACTTCTTCATACATGTATCGTATAAATAGTAGGACTATTCTTGTTATGTTTGCAGTATATGTTGCTTGAATTACATACCAAGTTTAATGAACTATTTCATTTCTTAGCTATGGTTATTGTTGAATAAGTGTTGTTATGCTTTCATGATTGTTGTTTATTATGTGGACTAATATGTAAGTAATAAACAAGACTTTCTCTTCATTCTCGGGTCCCTGTTACAGATCCATTTGGGCACATCAACCCCAACTTACAGATCAGTACTATTAGGGCCCATCAAACCCTAATTCAGTTGTTACATGCCCTAAAGAAGTCAACCATTAGAATGCCTAGCTTCCCAAGAAGTTCCATGACTGAAATCATCCAAAAGCTGCCTCTAAGAAGATCAGCGCAGGCAGGCCTTCATTAGGGTGCATTGCAATGCAGTCCATACACTGATAGGGTGCTATGCAGTGCACTTAAGCCCTCTTTGGCTTGTGCTAGGCGAATTTGAGTGAAATTGCATTGGGGTTTGGGAATATTCTTATCCATTGGATGCATCTAGAAGTTTCCCAAGTTTATCTACTCCTTTGAGCTCGAATTTGGATGAGGTAGGGAGTTAAGGAACATCAATCCCTTTATCCCTTCCTCCATGGGACTAAATTATAAGTTTGGGAGGGCATTCATTATCACCATTTATGGAATAACTTCCTTCATTCACCTATAAAAAGATCACTAATCTAAGTGATCAGGAGCTAGAAATCATTGAATTACAGGGAGATGTTGTTAGTATGAGACTTGAGTTGATTTTAAGTATTGTAATGATGTCAAAATGTCTTGCTTGTTATGAGGAGAGGATGGGATTGAACTGGAGGAGTGATGCTGAATCAAGAAAATTGGGTTGTAACTCTTCCTTTTACTAATAAAGTGTTCAAATCTTTTTCCATATGCTTGTGTTATTCATTGATGCTTTCATATGTGTACTATGTACTTGATTCCATACTATGTTTAATCAATAGATCATTATCATATGCTTTGATCGGTTTTTGTCTTTTGTCTGTGTGAAGGTACTCTTCAAGTGAATTACGTATAGAAAGGAGCAACATAATTGGTCAAGGGAGATAAGGAGTAAAAGAAAGCTACAGGTAGGCTTCTTTACCTCTTACTTAATCTATTGGTCATAGAAAAAGTAGAGAATGCTTTGCATGGTTCTAGACTTAGCTACTAGTCTAGGGGTTTAAGCGTTTATCCGTAGACACTAAAACTCCCAAAAAAAATTGGCGACTCTGCTGGGGACTGATCATCCATGTTAGTAGCTTATCAGCCTCTTAAGACATTTCTACATACTGTACTTATGGTCGTTGATTGAATTTCAATCTTCTTTCATTGAAAATTGAGCCAAAACTGTGTCAAAATTTCCTTCAAAATGGCTTACTATCACCAGCGCAACCCAATGAAGGACACAGTGCACTGCAATGCACTTCCCGCATGTGCTTCAGCGCACTGTCTCTCACTGCTACCTACGCTGATCCCTTGAGGGTCAGTTTCCCATCTAGGAGCTGAAGTTTTTGCCAATTTTCTCCTGTTTGAATGATTAGCTGAATGTCAATGATGTCTTGTCTCTGAAAATAATTTTTCATTTCCTTACCTGGCCCTACTTAGACTAGGATTTATAAATGTTTCTTATGTATTTACTTTTTCATATTCAATCTATAGTCGAAAGTTAGTTTTTTGGTCGATTGATCTTTAGTGAAAGAAAGTGTCGTAAAATCGTCCTTTCCTTCGAAAATTGAATTGTCGTAAAATTTTCATTCATGAAAGATTGATTGATTGATGTATGCATATGATTAGTCTTTTCATTGAAAGTGTCATAATTCCTCATTTCTTTGAAAACGAAAGTGTCGTAAAGTCTTACTTGAAAAGAAATTGTCGCAAAATCGTCATTTTTATGAAAAGAGTTCATTGATTGATTGTGCATTAGTTTTCCTTTTTGTTCATTCACATTAAGGAAATCGAAACGAAATACATGCATGTTGCATTGAAGAAGTTTGTGTGTGCTGATAGGAATAGTGTAGGGAATTTGCATTTAGATTGTGCTCTTTTCTCTTTGATCAAAAGAAATCTGATTGCTCTATCCCTAAGTAGCTAGGATTTTCATCGTTAAATTGAATGGAAAGAATGCTCATGATAGTTGCAGTCCTAGGAATTTCAGAATACATCACATGGTGAACTTGAAAGGAAAATTCCTAAGCAAGATCAACTTAAAATAAACATCAATTTACCTAATGGGGCATTGTCATTAATGAGAACATTTAGTGGTTCTAGGCTAGAGATGTGTTCTGGCGTCGTAAAACAAAGCAGCTGTCACTAACTTATTTGCAATACATCCCAAGTGTGATACCTCATTCCATGTATGTGAGTATATTGTAGCTCTTCCACGTACCTTCAGGTATATAGGGCGGTGTTATAGTACGTAAAGTATATGGGAATACTCTCATTGTGCGGTTTTGCATTAGACAACGCTTATATAGACTGGGCCTCCACATACCTTCGGGTATATATGGGAGGACAACTTTAGGTTGCTATCCATCCTTAAGTAACCGAGTCAGCTGCCTTGTAAACTTTGATACATCGAACACAACATTCGGGGAGATTGTCTGCCCGTACTTCTTGGTTTGCCAAGAGGTATTCTATAGTTCACAGTTGCTTGGTAAACCTTTTTCCTAGTATACCCCTTTTTTTTTATTTCTTTTTTGATAATAAAATTAATTAGCAATCATGGAGGAACATTAACCCATACCTTGTCGTTCACGGAGAACAGCGAGAAAAATGCCTTTGCCTGTCGAAGCGACACCAATTTAGGCAAAGCGGTCTCGCTTAACTGAGTCTAGTACATCAAGAACTCCTAGTTCTTCATCTGAGTTACTTGAATCATCTATTTCGGTAAGTACAGAGACTCCAGTTACTCCAACTATTTTTGGTACATCCGTTCCTGAAGAGGAAGTTTCACAATTACCTGAGGACATTAGCATTGATCCTAGTGAAACAATAACCGCAGTTGTTCAACCACAAGTTGATTCTCAACTTGAAATTGCTCAACAAGAAAGTAATCCTAAACTTGAATCAGTTCAACCAGAAGTTAATCCAGAATCTATCCCAGTTCAAACAGAAGTTACATCTGAACTTGAAGTTGTTCAAGAACCTCTTACTGAAACTGTCATTCATTTACCCGAACATCTGGACTTCGAATTTGAACATTAAGAAGTTGTTACTTTATCGGAAAATGATCAACCGGTTACCCCTCAGACATCAGTAACTATTGAACTTCAACTTAATCAACACCAGAAATATTTTACGGGCCTGACGATGAAATTCTTCCACCAGGTTTGATTGCCATAGAGGAGGAATTGGAAGAATATTCCACACCTGGAACCCCGTTCCACTTTGGAACCGGGCTTTATCTTTACCCTAATACTCCTGATTTCTTTGCTTCATTTGATCCTGCTTCTTTTCAAGTACCTGTCGAATCTTTAGGACAACTTTTGGGTCAGTTAACTATGGTTGAACAATCGTCAACATCTCAGACTGTATCATCTGATGTAGTTGCAGCAGAATCTTCTGTTGTAACTTCTTCGATGTTTTATACCACACCTGAGTCACACCTGTATGGTGAATCATCCGTCTTGATTGGTTACCAATCATTGTTTGGAACCCACTCAGGGGTTGCTTCTACACCATAGTCATCACCCATGTCCTCAACTAGAATTTTACTTGGTTCTTCTCTAATGGGAACTCAACAGTTTGATCCTGCATATCAATATCAAGCTGGGAAATCTGGTCAACAAAGACCTATGTATCCATTAAATACTGGATTTCCACCATATGGAGAGCAATATGCTTATTCACCGTATCCTCCTTATTCCAGGGGACTACCATATGGTAATATCCCACAGTATTCAGGTCAATCTAGAATTAGAGTTTGTCAATGGAAACCAACAATGCCAGTTCAACCAAGGCCTGTGTATCCAACACAACTAATGCAAACTGTGTGAGCTATTCCTACTACACCTATTGCTACTACTGTACCACAGTCACAAGTTCAAACTATTGTATCTCAACCTGTTCAAACTAATCCTTCTACCTTGCAATCATAATTTTCAAGTCAAGAAGTTCAAGTTCCTCAAGTTGTTGTACAACAACCACTTGTTTCTGGAGTTCAGCAACAACCTCAGGTTAGTGTACCCTTATCTAGACTGACCTAGGCTTACACTGGTATAGTTTATTCACAACTTGGCCAACCTTTCATTGTTAGACAACAACGATCATTAAATCCACAATAGTTGTACCAACAACAACAACAGTTGATTCAAAAATCGTGGAAGCCTCAATTTCAACAACCCCAATTCCAACAATTCCAACCCCAGTTTGGACTTGTTTCACAGGCTCAACTTGGTTTTGGTCAATCTCAAGCTTACCAAGGTCCTGGCCAACAAGGCTTTGTAGGTTATGGACAACTACACATTCAACCTAGTTATCAACAACCACCTTATACTGGTTTTGTTCAAAAACCATACCAAGGTTACCAAATGCAGATGCCCTATGTCGATATGCAAAGACCTATTGCTCAGGCAATTCCATCATATCTTGGGTATGCTCAACCTGACTTGAATCGACAGTTGCCCTTTGTAGCAACTTTATCCAATCTTATATGCACCTTGGTGGCCGGTAATTCCGCATAAGTTACCATCTGACATTCCGAAGTTTAACAAAAATCCTGGAGAAGACCCATCAGATCATGTTATGACCTTTCATTTGTGGTGTTAATCTAACTCCTTAAATGATGATTTGGTCAGACTTTATCTTTTCCAAAGAAAACTTACTGGTCGAGTTGCCACATGGTACATTGAATTACCAAGTGTGGAGCACTGGAAAGGTATGTTTTTGACGAACAATTTAGTGATTTTTCAGTAACAATTGTAACCCTTTCTGCATAATGAACTTAAAGAAATAAAGAATTTTAATAGAATGTGTGAGAATTAGTATGGAAAGCTTAATCGCTGATAATTGTTATCTTTCCATGCAGGAAAGGGTGGAAATGAAGGGCTGCCATTCGAAAGGAAAAGACAAAGGAGGAATAATTGTTGTCCCTTTAGAAGGGAACCGGATGCGAACAAGATCGAACAGATCGAAGCAGAACGACCCTGGAAAGAAAGAAGGGTTATCAATTCGGCGGAACAGGGGAAGAAAAGTAAAGGATTAACGGCTTGGCGAATCCCTCAGGATCTTTGATCCTGAGGGATCGCTGTTTTGCTTATTTTTGCTACCTAGATACCTCCGCCGTTATTCTTATAAAAAGGGACAACATCGTTAAGCAAAGGGACCTTTTTTTCATATATGTAACTGTGAATTTCAGACTCAACTTTGATCATCGACTCTCACTAAGACTTGTTTTGCTGTACATTTGTTGATGCATTAATACAAAATACTTGGTGTTTATTTCATCTCTGCGTCTGGAGTAATCTAAGGCGGTGTACCGTTGGAAGCTAAGGGCCCGGCTCCGAAGGACACTTGCTTTTGTATCATTATAATTTGGTTTTTGTGTGGTTTGTTTATCTTTATAGTTTGGTAATCTGACATGTTTTTCATATGCTATTCCATGCTCTGTTACGATTAATTCATTAATGGTTTCTTTCAAGAGATTTATGTAGTGACTCTGTATTGTATGAGTGAATCTTTTCAGAGTTGATTGCATGTTAACAATCTAAGCCAATTGTTTCTGTTACAGAGCCTTCATATTGAATATTGCTGTATTGGATTCATTTGAAATCTCAATTATTGGAATCCGGAAGTAATGTTATTCTATTTGGAAACATAGTCATATTCGCGTTAATCATCAGATTGCTATATTAAGCGTGTTGTGTATATATGGTTGATGATTGTTGTTCCATAATTCATTTGTGAATACTGTTCCATAAAGTATAATCCATTGAAGTTGCTTTAAGAGAGGAGACTGCTATTTTATTACAGAGTGTGAGTTTGGTTCAATAGAACAAGTTTAGTTCAGACTCGCGAGGTTTAGTTCCATTTATTGCTGTTCCATTTACTGCTGTTCCATTTCCTGTTTGTTGTTCCATTTCACTTTCTGCCGTTCCATTTACTTACATTTGCTGTCTTGGTGTGAGAGAAGGTCTAAGGATGTAGTGAGCCTCAGCAGTCGCTGCCTAGCTCCCAGACCTATGGTCCATGCTCTAATTTCCTTTCCATCAGTTTCTAGAGGGATGGGTTATCGCTTCCGTACCCTTGACTGATAAGCTGCTTTGTGTGATTTTATTCTTTTAGAGCAATTTAATCATAAGTTTAGCATTCGTTTACTCTTGTATTTTCTAAACACTGTACTACTAAGCATTACTCTGACGAATAGCCTCGGATTGAGATACTCTTTGCAATAACAAAGCATTCCCGGATTGACTTATTAATGTGGCATAACTAGAGGTGAAAGAGACCCTTGTTACAGCTCTACATTTTGGCGCTGTTGCCGGGGAAAGAGTATAGCCATTTGTCTTTTACAGAGTAGTGTACGAATCTGCTAGGGGAGAGTTGGATTTTAAAAATGGAAGGTAAGAACCTGCGTACGGAGCATGTAAAAGCCCTACTCCACCGTCCGCTTTCCTGGCAGAATTGTGGGTTGAATAGAATTTGGTAGTTTATAGAGTGCATGACTAAGCAGAAAAAGCCAGAAAAAATTATCAAACCTCCGTTCAAACCCGAAAAAGCCGAAGGGCTGGTGACCCTTGGCCGAACAACCTTCATAGACGAAATATATAAGAAAAATGAATCTCAACCATCAGTAGGGTTCAGGAAAACCAATTCTAAACAACCTACTAGCTCCCTTCAGGCCACAGGATCACCATCTGTAGCCTTCGCTGAGGTGCATAGTCAGACTGATGAACAGGACTTTCAAGAAATTGAAAATTCTATTCCAGAACGACTGCAGGAAGGGAATCTAAGCAATATTTGTGAAGGAGAAGGGGAAACAGGAGAAGTTGAGGAGCCAAGATCTCCTCCTAGGATAATTCAGCCATTAAAACGCCCAGATAAAGGAAGCGCTGTAAAAATCATTGTTGAAGGGATTCAATCTCCTCAAGCAACAGGGACTCTCATTATTCCAGACGAAGGAAGTGCTATTAAAACAATCCCTGTTAAGGCCATTCCTTCTCCGCCTAAGAATACCCTCTTAGAGATCCCGGAAGGTTATTGGCACATATTCGATCCCATGGCACAGAATCAGCCAAACACTCAAACTTCTACATTACAATATCCTATAGTGGATTCCGCAGCAAATGCTCCTATGAAAGCAATTCCCCTTCAACACATTCCTACATTTCACGGACTTACATCAGAGGACCCCGATGCATTCTTATTTGAATTTGATGTATTATGCAGGGGATATGATTACACCACTGACCCCCAGAAATTAAAGTTGTTCCCCTCCACTTTGAAAGGAGCAACTTTAAGATGGTTTATGGATTTAGGTGGTGGGGTTATAAATAACTGGGAGCAAATGAAAGAATCTTTCCTAAAGAAATATCAAGATTATTGTAGGTCTAGAGAACTAAAAGATGAAATATTTCAGATGACAGCTAGGCCAAATGAAACACTAGAAGAATATGTAGAACGTTTTCAGTATAATTTGCAAAGATCTCCATATGCATCACTACCTCTGCCTGATAATGTGTTAAAAACAACATTGATTAGAGGCATGAAAGAACAATGGATTGAAACATTAAATATCATGGGAAAAGGGGATATTTATCAAGAAAATTTTGTTGACATCATCGATTTATGTATCAGGAGCTTGAGAGGTAGCACAAGGATAAAACCAGCAGAATATGATCGGTTTGTCAGAGATAACAAAATATCAACAGAAGGAGTAACACATGTAGAACTTGGAAATTTATTAGAAAATTTTAAAACTAATATCCTGGGGACATTGACTACGCAACTTGATATTGTGCAGGCTAAACAGAAGCAGATAGAGGCAGAACAGAATTTGGCGATCTTCTGCCCCCGATGTAGAAGAAAACATAGCCACAAGGAATGTCCACTGGATGCAGTTCAAACATGTGCTATCTGTACAAAAGATCACCTTACTGAAAGTTGCCCCT
This sequence comes from Pinus tabuliformis, assembly GCA_031772625.1. NCBI lineage: Eukaryota > Viridiplantae > Streptophyta > Pinopsida > Pinales > Pinaceae > Pinus > Pinus tabuliformis. The sequence goes on along the minus strand of CM062804.1, from coordinate 300,859,687 downwards.
CACTTCCTGGACTAAAAGCAGTATATAAGGAAGCAGAAGAAGAGCCAGAATCAGCATACTTCGTTAACCAGCGTCGCCAATGGAAACCAAGGCAATCGGGTATGTTTTCAGACCCAACTTCTTCTTTTCAGCCTCCACAGTATAACGCTCAGCAATATAGTATGTGGCAAAACCAATCTCAACCCCCATTTCCAAATTGGTCATCACAACCATTTCCTTCTCCAAATCCATGGATGAATCAGCCAAGTCAATTTGGTTGGCCGAATTTTCCTTACACCCCACCATATTGGAAGAATAGCTCATATCCTCCACAATGGACCCCCCCTACTTCCCAAAGTTCACCCTGGCAGACAAATTGGCCAAGATCGACATATCAGCCAACAGGAACTATTCCGCTCCCTCAACCGACTCTGCCAGCTTTGCAACAAAATCCCCAGTCTAATCTGAGACCGCAACTCCCAGCCCAACCCAATCCTAATCCTAATAATAGGCCGGTCCAATCCCTTCAAATTATAGAATCAACAGAAATCGGACCTGAACTGAGGGAGTGCAATGATCTTCAGTTAAGATCTGGACGTATAATAGAAACAGAGGGAGATAAAACAGTTCACAATGAAGATCAGTTACCAATAGAACAGCCGTTACAACAAGAGGGTGCAAATAAGGAGCAGACTCATCATCAAGCAAACACACCCTCTCCTCCCTTCCCAGAACGATTAGTCATACCACGACCTGTACAATATCCAGACTTTGACATTCTGGGAGAGCTACAAAACCTGTACATACGAATTCCTTTCCTCCAAGCCATTCAAGACATCCTTATATATGAAAAAACTATAAAAGAATTGTGCATAAAAAAACCAAGGAGGAATGTAACCACTAGCCCAAGAGTCCAAGTAGTCGGTACTTTATCTAACCTGTTATCAGGAACACCCATTAAATATGAAGATCCAGGAAATCCAATCGTAACTGTTCAAATCTATGGTCAGACTCTGACTAATGCTTTAGTTGATTTAGGAGCTGCAATTAATATTTTGACAACTTCTACTTGCCAAAAGCTCGGTATTACATCAGTAGAACCCACTTCTACTTTGTTAGAATTGGTTGACCGATCTGTAGTTCGACCGGAAGGAACTCTATACGATGTCATGGTCTTTATAGATTCTTGGGAATACCCAACTGATTTCCTGGTAATTAATCCAAAAACCCGACTGGATGGACACCCGCTAATTTTAGGTAGACCTTGGCTTGCTACCGCCGATGCTTACATTGGTTGCCAGCAGGGGAATATGACCATAACCAGAGGACCATATATTAAAAATCTAGTTCTATACCCTCCAGCACAGCCAAGTCTTACAATGATAAAAACTAACCAGCACCCTGTATCATACCTTACTGACAATATCAGATCACCATTGACTATACAGAAGGCCCTAGACTTTAAAGACCAAACAGAAGATGATGCCATCAATAACTTCGTTAGTCAAACTAAATCTAGACCTCATGCACAGTGTTTCATGATAGAAGCTGCGTTCGATAGCGAACTAGAAGAAGATCCCTTGAAAGATACACATGACCAAACGATACCTGTGACTTCTGTTGCCAATAGTAAGGCAGTGGAAATTGAACCGGGAAAAACTCTAAACATCAATGCCAACCTTACACCGGACCAAGAAATAAAACTCATCCATCTGTTACGGAAGCATCAAGAAGCATTTGCGTGGGATTACCCTGATATGAAAGGGATTGACCCCCAATTGTGCACCCACCATATTTATATAGAAAAAGATGCAAGACCTATCCGTCAACCACAAAGAAGACTCAACCCTCATCTAAAAGATGTTGTAAAAGCAGAACTTCAGAAGCTTTTAGATGTTAATTTTATCTATCCTATTTCTGATAGTAAGTGGGTCTCTCCACTTGTGGTTGTACCCAAGAAGAATGGGAAATGGAGGATTTGCGTGGATTATAGAGAGTTAAACAAAGCCACACAAAAAGACCATTTTCCCCTCCCATTCATAGACCAAGTATTGGACACTTTAGCAGGAAAGAAATTCTTTTCTTTCCTGGATGGCTTTAGTGGATACAATCAGATTCAGATTGCCTCTGAAGACCAGGATAAAACTACCTTTACTTGTCCTTGGGGAACATTCGCCTATAGAGTTCTACCCTTTGGCCTATGTAATGCTCCTGCCACATTCCAAAGGGCTATTCTTAGCATCTTTGCAGATTTAATAAATGATGGACTTGAAGTATACATGGACGACTTTACACCATATGAAGATGATTTTGATCCAGCTTTGGACACCCTAGAGAAAGTCCTACAGCGTTGCATTGCTACCAGGCTTTGTTTAAGTCACGAAAAATGCTATATGATGATGACTGAAGGACTCATTCTAGGAAATTTCGTCTCAGCAGCTGGCATTCAGGTAGATCCGGCCAAAATTCAAATTCTTTTCCTTATCCCCACCCCCACTACTCAGACAAAGGTACGCAGTTTTCTTGGATTTTCTGGGTATTACAGACGATTTATAGAACATTATTCACACATTGCTGCACCTTTATATGCATTAACTGGTAATGTTGATTTCATGTGGACAGAGAAATGCGACCGCGCTTTCCAGGAATTAAAGAAGCTTGTATCAACAGCTCCAGTCCTTCGAGGACCAAACTGGAATTTACCATTCCAAATCTCATCTGATGCCTCAGACAGAGCAATCGGTGCAGTCCTTGGGTAGGAGGAGGATAAAAAACCATATGCTATTTATTATATCAGCAAAAATTTATCCCCTGCTGAATTAAATTACACTGTCACCGAAAAATAATTCCTCGCTGTAATACATGCTGTCAATAAGTTTAGACATTATATTACAGGCTATCCCATTGTTTTATATACAGATCATTCTGCTATCAAATATTTAGCGAATAAGCCTGTTACAAATGCTAGAATAACGAGATGGTTGATCTTATTGCAGGAGTTCAATATCACAATCAAGGATAGACCCGGCAAGGAAAACCCTGTAGCTGATTTTCTCTCACGAATACCAAAATCAATTGAGGCAGCAACAGTGGAAGACCAATTTCCGGATGAGCACATGTTTGCTGTTGCTGTTCAAACACCTTGGTATGCTGATGTTTCCAACTACCTTGCAGTAGGTAAGCTACCAAAACACTTAACCCCTAATGAACGTAAGCAGATTGTTCAGAAGAGTACTCGGTTTTCGTGGATCGGGGGTTATTTGTTCCACACAGGGGCAGACATGCAAATTAGGAGGTGTATTCGAGAAGATGAAATTTTCGACATCTTAAAAGCTTGTCATAATGGACCATGTGGGGGACACTTTGCCGAGAAAAGAACAACACATAAAGTATTGCAGACGGGATACTACTGGCCTACAATTTTTAAGGATTCGAAGAAATTCGTTCAAGCCTGTGACAGCTGCCAGCGAGCAGGACGACCTGGTCAAGCCGACGAAATGCCTCTGAGGCCACAATTAGTCATTGAACCATTTGAACGATGGGCTCTTGATTTTGTTGGACCCATCAACCCATCATCAAATCAGAGAACATATATCTTGGTAGCCACAGAATATGTTACCAAATGGGTTGAGGCTGAAGCGTTTCCTAGAGCTACAGAAGATTCGGTAATACAGTTCCTGTTCCATTTGTTTGTACGATATGGCCTTCCGAGAGAAATAATTACAGATGGAGGACCACAATTTGCCAGAAACAAATTAGCTGCAACACTTAACAATTATCATGTCCAGCATAAAATTACTACCCCATATCACCCGCAGGCGAATGGGCAAGTAGAAAGTAGCAATAAGGTAATAGAATCAATTTTAACAAAAACCATTGCTTCACATAGGCGTGATTGGGCCGCCCGACTACCTGAAGCACTCTGGGCTTATAGAACCACCTGGAGAAGTACCACTGGTTATTCACCCTATCAATTAGTGTTTGGGAAACAACCTATTTTCCCCATAGAATTTGAAATCCAAACGCTACGAATTGCACAGGAAGTTGGCCTAGATTTAAGTGAGGCACAAATGAATCAACTACAACAGATTAATGAATTGGACGAAATAAGGCTCTTTGCATTACAAAATACAACACTTATTCAGCAGCAGCGAGCTAAATGACATGATGCACTTATCAAGAACAAAGTCTTTCATGACCGAGACTGGGCTCTGTTATATGACTCTCGGTTTCAGGATTTCCCGGGGAAACTGCAGACTCGTTGGATGGGGCCATACGAAATCCAGAAAGTACATGATAATGGGACCCTTACTCTCATCACAATCGATGGTTCTGGATATGCATTCAAGGTAAATGGCCACCGAGTTCGTCTCTATCGCAGGCCACTCACTCGGGAATCCTTCTGTCAGTAGCTACGTCAAGACACTGACATGGAAATTTTAGGAGAGGAAGTAAAATCTTCCTCACCTATAATTCAGTAAGGAACACATTTTTTGACTTGTACATAAGTTCTTGTATATACGTTTTCTTAATATTTCTTTGATCTTTCCTTTTTTAAGTTTTCTTTTTACAGTCAGCGTGCCTTTGCTGTTCCTTTTCCAAAAGGAACATCAGTTGCTTGTTTTCGTGTTTTTGCTGTTCCTTTTTCAGAAGGAACAACATTTCTGAGTTTTTGCTGTTCCTTCTCCAAAGGAACAACATTTGTGAGTTTTTGCTGTTCCTTTTCAAAAAGAACAACATTTGTGAGTTTTTGCTGTTCCTTTTCAAAAGGAACAACATTTTTGGGTTTTTGCTGTTCCTTCTTAAAAGGAACAACATTTGTGAGTTTTTGCTGTTCCTTTTCAAAAGGAACAACATTTGTGAGTTTTTGCTGTTCTTTTTAAAAAAAAACAACATTTGTGAGTTTTTGCTGTTCCTTTTCAAAAGGAACAACATTTTTGGGTTTTGGCTGTTCCTTTTCAAAAGGAACAACATTTTTGGGTTTTTGCTGTTCCTTTTCAAAAGGAACAACATTTTTGGGTTTTTGCTGTTCATTTTCAAAAGGAATGGCATTTGTGAGTCTTTGCTGTTCCTTTTTAAAAAGAACAACATTTGTGAGTTTTTGCTGTTCCTTTTCAAAAGGAACAACCTTTGTGAATTTTTGCTGTTCCTTTTTCAAGGGAGACAACACTCATTATCTTAGGCTGTTCCGTCTCAAAGAACGACATCTCAACTATTTGTTTGCATGGATTCTTCTCTGTTGTTCCTTTTTTCAAAAGGAACACCATAGCCATGTCTTTGCTCTCTGTGATGATTCATATTGAGGATGCTCTTCGCCCATCTTCTCTCCAGTCTTTAAGATACAACTATGCACTTATGCAATGAACATAAATTAGGACATACCGAAATCAGCAGATCATAAGATCGCTATCTTTATAGAGCCTAGTGTTGATAAGAGGACAAGAGGAGTGACATACTTACTTCTCATCTCCGTTGTCATTGACTTATTCCCATTGTTTTGGTTGGTTATCTTTATCATGGCGATTTCCCTAAAAACCTTTTTTTTCTTTGATTATTACTCAGGAATAAGAACAGAGGATTTATATCTTCCTGTTGGGATGATAAGACTTCTTCCACCATTCCCACTCTTAAGGAGGGCTGAACCACCCTTATGTGTAAATAAATAAGAAAAAGTGTCGTGCAAAGAAAAAAATGATGAATATATTGTCAAATGCAGGATAGGGGGTCTCATCAAGAGCCAGCCTACCATGATCATCAGGTTGGAAGCGAAGTGGCATTCCTAGTATGGCCACCACACCAGGGATATGGTCCAAAAGGTACACTAAATAAACAGACCTTGGAACAGGGGATATCATCACGAGCCGGCCTGTCCACGTTTCGCACCTTCCTTGTGAATGGCATTATGGCTAACTGGTTACCAAGCCAGCATAATGGCCTGCGTTTTGACAAAATACTTTTTATACACATAAAGGATCATGGTTCCGGGGGTGAAATAAACAACTCTGCCAAGGTTATGAACACCTGTCGGCAGCAGAGCTCTGTTAATGGTATCGAAGTCATAATGGTTACACCAACAGGGATGATATTAACACCTCTTTGTCTCTTCTATCCTATGAATAATTCATATTTTATTTCTCGATGAACATATCGCACGAACACTCATTACTACCAATCATGGCAAAGGAACTGACAATGACCTCTGGGGATTTCGTACGATTCACAGACGTCCCATCCCCCGGCCTCGCATCATATTACACAGGCTCTTATGTAAAACGCGATCCACCTTTTTGCCTCGATTTCGGTATTTCGTTGTCCATCTAAAACATGGCGTAATTTTATATGTTGTTCCTTTATGACTGGTTACACGATGGCTGCTGCTCCTCTATTTGACGGCTGGGGCAGCCTATCACATCGTGGGGGGAAGGTAATCTCATTACTCCACGAGTTACGTGTCAGCACATCATTCGGGGTAGATAGTGTACGAAGGTATGACATGGTTTAACGGTATGATAATTCTATTTTACGCAAAGTTGCCATCCACAATCCATTTTTGTTGCATACTCTGTTTTTTTCGCAACGATCACCTTCTCTGCGTCTCAAAACAGCACAGGCAGTTGCTGTTCCATTGGAAATCCTTAGTAGAACCATGGGAGGAAAGGCAGTCCGAAGCGAACCTTAGGAATTGATAGTCTCTGCTGCTGCCCGGGAGATCCTGGAAAAGGCTGGATGGCTGAATTATTTCAGTCGCCTACAAGAATTAAACGAGACAGTGGCGTTGGAATTTCTGCAAAACTTGCAGGAGGAATACTCCATAGTGAGAGAAAGGCGGATAGCGGTCACTGACGATGTAATTGCAGAAGTCTCAGGACTACCAGCCACCGGACCTGTATGGACGCTGAGGAAAGAAAGACTACAAAAGATTATGGAGATTTTTCAGGATGAAGGCCAAAGCTTGACAATGAAGGGGAAGGGAGTTCTGCCAGCAACGTTAGGAGAACCCTGAACCGAACTAGCAAGGATATTACAGAGCTACATTACTTGCGAAGGAAGGAAAGACGTGGTAAGACCACACCATCTTAAACTCTTAGCTGTTTTGAAAGAAAAATGTTCTGTAAATCTGCCTGCACTTTTAAATTCACTATTGCATGATGCGGCCCGAAGCCTGAAAACGACACAGCATGTAGAAGCAGTTGTTAGCCACCATGGATTGATTCGATTGATAGTGAGCCATAGTCTCACTCAATAGCAAAGCAGCTGGGAGGAGCTCGTTGCATTGATTGAGGGGAGATTGGCTGCACCATCCCCAAAACCTAAACATTCCTCTGGCACACCAGAATGATCAGAGAAACGCAGAGAAGTGGCAGCAGGAAAACGTGTTGCTCCAAAACGTAAGCATTCTTCAAGTACACCGGAGCGACCAGAAAAACGCAGAGAAGTGATAACAGAAAAACCTGTTGCTTGTACACCTGAACAACCAGAGAAACCAAGAAAATCAGTCCGGCTAGCTCGAATACGAGGAAGGCTGGAAAAGATTCAGGAAAGCACCGGCCAACCAATTGAGATTATAGACGAACCTCCAGAACTAGAAGGAGGACCTTCCGAAGGAAATGCTGGACAATCTGGGGGCGAGGCTGAGCAAGCCGGAGAAGGAGGTGAGGAGAGAGAAGTGCACTCCGAAACAGAAACAGAAGCTGAACACTCCAAGGCAGTCACTGAGCAGGACAATCGGGAGGAGGAAGTAGTACAGCCAGAAAGCAGCCCGCTGCGAGACCCTGTGGGCGAAGAAGAATTGGCCGCAATCCTGGCCAGTATGGGGGAATATGGCCAACCCTCCAGCCCAGCAGGTCCTCCCGATGGACCTCCAGAGGAAGACATACCTGAGAATTTACATGCAGAAAAGGAAGGAGAAGAAAACCCGCCCGTTCATGAGGAAGAAATAAGGGACACCAACCGGGAACAATCTGTTCCCAAGGCACCAGAAGAAACTCTAGATAGAGTAGGAGCAGATTTAAGGGCCAGTCGTAAACCCTCTGCTGAGGCAAGGGAAATCAAGAAATTAAGGACTAAACAGCAGAGGCTGCTGAACACTATAGCCCGGCTCCGACAGCAAATTCGGATTCTGAAAGCCAGTCTGAGGATACGAAGGACCACAAGGAAAAGAAAGAGGACCACTGCAGAAAAATCCCGTAGAACAAGAAGACAAAGGACTTATAGTCGCCCTGTTGTTCGAAACCTGGTTGGAAGACCTGCTGCTGTTCCAATTGTCACTGAAGAACAGACTGCTGTTCCAAATGACGCTGAGGAACAAACTGCTGTTCCAATTGTCACTGAAGAACAGACTGCTGTCCCAAATGATGTTGAGGAACAGACTGCTGTTCCAATTGACAATGAGGAACAGACTGCTGTTCCAATTGATAATGAAGAACAGACTACCGTTCCAATTGGGGCAGAGGGACAGGATGATGTTCCATTAACAGAGGAACCACATCAACCTTTCATTCGTGTTAAGAAAGAAAAGGAAAATAAGGAGATCCAAACAGAGGCACCGCCCTTAGGGGTGATCCAGGTTCTGAACTCCAAACAGTATAACAAAAAGGTTCAGGTAAAACTCCCGGCCTCTACGGCCCTATGGAAAAAGGATCCAAAAACAAGAACCTTGCACAAGATGATGAAGCAAGCTCAACAAGAAGCTGACCAGTTGAAGGAACAAACAGTCCCCCGCGAGAAATATGAAGAATTACAACAGCAACTTCGGGATATTAGTCAGTCCGAGAGCCAGGCCTTCGAAGGCTGGCAAAAGGAGCAAGGAAAGGTTGCAAAGGTAACTCGTCGATTAGATATTGTTGTTAAGCAGATGGACACTGTGTGTTCTTTGTATAATGACGTTATGGCCTGTAGGGCCCCTGCTAAAAACTATGCTTTATTTTTGCTTGAACGATATTTACGATTAAAGATAAAAGCTGTCAGGGCAGGTGCCCCTATACAAATCAATACTGTTAATGATTTCATAGATTGTTGCAAGCATTATGGAATTAAGGTTCAAAGATTATTATGTGAATTTTACTTGCATAACCTCGTGCTAGACCAGGAAACTGATTTAAATCCTGGCCCTTTTGTTGGGGACATCCAATTGCAAGCCTTCGTTTCATTCGGGGTTAATCAGCTAAAATGGCTCAGGGCTTATAACACTTTTCAGAGACAGGAAAATAGCCTAGACTTGTGGGTAAGAGCCGAGCCTAGAGACCCAGTACTGTTATGGAGAGCACATAGGAACCTTATGAGAACCCCAGGTGTTATGGAGACATTAGGACCCATGCACGAGGACCTAATCCGACAAAATCTGGAATATTTTCTGACTATTAAAGACCTCGCCATCGATGCTGCAAAATTCCGATACCAGACTTCGAACCCAAACATCCAGCTCAGGGAACCGTTCAGATATGAAAATTTTGAGCTAGCTTCCAGCCGATTGAACCTTTATGGCGAGCGTATTTTGCAAGCAGGGCCATCCTGGTTAGGGTATTGATTTCGTAGTCCAATTATTTGGCACCCTGCACCCAGATATCAGGCCTTGTATGAAATGCCTGAAGGTCAAACAGATCAGTTCTTTGATGATCTAGTTGCTCTTCACGGCTGTAGGCCTCCACACGAGGTTCCCTCTCCAGCCTATTCTCTTACCGCCTTGCATGTCAACTATAATGTTACATGAGGGCATGAAACAGGGTAAGCAGGGGGGTGTGTGGAGCACTGGAAAGGTATGTTTTTGACGAACAATTTAGTGACTTTTCAGTAACAATTGTAACCCTTTCTGCATAATGAACTTAAAGAAATAAACAATTTTAATAGAATGTGTGAGAATTAGTATGGAAAGCTTAATCACTGATAATTGTTATCTTTCCATGCAGGAAAGGGTGGAAACGAAGGGCTACCATTCGAAAGGAAAAGACAAAGGAGGAATAACTGTTGTCCCTTTAGAAGGGAACCAGATGTGAACAAGATCGAACAGATCGAAGCAGAACGACCCTGGAAAGAAAGAAGGGTTATCAATTCGGCGGAACAGGGGAAGAAAAGTAAAGGATTAACGGCTTGGCGAATCCCTCAGGATCTTTGATCCTGAGGGATCACTGTTTTGCTTATTCTTGCTACCTAGATACCTTCGCTGTTATTCTTATAAAAAGGCACAGCATCGTTAAGCAAAGGGACCTTTTTTTCATATATGTAACTGTGAATTTCAGACTCAACTTTGATCATCGACTCTCACTAAGACTTGTTTTGCTGTACATTTGTTGATGCATTAATACAAAAGACTTGGTGTTTATTTCATCTCTGCGTCTGGAGTAATCTAAGGCGGTGTACCATTGGAAGCTAAGGGCCCAGCTCTGAAGGACACTTGCTTTTGTATCATTATAATTTGGTTTCTATGTGGTTTGTTTATCTTTATAGTTTGGTAATCTGACATGTTTTTCATATGCTATTCCATGCTCTGTTACGATTAATTCATTAATGGTTTATTTCAAGAGATTTATGTAGTGACGCTGTATTGTATGAGTGAATCTTTTCAGAGTTGATTGCATGTTAACAATCTAAGCCAACTGTTTCTGTTACAGAGCCTTCATATTGAATATTGCTGTATTGGATTCATTTGAAATCTCAATTATTGGAATCCGGAAGTAATGTTATTCTATTTGGAAACATAGTCATATTCACGCTAATCATCAGATTGCTATATTAAGCGTGTTGTGTATATATGGTTGATGATCGCTGTTCCATAATTCATTTGTGAATACTGTTCCATAAAGTATAATCCATTGAAGTTGCTTTAAGAGAGGAGACTGCTATTTTATTACAGAGTGTGAGTTTGGTTCAATAGAACAAGTTTAGTTCGGACTCGCGAGGTTTAGTTCCATTTATTGTTGTTCCATTTACTGCTGTTCCATTTCCTGTTTGTTGTTCCATTTCACTTTCTGCCGTTCCATTTACTTGCATTTGTTGTCTTGGTGTGAGAGAAGGTCTAAGGCTGTAGTGAGCCTCAGCAGTCGCTGCCTAGCTCCCAGACCTATGGTCCATGCTCTAATTTCCTTTCCATCAGTTTCTAGAGGGATGGGTTATCGCTTCCGTACCCTTGACTGATAAGCTGCTTTGTGTGATTTTATTCTTTTAGAGCAATTTAGTCATAAGTTTAGCATTCGTTTACTCTTGTATTTTCTAAACACTGTACTACTAAGCATTACTCTGACGAATAGCCTCGGATTGAGATACTCTTTGCAATAACAAAGCGTTCCCGGATTGACTTATTAATGTGGCATAACTAGAGGTGAAAGAGACCCTTGTTACAGCTCTACACCAAGAGCTTCTTTCGATAATTTCACCACTTTAGCCACTACTTTTTTGACCCACTACTAGTTACCTATTAGATACAAGACTGGAACAAAACTCCTAACCAACTTTAAATAGACTACTGCTACCCATATATCAGATCATATTCATGAGTGGCGGCGTCGTCGTCGAATGGTTAAGACATATGTTCCCGATAAGCTTTTAGCTGAGTGGTTCATAAAATCCTTGTTTCCATCAATCACCGAGGATGTGGCAAAAGGTGGAGTTTTCACAGAAGAGCAAGTCATTTCTCGTGCCCAATACTTGGATTTGATTTACACACAATCCGGCATGCTTTATGATAAAATTCCCAATGCACCTCAACCAGCTTTCACTGTTCCACCACCTCCACAATCAAGTAAGGACTCTCATGTTGGCAACGGTGTGATTGGTTCTTCAAGCACATAGTCAGCAAGAAGACCATTTGGTCAAACTCTTGCTGTTTCCAATCAAACTACCAATGCATCGGAAAATAATCTTGCCTCCGCGATTAATGTCATGTCATCTGACAAAGGTAAAAATCCAAAGCAACCAGTAGGAAAGAAAAAGGGGAAAAACGAAAAGAAACAAGAAAATTCCCCTCCAGAGAAATCATCTGATTCCTCTACTTCGGCAAGGAAACCTCATTATCCATGTTTGATATGTAATGACAATCATTATAAAAGAGATTGTCCACATTGCTCTGAGGTCTCTAAACTTTTAAAGACTTCAAACACATCAGCAGTGTTGACAGATCCGTTTCCAACCTCAGAGACACATTTGGTTGCAACAGACCATGCTTCCACATCCCAAGTACTCATGTTATCCATCACAAAGCAACAAACCGAATTTTTGGTGTCAACAAGAAACAAAGATTACGAAATTCTGTCGTCGTCGAATAATTAGGCCACTGATCAACCTAATCCTTCGACTTCGACTTCATCTGAAGTTGTTCCACTCATTATCCATGAATTGACAATAAAACCACCAAAGGGAGTTGTGCACAAATCGACATTCAACCCTTGGGCTCGAGCATCTCAAAACTATAACATAGTAGAATATCTTGCTCAATCACCTTCCGCTATGCCAACACTCGAAGCGTTTCAAAACTTTCCCTCCCAAAAGCAGGCTTTACTGTCAGCAATAGGGAAAATAGATCCTACGGATTCAAATCTTGTGGTTTTTAACCATGCGGGATATTCACCACAGTTACCGGTGCAATTAGCTTTCCTAATCCAAGTAAAAGATCTCAATAAGAATGTTCACTGAACTATTATTGATGAGGGCGCATCTACTTGCATTATGTCCATGAGATGCTGGAAAACACTTGGTTCACTGCCATTGTCATGATCACCAACTACGTTAAAAGCCTTTGATGGAAGAACATATACTCCATGTGGGATTTTGAGTAACCTACAAATCGAACTAGGGGGAAAAACGGTTACTATTAAAGTTGAGGTAGTTGACAAACCCCTCAATTACAACATTTTACTGGGAAGGCCTTGGGTATATGCTATGGTTGCTTTGGTTTCCATGTACTTTCGTACTATTGAATTCCCTTTTAAGGGTGGAATCACAATCATTGATAAACTAGCCTTCTTTGCCAATAGTTCACAGGCTACGAGAAGCATTCCATTGGTACACGGACCCCCGCTGTCACTTCAAAGTGTTGGAGTAGGTCTCTTTAAAGATCCTTCCCTAATGGGTACTTTTACCCTCCCGTCACCATCTGATTTGACGGAAGTGGCAAGAGTAGAGACTTGCAACATGATTTCCTCCACCTCATTTGATTTAAGGAGGATTTCCAACCAAGTTGAAGTTGATAGTAATATTGAGGTGTTGTCGTTAAGCCCCATTGAATCATCAAAGCAATCAATCTTTCGAGCTTGTGCGGGAAATCCAAATCCACACTCAACTTTTGTATAGGTAGCTAGGTCGTTAGAATATGGTATCTCTTCGGATACTTTTTCACGTATACACTCTACGGATGAAGGAATCATCCAATCAATGATGATAGGAGAGGAACCGTGGGAAGATTACCATCATCGTTCCCATCTTCCAGTTGACATCAAATATTATTCCAATGAACTAAACCACCCATCAATCATTGATTTCTTGTGGAATTCCGTTAGAGTAGATACTATAGATTCTGAGCGTAATTTGTCAAACATAGAAGAAACAATTTCTATAAACATTTTGACCAAGCCTAACATTGTAGAGAACATTCATGTTGCAAGTCTTGTTCTCCATCTGAACTTGATAATTACAGTGCTCTGTTTCGTGAATATAGAGATATTTTTGCATGGTCTTACAAGGTGATGCCAGGAAATGACTCAAGCATTGTTGAACATGAGATTAAAATGTACCCTGATGTCAAACCAGTATGACAGCGGCTTCAACCTGTTCATCCTAAGAAAGCCATTGCCATTAAAGCAGAGGTTGAAATTTTTTTTCATGTTGGCTTAATTTTCCCTGTACCTCTTACCGATTGGGTATCTAACATTGTTCCAGTTATGAAAAACAAGGGAATATTCGAATGTGTGTCGATTATAGGGATGTAAATCAAGCATGTCCAAAAGACAATTATCCTACACCCTTTATCGACCAGATTATTGACGAATGTGCCAGATGTGAAATCTTCTCATTCATGGATGGATTTTCTGGCTATAATCAAATCAATATCTGCCCACAGGACCAATCTAAAACAACTTTTATTTGTTTGTGGGGCACATTCGCCTATCGAAAGTTACCTTTTTGTTTGAAGAATGCAGGGGCTACATTTCATAGGGCAATTAATTATGCCTTCTATGACATCAAGCACATTTTTCAACCTTATTTTGATGATTTACCTGCTCATTCACGAAAGCAGACTGATCACCCGCAAAATTTAAGAGCAATATTTTTATGGTGTCGAAACTACAAGATAATACTCAATCCACACAAGTGTGTGTTTTGTGTTGGCTCTGGTCGATTGCTTGGATTCGTGGTCTCAAAGGATGGAATTTGATTCTATCCAATTAAGGTTCAGGCAATCCTTGACTTACCTCCACCTTCAAACTTGTTACAGTTACAGAGACTTCAAGGGAAGGCAAAATTTCTAAGGAGGTTCATTCCAAACTATGCTGAATTGGCTAAAGGTTTTACACGTTTATTGAAGAAAGAGGTACCCTTCCATGGGATCAGGTTGTGCAAGCTTCCTTTGATGCTCTTAAAGATTCCCTAATTAGAGCATCATTAATGTATGCCCCAAACTATCAAAAAGACTATTACCTTTATCTTGCCGCTACAAATACAACCATAGGCATGCTTTTAGTCCAAGAAGAAAGTGGAATTGAACATCCTATTTATTACTTGATTCGTAATCTCAATGATATGGAAAGTAAGTATTCCTATGTCGAAAAGTTAGCTTTGGCAGCCGTTCAAGTTGTGTCAAGATTTCATCATTACATCCTCCTCCGTAAAACTACCATTATATCGGATTGCAACCCTATGACATACATTTTGTCATGTCAATTGCTGGGGGGAAAATATTCCAAATGGATAGTTATTTTGTAAGAGTTTGATTTGGAATTCATCAAATCTAAATCAAACAAATCTCTTGTCTTCGCCGAGTTACTTTGCGATCTTCCCTCATCCTCCAATGATTTAACATCAGAAGCATCAATATTAGATGAGTCTTTGTTTCTTATCTTGTCAAGTGATCCATGGTATGGAGATATACTGGTCTATCTCCAGACCCAAGCTTTTCGGCCTAATACCTCTCGCTTTGAACAACGACGTACTTGATACCAAGCCAAAGATTATCTGATCATTGGTGATACGCTTTATCGTCATGGTGTCGATACAATATTACGTAGGTGCCTCACTCATGAGGAAGCTAAAAAAACTTTGAATGAATGTCATTTAGGTGCTTGTGGTGGAAATTTATCTAGTTATGCTACCGTGCAGAGAATTCTCCATGCTGGTTACTTCTGGCCAACCATATTCAAAGATTTCATTATTGCTATCAGACGTTGCCATGCTTGTCAGATATTTGACCGAAAAACCAGATTACCACCTGCACCACTGCATCGAGTCGTCGTTGTTGGCCCATTTTCCAAATGGGGCATTGACTTTATGACATGTAACCCCACCTCGGCCGGGGGGCATGGGTATATTATAGTCTTCGTTGACTATTTTATTTATGGGCTGAGGCAATGCCAACATTGAACAATAGTGGCAAAATGGCTGCTTTATTTTTCTTCAACCATGTGGTTGCCAGGTTTGGTGTACCACAAGCCATAGTTATAGATCATGGATCGCATTTTCGCAATCACATGATGGTTGAGTTGACTGCCAAGTTAGGACTGTCACATGATAGTTCTACTCCATACTACTCGCAAACTAATGGACAAGTTGAGGCTATCAACAAAGTCCTTAAGCACATGTTGCAAAGAATGATTGGAGTTCATAAAAGAAATTGGCATTTAATCCTGTACTCGGCTCTATGGGCATATCGAACCTCGGTGAGAAATGCGACTGAATTTACACCCTTTCAGTTGGTGTATGGTTTGGAAGCAGTCTTACCAATTCAATGTGAAATATCGTCTCTCAAACTCGCGATTGACCTGCTACCCGACACTTCTAAAGAAGAAGCGTGTTTCTTAGAGTTAATCCATCTGGATGAAACCCATTATGATGCCACATTGGCTAACGAAGTGCATAAGAAACGTATTAAGGCGCAATATGATAAAAATGTCAAGCCTTGTGTCTTCTCAGAAGGTGACCTGGTCTCGCTTTACGATCATGAATTTGATAAACTTGGCGCAGGAAAATTTGAACCTCTTTGGATGGGTCGTTTTATTGTTAAGTATGTTTTGATGAAAGGTGCCTACGAGTTAGTGGACTATGATGGGATTCCATTGTCGCAGCCCTAAAATGGGTTGTACCTTAAACGTTACTATGCTTAGTTAAGTGTAGTAAAACTCACTGTATATATGCTTTGATTGCATGTGTGTGTGTGTTTCTTTTGGAGTTCTTATTTGTTTAAGTAATCCACTTCGCATTTGTTGTAGATGTCGAACTTTTCAGAACCATTTGTTGGTTACGCTGATGGGGCTAGTCGTAGTATGCAGAATCTATCCTCTGCAGCATGGGCCATTTTCACTCCAAGTGGCGAGTTAGTGAGTTTTAGAGGGATTTGTATTGGTCGATCGACAAACAATATCACTGAGTATAGCGCGTTGATTGAACTTCTCTCTGATGCCATTTCACTTGGCATACGTCGAATCATCATTAGGCTAGACTCACAACTCGTTGTACTACAACTTACTGGCGTTTATACTGTCTGAAACCCAACAATTCATCGCATGTTCCTTAGAGTTCGTATTTTGGAAAGGTATTTTGAGTTTATTCAATATCAACATATTTCCAGAAATCTAAACACATTAATTGATTCTCTAGCGAATTATGTGTTAAATAGACATTTGCGACATATGTAAAGTAAATATTTTCAATTCACATCATCAGTTGAATAGGATTGCATCACATAACCATAATAAAACTCTGAAAGTAAAATAGATAGTTGTTTTAAAAGTTTTTACAAACAGTTTGTGTCTAAGACAAAAATTGGTCATCTGACCCAAAAACTCAAAATGTATGCAAAAAACATCTAAGTAAACTAGTGGTGTTCATGATAACAGGTCATAGACTGTGCTATCATGTGTAAAAGTCTCATCCAACGACTCGGCACACCAATTGTGTGGCGCTGCAGTCGTATAAGAAACTCCTCGATCTGGACATCCGGAATGCCTAGGGTCAATCCCTCTATGTGGTCCTATAGCTCAGCCAATGTTTTGGCTAAATCTAAGTCTCGGAGAACTGTTCTCCCAACAGGTCTCTGTGCTGGCCCACTTGCCTCTCATTGGTGCTCCATAGGTCGAACAGGTCCAACATCTGAATACATAAAAAATTATTTTGTTTAGTCTTGGAGTTAATCAAAAAACACAAAAAAATGTAGAAACTATAAATCAAAAAACACTTTGGTCAAACAATTTACCTATAGCACCCCATTGTGCTCCAAATGGTAACATCAAGTCTGGATCTCCATGGAAATCCATTCGTGAATATGCATACTCTGTGATGGACATATCCTGTCAATCAAACCACTCAAAGAATGTAGGGGTAAATGAGATCAATGACTAACCAGCATGCCTAGCCATAAGATCTACCCATCTCTGCATCCGTGGATCCCTAGGTCCAGATACACCCAGTGAAACAAGTTGTGGCTGCATAAGTGGAATTATCTCCAAGGCAAAAGAAATCAGGATCGACACATATCCAAACTTATTTTTCTTTCCACTTTTCACCTTGATCAGTTGTTCTTTCGCAGATGAAAGCACTGCCTCGCACCAGTTGAACGCTTTTGGCTCTAAACACTCTAGGGCATACTGCATGTATGATCTATTTGCCAAGTGTACTGTTGCACTGCCAGCCAATTTTGCAATGGTAAAGAGGATCATCCTCAATGGTAAATCACTAACATCCCTGATATTAATCTTTCCGTCTTTGCTAGGTTGTGCACCTTCTCGGCAGAACTGTCATATGTAATATCTCACTGATTCACCTCCTTTGGCAAATCCAAATAGTGAGATGGGGGTACTCCGCCTCGACAGTCCAGTCAGAAAGTAGATGTCATCGTTGGTAAATGGGATCACTTTGTCCCTAATGTGAAAGGCCTGATCAGTAGGATCCCATGAACAAATATGGAACTGTAAAAGCTCAATCTGCTGCCGCATGCTAGATAGTTAGAAATACTTGAGTAATCCACAATTCCTTAGGGCCTCAACCATACCCTGATTATTTAGGGCAATCATATCTTGTTCTTCATGCTCTCATTCTCTCCATCTAATCACCATTTTGATCTGATGAATGTTTGCAATATAACCATTAGATAAATTAGGATCCATTTCTTGAAAAAATATGAGCAAAATTTGGGAGAAAATAGCTATGTGAATTTGGGTTTTTGCGCCCAGCGCACCCCTGCCTTAGAGACAGTGTGCTGCAATGCATGCAACCTTCTATGTGTGTGTAATGCAACACATGTAATACCCCACTTAAATCTTATCCTACAAATTTTGTTAATGTTTACATTATCTAAAAATATTGAGAAATATTGGTCTAATATAAAATTCATGATTTCCATTATTCAAATTCCCCACTTACCTTCTCAAATTGAATATTAGGTAGGATATGGTCTCCTTCCATTATTTCAAAATATATGTATTCATTTCACATTACCCAATGTATCCTCACATTTACTAAGGAAAAGACATGGTCCTCTCCATGTAATTACATCTCACATTCCCCAATGTACCCTCACATTTACTTGGGAGAAGACATAGTCCTCTCCATCTTATTATCAATATGTATATTCATTTCACATTCCCCAATGTACCCTCACATTTACTAAGGAGAAGACATGGTCCTCTCCATGTAATTACATCTTACATTCCCCAATGTACCCTCACATTTACTTGGGAGAAGACATAGTCCTCTCCATTTAATTATCAATATATATATATATATATATATATATATATATATATATATATATATATATATATATATATATATTCACCTCACATTCCCAAATGTACTTTTCAGATTTACTTGGGAGAAGACATGATCCTTTCCCATTAAATTCTCAATTTTATATTCATGTCACATTTCCAAATGTACCCCTAGCTTACTTGGGAGAAGAGAAGTCAATTGTAAGGATGGATGAGAAGTTAATGATATTAATGAGAGGTGGTTGAGATGGAGAAGGGAAGGAGGGTATAAAAAGGGAAGGGGGAACGAAGAAAGGGGAGGTTGGGGGTCTTGCTTATGATTGTGGGGGTTGGTTGTGATTGTTTGGACTTGTCATGATTTTTGGGAGACCTTGGAAACCTATGGAGGTTTCTTGGGTTTGAGAGGAGGAAAGTATTGTTATCTGGTTTTGCACATTCTTCTTGAGGACACACTATATCTGGTTGGACTTGGGCACGGAGGGCTAGGGAACCTGTGGAGGTTTCCTAGGCTAAGAATTTATTTCCTAGTTGGCTGGGAGGTAAATCCAGTTGGGTCAGCGAGAAGGAGTGTTTAGCTAGAGCTATAAGACAAACGTACCATCATCAACCGCCGGAACAGGTATTTTTCCATGGACTACTCTTGTTAAGTTGATATGGATGGAATGCTCACCTTAATTTATGTTGCTTATGATAAAATGATAAGATGTTAAATGTTTAAAGTTATGTGAAAAGGTCAGCAAGCTCCTTTTATTACTTTAATCAGCAAAAAAAAAATAGATCTATTAATGTATAATAGATTGAAGCTCTAATAATTGGAATTAGGCCCTTACACATGGTATCAGAGCTTTGGTTCAAAATCTGGACCTTCAAACCCACACTAGATTGGTCTCCGTCATATACACCATATGAATATTGTAGCACTAGCACTAAAACCGTAATCCAAAAGAGCCCTTGGGTTTCTCATAGGAGGTTCTCCATATCTAGATGGTTCTCCATATTTAGACGGTAGTTTTGATATTTGGGTTCACTGTTGAGGGGGTTCAGTGTTTCAATGCACAAGGATACCTTTAAGCCGTATTTTATCTTAGGGCCGTATTAAATCTTTAGAGATCATGGCAACAATCACATTAGTGAAAGCCAGATCAATTTTTGACAGCTGTGGAAATCCCACTGTCGATCCTGCAAATCAACAGCTCTGGGTAGTTCTTGGGCCTCTGCCAAGATAGCCCATAGTCGGCCCTTGATCGACCGGGTAACCCACCGAGCCATGGCATTTCTCAGAATCCTTGTAGAGAACTCCAAAGCCGCAGTCTTCATCTGCAAACTACCACGCATCTGTAACCGGCATCCTGAAATAATATCATCTTCAATAATCGTTGGATTGTTGCCATCACGAAAAATACCCAAGAGCAGAGAACTTCACAAAGCATTTTTTTTATGAACCGCTGCTGCCGCTGAACTGAACCTCCTCATCTAACCATGAAAGCTGCACACACAGTTTTTCCTTCATTTGGGTTGTCTAGGGGTGTGGGGTGAGCGCCAAGGAAATTATGACCACGCATTTCAATTCAGGCTGCATTGATGCAGTAGCCATGGAAACCTGATACCAACTCGAGAATTTCTAGGTGTCCCATATGAAACAGGAGGAATTTGCAGATCGTTTCTTTCAGAATTTGTTAAAGAAAAATGAGTAAACAATGCTAGAAGTCCACTGAAGTCAGGTACATTTAGAAATTAAAATTATTCGGGAAAATGACCACTGATAACAGAGTTCATGTAACTGAAATACTCGTCATCTTCATAATCCATATCAAATTAAAATTGTTCGGGCAAATGTTCCCCTTCTGAAGAAGGTTCTGAACGATTATCGTCTCCCTCAGATTTAATGACACATTTCTTGATCAACCTCCAACTTTACTTGACTAACAACAGTCATGTAAATCTCTTCAGGCTCACTGGATTCCTCCTCTACTCCATGAAACTCATGACTCATCATTGCACTGATTTCTGCAAGACAAAGACCGGCTTCAGCAGCCTTTTCTAGGAAAATAGTGCACAGCATCAAAACCCTTAGGCCTCTCGTAACAAGGATTGTTGTCCTTTAGTTGACAGACAGTTTTGTAATGTCAACAGTTTAACAGATAACTCAAGATGGATAAAACTAGAAAGACACTCTGCCAATATGATACTGAGTCCTGGCCAATTAAAAATAAAGTCCCCTCAGGTCTACGATAGAGTAATTTTCGAGGAAAAGGAGTTGGTTAAAAGCTGTGGCAAAAGCAAATGGCAAAAAGGACAAGCAACCATATTAACACAATAGCTTATGCACAAATTCTCCCATATCACAAACGAAACGAGAAGCCCCTGCAAAAAAGTTGGCCATGCTATGAAAAATTGAAGATAGATAAAAAAAATATACCTTGACAGTCCAGCATTTCCCTTCACCGTTATGAAGGGCATCTATTAAACCGGTGTAGTTCCATTTCTATATCATACATCGCGATTGTCGATCGATACAGTGTATCCTCTTATTAGTTAGAAAAATGATAGTATTCTGCCCTTGTCGAAGCATGGTAGACACATCCTGGGCAGTGACCTGCATAAGGAAGACTATATATGGAGATCAAATTGGCTAATTTCTGGACAAAAATGATAATTCCAAGGAATTAAATATTTCCAAAATAGAGAATATGTCCTAGTGCTGATGTTTAGAATCCAAGATTGAACCTAGTCATGGCCTAGACCTAGAGCCAAACTTTGTAAGTGCTTGAAAAGTCAGACTCAGAAACTTGTAATACTCTCATGATGTTAGAAACTTAGAAGGAAGTCCAATAGAGACAACCCCAACATAATCCATACTCCAAACTGCATCCTGCAATGCTTGAAGCCTTGAACTGAATTTTGAATGTGGCTGCACTGAGGCAATTCTGCACACACAATTAGCAAAGGTGTTATCAGAAAGCACAGAGTTAGAGTATTTTTGTTGAAAATGGTTGTTATTGACTTCAAATGCTGTACAAATGAAGAAAGTTACATAGTCAAATAGCATATTTTGAGACCTTTCTGATGATATGTGGCACGCCTTCTAACTCCTCACGGTTGAGGAGAAATAATTTATTTGTTTTAATATATTAATATATATATCCAGCCGGAAGTCAAGTCGGCCCTGCTAGAAGACAGGTCAGGGAATGAGGTTCCAAGGTCCAGTACACAGTCAATGCGCTCCCTAGCCAGCAGCTTCTTCCTCGCACGGTTCCTTTCTACTGCCTTAGGACACCCACAAATGTAATATAGTCAGGTTTCATGTCTCCCTCTTGCATCTTTCGGAAAAGATTGGAGAGCTTCCTTACCATTCCATGTTGAACATATCTCGCAATTATGGCGTTCTAAGAGACAAAATCTCGTTGAGTACTTTTGTCAAACAATTTGCATGCATCAACCAAAACACCACATTTTGCATACATGTTGACAAGCCTGTTCTCTAGATATATATCAGGCTAGAATCCAGTTTTTATCATGTGAGCATGGACTCTCCTGCCCTCTGGAAGTGCCCTCGTCTTCACACAACCCTGCAGGAGATGCACGTAAATACTTGAATCTGCACGAACCCCTAAACGATCCATAAAATGCAGGATGTTCAGCGGCTTTTCCAAATCTCCTCCCTTGGCACAATGTATTATTGGTTATTGTTTCTTGCTCATAACCATGGTTTCCACTTGGGTTTCTGTCATCCGGAATGGCAACCATTGAAATACCATATCTGATGCTTTTTTGTGCATTATAAACCAATTCCACAGTTGAAAGCTTACTCGAACGTTCGAGTAGATGAGTTGATTGCCTATGAGTAGATGAGTTGATTGTCTGTAATCGCTTGATGGGAATACACAAATGGAATGCTAATATTTGAAATTAGTTTGGTATAAATTGATATTTCTGCTTGGAATTGTATATGATCCCTCACGCTCCAACATCCCTGGATCTAAAAAATATATATATATTAAACAAATACGTTTTCTTTATTTCCGAGATACAAATTTTTTGTTTTTTGATTTGTACATATTTTATTTATTTATTTCTGAACTGAAAATAAGAAAATGTCCCTAAAAAAAAATTGATTTTAAATATAATTTTGCATTACATATTTTCTAACTTCTTCAATAAGGACTAACTCACATATGTAATATTTATTTTAATATTATTTTAATATTAGTGTAATGCTCATCAATAATAATAATAATAAAAACAATAAAAATAAGTTAACAAAATAACATCGAATTATATAATATTGATTGTTTGATGTAAAATGTAAGTTATTTAAAATAAAAAAATAAAAAAATATGTACTATGTATTAAGTAAATTTTAATTAAAAGGGTATGAATAATTTATATAAGTTGGATATATATAAAGGGGGGAGTGTATGCTCAAAGAGCCAAAGAACTATAATCAAAGGATTATCCAATTAAAAACTCAACAACTATTGGAGTGGGTTTCCCAACTTAGTTTCAAAGGTAAATATTGTGTTCATTGTGCCTTGAATGGTTTTGATACTTCTATGTCTAAGAAAGAAATATGTGTTTGAGAGTTTTTCCTTATATGTAACTACTACTTGAAATAGGATTAATGGTTTATTGGTGAGTACACAAGAATGGTTCAAAATTTCATTTTATATGAGTATTTTGAAAGCCACCAAGAGCGAACTAATATTTGAGCATATTAAACCAACTCATTAATTAAAAATGTGTAGGTTGTATAAGAAATCACACATGAGAGGATTTAATCGATCCTTGGGAATCTTCTCAGTGCTAATAATGCTTGTTTACAAGCATAGTAAACGAAATTTTTTTGACTATCATGTATGTGAGTCAGCTAAGAGGGACAAGTCCTAGGATGGATTAATAAGTCTTAGATATCGTGCAGATTTTGAACAAATCAAAATGGTGAGGACGCGAAGGAACCAAGGGCCTAGAGAGTCTTCACAAGGACCTCCTTCAAATAACCCATTACCTTCACCAGAATTGACTCTAATCCTGCGCTCCCTGGAAGCAATTAATGAAACCTTAAGAGGGCGCCAAACAAATGAAATGGAAGGGGAACACCCTTCATCAGGGTTAGGGAACCCCGAGGGATCTAGAGATTATGATAGAAGACCTCCAGTTGAGGACATTACTAGAGAGCTCCAGAAGATTAAACTCCCAGAATTTGCAGGAGGTCGTGCCAGTGAGCGTGCAGAAGCCTAGTTAGAGGGGATGGGAAGGTGTTTCATACTAAGGGATTACAATTCCAATTCCAAAGCCAAAATAACAATATTCCAACTCAGAGATAGTGCTATGAATTGGTGGGGTAACTTGGAGTGTCAACTACACCTCACTCCAGACACAGTTACTTGGGAATTGTTTGAGGAGAGGTTCAGGAAGAAGTACCTACCAGCATATTATGAAGAACAATAGGTAGGAGCCTTCCATGCCCTGATACAGGGAGGTCGTACTGTAGAAGAATATGAAATTCGATTTATGGAATTGGTCAAGTACGTTTCCTACATGGATACTGACCAGCGCCAAGCGAATCGTTTTATGTATGGATTGAGACCTAAGATTAGGGCAATGATATGGATGTGGAAACCATCCTCAGTTGCAGAAGCTGTAGAACAAGCTCGTTATGTCGAAGAACACCTAGATTTAAAGGGTGAAGGCAGAGCCATCTTTCCACGTCAAACAGGGTTTATGGGGAAGGCCCCTTGTACCTTCCCAAGGGGGGGAAGTCGGAGGCCACCACCATATGGAAACAAGGTTATACCTAGAACACCAACAGTAGGAATTTCAATGGTTTCTAGTGCAGCTTCACCCACAATTTCAAGGGCGCGTACAAATCAAAGTCATAGGCGAGGAACAACAAGTGGGGGTAGGGGTTCCAGGGGAAGAAACTCTTTCCAAAAAACTCCACAACATTCGGTTCAAGGTCCACCATGCATCACTTGTTGGAGATGTGGAGGACCTCATTACCAGCGGGACTGCCCAGAGTTTCGAACCAGTAACAACAGAAGAGAGGGAAAAGAACCAATGGGGGGAGCAGGTAGCCACCACCGAATCTATGCCGCAGTTGACAATCAGCAAGTTGAACACCAGTCTGCCGTGGTAGAAACCTCAGGTATGATAAACAAAGTAAAAGTTAAAATTTTGTTTGACTCTGGTGCTACAGATAGTTTCATTTCACCAGTTGCATTAGAAAAATGTGGGTTGGCAACCTATGAGCACGATGACTTTAAACAAGTTGAGATGGCTTCTGGAATAAAACAAGAAGTAGGGCCTAGTGTTGACCAATATCAGGTAAACCGTGGGGTGTGTATGACTAAGTTGAAGGCATACGTCACAGAATTGGGAAGAATAACATCGACACTTAGTTTAAAACATGTGGAACGATAAGGCAAATGATGAGGTCGGTTAAGGATAACATTGATCGTCAACAACTCAAGGGCGTGTACAAGATTGATTGCTCATGTGGCAAGAGCTATATTGGGGCAACAGGTCGGTCTCTGAAAATAAGACTTAAAGAGCACGCTGCTGACATAAAGAATGAAAGATCCCGTACATCAGCCCTTGCTGAGCACTCGTCCAAGACCAAACATCATGTGTGTTTGGAAGATGCCAAGGTAATTGCTAGAGAGGACAACTATCATAAAAGAAAATCAGAGAGGCCATTGAAATTATGAAATTCCCTCAGAACCTCAACAGGGACAATGGGAGTGAAATCAGTGGAAATTGGCTTCCTCTGATCAGACAAATAAACCCCTCTGGACCCTTGGAAGCATAAAGAAAAAGGGGTCTTTCATTTCGAAAGTTTAATTAATTAATTAAAACAAAGTAATTAATTTAATTTAATTAATTATATTAAGTTAATTAATTAATTTAATTTAATTTAATTAAATTAATTATATTAAATTAAATTAATGATTTAATCATATAATTAATTATATTAAATTAGAAACAAATTAATTAATTTAATTTAATTTAATTTAAATTAAATTAATAATTTATATATAATTAATTATATTAAATTAATTAAATCTTAATTAATTGACTTAAACAAATTAATTAATTAATTAATTTAAGTTAAATTAATTTAATTAATTAATTTAAGTTAAATTAATTTAATTAATTTTTTTTTCTTTTTTCTCTAGGTTAAGACTAAACTAAGTACCCACGGGGAATTGAACCAGTGACCTATCGCAAGGAGTGCCTTAACAGAGCACTCATTCACCGTCAATCCAAAGCCCCGTGGGCAAATTAATTTAATTAATTATACTAAATTAAATTAATGATTTAATTATATAATTAATTATATTAATTAATTAATTAATTTAATTTAATTAATTATATTAAATTAAATTAATGATTTAATTATATAATTAATTATATTAAATTAAATTATTGATTTAATTATATAATTAAATAAGATTGAATCAATTAAGGATTCATGATGAAAATAATTAATCTTGAACTAATAATGAATAATTAAATAATTAATTAAAAAGTTTTTATAAAATTTATAAGGAAATTAATTAATAAATAAGAAATCATGTGTCAACCCTTACAAAATTAGGGTTCTTGGTTTATTTATATCTAGGTCGCAAGGCTCCCTTCTCTCAATAATCTTTCATTCATTTTCTATCTGATTTGTCCTGATGATGGACCCCCTTTGAGGTTTGAAACGTCGGCAGAATGAACTAGAAACTGTGGGTAATCTGGATCATGACTCTACAAAAAACTTCCACAGAAGCTTGAAATCTAATATGATGTAATTGTTGGAATGGACTGGCTAGAAGCTTATCGAGCTTTGGTAGACTGTTTCAAGAAGAAGGTGATCTGTTTAGATGATGAAGGTAGGCCAATTGAGATTTGTGGAATCAAGAGGGGAGTGTCCCTACGATTCATATCCATGATGAAGGTAAAACGTTGTCTCAGACAAGGTTGCAAACTGTATTTGGTCAAGACTGTAAGTGACCAGAAAGGACCTTCCCTGGATCAACATCCAGTTTTGGCTGAATTCAAGGATGTTTTTCTAGAGGAATTGCCTGGATTACCTCCTGTAAGAGAGATTGATTTCACCATTGATCTGAAACCAGGTGCAGAACCAATATCTAAGACACCCTATAGGATGACAACTCTAGAGCTTTGTGAGTTGCAGATGCAGTTAAAGGAGCTCTTAGACTTGGGATTGATTAGACCTAGTATTTCCCCTTGGGGTGCACTAGTAATTTTTGTCAAGAAGAAGGATGGTTCCTTGCGCCTATGCATAGATTATAGAGACTTAAACAGAGCCATGATAAAGAATAGGTACCCAATACCTCGAATAGATGACTTATTTGATCAAATGAAGGGGGCAGCGGTCTTCTCAAAAATCGATCTACGATCTGGGTACCACCAATTGAGGATAAAGGAGGAAGACATCTCAAAAACTGCATTTCGAACTCGATTTGGGCACTATGAGTTCGTAGTTGTTCCATTCGGTTTAACCAATGCACCAGCAGTATTCATGAGCCTCATGAATGGTGTGTTCAGGAAGTATTTGGACCAATTCGTGCAAGTCTTCCTTGATGACATTCTTATATATTCCAAGAATGAAAAGGAGCATGAAAAGCACCTAAGGGTAGTATTGACTTGTTTAAGGGAAAATCAATTGTATGGGAAATTGTCAAAGTGTTCCTTCTTTAAGAAGAAAGTCCATTACCTTGGGCACATCATTTCAGGAGAAGGGATCTTAGTTGACCCGGTAAAGGTGAAGGCCATAATGGATTGGCCAGTACCAAAAAATGCCCATGAGGTACGTAGTTTTATGGGGCTAGATGGGTATTATCGCAGGTTTGTGGAAGGGTTTTCAAGGATTGCAAAACCCATCACCACATTACAGTGAAAAGGGGTTAGGTATCAATGGACAAATGAATGTGGCAGTGCATTCACAGAGCTGAAGAGGTTACTAACTAGTGCACCGATCCTTCAAGTACCAGACATGAGAAAAGACTTCACTGTCTGCACCGATGCTTCGGCGCAGGGATTGGGTGCAGTATTGATGCAAGAAGGCAAAGTAATAGCTTACACTTCTAGAAAATTGAAGAAGCATGAAGAGTTATATGCTACCAACGACTTAGAATTGGCAGCAGTGATGTTAGCCTTGAAGCTATGGAGACACTACCTCATTGGGAGAAGATTTGAGTTAAGAACAGATCATCAAAGCCTAAAGCATCTCTTCAATCAAAGGGATTTGAATGCTAGGCAAAGGCGATGGAACGAATTCATGAGTGAGTATGATTTTGAAATCTCATACATCAAGGGAAAGGAGAATGTAGTGGCAGATGTACTAAGCAAGAGGCCACGAACTTTCTCCCTAGTAGCCTTAAAGGTAAATTTAAGGGAGCGGATATTGGAGAAACTCTTTGAAGATAGTTGGTATTTAAAAGTCATCTCAGCTATCCAAAATGGGAAACAGATAGAACTAAAGTTTGAAGGATATGTCCTTGAACTAGATGGGCTATTGAGATTCTAAGGGAGAATGTACTTACCTAAGGACGGGGGTATAAGAGAAACCATCCTCGGAGAGTCTCATAGAGCACTCTATTGTGCACATCCTGGGATAAAGAAGATGTACGCAGACGCAAGGAAAATCTTCTTTTGGGCAGGCATGAAGCATGACATAGTCCAGTTTGTCACCAAATGTCTTGAATGTCAGCGAGTGAAGGCTGATCATCGCCATCCAGCAGGACTCCTACAACCTCATGACATCCCTACATCTAAATGGGAAGTAATTTCCATGGATTTTGTGGTGGGTTTGCCAGTCACTTCCTAGAGGCACAATGCTATATTGGTTATAGTTGATCAATTGACCAAAAGTGCCCATTTCATCCCAGTAAGGGACACTTACGATGTTATGGATGTGGCGCGAGTGTTTGTCAATGAGGTTATCCGACTGCACGGATTGCCCACAAAGATCATTTCTGATAGAGACTCCCGATTTACATCTAGGTTTTGGACAAGTTTGCAGTCAGAATTGGGAACTCAGTTAAACCTAAGCACTGCATATCATCCAGAAACAAATGGGTAGACTGAAAGAGTAAATCAGGTTCTGGAGGACATGCTTAGGATGTACGCCATGGATAATCAGATTCAGTGGGAAAGGTACTTACCATTGGTAGAGTTTGCCTATAATAACAGTTATCACAATTCAATCGGGATGCCTCCTTATCAAGCTCTATATGGAAGACCTTGCAGGACGCCATTGAGTTGGGAAAAGTTGGAGGACCGAGTGATAGTTGGCTCGGAATTAGTTCAAGAAATGGAGGAGCAGGTAAAGCAGGTTTGGCAAAGGTTAAAGGAAGCACAGGATAGACAGAAGAGTTATGCTGATTCACATAGGATTGATCGCAGTTATGAAGTAGGGGACCAAGTTTTTATTCGTATCCGGCCCAACAAAAGCACCATCCGATTTGGGAAGGGCACGAAATTGTCACCTTGGTTCATAGGACCTTTTAGGATCAAAGAGAAGATTGGACCAGTTGCCTATCGTCTTGTACTGCCGCCCCATTTGCATAAAACTCATGATTTTTTTCATGTATCTATTTTATGACATTATGTTTATGATGAATCTCACAAAATGGATTGGCAGGACTTGCAGGTCTCGAACATGGGAACCGTAATGGTAGAACCATTACGCATATTGGACCGTAGGGTTCGACAGCTCAGACGTCGCACGGTGGACCAAGTTAAGGTCCAGTGGGACAAGTATAGCCCAGGATCTGCTACCTGGGAGGATGCAGAGACTATGCATCGTGACTACCCCTCACTTTTTTGAGCATCTGTGATGCCTATTTTGACTTAGATAGCTACCTATGTTAAGATCATATTTCCATGTTATTTATTTATGAACATTATGTAATATTGATGCATTTGGTTGACACATAAAACTACTTATATGAATCAGTTGATAGATTTGATATTAATGATAGAAATGGTTGATGTATGGACTACATGTATGACTCACTTAGTGATGGACTATCTAGTGCGTAACTTATCATAATTATTTTGGTTCATATATAGCTCAAGTGGATATGATTTATTTAAATGAATGACTTAGCGAGAATTCCTAGATTGACACATGGATACTAGACTTAGTAATGTGATGATTATATGTCTTGTTGTTATATAAATGCATGAATGAGAGCTAACCCGCAGGGGAAAAGAACTATGTGATAGCCAAGAGGGAAGGATGAGACATCTCATGAGGAAGGTGGCAAGACGACCTAACTGGATTATTCGATGACAAGTCCAACCAGCTCTGTAGTGTGGTCTGTATTAGGGTATTGACCCTAGTTCTGCAGGAGGGGTGGAGGCATTTCCCACCGTGTATCCTCCGAAACCTGGAATCGTGGGAGGGCAGTGGTGGACACGCTCCCCTAGACGTGTGATGACGATTGCCAGTTGCCTGCTGGGGAAGTTAGGTCGATGTATTCGACGCTTCCACCATGTCGGTTTTATTAGTGGTTAGTATGGCCGTTGCCAATGATAAAGCAGCAGAGGACGGATAGGGTGGGAATGGAAGTAGGCCAGGGTGGATAGGAGGATATAGATCAGTTGGAGACTCTTGATGGGAAGAAATTCCATTGTCGGACTTATCCGATTTTATTGCTATAACTCTCTCTGGTTGCTATGCTTTCAAACTCCTTGCATCATTCATTCTAACTTCGGGACGAAGTTCTCTGAAGGAGGGGTGTATGTAATGCCCCACTTAAATCTTATCCTACAAATTTTGTTAATGTTTACATTATCTAAAAATATTGAGAAATATTGATCTAATATAAAATTCATGATTTCCATTATTCAAATTCCCCACTTACCTTCTCAAATTGAATATTAGGTAGGATATGGTCTCCTTCCATTATTTCAAAATATATGTATTCATTTCACATTACCCAATGTACCCTCACATTTACTAAGGAGAAGACATGGTCCTCTCCATGTAATTACATCTCACATTCCCCAATGTACCCTCACATTTACTAAGGAGAAGACATGGTCCTCTCCATGTAATTACATCTCACATTCCCCAATGTACCCTCACATTTACTTGGGAGAAGACATAGTCCTCTCCATTTAATTATCAATATATATATATATTCACCTCACGTTCCCAAATGTACTTTTCAGATTTACTTGGGAGAAGACATGATCCTTTCCCATTAAATTCTCAATTTTATAGTCATGTCACATTTCCAAATGTACCCCTAGCTTACTTGGGAGAAGAGAAGTCAATTGTAAGGATGGATGAGAAGTTAATGACATTAATGAGAGGTGGTTGAGATGGAGAAGGGAAGGAGGGTATAAAAAGGGAAGGGGGAAGGAAGAAAGGGGAGGTTGGGGGTCTTGCTTATGATTGTGGGGGTTGGTTGTGATTGTTTGGACTTGTCATGATTTTTGGGAGACCTTGGAAACCTATGGAGGTTTCTTGGGTTTGAGAGGAGGAAAGTATTGTTATCTGGTTTTGCACATTCTTCTTGAGGACACACTATATCTGGTTGGACTTGGGCACGGAGGGCTAGGGAACCTGTGGAGGTTTCCTGGGCTAGGAATTTATTTCCTAGTTGGCTGGGAGGTAAATCCGGTTGGGTCGGCGAGAAGGAGCGTTTAGCTAGAGCTATAAGACAAAGGTATCATCATCAACCACCGGAACAGGTATTTTGCCATGGACTACTCTTGTTAAGTTGATATGGATGGAATGCTCACCTTAATTTATGTTGCTTATGATAAAATGATAAGATGTTAAATGTTTAAAGCTATGTGAAAAGGTCAGCAAGCTCCTTTTATTACTTTAATCAACAAAAAAAAAATAGATATGTTAATGTATAATAGATTGAAGCTCTAATAATTGGAATTAGGCCCTTACAACACACCTTTCGATATTGAAAGGGTGCGCTGATCCCAGAGTTCAAAATTGAAACCCTAGGGGCCTCAAAAACTCAATTTTTTTGCTTGAAACTGAAAATGAATGGAATGAAATGAAAGAGAACAGAGATAGCTCCTACCTGGTTCGGATGGCATGAGGAATGGTCCACTAAATCCTCCATAATCAACTGGTGAAATTCAAGGTAAAAACTGCTCCAAAGCACCAAAATCAAAGGGTAAATGTGAAATGGTAAAAATGAATGGTAAAACTTATTTTTATGTTTATTTCTTGCACATTAATCGAGTAAACATTAGTTTCTATTCATTTTATCCATGGAACAGGTATTTTTAATCTATTTTGATGATGTTTTGAGTAGGCTTAACAACTAAAATACAGAATTTGACGTGCTCAAATGTAAATTGAACATATTTGACCACAAAGCAAACTTTTATCTCTTTTTCGAGCTTTGTTAAAAACGAAAAAGGAACGCCCTTGGAGTCCTCTTTAAGCTCTTTTTAGACTTTCTAAACATGAAAAGATTGCTAAGCGCTTGTCCTTTCCAGCTCGTCAACGGATTGGAATTGATATCTCTCTTGTATTATTTTACGCTTTTTCGGACTTGAGAGATTAATCTACGAAAAATAACTTTTGGAGTTTCCTTTTCGTCCCTTTTCAAAATCTATAAATATGAAAAGGATCGAGTTATCTTTGTTGTTAAACTTGTTAAAAACATCAAATAGCGACAAACTTGTCCATCTAAACAAGACCGAGTTTCACCTTCGCTAGACTCGTTAAAGCATCAAATAGCGATGGATTCACCTGAAGGGTGAAATTATAGAACAAGCATGTGTTATCCTCCTCAAGATTGATTAAAAATAAAGAGGTACTGGACAGCAATGACTGGGGAAAATTGGAAAAAGGGGAAACACTTTATGGTAGCAAGTCGCTCTTGAACATGACACTTTCACCTCATCACCATGACTAAGTGGGTTGGGTCATTCAACTTTACGGTTATCACACCGTTGGTCTATCATACCATCCATTACTTTGTTTTGGGTCAATGCTACCAACTCATCTTAGTGTCGCCGACATGTTCAAGAGGAGTCATTCAGTTCAAACTTCATCCTTTGCAATACCGCAAACCTTCATTTTTATGACCGCCATTCCTGAACCTTCCCAAAACTGAGGCTCTGAGGTTTAAGAATTTATCCCTAGACACTAAAACTTCCCAAAACAGTCCCCCTTTAGGATAGTACTATTAATTTTCTAACGAGAGGCTCATTTTCCTTTACCAACCATGGAATTTACCTATACACCTTACATTGGGTGTCTCACAAATATTACATACTTGCTTCCCAAATTAGTGTTGTGATCTCTTGAGTGTGTGTGTTAGCAAGGCATATCTTTGAAACCTTTCCAATGGTGGTTAGAATGTATAGAAAGATGGGACTCCTATGCCAAATGGTGTGAGGTCTAATTGGCACTTCACATCGAGGAGATCCCATTACATGTTGGCGGCATTAGGCACTATCAAAAAACTTTTGAAAATTTTCTTTCTCCTCCTTTAGGTAAGGCACGTACCTCAATAGCTTCAGGAATATGTTAGTGTACTCATCATCTATCATAGAACCCATCTTCATCTCATATAACTCCTTTTTCCTATCATCGTAGTACCTCTTAAACAAGCACTTCTTCCTGAAAAGTCTCTTGAACTCATCCCAAACCAACTCCTCTTATTTAATAACTATGACATTCTTTACATCTTCCAGCCAAATTTATGCTTTCCATTTTAGACTGAAAGTAGCTATCTTGGCTTTCATGTTTTTTGAATAATCATGCAATCTAAAGAACTTCTTCATCCCAATCAATCATGCTTCTACATATTATAACTTATTCAACTCTCCATCAAATATAGGAGGCTTGGATTGCTTCTCCCTCCTCCTATAAGGATGATGGTAGTGATGATAATGATGTCTCTCTGAACCAAAACTAGAATTCAACCCATGATCACTACCCCTCCTATTAGGTGTATCTAAGAATCTGCCACCTTTGACTATAACCTCTCTATCCAACTTGTGTCTTAATCGATACTTACTGCCATATGCCCCATTACTCCTTTCCTCCTATTTGTGACTGATCCTCAATGGTCATTGTCTCTACAAATATGATAGGCTCTAAAGTATCACTGCATTAACTTCTACTTGGTTTTACTATGCTCTAGAAATCCTTTCATGTTCCTCAATCACCCTTCAATTGTCTAATTTTCAACTTCTTATTTATTCATTAAAACTTCTTAGTGTGTCTGCTGTATCAGGGGAATAATCATCTCCTTGTTGCTCATCTGATATGTAAGGATGTCACACGAATTTTAGTTCACCATTCTACTAGTGATCTCTGGCCTTGTATCTCTAACAAACATGCCATTTTAGATAAACTAATAGAAACACAATCAAATCATACCTCAGTGAAGTTCATTGGAGGCTATCACATCTACACAAATTTGTCCAAATTAGCATGATATTTTATCATAAGCATATCAACTCATATATAAATAAGGTTTTAATATCCATAACAATAATTATTTAACATGCATACATCATATACTCATAAGCAACAAACATGGATGCATAACAATCACATCTACCCCGAGGCCGAGTGTTGAAACCTCACTCTGATACAAATCTGTAACAAAATCTTCCCACATTTACCCACTTTAACTGGCCTACCAGGGTAAACAAGGGACAAGTGTCATTATGACATGAACTAAACTTCAAGTTCCAATTATGGAAGTGGGGCTGACAAACTGAAACCTTTAAGATATCTCTCAAGGGTTATAGATCACTCACGGGTAAATGACCACCATTGGGGCTCTTTTTCACTACCTTGAGTCCAAAAATGCACTGAAAACACTACATGCATGTGGTTATGAGGCTCCAACCACATGCATAATCCTATCTCCATGTGATTATGACCTCAGAGCCTCAGTTTTGTGCCTGCGGTTCTAAGATTTTAGCCACTTTTCAGGCTAGCTTCTAGACCATTGCCCAAAACTCCCTATAACTTTCCAGAATCATAAATAACATGAAAAAAAAGCTAACCATACAAAACTTGAACAAGTTCTTGACCAGGACATGCCTATTCCATGACATACATTTCATCTAACAAATGAAAAATATGTAAGCTACAGGTTTGTTGATGCCTTGAAAATCGTAGCACCAACATTGGGGGGATAACCACCTGGTACGGACCTTAGTGCAACTCCTTCTCCGTTTGGTATGGTGGCTCTGACTGAATATTATGGGACCATTTTCCCAATAAAGTATGATTTGATGAATGGGTGTTTTAAATGCATAAAAAAGATGATAGCTGGTTTAATCTATATAACTCGGGTGATCTCATAATAATGCGATTCTTGATGATTCCTAGTAGACAAATGATAATATATATTATTCACTTATCTATAGAAAGATGCATTTAAATCATGATTACTTTGAATAAGAAATTAAACAAAGTAATGTGAAAACATATCGCATAACATACTAATATTTATCATTGACATATGTATACAATATAACAATTATAGATCATTCAAAAGTGAAATAATACAAAGTTGTTTGAAACATGAGAATATATCAACAATAACAAATCAATGGAATGCTAATTACATAAAACAAGATAAAAAGAACAACGATAGAAGTACCATATGCATTTGGGTCTCGTTATGCAAGTAACAATCTGGTTCAATCTTCTTATTTTGAAAACTCCAAGAAGATACAAAAATGCAGTCTTTATGAAGCTCTTTGACAACAAGTCTGAACCTCAATCCACGGCTTATAAAAAATAAATTAAGAAGTGAAAAAATGCAAACTTCTCAAGTCTAGTTTTATACAAATTGAGGATCCTTTCTAAAATGGCATGAAAGGGTCTTTATAGTAAAATTAAAAACAAGCTGTCCATAAAAATTGCCGAGAGTTGTTGGAACTGCCTTCATCAAAATATGGGAATTGAATTTCAAAAATAGAATTGTGATAACCTTTGAAGAGATTCATCGCATCTATTTTTTCTCTCATATATTCAACCGACAAAACAAGAGCACGGTTTGGATTTCTGGAGGATGACTCAGCTTGGCATGTAATTGTCATGCATATGTGGCATCTGAGAGCTTGGGCATCATGCGATCAATGACATCAACAAGGCACTTGATAGTCATCTGTTGGCTATGTGGCTTGACCAAAAAGGACCAATGCGCATCCCAGTTAAGACTTTGTACTCTGTTGAGCTGCTCCTCCTTGGTGTTCAAATCTTGCTTTCTTGCTTCTATAAAACTTTCGCCTTTGGAAGATTTCCTAGGGAACAATAAAAAATGAAATTGGCACCATATAAGTTATCATTCACCAGCTCAATAACATTATTCATTATAACCCTTGCCCTGGAGGTAGCTCTTTTTTCTTTTATCAACTGCGTTTCCCATTTTGAAAACAATATCTCTTTATGAGACTCTTCAATTTTAGGTAATTTTGTAGGTTTTAACCCCGTACAAAAATTACCTGCATGTGAATTCTAAAATAGAGAAAATAAACAATGCGAGAGCATAACACATAAAACACATATACACAGAGATTTTCCCCTGGATCCCAAAATCGGGACTACTAGCTTGATTTTTCATTATGTTCCTTTCAATGTTACAATACATATTTATACATGCCGAAGCATCCAATACCATGGACCGAAAACCATCGGGTCTAAAACCATGTGTTGAAAAGTGTGCAACAAGAAATGCAAAAATAGAAATTGCTAAAAATAGCAGTTTTGCCAATGAGCATTTTGGCCACCTTGGGTGAGAGGTGAAACTGCTAAAAATAACATCTTCTAAAAATAACATTTTTGGGTCCCTTCCTATTTATAGCAGTCCCTGGTCTATCTATAGGAAGTAAATTTGAATTTGGTCTTACCAGCAGTTTGAATATTAATTAATTAATTCAGTATGAGTTAATTAGTTAAGGAAAATCAAACTTGAAGTCTTTGTGAGAACATGTAATAATTTCTCCACTGATTGGGGAATGTGTCCTTGATTTGCTCCACTGATTTAGGAATTAAGGATGATTTCTATATTGAGAGGATCAGTTGACTTAGTTTAACTTAGTCAAATTCAGTTAGATTAATTTAACAAGTTGTTAAATTAATGGGATACAGTTTGTTGATGCTTGCATGCATGTGACAACTGTTATTTTCAGATAACCATGTATTCACTCATGGATAACTGATGCATGTCAGTTCTATCAAAGACCCAGTTGAGATCAGAGAAGGTAAAATGTACTATCAGTTGGATAAATATTTTTCCTATAAAGGAAGCTCATCCATGATGAGGATATATCTCCTTCAGGTTTGTGCAGTTAGATTAGAGGTTAGTGAGTGTGTGAAGAAGCCAATTCATACATGTGACATCAGTGGACCCCAAGGAAACTGCACAAGGAAATAGGAGGCTTGGAGGGTAGAGGAGAAGGTTTGTGAGAAGCCTTTGACTATCTATGAGCAGCAGAGGGATTGTACTGAGAGTTGGATAGCTTCCGAGCTAAGGCTTTGTGTAATCTGGACTATATTTCCACTTGTATGATAATACAGAGATGGGGTTTTAGGCAGGTGCTTTCCCCGGGTAAATTCTTCTGTGTTATGTGTGATTGATTCCTTCTTATTAGTTATATGTGTTCTTATTGATGTTGCTCATGGTTGATTAAGCTTCCGCTAAATTGTTTGTAGAAGTAGATCAAGTGTTTTGCTTTAGTACATTGCATTACCAGGTTGATCTATAGGTGGGAAATTTCTACATGGTATCGGAGCTAGCTGATTTGTAGAAAAAGTTCTACATGGTATCAAAGCTAGCTGATTTGTAGGAAAAATTCTACAAAATTCTACATGGTATCAGAGCACAGGTGATCAAGGAAGAACAATATACTAGAGGAGATTTCAAAGTTTTGAGTTTTGGGCCGAGAGTTTGTAGAGAAGATCTGAAAATTTCTGTACAAAATTTTCAAAAACAAATAGCAGATTTGGATTCCTTGCGAAAAAATACCCAAAATAAAAAATAAAAATCGGCTGAATCGGAGTTTGGATGAGGGAGATATCGCTGATTTAAAATCAACTCTTTTTATAGAAAATTTCGTGACGGCAGGAAAGTGGAAATAGATTGGTGTGCTAGCCAAGAACCTGTATGCACTTGAGGTACAAGATGCATGCAAAGCCTTGAGGAGCAAGGAAAAAGTTAGATACTTGGTGGTTGAGAGGGAGAGTAAATTACCTCTCAACATGCAACGCCAGAAGAAGTCTCAGACAATTGTGGAGGAGCCACGATTGGTGCAGTAGCTTCAAGAGGTTGTGGAGCAGCCACAACTAGAGAAGCTGAGAGGAGATCAAGTAGAGACATCTACTCATGCAGAGACCTACAGTAGGGGGAAACTTCGAGCCAGGTGGGTTGAGGGATCACATGCAACCATACCTCCAGGTAGGAGGTGGGGTGACGTGGAGTGATCGCCTCAAGGAGGAGGGGCAAGATCCTTGAGGTACCCAACCTCTTTGATTCGACTTTGCTACGGGATCCCTGATTTGGAGTAGCAGGAACTAATTGATTGGGTAGAGACAGATGCGGATGGAGCGGCAAAGAGAGCTACAGTGCAGGGAATCCCAAGACAACGCAGAGCATGTAGGCTATAGCAATGCGAGAGGCACAAGTGTTTTGCATAGTGTAGGGTAGCACAGAGAAGGGTGCAATGATGTGAGATGCATGGAGATGTTGTAGTAGTGCAGAGGTCAGCGAGTGAGCACTTGTCAGCAGCAAGTAGAGCTTCAGCATCAACGTATGTTTCTAGCCCAACAGAGAGGTCAGTTGGGAACTTTTTTTGTTCCGAGTGTTACTGGAGCAACTACACTTGGTAGATGTCTTGCATGTAGAACATTCCAGAGTTACAGGATTGGGCTCGAGAGGAAGCCTTTCTTGTTGAGAGGTAGTGTTGAAAAGTGTGCAACAAGAAATGTAAAAATAGAAATTGCTAAAAATAGTAGTTTGGCCAATGAGCATTTTGGCCACCTTGGGTGAGAGGTGAAACTGCTAAAAAGAAAATCTTCTAAAAATAACATTTCTAGGTCCCTTCCTATTTATAGTAGTCCCTAGTCCATCTATAGGAAGTAAATTCGAATTTGGTCTTACCAGCAATTTGAATATTAATTAATTAATTCAGTATGAGTTAATTAGTTAAGGAAAATCAAGCTTGAAGTCTTTGTGAGAACATGCAATAATTTCTCCACTGGGGAATGTGTCCTTGATTTGCTCCACTGATTGAGGAATTAAGGATGAGTTCTATATTGAGAGGATCAGTTGACTTAGTTTAACTTAGTCAAGTTCAGTTAGATTAATTTAACAAGTTGTTAAATTAATTAGATACAGTTTGTTGATGCTTGCATGCATGTGACAACTGTTATTTTCAGATAACTGTGTATTCACTCATGGATAACTGATGCATGTCAGTTTTGTCAAATACCCAGTTGAGATCAGAGAAGGGACAATGTATTATGAGTTGGATGAGTATTTTTCTTATAAAGGAAGCTCATCCATGATGAGGATTTATCTCCTTCAGGTTTGTGCAGTTAGATCAGAGGTTAGTGAGTGTGTGAAGAGGCCAATTCACACATGTGACATCAGTGGACCCCAAGGAAATTGCACAAGGAAATAGGAGGCTTGGAGGGCAGAGGAGAAGGTTTGTGACAAGCATTTGACTGTATATGAGTAGCATAGGGATTGTACTGAGAGCTGGGTAGCTTTCGAGCTAAGGCTTTGTGTAATCTGGACTATATTTCCACTTGTATGATAATACAGAGATGGGGTTTTAGGCAAGTGCTTTCCCCGGGTAAATTCTTTTGTGTTATGTGTGATTGATTCCTTCTTATCAGTTATATGTGTTCTTATTGATGTTTCTCATGGTTGATTAAGCTTCCACTAGATTGTTTGTAGAAGTATATCAAGTGTTTTGCTTTAGTACATTTCATTACCAGGTTGATCTACAGGTGGGAAATTTCTACATGGTACCGGAGCTAGTTGATTTGTAGAAAAAGTTCTACAGGGTATCAAAGCTAGCTGATTTGTAGGAAAAATTCTACAAAATTCTACACCATGGACCAAAAACCATC
The DNA here is from genome assembly GCA_031772625.1 of Pinus tabuliformis. Classification (NCBI taxonomy): domain Eukaryota; kingdom Viridiplantae; phylum Streptophyta; class Pinopsida; order Pinales; family Pinaceae; genus Pinus; species Pinus tabuliformis. The sequence continues at coordinate 300,819,697 of CM062804.1, read as the reverse complement.
GCGTCCAAAACCATGTGAAAAAAATCCCATAGGTAGATCCGCTCAACCTACCCCATAGAGTGGGGTTACCTGCACCCCTCAAACCACCTGCGACCCCCCCCGCTACGCAATAGACACAATGAAGGGAGGGATCCACCTCCCTTCTAACCCCCAGGTTAACTATGTGGGCTAGTAGTGGAAAGAATATAACACAACCTAACAAATTTAGTAGCTCCTCCATCTTCTGTGCTTTGCCAGGAGAGATAATCTGTAACTTTATCATCCACATCTTCAAATTCTAACATGGTATTAACTACTTGGTCAATCAGTGATGTTGTTATGATGCATAATGGATCAATAAGAGATATTTTCTGGTAGAGTAGATTCAGCTGTTGAGATAAAGCCTTATTTGCCTCTAAGGCTTCCTTCTTAAACTCTTCAACCTTGGGATAATCTTTGAATTGTTCCATAGAGAGTTGTAACTGTGTGATTTGCTCTTCCTTAGATTTAATCTCTTGTTGAGTGTCAATTTAAGCTGCTCAAGCTCTTGAGACAATTGTTGTTGTCTTTGAATGGCCTGCTGGTCAATTTTCTGTATTTCCATGTCTAACTGTCCTCTAAGCTATTCACTATTTTATTTCTCTATTGCTAATTGTTCCTCAAGCCGATTAATCTTTGATCCTTTTCTTTGATCAATTGATTAACTTCAGTTGCTATATCAATTGTAGCAGCTGTGTATGCCCCTGCAAATTGAGATAACTTGGTCAAATCCTCAGAAGGATTGACCTCTGAATCTTTCCATATGACATTCATAAATTCAGATTGAGGAGCTGTGGATGATGTTTGGTCTATTTTCCTCTTTTTTCTCTGCCTCTTGACTACAACCTTGTGTTTTGGGTTGTAAAGCACATCCAAGGGTGAAATTTCCTCAATTTTCAATGTAATCTCTCTTGAAGGATTTTCAGGGATTATTTCTATCTCTTTTTGAACTGTGCTTTTGCTGGGTGTCTCTTCAATCACAATATTAGGAATAATGGGCCATTATGTTCCTGGAGGCAATGATGTGATAATGTTTTGAGGATCATTCTGACTTTTGATCTATTGATGAAATTTCTCCCATACTTTAATCAATATGGAATCAATGTGAACATCAGTGTTTAGTTGTTCATTGGCCTTATCACTTGTTTCAACTTCTCCAGAAATATTTTCTATAACCCGCTCTCCACTGTGTTATGCTTTTGAATTATTGGTGTAGTATTTAATAAATCCAGAGGAACTGTCAGTAACCTCTGTGTCCTGTATTCAATGAATTTGTCCATTTTATCAGCACCCAATTTGAATTTTTCCAAATGACTTACTGTTGAGAATAAATCTGCTGAAGCAAATAATTCATCAAACTCATCTTCCTCGTGCATGAATTTATTAACTTTCATCAGAGTGGTGAAATTAAAAGCAACCTTATTTGGGTCATATTGTATTTTAGGGATAACAACTAGACTCAGATCCTTTGTCTTGTTTCCTTCTTTCTCAGCATGTCTAAAATCATGCAATGAGTAGGTGTCACAACGAAGAGGAAAGGCAGGCCACAATTGTTTCTTGGAGTCTTTAAGATTTTTAGACATCCCTTTTTCCACTATCTGGTAGGCTACTTCCCTGGATAATAGCTTATCTGGAATGTAAAGTGGAAGGACATGAGGATTTGTAATGAGGATTTGTAATGAGGATAGGTGAACATCTCTTCCCTGAACCAACTGCTGATTGAGGTTAAATCAATGCTAGCCTCGTCAGATAGCTGAGGAGCAGGTTTATTAAAGATAGCTTGATGGACGGGTAGGATGGAACCATGAAAAATCCTATATAAATGATTCTTGTACTCAAACTTCCATAAGTATTTATGGTAAATATGAATGGGGGTTGGATCCTGAACAGTCCATTTCCAACCTAAGATGGGAAAGTCAGAATTAAAACAAATTGTGTCAACTATGTAAGCACTAATATAGAATGGGGGCACAACTTGGGTAGTGACATATCTATTCTTTCTATAATCTAGTATTTGACTAGCCATTTTATCTGATAGGATAGTTTTCCAATCCATCACAAAGGAGTTTATCACTGCTTCTATCAATGGAACCATTTCAATAGAAAATCTAGCAGAATTGGGGCTTCCAAAGAGTCTACACATCATAGTAGCAACATAACAATATGGAGACGCTAAGGAGTCCACAAAATACATACCGGATGATTCATGTTTGTGCTTGTTAGGAAAGTGTCTCCATTGCTTGATAGGGTCTGATTCAATCTGATTCTCCTTAGCAAAAGCTTCCAGGAATGATTTGTTGTAGTGTCACTGGGGATCTGGAAAGTGATACATTCTCTTGACGTCTTCAGGTTTGAAGGATCCAAACATCCTTCCATCAGCTGTGAAGAAAGCTCTGTCTATTATGTTAATGCTCTCGATTACCCATCTTACCATATCATTATATGGTAAAACCTTTGCATGGGCCACTATTCGATGGAGGAAAGAGCTGGCCAAATCATTGAGCGTGTTTTCTGATTCTTCAGTTCCATCAGCTGTTGCTTCTTCTTCTATCTCCTTCAGATTTTCATTTTCAAGCAAAGCATATATGCCTTCCCACGAGATCTTACCAAAGCCTTGACAGGTAGTATCTGAGATTAACACCAATTTTCCTTGTCCTTCTTCCACTGTAAGGGGAGCCTTTGTCTTTCGAGCTTTCTTAGACATCTTGACTGACTGCATAATTCTGGATTTACACTGCAAAATGAGAAAGAGGAGCGTGATAGGCGAAAAACTTTGAGAGTAGCCAATACAACTAATTATAGACTAAAATCAGTGTATGTGCATTAGATGAAAAATATCTCATGTTGTACATAGTCACAAAGGATGAAATCCTTAAAGGATTGTAACCATAACTGCCTCTTAATGCTTTATCGTATCCTCATGACGTGAAACTTTAATGCCGAATTAATATATATCGCATCGCAAGTTTTCCAATGGTCCTTTTAGAACAGGTGCCATAACTCTGCGATTTTGCGATTAGCGATTGTATTATTTTAATACTTGTAGAGCCATCACATATCGCGAATCGGGAGATTCAAGGACTATGTTTGAAAGAATTATTTGTATTGTTGTGATTGTGATGAGGGATGAGCTGACACGTAGAGTTGGTGGGTTCCTTTTCAAACTTGGAAAATCATGTTTTTCCTTCGTAAATCATGTTTTTCTTTATAATTGATTTAACACTATATCGCAAGTCTTCATAGTATACATTACTTTCTTCTACTAGGAGTGCAATATGCAATATGCGATTGTGATAGTTATATCGCATTTCAAAGTTTCAACGGAGTGGTTTCAATGTTTTCCTATGGATTGGCAATATGCAATATGCGATAGCCTTATCGCATCGCAAGGTTTCAACGAAATGCCATAAATTATTCCTTAGGATTAACGATATGCGAAATGTGATAGTTATATCACATCGCATGTTTATAAATGGATCATTTCAATTTAAAAATTTGCGATGACTTTGATTGCATCACAACTTTTCAAATGGATGTTCATTGGTCTTAAGCAATTGTGATTTGCGATGAGTGGTTCCAAACACTCATAAAGCAACTTTTATATGAAAAGTATGGAAAATTTATTTTTACTCAAAAAGTTTTATTGCTTTTTATATCCTAAAGGGGACCTATTTCTTATTTAGCATCTTTAGACTAAGATTATTAATTTGAAATGGGGGGGGGGGTTGTTGTATAGCACAACAATTGGCGATTCACTGGAAGAACCAGTTATCTTTGAATAAAATAATGAAATTTCTAACACTTTCTTAAGTAGAATCAATTGAAGAAAAGGGAACTATCTTGGAATTGGTTAGATATTTTTTTGTTACTCTGAATAAAACAAAGATATCAATTTTGCAATTTATTTTACAAACCCTTATCATAAATAATTTTTTTTTTTGGTTTCTTCAAGCTTTGATTGGTTGTTAAAGTTAAAGTAGGGGGCTCCTCCAACTTAGCTTTTAAATTTACTCTTTTGTCACAGGTAGTACCACTACTGCCAGCAAACATCTATAGCCTCGACAGGGTTACCATTTAACCATCAATTATTCATTGTCTCATCCATATAAGAAGATAATCTTTTATAGATAAATTTAGAAAGATATATCTACATATATATTTTTTTCATTATTTTCATATTTTTTATTTTATTTGATTAAAAGCCATTACTTTGGTTTGGTAGCCAGAAGATGACAATGCCATTCATTAGTTGTAATTAAACTGAACAAGCTATCTCGTGATGAGACCCCTTGTCTTTTGATTATAAGCCATTACCCTGTTGTGGTATGCAGTATTGGCAATGTTAGCTTAATTAGTTCCCTATGATCATGGTAAGCAGGCTCGTAATGAGACCTCTTATATTTTAAATCAGATATATTTTAGAATTACACTCTAAAAAATCATAAACCTAGTGGATGGGGTGAATACTTGACTCCTTAAGAGTTTATGGATGACAATTATAGAGTTGTAGATGCTTAGTTGGAGAAAGTCTTTACCTTTTTATAAATAACCTTTCTCAACTAATAAAACTCAAAATGTTTTACTGTGTTTTCAATGTTTGAAAGCTTTCACAAATTTAAAGAGGATTTCAGAGTTTCATGCTTTTTTATCTAATTTCCAAAACTGTAATCATTTCCTTGAAAGTTTCTACTTTTTAAAAGAAAGTATTCACAATATTCTTTCAAAGAGCTTTTCAAAATAGTAAAAAGCAAATGATTATTATTTACAATATTATTTCTAAAAGGAAACAAAATTTTCATAAAAAATATGTACAGATAAGAAGGAGTTACCTCCTTAGGGAAATAATTTGTTTAGGATAAGTCCATTCACAGGAAGAGAATCTCTCTTTCCTGATAAATCTTACAGTAAAAATTTTGATGAAACTATCTTTCCAACAATTTGAAATGGTCCAAGCCACATCTTTTGAAATTTGGTATACTTGCCTTTTTCTTCATGTGTTTTGTCCCATTTTAAAACAAGATCACCAACCTGTAACGTTTTTGAGCCGACTGAACTTGCATCAAAAGAAGATTTAGTGACTTGCTGATGTTTAGCATGAGTAATTTTGGCCTTTTCTCTTTCTTCATCCAATATAAGAATTTGATCAAACCTTAATTGAATAGAGGAAGAAGGAGTTCCTTCAATGAATTGTACTAGGGCTAGAGATGGGAGGGCTAAATTTAGTGGAATTATAACTTCTTTCCCATATACTAAGTTAAAAGGAGAAGTACCTACTGAGGCCTTCTGAGTTATACGATCTGGCCATAATGCAAATATTAAATATTTATGCCAATTCTTTTGGTTTTGATCAAAAGTTCTTTTAATTATCCTGATGAGATTTTTTTTAGTTGACTTTGCTAAGCCATTTCCTTGAGGATAGTAATTTGCAGAGTATTTTAACTTAAAAGCTCTCTTAAGAGAAAATTCAACTATACTATTTCCAGAAAAATAAGATGCATTGTCAAAGATAAGCGTTTTAGGTAAACCAAACCTTGTAATGATGAACTGATCGGTCAATTCGATAATCGCATCAGAATTGGCTACCTTTAGTGGAATTGCTTCTACCCACTTTGTGAAGTAGTCCATGGCTGTGAGGATGTATCTGTGTTGCTCGGAAGAATGTGGAACAATCTCTCCTATAATATCAAGCCCCCACTATTTAAATGGTTTCTCAATGTTAACTGGTTGTAAAGGAAAGGTTGGTTTCCTTTGTCTCTCGCTAGCAATTTGGCATATCTTACATTTCCTCACGTAGTCATGGGCATCTTTGAACAAAGTCAGCCAATAATATCCAACATGTAGTATTTTGTGGGCTGTAGTGTCTCCTCCAAAATGTCCACCTGCTAGGCCATCATGTAGTTCGTGCAAAACCGTTTGTGCTTCAGCTTTTTCAAGGCATCTTAATAAAACTGAATCATAGTTTCTCTTGAATAACACATTATCAATGATTTAAAAGTGTTTGGCTTTTAACCTTAAAGCACGTTTTTTTTTGTAACTGAATCCAGGGGGAGCATATACATTTTTTAAGTAAAAGATCAGATCAACATATTGAGATTCAGAGTCAATGATACTTATCTCGTTTACTTGTGCAATACTATCTGAATGTTCATGATCTGGTATATTGGAAGCTCCTGTGAGTAATTTGCAAAAACCTTGTCCTCTAACAATTTTTGTTGGTTTAATATCAGTGTCATACACTTGTAAAGTTGTTACCCAGTTAACTCTTTTCTCTCCTACTTCTCTTTGAACTAGCAATTGTCTCACTGTAGAGAATGGGACTATTACTTTAGTGTGTATTTTTGGAGGAATGGTCTAAAATGTTTGATATATTTAAATACAACGAAATATTGTTTCTCAACTTCTGAATAGTTGAGCTCAACACCTTGTAAATTAGAACTAAAGAAAGATTTGGGTGCTTCCACCTGCTGATCATTGATCTGTGTTAAAACAACAACATAAGATGATTGAGTGGCCAAAGTGTACACAATAAAATGACTAGAAAAATCGGAGTATTTAATGCAGGAGCATTAATGATGGCTTATTTGATTGAATCAAAGGCTTCCCTTTCATTATGTCCCCATGTGAAGACTGAATTTTTATTAATCATAGTTTGCAAGGGTAAAACAATGTGAGAAAAATCAGGAACAAACCTCTTTACAAAATTTATCTGTCCCAAGAATGATTGCATAGATTTCTTATTATGTGGTAGAGGAATATCAGAAATCTCCTTAATCTTATCAGGATCAATATATATGCCATTATTGGATAGAATAAACCCTAAGAGTTTACCTTCTTTAAGAGAAAAGAACGATTTTTTATTATTTAAGGAGATCCCATACTTTTTGAAAAGTTCAAAGATTTGTTTTAAATTGTACAAATGGTTGCTCTTTTTCTTAGAATAGACAGTTATGTCATCTAAGTAAACAACGACTGTTTTATTGATCAAAGCTTTGAAAGCTATGTCCATAGCTCTTTGGAAAGTAGCTCTAGCATTTATCAAACCAAAAATCATTTTCTGATAAGCATATGTTCCCCATTTGGTTCTGAATATAGTCTTTAATCTATCATCTGGATGTACCAAGATCTGATTATATCTTGAAAAACCATCAAGAAAAGACATTAATTCTGAGCCAGCTACTGATTGAAGTATTTGTTCCATGGTTGGTAATGGGAAATTATCTTTTTGACAAGCCTTATTAAGATTTCTAAAATCTATACAAATTCTAATCTCACCATTCTTTTTTCTGATAGGTACCAAATTTGAGACCCATTTCGAATGTCTGACAAGAAAGATTATTTTGGCTTTAAGGAGTTTGTTCAACTCTGATTTGATTTGACTCTCAAGATTAGGGTGAATTTTCCTTAACTTCTGTTGGACAGGTTTTTCATCAGAAATCATTGGAATAGTATGTTGAATTATAGAGGTATCATAAGTTTTCAGATCCTCATAATTCCAAGCAAAAACATTTTTATATTTTCTTAATAAACTGATAAAGGCAACTCTTTCATCAGGTGAAAGTCCAAATCCTAGATTGACATTTTGTGGTTTGGCATCAGTGCCAAGGTTTATTAATTCAAATCTTAAGGTTGAACTTTGAAGCTTTGAATTAGTGACCCTTTTGAATCTATCCTTAATATCATAAAGATCTTCCAGTTTCACCACAGATTTAGGAATAGGATTTTCATTATGTTTTTGCTTTAATTGTAGATCATGTTCATTTTCATCAATGATTTGATCTTCATAAGATTCCTCAGATGTTAAGAAATTCAATATATCTTGATCATGATTGAACACACGCCAATTGGTGACATTATTAGGGATGGATGGTCTAAAAATTAATTCAACAGAAAATCTATTTGGACTATAATCATCAGATGGGAGGAGCCTAGAATCTACATTAGCCAGGAGATCTGCTGCTGCATTTTGTGATCTGGGAATAGGAGAGATATCAAATGCTAGAAAATGAGAAATAAGATCTTGAGCGAGTGATTGATAATGTTTGAGGTTTCCTGAAAGACAGTGAATAGAATTTCTTACTTGTTTTATCACTATTTCAAAATCACCAAAAACTTTCAGATATTTCACATTAAGACTTATTTCTTTATAAAGACCTTGAATCAAGGCTTCATATTCAGCAGTATTATTGGTACATTCAAATTCTAACCTGCATGATAACATTGTTTTTTCTCCTTCAGGACTGACTAAAATACATCCAGCTCCTGCACCATCATTAGATTTAGATCCATCAAAGTATAACGACCAAAATAAAGGCTTATCTACAGTTTTATTTACAAGGTTATCTACAACATTAACACACTTAAAAGTATCGGTCTATGAAAAATTCTCAACTTGTGATGTGACATTATTGACCAAAAAAGGTGATTGCTGAGCATTAAAATTCCAAAAAAATGATTCAGCTGTATAGTTTCCAAGAATATTATTATTGAAGGCCACTCGTTCATTATCTTCTTCAAATTCTGTCACTGTGTGAGTAAGGTGTTTTTCACGGTCAATTCTAATTTGATTTGGCTTCCCATTATAAGGCAGCCACATGTGAGACCAATCAGTTGAAATATAACCATGAAGCTTTTCAGACCAATCTCTCCTAAGAATTAAACCATAAAACTCAGGGATGTCAGCAATTAATATATCAATTATTTGAACAACCCTTTTTGGGTTTGTTGGGTTGTGTTATATTCTTTCCACGTAGTTAACAGGGGGTTTGAAGGGAACCCGTAACCCCACTTTAAGGGGTCCGGAGTAGCGCCCTGGAAAATTTTGGTTTTGGACCCTATGTTAGGTTGGGTGGACCCACCTATGGTTTTGTGCATGATTTTCGCACATGTTTTTTTGACGCGATGGTTTTCGGTCCATGGTATTGGAAACGATGGTTTTTGGTCCATGGTATTGGATGCTTCGACATGTATAAATATGTATTATAACATTGAAAGGAACATAATGAAAAATCAAGCTGGTAGTCCCGATTTTGGGATCTACGGGAAAATATCTGTGTATATGTGTTTTATGTGTTTTGCTCTCGCATTATTTATTTTCTGTGTTTTAGAATTCGTATGCAGGTAATCTCTGTACGGGTTTCAAACCTACATTTGGTATCAAAGAAGATTTGGCTTCAAGGGGATGCCTTTGTTGCTAAAGGGTTTCGCTCGGGCCTGTGGTAGACCCTGTTCAGTGGGAGATCTGCGAGATCGATTCTAGTGGTGAAAGAAGATGGCGAGCAGTGGAAAGATAGAGATCGAGAAATTTAATGGTCAGAGTTTTGGGTTGTGGAAACTCAAGATGGAGGATCTGTTGGTGGTTAAAGATCAGTGGATCATGGTAGATCCGGGTACTAAACTAGCGAGAGTGTCCGATGAAGAATGGAAGAAGTTGGATTGGAAGGTAAAGAGCACAATACAATTGTGTGTCTTAGATTCAGTATTGCTGAATGTATCAGGGGAAGCTACAACAAAGGCTTTGTGGGACAAGTTAGGGACTTTGTACCAATCTAAGTCTTTGGTGAATAAACTGTTCCTGCGGAAAAAGCCGTATAACCTGAGGATGAAAGATGAAGACTCAGTGACAGAGCATCTGAACGCATTTAATACTGTGGTAAGTCAGTTAGCATCTGTTGATATTAAAATTTCAGATGAAGATAAGTGCATCAATTTGTTGTGTTCTCTACCAGATTCGTGGGATAGTCTGGTTATTGCAATAGGTAGCAATGCAATTGCCTTGCAGTTTGATGAAATAGTCTCAGCCTTGTTGACGGAGGAGATGAGATGGAAAAATATGGAGACCCAAAATGGTGATGCCTTGTTTATATGAGGATGGTCCTAGAACAGAAACAAAAATAAGTCATTGAGTGGGAGATCTAAATCTAGAGGGAGATCTAAATCTCCAGGAAAACTTGTAAAGATGGTGTGCTGGAAATGCGGAAAGGAAGGCCACTTCAAAAGGGTCTGTAAATCTAAAGCTCCTGACAAAGGAAAGGGATCTGATAAGGCTCCTTCTACAGAGGCGAGAACCACCTCAGATGAAGGTGGGGATGTGTACTTGGCTTCTTCAAGTACACATGTAGATCATGAGGCATGGTTGATTGACTCAGGTGCATCCTTTCACTTCACTCCCCATAAAGACTGGTTTTGTGAGTACAAGAAATATGATAGTGGTGATGTCTTCTTGGCGGATGATAGGAAGGCTAGAATCATTAGTCGTGGAAAAGTAATGTTGAAGCTGCAAGGTGGAAGGGTTAGAACATTTCCAAGTGTTCTGCATATTCCTACATTAGCCAGAAATCTTATTTATGTTAGTAAGCTGGATGATGCAGGTGTAAAAACAGTGTTCGAGAAGGATACCTGCAAGATGGTCCGGGGAGCACTAGTATTGATGCAGGGAGTTTGGATTGGAACTTTGTACAAGCTGCAAGGTAGCACTGTTGTTGATGGGTGCAACAGTTCGGTGGTTCCTGAAAGTGGAGCAGAAAATCTAGTGGTCTTTGGAGAAAAGACCATTGTTGTGACATCAAAGGCTTGGACATAATGGAGAGAAGGGCCTTCGAATACTTCATGGTAAAGGTATGGCAGAAGGTATGAGTAATAGCTCTCTAGATTTTGATTTCTATGAAAATTGTGTATACGGGAAGCAGAATCGGGTGAGTTTCCCCTCTAGTGGTAAGAGGGCGAAACATATATTAGAGCTTGTGCACAGTGATGTGTTTGGACCTGTGAAGGTTCCATCACTAGGTAAGTCTGTGTACTATGTATCATTTATAGATGACTTCTCAAGGAATACATGGATATATTTCCTTAAGAAGAAATCTGAAGTCTTTGATAGGTTTAAAGAATTTAAAGCTCTAGTGGAAAACCAGACAGAGAAGAAGATAAAGGTGCCGAGGACAAATAATGGTGGAGAGTTTTGTAGTAAGTAATTTGAAGAATTCTGCAAGAAGTGTAGTATAGCATGGTAGAAGACTACTCCATATACACCTCAACAAAATGGAGTTGCAGAAAGAATGAACAAGACATTGATGGAAAGGGAAAGAAGCATGCTCAGTGGTGTCGGGTTAGGACAGGAATTCTGGGCAGAGGTGGTGGATACTGCATGTTACCTGGTCAACAGGTCACCTTCATCAGCATTGGAGGATAAGACTCCAAAAGAGGTATGGACTGGTAAGAAACCCTCTCTTTCACATCTGAGGGTATTTGGATGTGATGCATATGTACATGTTCCAAAGGAGAAAAGAACAAAGTTAGATAGTAAATCTGAAAAGTGCATCTTTATTGGGTATAAGGATGGTTTAAAGGGTTATAAGCTTTGGAACTCAGTAACAAGGAAGCTTATGTACAACCGAGATGTGGTGTTCAGAGAGGTGAAAGATGTTATTAAACATGAAGTCCAACCAAAGGAATCTGAGAAGATAGAGTTTGAGCTAAAGGAGGAAGAATCAGACTCTACAATAAAGGAGGAATCAGAAGATGAAGAGCTACAAACTCTGGCTGTGAGAAGATCAGTTCGATAAAGAAGGAAGTCAGAAAGGTATAGTCCATCTACTTTCTGTTCAAATTTTTCTTTGTTTGTTACTGATGATGATCGTAGAACTGTGAAGGAAGTAGTGGATTCAGAGGATGGAAAACTCTAGAAAGAGGCCATGGTTGATGAAATGGCATCTTTGCACAAAAATGAGGCTTGGGATCTGGTGGAGTTGCCGGCTGGAAGGAAACCCATTGGCAGCAAATGGGTGTTCAAAAAGAAGACAAATGCAAAAGGAAAAGTGGAGAAATACAAAGCTCGGTTGGTAGCAAAAGGTTATTCCCAAGTGCCGGGAATTGATTTTGGTGATATTTTTTCTCTTGTTGCCAAGGTAACTTCTATTAGATTACTTTTATCTGTTGCTGTTGCTTTTGATTTTGAGGTAGAATAGATGGATGTGAAGATAACATTTCTTCACGGGGATCTGGAAGAGGAGATCTACATGAAGCAACTTGAAGGCTTTGCAGTGAAGGGTAAGAAAGAACTGGTATGTAAGTTAAAGAAGTTTGTATATGGGTTAAAACAATCACCAAGGATGTGGTATCAGAAATTTGATACATTTATACGGGGACTTGGCTTCACCAAAGGCAAAGTAGATCACTGTGTGTATTTTAAATTAATTGGTGACTGTGTTATTTATCTGGTCTTGTATGTGGATGATATGTTGTTGGTTGGAATGACAAATAAGTTATCTAGGATTTGAAGACCCAATTGTCCTCCAAATTCGACATGAAAGATCTTGGTGTTGCAAACTATATTTTGGGCATGGAAATTAAAAGAGATCGGGCAAAGAGGAAGCTCTGGTTAAACCAAAGGAAGTATGTAGAGACAATATTGTAGAGGTTTAATATGCAGGATAGTAAACTGGTGAAGGTTCCTATTCCTGTAGGTGTGAGGTTATCTGCTAAACAGTGTCCCAAGACATAAGAAGAGGAAGAGGACATGTCCCGTGTTCCATATAAAAGTGTAGTCAGTAGCCTGATGTATGCAATGGTCTGTACTAGACTAGACATTGC